>JABTXL010006268.1:13124559-13208290 GCA_025134845.1 Neodon shergylaensis
AGATAGATAGATAGATAGATAGATAGATAGATAGATAGATAGATAGAAAGATTGATACATAGATGATAGATTGATAGATAGATGATAGATGATGGATCTGAGAACCTACAAAGTAAACCTTAAAATTCCTTCATCACAGGCGTGATGAATCTCTTTAAGAAAGGAAAAGGAAGAACATAAACTAACTCATCTATGATGTCAAGCACCAGATGCAACAGAATGCTGTCTCAGCCCTGGGCAGAAATATTCATGTTCGCTACCATGGAATAAGTAAACAAATTGTCTGGTCAGAAAGAAAAATTATACTGATTATGCTTCCTCTTGATGGATTTTCATTGACTAAGGAGCATGGACTCATCAACGCCTCTTGAAAGAAACTTTTTTTTTTATCCTTCTCTTCAGATAAAAGTTATTTATCATCCTAATTGCAAGGGGTGAACTATCTAAATCATCAAAACACATTGAGCACATCAAAGAAACTATATCTCTTCCTCTCTGGTCAGTTATTACCAAGTTTAGCAATTAAATAAAAAGAGTTAGCAGTGTTTGCTTTAGTGCGAAATTGAGCATCTGTCTGTGATATTTCTTCAACTTCAAATTTTTTGTTATCATTACTGCGATTGATGGCACTTTTTTCATAGAAAATGTTTCTAGTAGAAAATTTTATACTTTGGAAATGAAGAACCCAAGAACGAATGAAGGATAAAGTTCAGACTAATTCAAGCATGATAGTAAAACAGTAATAATATCAATGAAAATAAATCTTTGGTTAGCTTCTATGTGTTAAAGGAAACAAGTGAGGGAACTTACAAAGAAAAACAAAATCTTCTTGCTACAATCGTGCTGCAGACATTATCCAAGGCCATATTCTAACCTATTCTGCCATGAATGATGATTTTCAGGTAAGGGTGGTGAAAAGTTAGATGTGAATGTGGTTAGTGGGAAAGGCATCTCAGAAAGAGTGGAAACCACAGCAGAAGCAGGCAAATATGTGATACGCATATAGTAGACCCTATGAGTAACCCACAATCAAAGACAAAAAGAGTGGGGTGTAGGCAGTGCCAGCAAGACTTATTCTTGAACTGGTTCTGTGAGCTGCTATGTAACCAATATTGCTAATAATTACTGATATGATAAAACACATTTTAATGAATTTTTGAATAAACATTTAATTTTTCTTTTCTAGGATGAGCTTTCAGATTGATCTGTAGCCAGTTACACACAGCAGAAATCCACAGTCTCATCCATTGCCAAAGTTTCTGCTTCTGCTCTTTTATAATCATAGCGAGAATATTTCTACTTTTAAGATTCTACGGAAACAAGTCCTGGAGGATCATTTAATTGTCCTTGTTAAACTATTTCTTCTGATGTTATCCTCAATAACCAATGTCATTCTATGTATGACCCTGGTATCAGCGTGATTTGTCTTAGTAGCAGATTCTGAAATATTTGAAATCTTATCTTTCCTAAGAGAGAAAAATCAGAATATTGTGGATAAACCACAAAAATACAAAGAAATAAAGATTTCACAGATGGTAAAGAAAATGCTGTCGTGAAAGCCTCTTGTAAAAGTCATCACACTAATATTTGAAAGGGAAGACTACACAATCTACTCATTAAATCAGAAGACATAATGCAACTATTTACTCAATTTTTGTAATTGAGACCATTGTTCTAATTTTCTTCATTCTTATCAGAAGAAATTCATTTATTAAATGTAAATCAGAAGCATCACAGCTGTATTTCAGTGACTATCTTATATTATAATTTAAATATAATTCAAAATACCAGTCCATTAGTCTAGCTGAAAGAGCAAAGAGCAAAGGTGACACCATGAAGGACAGAGGAAATGGTAACAGCACACCCAGTCGCAAAGAGAAACAATGCTTCAACTACAGAAAAATCCAGTGGGGTTTTGTGTCATTTATTGCTTTAAGTGATAAAACAGTATCTTCAGTGTTTGCATTTTTTACAAAGTATGTTCAAATTTTGTGTCATAGATGGATCTACATAAACAAACTTATTATACGTAAACTGTCTGGGGATTTTTCTGCATTATTCTTATATCATTCATATCAAATACACACTTGACTTGTTTCTATACCTAAAACCTAGATTCCTTTATTAATTCCTTACTTGATTGATTAATTGATTGATTAATGTCACTGAATTCACAGTGTTTCAGTTGTCATTTATTTCTGAATAGTTTGCATTCATTCACATTGTCTTGTGGCTAATGTTATGTTGTATTATTTACACTTAAAATATAAATGATACCCAGGTGTTGGTGGCACACGACTTTAATCCCAGCACTTGGGAAGCAGAGACAGCCAGTTCTCTGTGAGTTCAAGATCAGCTTATTTACAGAGCAAGTGCAAGGCCACCCAAAGCTATACAGAGATACTAGACAGAGAAACTCAGTCTCAAAAAAGCACAGTAAGTAAGTAAATAATATTAAATGCTTTTGGTTTGATTAAGAATAACCTAGGAGATAAGTAAAGTTACTTCTTACTATTAGGAGAAGAGCTTCCTTGGATGTAGATAGCAATATTCAGTAAGTAAGAGATCTTGATGGCGTAAGAAAGAAAATATGAGCATCTATTTGAGGTAGGAGCAAGCTTTTCCCCTTTCATTCAGGCAAGACCAGATAATCTGTCGGAGCCCATGTGGGTCCAACACAAATTCTCTAATTCCCTAAACCGCTGAAACGGAGTCGCGAGGAATAATCAGACACAATTTACACTGTCATCATGGAAAAGGCCAGCCTCTCCGTTTATTCTCCAAACATCTTATATACCCACACCAAATGAGTGGGTACACACAAAAGCTGTTGCCTAGGCAATCAGGTGCCTGGGCTCAGATCACGTCCGCATCAGGCAGTCAGGTAGGCCCTGAATTAGCATCTCTATAAGACATCCTCCAAATTACAAAAGGAAAGAAGCTCCAAACATCCTGACCAGTTTCAGTCAAACATCTCTTCTCAGGTAATCCACACTTTAACAAAAGAAGTTAGGAGCAAGACATCCTGGCTTTTGTTAAGGGCACAGACAGCTTGTCTGCAGAGCTACGTGATCAGCTCTGACCAGGGTAATGGCTTTTGTGCCATCTCGAAATATGCGCCCACAAAATCTAGCATGGGTAACAGGTTACCAAAAGCCACGTAAGCACCAAGGAGAGTGTGCTGATATTTAATTTTGCTGTAACAAATCAAACTTGCCTGAAGATCAGAGTCATCCGTATAGATTGCTGAGAATTCCCCTAGTGCCTCGTTTCTTGCTAACCCTCTTCCAAGGTATCTCTTTCTTTGCTCTCCCTCTCGGTTCTTCACCCAATGCAACCTTCCTGATCCCTCATGTTCTCCTCCCCTCTCCTCTTCTCCCCTCCCCACTCTCTGCTATTCTTCCCTCATGCTATTACTTTACTAAAGAGATATTGTCTATGTCCCCTTCCTGGGGGGATGAATCAACCCTTTCAGACTAAGGAGTTGGTGAGGTAAGAGGTTGCTGTGGCTTATTCCTTTGTCTCTTTGAATTTTCAGCATTTAACCCAATATCTGACTCCAGGTTTTCCTTAGTAAGACCAATAAAAATTTTCACTTCAGGAGAGGTCCTACTCTCACTATTAGAAGCATCAAAAAGAGACCAACACGATTGTCACACACATGCCGAGGGCCTAGGTCGGTCCCAGTCAGATTCCCTGACTGTTGGTCCAGCATCCCCCTAGCATTCCCATTTCAATCTTCACAATGAACAAAATACATTAAACTCTTGTACTTCTAATGTTTAATCCAAACAGTCCTTTTTCTTTCCTGCAGAGCTATCATGTTTTTATGTTTTATCAGCAAGAGCGATCCATAAACAAACATTGCATTGAACTCTGAGTCTTGCTGAAAAAAGGGAGGAGGGATTATATCTGCCAGGGGGATCATGATGGGGGGATCCACAGAGTCAGCTGACATGGAACCAACTTAGACCCTCTTTATGTGTCTGAAAATAATGTAGCTTTGTTTGTTATTTGGACTCCTTACAGTGAGAGCAGGACCTCTCTTCTCTTGCTTAGCTGACTTTTGTTAATATGTTCGCCAGGCTGCATTACCTGGCCCTGCCTCAAACTTGATGTGCCACTCTTTGTGCAAACCCATGGGAGGTCTTTTCCTTTAGGAATGGAGATGGAGCAGGAATGGATGGGGAGGGAGGTAGATGGGAAAGGGAAGGGCTGGAGGAGAGGAGGGATGGGAAACTGGTTGGCATTTAATACAAATGAAAAAAAGTTATTTAAATTAAAAAAGAAAGAAAACAAAAGGCAGCACTAGTCAACCTGTCAATCAGCATTACAGAAAATGATGACAATAACTTCAGATATTTTTCCTCCAAAGTGGTCATTTGTGGTTTAGACATCCCCATTGCACTTTAATACACATGAAAATGTATAATACAATATTCTCGTTTTGCCTGAAGTTAAATAGTCTGCAAACATTTAATCTCATTGACATTAGAATAAAGCATCTGTGGTGCTTTATTCAAAAATTTAATATCTTTAGTCTGATTTGTTATCTTTAAATTGTCTCCTCTTACTGACTGTGACGTAATGTTTGTTTGCAAGAACATTACACCCGATTAGGAGGGAAGTCATATATATATATGACTTATTATTTCACCTTGTGAAGTAATATGTAGAAATGATTATTGAGAGGAAAATGGCAGATATGTAAGTTGCAGTATAAAAACTGTCTCGGTATTGTTTAAAGATTGACTTTTGGGCCCTAGAATTTGACTGTGGATAAAATGCATATTGTTACCAGTCTTGATAATCCAAGGAAAAGCCAGGAAGATGGTGCAACTGCTGTAATCCTAGCACTTGAGAGGCAAGACAGGGAATTCCTAGGTCAAAATAGTTATATAGTTTGCAGAACAATGACCTCTGTATTCAGTAAGGAATATCCCTCAATTACCAGAAAAGATGGTACATTGATAAGGAAAATATTCACCATTAACCTTCATTGCATGCACACCTCCCTCCACATACATGTGCATATATTCATCAATATATATACAACTCATAAATCCCTAAAATAACTCTCTTCATAAATGCTTCAAAAATAAATTAAACTTTATATAGTTTACTAAGATGTACATTGTCAAAATGTTACTTCTAAGGGTCCTTTTGAAACATCTATTTACTAAATTCTCCAAAATTAAGCAGTGAAAAGATTATGAAAGACTATACTAATACAATTCTATATTGAAAAGGATAATTTAGTGACTACATGCAATACAATTTCATACTGTCTTCTAGTTTGTCTCTTTTCTTGTTCTTGCTGTGCAAGTGAATGACTTCTCTCTGGTACTGGTGCCCAACAATTCTCAGAGGTAATAATGAAAAAATTAATCACTTTAATTTATAATGTGTCTATGAAACTTTACTGTTAATGGTTAAATTGAATTAAAGTCACAGAGATACCTGACTCTTCAAGCAGTAGAAAAAAAAAGGCAAGGTATATTGGAAGAGACTGAAAATATTTAATAATATTAAGACTTCACGAAATTGATCGAGCTCTTAATGATAGCCCTCAATTGCTTTCTCAGTCCTCAGTCTCTACTGCAATAATTTTGATTCTTCACACTGGGAAGTCAGATGGTTTCACATTAATGCCTACTTACTATGGTGATTTATGTTGTATAGTTTCAAATAGAGCACTAGAAATCTGTGTGATCTAACTATCATTGATTTCAAACGGCATTTCCTTTCATTGAAAGCATTCTCTTTCAATGAACTAGTAAAATGATTCATGCACACAGAAAACAGAAATACACTCTATCAATCTAGGCTTTCCCAGGAGACCTTTCTTGAGCACTAATATCCATTTTCAAGAACTCAAGGTTTTGATCAACACGATAATGTTTGTAATATCATCCATACAGCTACTGGACACATTATCAGTGATGCTGCAAATGAACAAGATAAGGCTGCATTCTTGCCAGAAGAATTTAAAGATGAAAAGTTTTAAGTTTCAAGATTCAAAGATCCTTCCAAAAAGTTGTAAAATGAAATAGAGCCATCAAAAAACATTCCTCCTCCTCCCGCCACAAATTCTGCACCTTTTAAACAAAGAAAAATCTTTTCTTCTGAAGCTAAATTGACAAATGCACATTCTTGTTCCTTCTCATAGAGCAGGAGATACATTGAAATACAACTACTTGCAATAAATCAATCCTGACATTACTTCCTGTAAGTACCCTAAGAGCTAAGTGATAGATTAACATTTAGACATGGTTTGGGTAAGTATAGAGTATAGAAAGTTCAGAGTCATAACCATGTGCTGAAAATGAACAATGACAAGACTGAGTGACCCAATCCTACATTCTTCCTTACTTTATTTTGTCTGGAAAAGAGGATGATTTTTTTTTAATTTAAAAAAAATATCTGGTCTGACAGAATATTAGGATACGGGATAGTTGCTCTTCTCATTGACAACATAGTGGTTATGACAGATAGAAAAAAAAAGTACAACAAAGGAAAAAATAAAACAAGGAAGCACAAGCATGGGCCTTAGATCACGAAACAAATTAATGAGAAGAATGCAGGCTATTCCCAGTGTTCTTATTTCTACTTAGATGACTTTATGTGACAATAAGATTAAGAAAGGAATTTTCCTCTCAGTTGTTTTCAGAAGAATGCTCAGGCAATTACAAAATATTCACAGCCTCGGATTGTTTATATTCCTCTTCAAGAGAATGTACTTTAAAACCTCTTCACACATTTCACTTACTATAACAAATAGGTGGACATCTGAGAAAAATAATTAACATTATTTACTTATGTGGCCCATAAACCAATTTGAATATTTTCTCATTAAATTATACTTATCAACAGCTTCATAGTTTTTAAATAAATGAAATATCAGTGGTAGATAGCTTCATTTCATGAAAAATATTAAACTTTTGTTCATGTAAATAAAGAGGGTTATTCGAATATGAATTTCTGAACCAAATTACAGACAATAGAACTGTGGGTTTACCAACATTACTGATTTGCAACAGAATTTAAGGTAGTGACTTTTCTTGCCTTCATCTCTGGTTACTTGGCTATTAAATATGGAGAACAATGATGTTATTTTTTGCCAATTCATGTAAATAAAGTTGAATAATATTATTATATTAATGCATATTGTTATATATATTTAAAGCTTATAAAACTTTCCAGCACGAACTATGCCAGTTTAGCTCTGTATAAAAAGCTGGTAATGTCATTATGTTATTTAAACTACAGAAATCAATTTTCTGCTGTTTGAAAGGTGAAAGTCTAAGGAAACACTTGTTAGCATAGTCTGCCTCTGAAGAAACCAATCTTCCTGACATTGTATTGTATTTTAAATAGATTCGGTTTAATCACATTATCTGAATATCAACATTTTTCAAAGTTTCTTATAATTTCTGAATATTGTTTTTTTCACTCTATTATGATTTGAATTCTTTAATATTCTCATTTTACCTCTCATCTTTAATGTGAAGGAGAACTAATTTTGAAAAATGATGACATGTTATTTTCTTGTTATCATCAACGCACTTCCTCCTTGAGTGTTCCTGTTCATGGAGAAATAAAATTGACATCGATATTTATCTCACATGCATTCCCTCCCTCAGTCCCAGGTTCCCTGAGGCTGTAACTACCACATTTCCCTTACCTGCTCTTTTAGAGAGACCCCTCCAGACCACCGAGCAATGAATACCTCCGCTTTGAATTAAGTAACTCTTTCTGTGGTTCTTGATTAGCCATTTGCTGACAGGTGGATGGTCTAGAAAAATATGTTCACTTCAACCCAGTGCCCATGACTGAATTTGATTTTTTCTGAATTTATTCATTAGATTGAAATAAAGAACAGAGATTTCTAGGTCCCTTACAAACCGTTCCTCCCCAGTGCATCTCACTGAATTTCACATGTGGTCAAGGTTGACTAAAATCTAGCAGTAATATTTTTTTTCACCCCCATGAAAAAAAAATAAAGGTATTCAAAATGATTGATATATATATATGTGTGTGTGTGTGTGTAGATATAGCTTTATAGCTATTCCTTTAAAGATTATTTAACTACTATTTTAACAGACTCATGTTAAAATGTGGTCACGATTTGTACAATAATAAAGAAAAATATAGGGGGCTGGAGAGATGGCTCAGTGGTTAAGAGCATTGCCTGGCCTTCCAAAGGTCCTGAGTTCAATTCCCAGCAACCACATGGTGGCTCACAACCATCTGTAAAGAGGTCCGGCGTCCTCTTTTGGCTTTCAGGCATACACACAGACAGAATATTGTATACATAATAAATAAATATTAAAAAAATAAATAAAGAAAAATATAAACATTTAATTTAATCCACTTCTAAAATCAATATGCCCCAAAGCAACACAGGCTCTTGACACTCCTCTTGATTGTCTATCGGCAGTATTTGTTAGTATGCTACTGCTGAATATTCCATGAAGTCTGATAAAAGTACATAGAGAAATAAATTTAGGTATTGTATAAAAATCTCTCCAAGTTGATTAGTTTTGATTGTGTCAAAGTACCAAATGCAACATATAAGTACAGATATGATAAAATCTAAATAGCCAATTATTTATTAGTTTTACCTAGCTGCAAATCCTGTGAGCAACAATCACAATCAACATGGCAAGGTATGTCTAGAGCAACAGTGGCTCAAACACTAGTAGGATAACTACACGCCTAATATTGGATTTAAGATTTGCTCCACAGGAGGAAATGTATGTCCGGTACCATAAGTCTGAACAAGAACGTATTTTTAGGGAGATTATATACCATTGGTTTGAACCTACTACTACTATTTTGCTAAATGGACATAGAGTCAAACTATTCTATAAATTCACACCTCCATATTCCTAGTGTCTTATAGCTATTAGATCTCATCAGAGTAGTTTCTTTTTGCAATGATAGGTGTATAGCACAGAAATGCACAGTTAGTCAAAGTGCATAGAATAAGTGTTAGAGTACTCAGGCACAAAGAGAACATCTGCATTACACATGCGCTGGAAGAGAGTCAGGGACCAAGGTGAAGTAGAAAGTTAAGAGTGAGGAGTTGGAACAACAGGCGCAAAACACTGCATATGATAGGCTGTCTGGACTCATGGACGCCACGCAGCTGTCTTCACAAGTGTGACACTTGCATACGATCTAGCCTCTCAAGTTTCCATCTTAGAGAGGGAGGGTTTAATGAGTGCCTACCCCTATATGAGGAACTAGTGATTATTTATGCTTTCTAGGGTGGGAGAATCAATTTTCCTAAAGAATGTAAACACTAGACGATCCACCATACTCCAGTGGATAGGTCCACACCCGTGAATGTAGGCAGTACATCAAACACATGAAGTAAATACATATATAATAAAAGTTTTATAGGGAAACTGAATGTTCAAGGAAATAAACATATTTAGCTTGATAAAAATATCACAGAATGTATACATGTAGGATAATATTAAATGGTATCTCATAAGTATGCATTATTTTCGCCTTTATGTATTACAATAAATAAATTTTATTTAATTTAAAAAATTAAGATGAGGTGACTGAGTGTCAACTAGAGGATTCAGGACAGATCAAGGAGGACTTAATGAGGAAGAAGTAAGCTTGAATATCATCAAAATACTCTGTACGAATATGATATTTTCAAAGTTAATTTAAATAAAACATCCTCATATTAAAAATTAACAATGTTAAACCTATATTAGAAAAATTAATAACATCTATAAAGAAGACAGAGACAGGTGGTAGGAGACCAGTTGTGCTAACACAACGCCAGTGTTCCTAGCACACAGAGTCTAAGGATTGAGGGTCCACCATGAAATGAACTTGCTTTTACAGAATAAAAATTCTGCCTCTGAAATCAATATATGCAGATATTACACATATGCACAGGGTATTTGTAATGTTTGTTTATGTGTGTATGTATAAAATGATGACTTAAGATTTTACATATGAAGTCTCAAAGTTTAAATCAATAGCAACAACAACTAGATTTTACTCGTTTCTTGAAATATGTTAGGTGCTTTGCTATGCCTGAGAACATGTAACTCATACTCAGCAGAAGCATTATTATTAATAGGGGTGTCACTTTCTGCCTTTCCCTTTCTTTGCTCTCCTGAGCTGGCTGTGTTAATGAAAAGTTGAATGACTTGCCTAAGGCTATCAAAACTTTGACACAGGTATATGTTTTCTTTATTCAGTTCCTGTTTTTTTTTTTACTACGCATTATCCTACCACACTTGTGAGACTGAGAGCCATATGATTCATATTTCTTTACATAATATCATTAGATGAACAAAATTAAAGAATTAAAGATGAATGATATGAACTGTATAGTTGAGAATTCTTGTGTCTAAAGTGTTTGTCAATTTAACATTATACACATTACCAGATTCAAAGATATCTTGCATCCTAAAACATGTATCTTAGATGATATCGGACTGCATAATGTGATACCAGCTGTCTTAAACAAGCAAAAAATTACCATGTTATTTGAAAATAATATGATACTACCAATGTATAAAAATGCCATATGGTTCATGAAATATTTGAGATATAAATTAGCTATATTCACTTTATATGACATTGTTTGACAATGACCTATTAAAGCCAAAGAAGATTCAGATATGACCATTCAGACAAAATCTCTTAGCTAACTTGAATTCTGCAGCAGGAATGTGTAGGACAATATGGTAGCAATATTTTCATTTATATGACCATGCATTTTTAAAAACTATAAAATACAGGTATATGTATTCATTTAGGTTATGATAAATCATACATGCGAGGGTAAATGTTCAGAAATCTATTTAATGGAAAATGTCGCGCCTGATATGTGTATACATCAATTATAAAATACATAGAAAATTCAGATAACTTTATAAAAAACATTAATACATTTATAAAAAAGTAATACATTTATTAGTGCTGTGTCTACATTAAATTACAAAGAAATGACAGACAGTACTTAATCCAACAATCAGATGTGGTGGTTATCACAAAAAGATGAGTTAGAAAATGATTTACTACATACAGGGACCATCCAAGGTATGACTTGTCTCATTTTTCAAGCTTGGTGTGTATAAATATCAGTTCTTTGAAACTACCTACCAAAATATGTCTATTTTTTGAGGGTATTGTTCATGATATCATGGAATCAGTTAACAAAGGATTATTATAAAAAAGAGAGAAACTATGTGTTACAATTCACCACACTTATATGGTGTTTTTCAGAGAGAAGTGCTTACCCATTTCTTATCAACTTGATCACTTTCCTCACATAAATATATTCCCAAGTAAGTAATTAGGAAGAGATCCTAATTGCTGCAGACATTTCGAAGTTGGAAGATGAGCCGCACGCCTCAGTATGCTCTGTGCTCTCTTATCAGGGGAGTAGCAGCATGTTAAAAACCTTCCAGCATGGGCACCCTAGCCACAAAGTGCTCTAAGGTAATGAGCCATTACTCTGTATGCTACTTGTCACAGTGACACATGTACAACATCAATGTCAGAAGTTACTGAGAAAGGACATGGCAGGTACCTATCCATAATTGCATGTTAAGTTTACAAGTCAAAATAGCACAGGGACATTAGGCAGAAGTGGAAATATTTAAACCTTGTGGTATTTACTTTTCTTGAAACCATAAGAAGGCCAGTATTTTCACTATTACTATCTCTTCTATCCCTAGTAATATTATCTATTATTACAAACTCTCTTCTTTCTCCTCACAGGCCCATATTATTGTATTACTAGCATGTATTATTTTTATTCAATATAAAATAATAGATGATGTGGTATGTGTGGTAATGTATACCAGTAATTCTAACATGTGAGAAGAACAGGGTTTCAAAGTCATCTTCAACTCTATAGGAAGTTTAAGATCATTCATGCTACATGAGATCTTGTGTTATAAAAACAAAAACAAAATAAAAATAAAAGCAACATTTAAAGTGCAAAGAGATCCTTTTGAAGCTAATGGAAATATGGTTGATGAACAATTGTGTAAATGTGTTCAAATCAACTGCATAACACAACATCAAATAGGTGCACTGTTAGTTATATTTATTTTTATTTAATGAATCTGTTTAAAAAGCAATGGAAGTACAGTAGTAAGTCTTTGCAATTTCAAAATCCTAAATTCTATCATATAAGCAATACCCTATTAAAATTGAAGCAGTAGAAATCTAAAAACCAAACTATTCTGGAAGTAGGAATACATTAATACAGACTGGCTATCTGAGACTTAAGCCCAGAACAAATACTGAATGGAATTGATGAAATTAATATTCATAAGTGCCATGCAGTTAAAAAAATATATGTGTGAATTATTGTAAAGAAGTAATATACAGCAGAAATTAAGACTCAGGATGATAATGATATAACAATGAGAGTAAAAAGAGAGTAAGTTATTTTTCATAACACAAATGATCTTCTTTACTGTGGCTGAGCGATAGTCACACTATCATATGATTATCATATAATATCACCGCACAATAGTCATCCCCACCAGGACTTTATGAAGCTGAATCATATATTGAGAGGAGAACCTCCTTTTTGACTTCTTTATACCTGACACTTATCAACAAAGTACCATGAGAAATTGTCTATCAAACTGTTTTTTTTTATGCTCTAACACTAGCTATGACTTGTTGGAATAATGTTTTGAGCAGTAGTTCAGACCAGCATCTGAATCACTATCTTTTCGTTCTTTCCGTGCTATTTTATTTTTAATACATATTTTTTAAAATTTTTGAACCTTTTATACATGTGTGATATACTTGGATTATTTTTGCTTCTCCTTTTCCTTCTTCAAATCCTCTTATGCACTCCTGTGAGTTTATGACCGCTCCTATAATTATCATTATTACATATATATGTGTGTGTGTATGCATATTACACAAATATGTATATCATATGTGTGTGCGTGTATGCATGTACAACCTATTAAGTTCATTTGGTGCTGCCTATATATATCTGTGCTTAGAGCTGACCACTTGGGATAGGATAATATAACTGAAGTCCCCATTGAAACATGATCCCTATAGTCTTTTTAATCTTGGCACTTAGATGCATTAAATTGCACAATTAAGTAATATTTAATTAGATTTAATTTTTAGATTTTATATACTGTTTATATAGTTGATCTCAAATACAAGCACAGGATTTCCCAAATACAAATGAGAAAAAATTTATTTAATAAAACACTTGCTTAAAATGTTAAAGCATCTCTCAAAAATGTGTGCTTATATGGAATATGTAAATAAGCTGTTGTAAGTAAGAAAACATATTTCAAGGAAGTCAGATAATAAATAAACCAGAAATAAACTCAAACTACCTGGAATACTGACAAAAAAGATCATTCTTATTAGAAGAGACAATGAGAAGGATCCAAGTAGCTATGCACTCGAATAAAACAGGGCGATAAACAAACCTACTAGATTTTATGAAGAAATACCAACACATTATAACATTGTTGCTTCAAACACATACACACACACACACACACACACACACACACACACACACACACACACTAGCAAATGGGTCTTCATCAAAAACTCTTACAGGAGGTCATATTGACTGAACATCATTTGTGTTCTTTATACAGGTAGTGATAATTGCCTGGTGTCTCTTCTGTCTCCCAGATAACACCACTTTGTCATAATGGCTACCATTCTATTATTAGAGTCCCACGCAGCTATGCTCATCTCTGCATACAAGTATTCTGGGTCACCTTGACCAAAACCACTGATTGAACTCACTCTGAACCTAGGTCTTAATTAGTATCTTCAGCCTTGAGCTCTTCATTATTTTCATCAACTCTCCTTTCAACAGTTCACTTAGATGAAAAACAGGAATTTCAAAATTAACTTCCTTATCCCCTTCTAAACATCTTTGCTTTCCTGAAGGGTCACAGTTCAACCGTCATTTATGCAGTAGCTCAGATCAAAGAATATAGAAGCTTAGAATTCAGGGTTAATTTATGTTTTTCTCACACATGTCGTAACATTTCTCACAGCAAGCCCAGTTAGCACTCTTTTAATGTGCTTTGAAATTCACATCATGCACAGCGCTAACCCCTTTGCATCCATTGTCCTCCTTTGTCTGAGATAATGCAAGACTGACTCTCTTTATATAGCTGTTCACCTGTAGGGCAACACATTATTCTCAAGCTTGCCATGCAACCTAAGCCAGAATAATTATTTAAAATGCAAATTAGATCTTATCTGAAGTCTTCTGCCTCCAGTTCTTTGTTAGATTTCTGCAAAACCCATTTACTAAAACCCAAAGTCTCTGCCATGTCAAGGTGTAGCTACATGATATCGAGAAATCTATTGTAAAGAAGCACTTCTCTCACTTTATATTTCACGTCATTCACCTTTGGTTTTGTCTTCAACAGTCTTCCTTTCTCTCACACTCTATTATTATTATGTAATAAATACATACACACAAACACACATAAGTCCAGCCCAGCCAACAATATCCATTCTCATGCCTTAAAATATCATCATTTTAATATGTAGAAACACTTATTCCACTCTAATGCCTCCCAACCTCCCAATTATAATATTCAGCTTCCTAGTGAAAAACTCTTAGAATATTATATTTTTGAACTCATCCTCTTTCACTTCCCCTTATTTTCCAAATTTTCTTTTTACTTACCAGGATACCTTTAATTGAACTACATCTGTCATTTGGTTTTATCTCAAGAGTCACCACTAATATTTGTGAATTTTAACCTAGAAATACATCTCAACTCTCTTTAGTCTTCAAGCTCTGACCAGATTGAGGAATAATTCAACATTACCTGTTACTTAGATGGTAGGAAAAACTTTTATCTTTTCTTGATCTAGTATATAATCCAAATTTTTATTAATTTTCCTGTAAATAAGCAAAGATGGCATGGCAATTCTTATCCCTAATTTTCAGCTATTGAACCCATTGGTTCAGTCTCTATAGAATTCAGTCTCACAAGCATCCAAGCTTTTTTCAGCAAACAGACTATAGGACCATTGGCAACTGGAGCCACAATATTCAAGGACCAGCCATCTTAAACATTCATAGAAGTCCTGAAAGTATCCTGAGAGATTGTTGTTCACTATACTGAATCCTAAAGAAAAAGCCTCAAACTGGGCTGTTGAAAACAGCTTGAACCAGATTTGTATATAATAAACTTGGATGAATGATTTATACCTCAGTTGTAAGGATGGCATTTCTGTGATAGGGTACTAATTGGTAAGGATATTATTGGTACAAAAAAAAATGGCTGTCAATGGTCTACATAGTTCTTCTTTGGTTATGTAATCAAGCTAACCAAATTGGTTCCGTGAGTTTATTGAGAAGGATTTTCTGGTGCTATCTATATTCCAGTGTTGTAAAATCAGACTCAATAACTGCTTCTCTGGAAGGGTAATAGCTCACCTTTTTATTGTAGTATGGATTAAAGATGGGAAGGAAAAAATGTAGAAGACAACGTGGCTGCAAAGAATAGTGGTAAACCTGGCTCTATGGCTCAATAAGAACTGAGCAGCTAATCCACTACAGAAGCACAATATCCTGTCTTCAGTAAATTTGATACCACCTAGTAGAATACCTGAAATGGATGCCTCCTAAGGTCTAAACCCTGATACTAAGTTCTAAAGATTCCCTACCACCTCTGAGTATACAAGATAGGCTACGTATAGTCAGACTTCTCTTTGGGCTGGCAGCTCATAAGTAACAATAAGGATATTCATTAATTATGAAAGTCAAGCCTATGGCTTAGTCTTGTTCCCAACTAGGTTTTATATCTTAAATTAACTTATTTGTTTTAATTTATGTTCTATTATATGGCAGTACTGCTCTTCCATTCTGCACCACCTGTTTCCTCTCAGTGTTTCCTGGAGTCTTTTTTTTTAACGATATGTTTTGTTTATTTCAGAAGTGATTTAGTCATCTTCCTAACAGAATGACCCAATTCTTTTTTTTTTATAACCCGCCTCTGCCCTACTTTCTCCCTGAAATCCGGTTTATACCTTCTATCTAGTTATTGACCCTTTAGCTTTTTATTGCTCCGATCACAGCAATACACCTTCATAGAGTGTACAAATGTCCCTCAACAGCTACTGAATATAAAACATAGATAACTGCTTGACAGTGGATAATCAGAAGATAGACCGCGCACCAGGAGGGGAACCAATTCACCCACCAGGAGCCTTTGAGTAGCAGATGATTACTCTTCAGTGGTTCCAGCCTGCACTCAGGGCCCAGTATCCAAGCAGGGTTGGAACAGTCTCTTATCTTCCACTCCAGGAACATGAAAATCTACTGTGAATTGTCCTAACAATGATCACTAAGTTGTGAAAGAGTTCTGTTGTCTGATAATTATCAAATTTTTAGGGCTAGGTGTTTCATATTCTAGGCTGAGAGCCTTAGCACTGGCTGATGACAAGGCAAAGCATTCAGAAACTCAAGGTGTCCTGAAGAACTCTAAGAGTAGATGGGACCTGCTGTGCTGTATCCATCTGCGTGCTTCTGAAGATCAGGGCTGGAAAACAATGACATAAAAAGAGGCGCAAGAAGAACTAAGAGCTTCCGGCCTGCTCATCATTTCCATAAAGGTAGAGGAATAAAAGCCCTGAGCCAGCTGATTGGTGATTAATCTTTTTGTTATTTGGAGGGAAGAAAGGGAACTTCAGCTTGAGCATTGAAAATAGTGTAAAAGATAGGCTATGCATGTAAAAAATGTATACGAAAATGCACAAATAATAGTTCATGAAAGAAACTGTCAATTCCCACTAGTATTTGAATATATGTTCACCAAAGATTCATCTAAAAATGAAAACAATGGTTGTCACTCTAGGGGCATAAAGGTTTTATAAATGACTTAAATATCAAACTGTAGAAAATATTAAAACAAAATGAAGTTGCTTACATAGTTCTTGATATTGAAAAGTGGCAAAAGAGGGCTCTGTAAAGCATTCAGCAGCATCTTCCGAAGCTAAACATCTGTCAATTCTGTGTATACAACAATACAACATCTGGGATAAACCTATGAGAGGTTAATGCATCTTGTAGCTAAGTATATGTATCTCTACACATATATCAAGCATCTATGTTTCACTTAGGATTTATTTACTTTCTTTGTTGCCATACATAAATGAAACCTCAAAAGTATTGTACACAGAAATAAATGGGAAAAAAAGAAAATTGAAAGTTCTTGTAACACACATTTTCCCACTGCGACTGAAGCCTTCTGTGTCTTCCAGTTAATTACCTCAGGTACATGAATTTTTATTGCTCCATTATTCACAGTATTATGATTTAGCTAGTCCACATTTTTAAACTAATTTGATAGGGAAATATTTTTATGGTGACATTTATCACCAACAAATGAATTATAATTCTAAATGTATTCCTAATGTGTTTAATCAGAATTTTATAATGTATAAACTCAAATTCGTTTGAAATAAAGTTTCAAAATGGGGAAGAAAGGAAAGAATTATTAGAGCATGGAAAGGAATAATAACTGGTTAAATAAAGTAAGAAACCTTATGCCCTAACTTTTTAATCAATTATATTGAATTTTATATTAAAAATGAAAAGAACATGTACTAACTTAAATCATAGGAGACTATCTGCTTATAAAAAAAAGAAGAAATATTTGTGAAAGCTGCTGTTACCTGGGTTAATATTTGAAATCATAGCTAGTCACTTTAACTAAATTTAAATTTTCCAGTCTAAAAAATGATAAATAAAATCCACTATTTGAGCTCGTGTCATATTTTTGAAATGGGTATACCATTTGATTTGCTACTGAGTTAAGCAGAAATTTGGGGAAAATATTTTGTTTTGCACAATACTGTTTTTTTACACTCATATAACAGGAAGCATAAGCTCCACAATGTAAGTCATCAATATTTACTGTCTTACGTTCTGAAGGGGAGTCTATTATACCAGACTACCACTAAGATGTTAGCAGACTTAAATTTCCTTTTAGAAATTCTTGAGGAGTCAATTCATGTCCAACCTCTAAAAATAGCCTTCACCTTTTGCCTTAGTGACTCAAGTTTGCAACTATGAGATAAGGAGAGTAACAGATGCTGGACAGATTGCACAAAGCCATGGGTGAGCAAGAGATGCTTCAAGCAATCTAATTGTAGGCACAACATAGACCAGTACATACATAGATGCTGGCAGGCACTTATACACACAAGGACTTTACATAGGCGCATATACAAACTGGAACATAAAGTGCTCAGATGTAAGAAACAGTACTGCATAAGTACACACAAAGTTTCAAAGGGAAATGTGAATGTGTTTGCCTCAGATCTCAAGGATTATTTTTGGGTAGATTCACATAAAAGGTGGCAATCTATAAGAAATATTTGTATAATAGATTAAATATATCACAATGTACTTCTGGGTTTTCTACTTATCAGAGATCAGGCTTTTGTGCAGTCTCATAGTTCCCTATTCAGTGTTGGTCCATGGCTATACCCACATCAGCACCATGTTGTCTAAACTATCCCCCATGGCTATCAGTATTCTATTTCTGTGTTTCTTCTTACTCAAGTCCAAAGAGAAGACATCTTTCTGCGCATTCTTAGGTAGCAGCACTACATTTTTCAGTGAAGGAATTTCCACTTTTAGGAAGGACTATACTTAGCCAGATTAAACAACCTGAGTAATCAGCATGTAAAAGTACTTCTTTAAAAATTATATATAAATATATATGATATTGAGATTAATACATCTGTATGTTATTGTTATCAAAGTATTTCTGTCATCTAAGCCATCATGTAAATAAACTACTCATATGTAAAACAAGTTTATGACTCATATTTTAGCTCCGGCGTCAAGACCAAGAATCACATAGATAATTGGTATTTAAGATCTGAAAACTAGGAAGACAAAAGAAACAATAGAGAAAGCAAATGCAGAGACCAGAAAAACAAGAACAAAGACCCGAGAAGCAGGCAGATTGGCAGATTGTAGTGTACATCACCTCAGACATTTAACCACTTGTGCACCTTTGGTGTCATTGGGGAGCTTTAGAAGTACAACTTTATTGGAGAAACTTTGTCACTGAGTTTATAGTTCAATCCCAGTCCTGTTTGCTCTCTCTGCTATATGTCTGAGGTCAAAGATAAGAGCCCTTAGCTTTCTGTTCCAATTGCCATGCCTACTGCTTGCTGCCATATTTCCCTGCCATTATAATGGACTCTGTAGCCAGAGGGCAAAATGAACTCCGTATATAAGTTGATGTGACCACAATATTTTATGACAGCAACAGACAAGTAACTGATAAACAGACCATGAAGTACGTGGAAGGAAATGCAAGAGCACAGATTACAGAGTTCATAGAGTGAGCAATGGTGGAGGTCAGGCACTGTTGCCATCCTAAAGTCAATTGAAGAACTTGAAACAACACAAAGGTCAACCACTTTCTTGGGCAGAAAATATGAATGTTGAGAACTAATTGGTCACTACATTTAATAAGAAAATATGATCCTCTTGAAGATCAGTTGCTATGATAACAAAATAAACAAACAAGAGGAGAATAAGAAAATTGTACGTCAATGAATATAATCTCCTTTAAATGAGTTTTTATGGGAACTTGGGAAAGGTGCAGTGACACCTAAAAGTGACAAAAGGTTTTATCTTAGCTTATTTTATTGATATCATTTTTATAAATAATTGAATAGTGGAATGCAAATGTGCCAAGGGTACTGTCTAGGAAATAAAGAGCTGAGGAAAATGTAAATTGTCTTGATTCTAGGAGTGTTAGGCTTGGACCCAGGGAAGACTACTTCTCATATACAAGCTAAGAAAGTGAACCTTCAAAAATGATACAAAGCAGTGTTTAGATACATGTGTTGATAACAGGACAGATATATGAACCTTTTCTGTTTGATTCAATGTAGTCAGTCCTAAATTCTAAGAAACCATGAAGAATTGGAAGCTCCAGAAAGGAAAAAGTATTTATTGTGGTGTAAAATGGGTATCCATGTTAGGAAATGATATTGACTTGATATTAGGAAATGATATGTAAGAGTGGACAACATTGTATGTCTAGATGACATTTAGTAGGCTGGGTAGTCATAGTATATTTCAAGCTTTTCTTTATGCCTAGGCATTTCACTTCAGTAGTTTGATATGTGCTTAGAAATTAAGGTATCTTTCAAAAGAATTAACCTCACCAAAATTAACAAGAGCGTATGTCCTTTGGCCAAGCTTTATACTTTAAGAGACTGCTTCACAGGGATGGGGAGAAATAACAAATACCTAGATTTGAAGAATGCAAACTGGCATATAAACAGGAGGAATAGTAATCTCATTTTTCTCAAAGTAACATATTAGTTCATCATACTTTCTCATATCCCTAATAGTAAAACCAATAATTACAGAATAAAAGTCCTGGAATTAAAAAAGACATCATAAACAAACCCCTATGAACCCATCATTCAACAGAGGAAACTTTGAATTATCAGAATGCTGATTTTTTTTATTATTTATTGAAAAAAAATCCCTGCTTCCTCCCAGCCTCCCATTTCCCTCCCCCTCCTCCCGCCCCTCTCCCCACTCCCCACTCCTCCACTCCTCTCCCCCTCCCTCTCCAGTCTGAAGAGCAGTCAGGGTTCCCTGCCCTGTGGAAAGTCCAGGGTCTTCTCCCCTCCATCCAGGTCTAGGAAGGTGAACATCCAAACTGGCTAGGCTCCCACAAAGCCAGAACATGAAGTAGGAACAAAACCCCATGCCATTGTCCTTGGCTTCTCATCAGCCCTCATTGTCCGCCATGTTCAGAGAGTCCGGTTTTATCCCATGTTTTTTCAGTCACAGTCCAGCTGGCCTTGGTTAGGCAAGAAGGAAAAAAAATTAAGATCATCCTCAACTGCATAGTTAGTTCAAGGCCAGCCTTGGATGTATGGAACTGTATACCATTTGGGATAGCAGCAAAATCTACCGTATAGAAGGCTCTTACAAAAAATCCACCTTTTTCCTTCATATAAGAACAAAACTATACATACCAGTTGTTTTATACTGAATTTAAACTTCTAATTATTCAACTTACTTTACTTGACTTTATTAGAATAGACTAAAAACTATAATTAAGAAATATACATAGAAGCCGGGCGGTGGTGGCGCACGCCTTTAATCCCAGCACTCGGGAGGCAGAGGCAGGCGGATCTCTGTGAGTTCGAGACCAGCCTGGTCTACAAGAGCTAGTTCCAGGACAGGCTCCAAAACCACAGAGAAACCCTGTCTCGAAAAACCAAAAAAAAAAAAAAGAAATATACATAGATATATAAACAATCTAGAGATAGCAAGAAAGACCCTCAGTACACTGGACACCTCATCCTGAAAGAAGGCTTTTTATTTCCTGATGTTCTATCTGTGGGTCAATTTAGAGTGAGGGAGACACTATTAAATATTTGAATTTTGGTGTATTACCCTAATGCTTATGTCCTAGAATTACATGTCGGACCTTAGAGACAAAACAAAGGACATTTATGGGTTCATAGTTTAGACTGGTATTTTTATGTAAAGATACATTGTATTCTTAAGCATGCACACAGAATGTTGACATATTATACATGTCTATTTAAATTCAATAGGATGTACAATATGACTAAAAGGGAACATGGTAAGACATAAACTGAAATAATGTAAGAGGCTTCTTCTGGATAAAATAAAGCTTTGCTCACTAAGCTTTCACAGTGTTTTATGCTCTTGTTGGAGGACATGCAAAGTTGCAAATAGCATCGTCCCAGTTGTTCACAGTCTCTAGGAAAGAAGACAGCCTTCCATACAGGAAAAAAAAAATCGTTGTGTCTCAAGAGTTTTATTGAATCTTTATTGCCCAGGCCCTTAATAAAACTCCTTCCCTGCTCTGTCAAGATCTGCTGAGGGTGTCAGAGATAAGCAAACAGACAAAACAATCTTGCGATATAGTGAAAGTGAGAAGTGCATTCCTCATAAATTAGGTGCTTGTGCTGGAATAAATTGCCCTTCATCACACTGCAGTTTCCGCCTAAGAAAAGTCTGGTACAGGGGAATTATCTCACATCTATCACACAGAGTTCAACAGTTCAAATTTGTCTTGATGAATGAAATCATCACTTGGGCCAGGCTGTCAATTTATCTAGCTCTTTTAGTACTCAAATGGGGTCTTATCCCTGGAAAAGCCCAGTAAACTAAAATATCAGTAAAAGATGCATCAAACATTGAATTTGCTTAATATTATGTATATTCATTACAATAAAACTTATTTTGCCTCTATGTTAAATTTAACCAAAGTAAAAACTATGTTTTGCTGATTAAAACACATTAAATATAAGTTTAAATTTTTCAAATAATTAATAAAATGTTATCAATAACACAAACAAAACAAATATATATATATATATACACAAATATTACATTACTAGTAACTGCATCCTAAAAATATTAAGACAAGATTTGCACAAACCATTTTATAGTAATGTTATAATGTGCAGTAATCAAATCAGAGTAATAAATATTTCCAATCAAAAATTGTTTTGCACTTTAAGAACTCTGTGCTATTGATAGATATTTTAAACATACCACAAATCATAAATACCAATAGTTATTTGAAGGTTGAGTAGGAAAAAATCTGTAATATTCTCATTCATAATATTTGGCTGTTCTTCAATGGATTCTATCCTTCTGTCTTAAGACACTAAACTTCTGTGTTTCTTCCCATCCAATTCTCCAGTGATGACTATTACATTCATTTCCCCTTCAAGTTGGTATTTTAGTATCTCTCAAACACATTTAGATGTCCTAAATTGTGGCAAACGTGATACAAGGGATGGGAAAGAATTATAGAGAGAGGGATGGGTGGATAGATTGAATCCAAATGCCTTACTTCTATATATAAAATTCTTAGTTCTAAAAATTACTGAAAGAAGAGAAGGACTAATTCATGCTTTGCCATTATCACATAGAGAGAAATGTGCATTTCTATGTAGTAAAACCATAGCATGAGGGACAGGTGGGGATGATAGACAGTAATCAGGAGATGTATAGTTTACTAAAAAAATGTCTTCACGAAGAAACAGGCAAATAAATAGGACTGGAGAATTATTTCTCTAACAATGAGAATGTAACTAAGGAGACAAAAAAATAAAAGGGAAGGTAGCCATCAACACCTTAACAATGAATCCTGTCTACCCTAAAGAGTAATGAGATATGTTGACCATGCTCTCATTAAAGTACGAAATCTTCCAGGGGTCGGGTTTGTAAATGAAATCACTTGATCTACACAATGTTTCATTTGGATGACTGTGGCACAAAGCCAGAATATAAATAGAGAGTGTGAATGCTGCCAATTAGTAGTAAGCCTTACAGAAGTTTTGATGGAATTTGTTGTCAGCTGTTGCAGTCCCTGAAGATGACGTTCTGGCAGAGGCTTCCAGATCTTTTCACTGGGAAGTGTTTGCTAATATGTTGCAAGTGGCTTGCTGGGCAGAGACTGAAAAACAACCCTGATTGCTGCCAATGTTTATATATTTATAACTACATCTTCTCTTCCCCAACAGTGAGAATACACACAGCCCTAAGCTCTTTGCAAGGTCAGGGAAAACAACCATCATCAAGTTATTCTAAGTTTTTGTAATTACCAACCACGGCATGATTTTATTGTTACATTAACAACCCTAAATATATTTATAACATAGGTTCATGTTTTTATTCTGCACATATAGCCAAAGAGATTCTAAACATAGAAAAAACGCTGGGCTGTTAAGATAACTCAGCGGGTGCATGCACCTGCTGCCAGGTGGGACAATCTGAGCTTGTTCTGTAGAAAATATATGAAAGGAGGGAATAGCTCTTGGAAGCTGTCCTCTGACCTCCCTGTTTCACTGTGTGTGCGTGCTTCCATGCATGTTTACACATAGAAGTAAATAACTTGGTGTAAAATTGAAATAAAAGATGAAAATGTACATATATGTTTATTCAAAACTACAGTAATAGAAAGCATCAGGTGTCAAGCACCAAATCTCAAAAATTCACTGAACAGTGATCTGTTTATGTTTTTCCATTTAATCATTGATACAAGGAATTCCCACCGCAGTTGAAGAAAGGCTTCCAGCCAATGATGATAAGAAAATACTCACATCTTGAAATTCCACACATTATTACCTAACCAAATCCTCTACAAAGCTGAATACTGTTTATTATTATTTCAGCATTCTTATGATGGCATGTGCTATAAATAAGATTAGAAATGACCCACTTTTATTAAAATGGATTACTCTTCCTGAATAAAAATACTGAAAATGTGTAAGAAGTTCAAGAGAGAACATTGCCATGATGATGCCTTCTTTCATTGTAATGACCGTGGGTGACTTAACAAATCCAGAAAATTGAAGGGTTAGTACAGTAAAATCTGAAATAATGCAACAGAATTTCAAAGTTTATTTATAACATTAGCGTGGGGTTCTGCTGAAGTGAGTTTTGAACCAGAAAATCTTTGAACCACTTAGAAGAGGCTATGCTATGCTTTGAGAAATGATAGTTACTTCTGCATTAACTAATAAATGTATATTGTTAACATAATATCAGCATAACACTGAGTTGAATTTCCCCAATTGTTTCTATAAAAAGATGAAGTTTTGGAAAAAGAAAGCATAGAGAAGGATGGAAGAAGGGTATGTTAAGATGTTAAAAACAAAAGAAATAAATCGGGCAGTCTATTTTTGCAATGCTAACTAGTCTTAGTTCTTTTTGCTAGACGTTTTTGAGCGTTAAGAAAGATTTGGCGACACACCTTTAATACCAGCACATGGCACAGCTGTAGATGCAAGCATATCTTCAAGTTCAAGGCCAAATTGGTAAACAGAGCAAGTTCCAGGACAGAAAGGGCTAAAAAGAAAAACCCTGTCTCAACAAAAAGAAAAACAAAACAAATAAACAAAGACCACAATATTAATCTGAACACACTGAACCTGATAGAAGAGAAAGTGGGAAGTACCCTACAACAGATGGGCAAAGGAGATCGCTTCCTAAGTATAACCCCAGCAGCACAGACATTAAGGGCAACATTGAATAAATGGGACCTCCTAAAACTGAGAAGCTTCTGTAAAGCAAAGGATACTGTCATTAGACAAAAAGGCAACCTACTGATTGGGAGAAGATCTTCACCAACCCTGCATCAGACAATGGTCTGAAATCCAAAATACATAAAGAACTCAAGAAACTACACTTAAAAATGCTAATTAACCCAATTAAAAAATGGGGCACTGAACTGAACAGAGAATTCTCAACAGAAGAAGTTCAAATGGCCAAAAGACACTTAAGGTCATGCTCAGCCTCCTTAAGGATCAGGAAAATGCAAATAAAAACAACTTTGAGATACCATCTTACACCTGTCAGAATGGCTAAAATCAAAAACACCAATGATAGCCTTTGCTGGAGAGAATGTGGAGTAAGGGTAACACTCATCCATTACTGGTGGGAATGCAAACTTGTGCAACCACTTTGGAAATCAGTGTGGTGGTTTCTCAGGAAATTCGGGATCAACCTACCCAAGGATCCAGCAATACCACTCTTGGGAATATACCCATGAGATGCCCTATCATACTACAAAAGCATTTGTTCAACTATGTTCATAGCAGCATTATTTGTAATAGCCAGAACCTGGAAACAGCCTAGATGCCCCTCAATGGAAGAATGGATAAAGAAAGTGTGGAATATATACACATTAGAGTACTACGCTGCAGTAAAAAACAATGACATCTTGAATTTTGCATGCAAATGGATGGAAATAGAAAACACTATCCTGAGTGAGATAACCCAGTCCCAAAAAGATGAATATGGGATGTACTCACTCATAAGTGGATTCTAGCCATAAATAACGGACATTGAGCCTATAATTCGTGATCCTAGAAAAGCTAAATAAGAAGGTGACCCCAAAGAAAAACATATAGTTATCCTCCTGGATTTTGGAAATAGACAAGATTGCCAGGCACAAGGGTGGGGGTGGAGTGAGAGTAAGGGGAGATGGGGAACGAGAAGGGAGAAGGGTAGGATGGGGAGAGCTTGGAGGGGATGGGATGGTTGAGATGGAAGAAAGGTAGATATGGGAGCAGGGAAGTAGATATCTTAATTAAGGGAGTCATTTTAGGGTTGGCAAGAGACTTGACTCTAGAGGGGTTCCCAGGTGTCCAAGGAGATGTCCCTAGTTTGTTCCTTGGGCAGCTGAGGAGAGGGCACCTGAACTGGCCTTATCCTATAGCCCACACTGATGAGTATCTTGCATATCACCATAGAACCTTCATCTGGCAATGGATGGAGATAGAGACAGAGACCCACATTGGAGCCGTGGACTGAGCTCCCAAGGTCCAAATGAGGAGCAGTAGGAGGGAGAACATGAGCAAGGAAGTCAAGACCGCAAGGGGTGCACCCACCCACTGAGACCTTGGGGCTGATCTAATGGGAGTTCTCCAAGGCCAGCTGGACTGGGACTGATGGAGCATGTGATCAAACCGGACTCTCTGAATGTGGCTGACAATGAGGGCTGACAGAGAAGCCAAGGACAATGGCACTGGCTTTTGATTCTACTGCATGGACTGGGTTTGTGGGAGCCTAGTCTGTTTGGATGCTCACCTTCCTAGTCCTGGATGGAGGGGGGAGGACCTTGGACTTCCTACAGGGCAGGGAAGCCTGACTGCTCTTTGGACTAGAGAGGGAGGGGGAGGGGGAGTGGGCGGAAGGGGAGAAGGTGAAAATATTTTTTTTTATTTATTAAAGATTTCTGTCTCTTCCCCACTGCCGCCTCCGCTTTCCCTCCCCCTCCCCCAATCAAGTCCCCCTCTCTCATCAGCCCAAAGAGCAATCAGGGTTCCCTGTCCTGTGGGAAGTCCAAGGACCACCCACCTCCATGCAGGTCTAGTAAGGTGAGCATCCAAACTGCCTACGCTCCCACAAAGCCAATACGTGCAGTAGGATCAAAAACCGATTGCCATTGTTCTTGAGTTCTCAGTAGTCCTCATTGTCAGCTATGTTCAGAGAGACCGGTTTTAACCCAGGCTTTTTCAGACCCAGGCCAGCTGGCCTTGGTGAGTTCCCGATAGAACATCCCCTGGATCGAGGTGAAAATTTTTAATAAAAAAAAAGAAAAAAGAAATTGAGATGCCAATGATCATAATCAGAAAAAAAAAGAAAAAAAAAACATTAAAAAAGAAAGTTGAAACATATGCATTTCCTCTCTAAGGTTCTAAGCAGTAGACAGTTTATGAGAGAAAGGAGACTATTACTTAGGAAATTCTGCTGACGCAGCATTTCTGAGTTATCACTGAAAGTGGGGTAGGCTATTTGGTTATGACAGTTACTTGAGTCATTTGTGTTACTGTAAATAACCATTTATCCATGCTGTTGTATACAGATTCCTATAATTCATTGGTTTATTAGCTGTACATGAGTTTAAAAATGTCTTTGGTCTGTCGGTTTTCAGTTCTATCTCATCAGTGAACAGATTTTTAATTCCATTCCCCCAGTAAAAAACAACAAAACTGAAAAAACAGCAATACAGTCTGGGAATTTTTTGTTCTAAGAGCTTTCTAGATTATTACTTTCAAGGTTGGCATATTGCAATTAGCTGCATATCCCAGTTACTACAAGCTCTCCTGAGTTGTCCTTGGTGAAATGATTCTAAATCCTGTTCAACTTGCTTGCTACACATCTCCAATTAACATGTTTTAAAGGCTCAATACAATTCGAGGGATCCATCAACACTGTTCCAGTGGAAAAGAAATAGTACCTATTGTAATAGTGAAGATCTGAAAAATAAGTAAACTGTTAATTAAAGTTGAGAGAAAATTTCATTTTTTCTCTTCCAACTATTTTAGAAAACAAAAACTGCATACTTAATGTGGCACTGATCTTGTATACCACTTCGTACCTCTAGTTCTACCTGTCTTTGTTTCCTTTCCATAATTCGTAAAACAGTCAATTATATGTCTTTGTACCTTCCATATCATATCAAGACACTTGTGCACTTCATTCCATCAACAAAGATGAAATGATCATGCCTTAGGAATTAAGAACTTGTGCTTTCCGAGTTAACTGTCTCTGTGAGTTCTGAATGAAGTACCCCAGCTTCTTTCTTATCTTCTGTTTTCATTTCTGCCTTTTAGCATTTCTGTGTAAGAAGAAAAATGTGGAAATGAAATGTTTTGAAATGAAAACATAGTAAAATTAAATTCTAAGCAAAGTCAGTGAGCTTACGCTATGTGGGTAATACCTCTGGTTATAAAGCACCCCCACATCAATAAGAACAAACAGCTGAGAGTCTGATCATGTTTTACCACTTAGTAGATGGATTTCCTCTGAACCTCAGACTATTAATGGTCATAAGTGTGTATTGTGACGCATATTACTGTAGTTTCAGCGTAATTGTTAAGTATATTTGGAAAGGGGGCCTTTAGCTGATCATGTAATTTGCATTAAATCGATGGCTCCTATCACAAGGTGTTCTTTCTGGCAGTAGGGTCTTACAGCAGCTCTCCTAGCATAAGGCTTCTAGCAGGAATTTGTGCCAAGGTTCCAGGTAAACATAAATTGGACAACTGTTTTTGAGACAGATTTTAGATAAGGTCAGTCCTCCAGGCCAAGAGACACTATTCAGATAAGGGCAGGTAGAGGCAGGAAGTTTTGCTGGGGACGGAGGGAGCTTCCATATTGCTGAGGTTTTGGAATATGCTTCCAATCCATAAGAGACTGCAACCTCAACCAGCCAGAAATACCTTCCATGCCTTCCAACACTATAATACCATTTATAAATATTTTATAGATATAAATTCCATGTGGGCTTTGTATCATTCAAAGGTTTGATGCATTTCCTAGAAAAAATCCCTAGAATTTCTATCTGTACTTTCTTAATGCAGGTGTTTCTTTCCTACCATTTCATTTCAATTCTCTAAGTGTGATTAGAATGAAAACTGACATTATTACAATATAGTAAATGTTTATTTGCATGGTAAGAGGTTTAAATTTTTCTTTTCTAAATTTTATCTGTTGCCTTCATTCACTAAAGTAATTAGAGTTCGCATATGAATATTAAATTAAACTATTTTTCATTTGTACTTTATTTATACTAATTATTATAATGCACATACAATGGCCAACTTGAAGTGTAAATTCATTTTTGTTAACTTTTTATTTGATGGTTTATTGATAAATAGTTTATATATGAATATATACTTGAATGGATTGTATACATGCTCAAACATTTGGGTTTGTGCATATCACAGTGAAACTGTACATGAAATAATGAAGACATACAACTTTACTCTGAAGTTTTCTAATGGTTGTCTCTTGGAAGTGTGCTCATATGTGTGTGTGTGTACGTGCATATGTGTATATGTGTGTGCGACTAAGAACTACTAAAATTAAATGTTTAAATATGCAATAGACGATTCTGTATGCCATTTAGTAGAACTTTATAATTAGTTCATTCAAACGCTAAATAAACATATGCAAACACGAAATTTCTACACAGTAAATCTTAGGTAAATTAGTCCCCAACATCAGTTAAAAATAAAGATTCCCTAGGAAAAGAAAAGCTTTCCCCAATAACAATTAGTAAAATAGAAGACTCCAGGTTGACCTTGGCCATCCATATTTCTATTCTGTTAAGGTGAATGGTTAAAACTCAACTGCGTATTTTTAGCCATGAAAAACAAGTTGAGACAATGATAATTGTGAGTAGCAGAACAAAGCAAATCTGCTGGGTCAGTAACCAGATGCCCCTGTAGCTAACACAAAATGCTGATTTTCCCCAGTGTTTTCATATGTTTGGCATATATGTTGGCATTTCCTTGGGGACAATATATTCTCTTCTGGTTTCCATTTTGTTGTCCTGCTGTCTATATCTCTTCAAGGCACCTATCTATGGTGAGTTTCCTGTAATATCAGCCTCACTGGTCATGCTGGTTCAGTTAGGTTTTGTCTGTTTTTGTGGTTTAGTTTCTGTGTTTATTATTATCATTATTTTATTATTAACCTTGAGTGAGGTTCCCAGAGAACAAATCAGGTTAGTATAGAACTGACTACTACTAATCCAGCCTAGCACTGAATTTAATGAAATCTTCTTGATTCAGACTTGTAAGTGGTAAGAACACAAGCTCAAGCCACAATGCTATTTTGAAGCATTTTTTATAAACACATATACATATGTACCTTCCTATAATAACAATTTAGCATAAGTAATTGATCTCTGGTTTCTTTTTAGTTTGACATAAAAAAGTGTGCTCCCTCTAGTCATTCAAAATCATAAGTGTACAGAGAGTGCATATCACAAACACAATTTCATTTAGACTGCCAGCTGAAATATTGCTTGGAAAAAGATTCACACAGTCTACACTGAAACTAAATTATTTTTTAAACAAACAGAATTGTGTTGTTCCCAAACGCATATTATAATTTTAAATAGAGCAACAACTTTTGGCAAAAACAAAAACTCTTTCTCGAATGTTCAAGATTGTAAATTATCTACGCCGACCTGTTCTTTTTGGTTTATGAATGGATGTAGTCTTCAGAGACCTGCCCTTGGGGATATACAACCTATACTGATGTTCACTAGATTAACATTAACTTTGGCTCTTTTCATATTTCCACTGTACAGTGGTAAATCATGCAGATAAATGCCTTTTAACATAGATTTCATATTAAAGTATTTTAATAAAATTGATTTTACTGTAAATAACATGTATGACACAGCTTTTGCTCATTTATCACTAAAAAGAGATTTGCCTAATTTCAGAATATCTCCAAAATTATATGCAATGCTAAATTTCAAGGAAAAAATTAAATACATATTTATATATGCTAAGTTCTCACAGAGAAATATATATATATACTTGTACTTATACATTTATTTCTATTTTTACATGTTTTTGAGCATTGAGAATAAATTTTGTTCTGCCAAAACTCACTTAATTTAAAATGGGTCATTCATTAATATGATGATCTCATTACTATTGTAACCTCAGGTATGTAATTATTATAATGTCAAATAAGTAATGCAGTATGAAAACGCTGCTAAGTATTCTCAAGGGAAAACTCAACAGAGGATAAAATAGCTGTCAACAATTCATTTCGACTGTCAGAGAATCATTAGAAGATTCCTGTCTTGAGGCTAGAGACATGACTTAGAGGTTAAGAACACTTTCTCCCCTCGCAGATTACCCAGGCTCTATTCACAGTATCCATGATACAGTTCACATCCATCTGTAAAGTTTTGTTCCATGGGTTCTGATGCCATGTGCTGACCTTCATAGAAATGGAATAAATGTGGACAAAACACTAAATGTATAAAATATGAATAAATAAACCTTAAAAAGAAAGATCTAGCTTTTAAACCCCATGAAAGTTTGCAATGTTTTCAAGACCTTAAAATAATTCTGCCTCTTTTCTAACTTGAAGTATATGTTGGTTTTCTGTAAGCCTCCCTGGCTATAGAGAAAGGGCTTTTCTGCCTTGCCTCATGTTGTACACCATGTCTGTATCTTCTCAGATTCTCTTTTATAGACATATTACTCTGTGATAATTCTGGCAAAGTGTGGGCCTTTTTTAACATAAAACCTTTGGGGAGCCTAAGATTCTATATCATTGCTGATAGCTTCCACATAACAAAAACAGGAAGAAGGAAACACGGGGTCTTCAAACTGGGGTCTCTTCCACATCTTAGATCATAAGTTAGTCAAATAAGCATTCACTCTGCATTTTTAAAATTAGTAAGTGAATAATTTGAAGGTATTTATGAAATAATATTTGCCTTTAGAGAAAACTGGAAAATAAATTTGCATATTTTCTTTCAAAGATAATCAACTAAAGTTTATGCTAGTCAGGAATATTCTAACTATATTTGACTATGCTTAATAATAATATTCTCATTGAAAGATTAATCTAACCTGCAGTAATTGTATAGAGAGTTATACAATCTATTGCATATATGAAAATCAAAACTCCCATTCTTCTCCATCTTTGAAGAAGCTCAGGATATTGACAAAAAATGTAAGCAAAAACACAAAATGACAACTGAGGATGGGAGATGATGCCAACACAAAACACAAATTAGACTGAATGGCACATGTTGACATCTGCAAAATTTTTACAGATGTCAGTGACTTTGATCCCCCTAATACCTACTGCTTTCCTGTTTGAGACAGTTCCACAGGTTGCAGTCTCTCCCTTCATTATAACAAACCACCTCTATGACATTTGCATTTTTCTGCCATTGGGGAAACTATACCAGAATTCCATACACAGAGTGCCCCATTTAACAAAAGCTCTTCATATTTCTAAAAACTGTAAGAGCGAGATCTCAGTTGAGGGACATTGGAGCCAGCTCCCCCATTCTGTTTGTGAACTTAAATTCTATGACATGAAAATAGTGAGCAAGAGTTCTATCTTTACATACATACATACATATATATATATATGCATATATATGTAAAAGTATGATAAACACATATAGATGCAAAGACATATGCCCTCCTCCACAAGAATATCATGAAACAAAGATCTGGGACCCATAAAACATGTGAAAGCAACTGTAAGGAATAGATAATGATAATAAACCAATTAAAAAGTAAAAATTGATGGGGGAACTGGAGCTGGAGGACCAAATGTAGGAGGGAAAATGGGGGGAGGCAAAGAAGATAGTGCAGATTTGCCCAAAACTAGGACCATTTGAGGGTCACATGGAAACCTAATATGGTAGAAGCTTGCGAAAATGCACACGTATATGGAGGTGATCTAAAGGAATTTCCCACATACCAGACCAGAGAGACTTCCACTAGAACATGTTTTATCACCAGATGAAGCTTCCAGTATCAGAAATGGGTTATATTTCGTCAAGTTGTTGGCCAACAAGGTCTCATGGAAACCCCCAAACAACACAAGCTATTACAAGGATATTGCTTGCTGTCTATCAATTGATGGCAAGGCCCTACTGATAAAGACAAAACGTACCAATTCATTGAACAGAGAGCACACTTTTGGAATAAACTTAAGTTTGTCTCATTTTGGATTTACCTTTTCCAAGGATTTTCAATTAAAGAAAGAAAAGAGGGTAAAAGCACAGTTTATTATTTTATTTCTTAGGTTATCTGTCATACTAAATGTCTACTAAGTCTATTAATTAAAATTTTGATTCATAGTGATCATGTTACTTTGGACATTTGGCTGATCTCCTAGGCATCATAACTGAATAATAAAATTTTCTAACATCTTAGTTGAATTATAGCTAAAGTGACACAATCTTAAGCTATGTGGTCTTAGCATACATCATCTTTCCCCCAATATGCCTTCAATATTTCACAGGAAAATTCATTATCCATAAATTACTATCTGGAAATATTAGTAACAAGGTTGGCATACAAAAAATTGTGAAAACTTCTTTACTTGAGATATAAAAGTTTAAATACATAATAAATGTTTCTGTTTGTGTAATTATTATCAATTAAATATATATTCATATATTTATAATATAAATAAAACTACAATAAAACAATCATATTCCAAATTCATGAAGATTTGTATGTGTGAATATGTGTGTGTGAAAAAGAGAAACAGAGTTGGAGGCCCTACAGAGACAGTGTGGAGACAGAGTGTGCTTATGTTTGTGTTAGGGTAGAATATGCGTGGGGTAAGAGGGCAAATTTCTCAAAGTATTCATTTTTTTTGCTTTGTTGTGACAAGGTTTTTTGTTTGCTTGTTTGTTTCTGTTGCCATGTGCAATCTAGGCACACTGTCTCTCAACTTTCAGGTTGAATCTCTTGTCTCATCCTCTTCTTTGTCATAGGTATCTTTAGGTTACATATATCACCACCACCACATCCATCTTTCTACATGTGTTCTAAGAATTGAAATCAGATCATCAGTCTTGCACAACAAACACTTTAACCCACTGAGACATCTTGACTTTCCAACAAAAGCTCTCAAAAATAAAGTCTACCCTGCACACATATAAAAAATAAAAGGACATTCACAGAAGAGAGAGTTTGAGGTTGGCACATAGATTGCTGAACTTCTAGATTTGAACCTGAATTGCACAGACCTGATGCAGGGCCTCACTCATTCTCACACTGTATGAATTAGAAAAATAACTTAGTCATTCTTGGCTTGCTACAGACTAAGGCAAAGCCATTATGACAAATATTTTATATAGTTATTGTGCAAAGTACTGTGTGAAATGCACAAACATCACTAAGACTTCTGAGTACAAAAGAACCCTTGCTGTTTTATTATAGTTGTTATTGTAATTATTGATGAGAGTATCCTCTGTTATTATTGTTCATTGTTATTATTACTACACTGTGTCTTCTTTTTCATAAAAGCAAATAGCATCCGCCAGTAGAAGCATTATACTTAATATAAATAAGAGGAGAAATGAACTCTGGGCAATTGGAAAAGTCTCCCAACTCAAGTTGAAAAATGATAGGTTCTAGTATGAAATCAATCTGTTTAGCTCTGTTTTATTCTCTTCTTTCAGTGGCCATAAATGAACAATGTTATATAGCAAACTTCCTTGAAAATCAGGCCATGTTGGCTTCTTCAGTAATTCCTACAAAACACACTTTGGGGACTACTTGGAGCTCTCTGGAGTTGCATAGCATGCATTGTTCTTTCCTCATCCACATTTTTATGCACGATCTCTCTTTTTTGCATTTATTTCTGGGAATGACTTGTCACTCATCCTTTGCATATGAAGTCCTGAAAAGTTTTTCTTCAATCACATCATTATGTGTTTAACAAGTATACAGTGACCACAACTCCTCTGATATACAAGTATTATAATATCCTGATGTTTAGAAAGCAGGGTTACTTTATATTACTGAGAGCTTAAAAGTATGTTATAAATTTCTGACATTTGTACTTTTGAAACAATGCAAACACAAACTTATAGGCTCTAAAGGATTTGCAAATCTATTAACTTTAATTTATTCTCTTAGTATTACATGCTCTGAATTATTTATAAATAGAAAAATCTTTAAAGTTATAATGTAAAAGGAAAGTTACCTTGCAACAAACACATTAAACTAATCTTGAATATATCAGCAATAACTGCTTAAGCAAAATGAATATGTGTCTGTTTACCCACTAATGCAACACAAGTATATATATATATATATATATATATATATATATATATATATATATATGTGTGTGTGTGTGTGTGTGTGTGTGTGTGTGTGTGTGTGTGTATGCATATTCTTATAAAATACTAAATTGTTGGTTAAATATTATTACTGAGATCATACTTCAAAAATTGGCATGAAGCTGTAAAGGTCATTTTTGAATTGCATTTCCTCTCATTCAAGCCAAGGGGGGGAAATCGAATATGTTGTATCTCTGGTTAATATTGTTTTTGCTTCACTCTGGGTGAAGTATGGCTACAAAATCATGATGTTTCATATTGCTTTCATTGTAGTGAATTTATGCAATCATTTTTCAGGGATAGTGCATATTCGGCTAGAAAATATAACTTTTATAGGATTTAAGTCAAAAGCAGATTTCAGTACTTGGCCTCACATAATGAGTGCACAATTTCCAACTCTCAAAATTTGATTAAAGACAGGCCTATAAATATTTATTCCCAAACTGTCATTAAATATTGCAAGCATTGAAATATTTTTATTATTTTAAATTTGAGAAATACATTTTTGGAGACAGGATCTCATGTATCCTCAGGTCTCAAACGTGCTATGTAGTTGAAGATTTCTTTCCCATGCTGATTTTCATAATGAATATTTTACCCAAAGCCAAGTTTATGGTAGACAAATGTTCTACCCACTGAGGTGCCTTATAAACTCTATAATTTCTTAAGTTATGTTTGAAATATTATTAGTTAAAACTATCAAGATTTAAAAAATGACGAGCCTAGGTAGTTTGGATGCTCACCTTACTAGTCCTGGATGGAAGTGGGTGGTCCTTGGAGTTCCCACAGTGCAGGGAACCCTGATTGCTCTTTGGGATGACAAGGGAGGGGGACTTGATCGGGGGAGGGGGAGAGAAATGGGAGGCGGTGGTGGGGAGGAGGCAGAAATCTTTAATAAATAAATATATAAAAAATGATGAGAAGCCAAGGACAATAGCACTAGGTTTCGATCCTACTGCATGAATTGGCTTTGTGGGAGCCTAGCCTGTTTGGATGCTCACCTTCCTGGACCTGGATGGAGGGGGGAGGACCTTGAACTTCCCACAGGGCAGGGAATCCTGACTGCTCTTCAGTCTCCAGAGGGAGGGGGAATGGAGTGGGGGGAGGGAGAGAGGAGTGGGGAGAGAAGGAGAGGAGTGGGGAGAGGGGGAGGGAAATGGGAGATGGGGTGGAGGCGGACATTTTTTCAATAAATAAATAAATAAAATGCATATTCAACCTTTGTTCATATTTTAAAATAGAATGGTGGAAAAATTCAGAGATAGCAGTTTCCCTTTGCTTGCTGTGTCTGGTGGCAAGATGCCCCATATTTTAAGCAGTTAAGTATAGAGAAATTATCTCTAAGCATATACAATCATGGCCACATAAATAAAACTACAAATTCTACGAAGTTTTGAAATATTTTACCCAGTTATAGAATCACCTTGAGCTCCTAAAATTAATAGTTCTCTGACCTTGAAGTATAAGTTTTGAGCCCAAGTACATCCAGAATGGTTTATACAAAGGACCAGGGCTCATTCAAATAAGAACCGAATTCAGCTATTAAAACAAAAACATCTTTACAACATTGACTGCTTAATCATAGAGAATCTTCTGATATCAAAATTTCAGGATATCCTCAGTTTGTGATAAGTGTACTGAGCTTAATACTTACTAATTTAGAAGAAGTCATAAATTTTGGTAAAACTTTTAACAATTTGAACAAAACTATTACTCTTAAAAGTTAAGACAGTTTACTTATATAGATACGCTAGCCTCCCACATCTCACTGAAAGGCAGTAAATGCAGCAAACACGATAAATACCCTCAGGATGAACCTTGGACACAATGGAAGAGTTTATTTTGAATGATAAGGAGAGATTTTTGACCTTCCCGGACTTGGACTATCGAACCCTCCTAGGTATCAATTTTCTTTCTAAGCCATTTTCAGGCTTAACTCTGAAGATATATTTGCATGTCTGTCTCTAGCAGAGTAGTTTCAGTAAGAAGAAACAACCTTGTGTAAAATTCCATTTTTTGATACTTTTAAGATTATGTTGCAAAATTAATTCAGTTTTAGACGTGTTTTTATACGTAGTGATCAGAAGAATGAAGTTCTAGATATCAACTTGCTATTTAAGTGTATTGCAACTATTAAAGCAGAATCTACATTCGCTTTCCAACCCAAGAACTTCCACAGTGATGATCAATAAACATAAAGTTTTTTTTTATACAATTGCCAATGAAGAACTAACACCCCCTTTTTTTCTTCCCTACCATTTCCAAACTGTAATGAATTTTTTATTATCTCTCGTTTAATTTCATGTAGGTTTATTCTTGCTGATAACATGATCTATTGTTCTGTGAGCCATGGCAAGATTGCCATTTCTTAAACCGAGAGCACTTATTGGAAATTAAACTTCTACTAATGTATTATAATTATTACTTGAGGGTAATTTGCTGCTCCAGCAGGGAGCCACAGCCAATGTGATGGCAGGGTTTCTACCAGGGAGCTGTTAATATTTCTTCTACGCTCAAATCCCACATAATGGATCTTGCCTAAGGCTGATTAATGATTTCAGAGCCGGAACAGTGATTTGTAGCTAAATCAGTCCTCAGTGGAGGAGATTCAGGGTTATTTCAATCAATATTGTTAAATAAGTATAAACGGTAACTCCAGTTAACACACAAGTATTCTAGTAGGTAAGAAAGAGCAGCAATGAAAGGAAGTAAATAATGGTGATCCCCCCATCCTCACAATTCATTTACACTTACTACAGATACAAGGGAAAAACACACTGCCGTGTCATCAAACCCACAGAATTGCTTCAGTGCAACACATTTTTGCCTGTATTGAAAAAGCAATTTCCTAAACAAGTAAAAAGAAATTGAGCTAAGTGCCTGAAATAAATCAGCATTTTCTCTCCTTTCTTCACTTTGTATCACCTTCTTTGCTAAGGATCAAATTGGACAAATAACTCGGAATGTAACTTGTCTAGATCAGACCTCAGGAGGGAAGGGGTTTCATTTAGAATCATATCCTAAAAGCATACACAGACACCCAGCCTTGCTCAGTTTGTCTAAGCCCAAGCTCTCATGAAGCAAGAATATTACAGGCGGTAACCTTGATTTCCCTTTGCCTGGAAATCTACATGAGGAATGTATAAAACCATTCCACCAAAGTCATTTAACTCAATTATTTGTTAATGTAAAGTCGATGTCAATAAAAATGTAGCAGTAAAACTGTGGTTAAGAATGAACCTATGGGCCTTAATGTGTGTCTTTCAACACACATTTCACTTATTCTCCTACCTCCTACTGTTCCATTGCTTTCTAGAATTCTGATAAACATTCTCTGGGTCAAAGTCCAGCTTTTGACTGCAAAAGTTAATTCATGAGCAGCATCCAAATAGTAATGCAAAGCAAAGCAACTACCTTGGATAAAATCTGAGAAAAAAAAACACTGATTATGAGTAATGGCATTAGAATGACTTTTGAAGTGTGAATAAGAACTGTTCACATAATCACCAGAAAAAGATAAAAGATGGCAGCAGCATTGTCTTATGTTTTCAAATGCCCAGCAGAATTTGTACTAAAGGAATCACTGTAAAAGACTCACTGAAGAAATATAATATATTAAATCTGCTATTCAGAAAAGAGTTAGAGAAACAAGAATTGGGCTCTTACATACCACATCCACGATTTATTTCTATTCAAGGCTTCATGGTCTGTCTCCGATAGCTCTCACTCACAAATATATGCTGCCCGACAATAGATATTATTCCTCATCAGTTGAATCAATACCAAAGTTTCCAAATTGACAATATGTGATCTTCCTTCAATAGACTTGAAAAGTAAAGTGCAAGGGGGAATTTTTCTTCAAAATACTCTAAACATATTTTCTTATGGCTAATTTGAAGTTAAATCTAGATTTCCTCATGGTTTGAGATCCACTGGAATGGGAATCATAATGTTAGCCAAATAAACCATTTTCTCCACAAGTTGATTTTGGTCACAGTATTTAATCAATTCAATTGCAAACCTACCTAAAAATACATATGGTTATTAATTTTAGCATACTTAAATTTATAAAACCACTTCTTTAAGCCAGTTTTAGAATAATATGTGACCTCAATTTACATCTATACTTCCAAGCAACAAAATATATGTTGTACTCAGGACTAGACAATCGCTAATCTACTTTTTTTTTTGACCATTTTAACTACTCTGGACATTTCATGAATTCAGAATCAGAAAACAAATAGTCTTTTATGTCCGGTTCTTTCATTTGACAAGGTTTTAAGAGATATTGGTATTGACATATACATTAATGGTTCATTCATTTTTAGTGGTAAACAATGTTTCCTTTGCATGGATATAACACACTATGTCCATTAATTCATCACTTGGAAGACAGTGAATGGTGTTTTCAATTTTTCTCTATCATGAATAATGTTCTTTTGAGCATTTATATTCCGTATTTTCTGTGAATATATATCTTCATCCCTCTTGTGTATATGCCTAGAAGTAGAATTGTTGTACTATAGAATAACTAATGTTTAACATTTTGAAGAATAACCAACCTGTTTTTTACAAAGTACAAGGGCCATTTTTCATTGCCTGAATCAATCTATGAAGCTCCCATTCATTTTATGTCATTCCTTACATTTGTTATTCCTTTTCTTTCTGATTATAGTAATCCAGGTGGATGGGAAATAGCATTATGCTCTGGTTTCGTTTAAATATTCTTACTGACTACAGAGAGAACATATTTCATATGTGTTATGGAAACAATCTTCTATTAAGCGAAACATATTTATGCTATTAAGCATTTGACTTTTTATCATAATATAATTTAATTGTAATAAGACTATGTTCTCTTTATTCATCCCCATTATGTATGTCAACAAATATTTTCTAATTCTATGCTTTTGTTTATTGTTTTATCATCATACTGATGGTGTTTTCTCATGTACAAATATTGTGGGTTTTTTAGGTCTGTTTTACCTAAATTTTCTTTTAATGTTTCAAACTTATATTCTATCGTTTCCCAAGTATGTTTGACTAGTAAAAATCAACAACATGCAAACTTAAGTGATATTTTGAGAATTTTTGCAGTTTTAGTTCTAATATTAATCCATTATAACTAAATCCATTAGATCCCTTCTCAGTTTTTTTTTTTTGATAATTGGGACAGAATCCAGCTTTATGTCTTTTATGTGGATATGCTGTTTTATCAATACTGTATGATAGAGAGTCCAGATAGTGTGTTGTAAAGAAAAAAGAATGTCTTCACATCTTCTAGGTTTCTGTTTTCTCATTGGTAGTATGTGGATAATGATAAGTTAGTTCCCTACTGAATTATTTCTGCATTGAATTCAGCAGTACCTTTTGACACTTACCATCCTGTAAATACATGCTGCCTACAGTTTAATGTCCAACAGATCTCTGTCAACTGACTACGCCTCTTTCTGTTCCATGCATTGTCTCTTCATGATACCTGTTGTCTCAGAAATTAACTTGTCTAAAACCCTTCTTCCTACCTCATGTAGAATAGGTTCCTGTATGTTACTTTATTACTAGCTAGCAGTGAAATCTATAAAATATAATATTAAAATAAATAATAATATATCATTTACCCATACATATGGTCATACAATAATATTATACTAATATACATATTCATTTTTTGTATTAATTGGCTCAAATGTATAGTATCTTTATTAAAATTAAAAAGCGAGGGCGACTGAGCGGTGATGGTGCACACCTTTAATCCCAGAACTGGGAAGCAGAGGCAGGATGATCTCTGTGAGTTGAAGGACAGACTGATCTACAAACAAAGTTTCAGTACTGGCTTCATATGACTTTATAGCTACTGAGAAACCCTGTTTTGCAAAACAAACAATCAACAACAACAACAAAAAGAGGCTCACTAGTAAAGAATACTGGTTGATCCTTTAGAGAAGTCTGGTTCAACAACATGTACTCATAAAATGGTTCACAATCTTAGCCCTATGCTGGTTCTTTCCCTTTCCGGCCAGAGTTAGTGAGCTACAATAGCTCATTTAAGCTGTTTCTGTTTCATTGGGTAACCCTGTCATGGTCTTGACCTTTTTGTTCATATTCTTACTTTTCTCACTCTTCGTCTAGAATTGAGAACTCAGGCATGCACTCTGCTGCAGGTCTATGCCCTTGTCTTCATCAGTTGCTGGACCCTCGGAATGTGGGTGACAGTACTATAACTGGCAGTGACACCAGGCTTTGTCCCTGCTGCCTGTACTGGCTTTTTGGAATCCATTCTATTTGGATATCTTGCTCAACCTAGATAGAATGTAGGAGGAATTCATGCTCTTTGCAAATGACCAGCTATGAGTTGACTATTCTTCTCTCCTGAACTTTTGCCCAGACAAGCAGATAAGAATAAGGAGTTCCCAGAAGATCCGTGAGAATACAGTAAAATCGTATGAGTGGAAATGTGTTTATCATCTAGAGCACTGAAGAGAAACATGAGCAAATAGAAGCTAATCCTAATTTATATGAAAAGGATGTTAGAAGGAAAAACTTGATTAGAGGATAGGGAGAAAACTTAGTCTGTAAAACTTGCCTTGAAATCATGAGGACCTGTGTCCTATCTGCAGGACCCCTGTCAGAAGCCAAGCATGGCGGAACGTGCAATTCAGCACTAAGGAGGCAGAGGAAGGGAGTTCCCTGAGCTCACTGGTCATTCAGGTTGGTCTGCTCACTTAAATGTCAGCAACCTTGGCTCATAAAGCAAGGTGTGTGGCACCTGAGAAATGGCACTTGAGATCGTCCTCTGGCTTCCAAAGGCACAGGCACAGATAGGAATATGTATTTTCACACATGTTAACACTCAAACATAAACACGGACCAACACACACATGCATATGCACACACTCAGACACACCGATACTTACCCAAAATTATTTAGAATTTAAAAGAATTGTTCTTTTAACATATTTAAAACATCCTAATGAAGTGTGTCAATATAACAATACAATAAAAAGACATAGAAATATATGTACGTTCTATTGCTCCTTCCACTTTCAAAAAAAATAATAGCATATGATTTTAGGTTGAAAGCCCACTGCAACATGAGTTCATGCAGTGCAGAATTTTTAGAACATTGATCGATAGATAGTGGTTCCTGCAGTGAAGGAACATTTATATTATCCTCCAGTCTCAGAACCACCAACACCATCTGGCAGCCTGAGTGTGTTTTTCTCATCATTCCAAGTCAGAGGAGAGTGTTAATTGTCTCACTGCTCACTAGAACAGCAAATACAAGAAAGTTTCTTCTTTCCCTGGATGAAAAAGAGAGTGCTAGAAATGATGGACTGTCAGACAACTTTACACAAATCTCAAAACTTCAGAGTAAGCTTTCACACCAGAGGGCGAAGATTCAAGAATGCTATTAGAATCTCCCATTGTTAACGCTGCTTCCACTTGGGCTGGAAAGAGAGGAGAGCGGAGAATCCCAGTCTTGAAATAATTAGAGGGAGGGTGTGTGAATAATAGCAAAACTGTCAATTAATGCTTAGTTACTTTTGAATTGGTGTTAAACGATTGATTTCAAAGTGGGATAATACAAACTGCTGTGTAATTATTGCTATGAGAATTATTCGTAGCCTTGACTAAAAACAGAAGTGTTAAGAAGAGGAGGTGTGGGCTTAAAATTAGTTTTTTTTTTAATATCTATGAATGTATCACCACCATAGAGATCTTATAGCATTCAATACAATGTCAAGAATACAACACACTCCATTTCATAATATTTATCATTAGCTGAAGACACTTTTGAAAATGTCCTAGCTTCAGTAAGTTTTATTTGCAGATCCTGAGTCAAAGGAAAGACTTCATTTGAATAAGAAACAGTGTGACTGCATTCTCTGGCTTTGGTCTATGTAAGTTATGATTGAAATAATAGCAAATTGAAAGTTCTTAGAGATGTAAAGAAAAAAAACACAATCCGACAACTTAGAAGTCAGACAGAGGAGGATTCATGAGTTCGAGGTCAGCATGATCTAAAAATTTAGGGATACACAGAAAAACACTGTTATACACACACACACAAACACACACACACACACACACACACAAAAGCAATAAAAAATTTAAAAAGAAGAAAACATGTGTGCTATACTTTCAGAATATTAGACTATCTGTGTAACCTTTGTCAATGTCACACGGATTTTTTTCACCAAAATCAAAGTACCTAAAGAGGTATAGATTTTCCTACATGAAGTAGAAATACAGACTGAAAGATTTATCTATAATTAACAATTCAATTTTATTGTATTTTTTTGTTTCTACAAACTATAAGAACATTTGAATAAGAGAAGCTTGAAGTAGCTGGACTAATAAAGACAGACAAAGCAAATATGTTTCAATCAAATTCCCAGCTTATTTCCAAATATTTAATTTAATTTAATGTATATATCCAAACAGACACAGGCACAGGCACCGATACAGGCACATACATGTGCGTGCACATAAACACACACACACACACACACACACACACACAATTCCTGGGTAAAGAGTTAAATTAACGTTATAAAACTTAATTTGATGTGTTACCATGTGGGGACATACAAATTGAGAATACTTGAATCCGTGTTTCTAGACAGAGTCACTGACACTAAGATCTAAAATATACTTTCTCTTATCCTGGGTTGAGGTGAAAGTTTGACCTAGTATCATGGCTCCAGTGTGAGAGTGGGGAACTCAGAAGGAAACTGAAAGCTACAGATGGCCCAATCAGTACAGTGAGTTCCTCTTCCCCTAGCTGAACACTTTATGCTATGAAAGCCTCTTTCAGTTCTCATGAGAGTTTTGTTTATTTTTCCTCAGGGAAGTTGTTTATGTACAGCTTGTTGGTAACTCAAACATGTTATAAAAGATTTTTAAGTCGTCACATATGTTTATAAGCATAGAACATTTCAGAAAACGTACAAAACAATTCATGGATTTCACAATAGTTCAACAAGAAGACAGTGTTTTAAGTCATCAATCAGTTTTATTTCTTGTTGACCCCACCCTGTAGCTTGCTGTCTCTATTCTTTCCAAAATGATACAGTGGGGTGGCTGTATCCTCTCAATTTTTCCAGAAAAGATTTTCCCAGTAGTGTGATTTCATATGCTGTAAACCATTTGAATACATATTTGAAAGATTCATTTTGTAATTAACTAAACATATCTTATAGTTATCTTGTAATAAATAATTTGCTTGCAACTCAACATAAAAGAGGTACACAAATCCTTCTTTAGGGAAGCCCTACCCTTCAGGCCTCCGTCTGTTAGTAAAGAGCTTCAGCTGTCTCTAGGCTGCCCCCAGCAGAAAATCATTTGCAATCTTTTGTGATTCACTTTTTCCTTAAAGGCGTCTTTCTGCCCAGGCCTTAACTGCCCCAGGCATTGACTGTCATCCTTTTCTTGAGAGATAGCAGGATTAGCCGCTCATTAGATATTGTCATGAAATGTTAACTGTAACTGTAGCTGGGGTGCTGGCAAGGGGCTTGGGGAAGAGGAGAGGCAGGAAAAGCTGCCCTTTCCTTACTTCTCTTTTTCACACACAGTAAATAAGCATCCATTTAATAGCCTCTCAGCTAATTGCTTTCCATAGCTTTCCCACTTTGTAGATCCAAAGGGCCTGGAAGTTGAACCATTTTATGTCACAGTGATCATTGTTCTTTCCCAGAGAGAAAGGAACTTGTAGGTGGTCGATACTATATTTTCTGATGGGTAGAAAAGGGAGGAGAAATATCCATAAAAAAACAAAAATAATGTTATTGTATATAAAATTAAAGGCAAAGTAATGAAAAAGTTGCAGCAATTGCCTACCTATAATTGCTCTTTGCTTGTTCCACCCGGCTAGAACTGGGATTGTTGTTCCTTTAATATTTCCCTAGTTAGCCGGGTGATGGTGGCACACGCCTTTAATCCCAGCACTTGGGAGGCAGAGGCAGGTGGATCTTTGTGAGTTCGAGACCAGCATGGTCTACAGAGCTAGTTCCAGGACAGGCTCCAAAGCCACAGAGAAACCCTGTCTCGAAAAAGAAAAAATTTCCCTAGTTACAGATCAATTCAAATATGTTTATGATATTGACCTGGTCCTATGAAATGCCTATTACAATGTTGTTGACAGATTATTCATAAAGTTGCTTATTTTCTAAGGACAAGCCACAAAGACAAAGATTTCCTTTCTGTGAATATTGTTGAAACTATCATAGGTAAACTGCAGTAGCTATTGTATTAATTGTAGAATATATATATATATATCCACTGTGAGTGTGTGCACGTGTGTGCACGTGTGCTCTTTAATGTGCATGGAGAGGTCAGAAGACGACCTCAAGTAGGACTCATTGTATTCCATTACAGCTTACTTGAAGAGGATATAATTTTTGCTCACCACTCTGTATGGAAAGTTATGCTAGCAGGCCCAACTGCTCTCAGGGCTTCTTCTGTCTCGTCTTTTTACCTCACTATAAAACCACTGGGGAAATAGATGGATCCCACTATATCTGGATTTACACGAGTTTGTGGAATATGAACTCAGGCTTTAATGCATATTCAGTAAGCACTTTACCCACTGACTCATGTTCCAAACCCATAAATAATGTTTATGTAAAAGGGATAGAGGAATACTCTGAATTGGTCATGACAGAACTCAGTTACTGGAATCTTTTATTGCTTGAAATTTTCTTGTATCTTCCTCAAATATGAAAGATATATAAGTCTTATTTTATCCCCAAATGTGAAACATAGATAAATGCGCTACTTTCATATACTTTTAAATAAAGTTGCTATTTTGCATCTTAAATTTTTAATTTTTTTTTATTATTTAGTTAGTTAGTTGTTTAGTGTTGCGGGGGAGTGGAATCACTTTGTGGTATGAACGTAGGACTAAGGACAACTTGCAGGAGCAGCTTTTCTCTTTCCACCATGAGGGTTCTGGGGATCAACTCAGCCATCAGGCATGGCACCGAGCGCCTTCACGTGATGGGCTTTCCCTCCACCTCTCAGCGCTTAAGATTTATTTACCTTTCAATGTCTTAAAAATAAAATTTTCATTTTAATATCATGGAGAATTACTGCAAAGCTGGTACCCACTTTGCATCAACACTACATTCAAATTCCCTTGGAAGAGGGAGAAATAAAATAAACATTCTGGATATTGATATCTCTAGATGTGTGTTGTTTATCACACCTCACAACAGGCCTTTGCTTTCTTCCTTGATAGAGCCTGGGAGGAAGAGCACACATTCAATGTTACTTCCAGTGCATTTTACAAATCTTTTCACTCACAGCCTTTAAATTGCCCTCAAAGGATTTGTCCTTACCTGATACCGCCCTTATATTCTAGGATATTTCCTAGCACGTTCTGAGAGCCTACATACATCTTAGAAAATGCTGTAAATGTTACAGGTTGATAGGTTAATGGTACATTTTTGTTAGGGCATGGTAGGACAATTCTGTGTTCACATATTTCCTAAAATCTCTTCTTTATTAGCACTTATTCCATTACTGACAATTGGTGAAGCAGGTATTCACTACATTTTCAATGTAGAAATTTTAACGAAAGATCTAAGCAGAGAGCTATCCTTTTACCATTCTGTTGTTCATCATTGGCTTATCACTGTCCAGGGGATATCTATAGCAAGGATTAATGCTCATAGTAAAATCTGTTATAGATGGTCATAAGGCCCAAGTTAGCTACTATGAGACCAATGGTCTACATTCACTGACTACTATTCATTAGTGACCATGTACCCAGTCTCTGCTTAAGTATTAGGTCATTTCTACAGCAAGAAGAAGGGTAGACTTAATTCTAAGATCATTCAGTAAAAAGCCCTGCCTTCTGATTCTCATAGGTATTTTTCTTTTGGAATTCACAAAAAGTATTTCTAAAACTCTGTGAATAAAAAAAAAAACTCTGTGAAGGTGTTCAACCCCTATATGAAATGCTGTTTGTGTCCAAGTTACACACATTTATTCTGCATACATCCAATAATCTTTAAGTTACCGGTAGTACCAAAAGTCATCTTCACATGGGGAAATGGGGATCCTTTTGTGGTTCTCACTGATAAAATAATTTAATAATGAATGCATAAAACACCAATTTTAAAAGAAAAACACCAAAGCCTGTAAAAGCTGTACATGTCATCTCAGCTGGTGGGAGATTAGAGAAGACAAGAGGAGGTGTGCTATTTAAAATGGCAAGGAGGACAGACACAGGGCTGAATAATAGTCATATGGCACAAAGAAGAGCTTTGGAGGAAGAGAACTGAAGCCCAGCATGTTGGGAAAAACAACCATCAAGGAAAACATACTTAGGGCGGGGCTAGAAAGAATAAATGAGTTATATATCTCTGAAAAACTCACGAGATGAGTCATCTAGACACAATCTGAATAGAGAAATGCTGGCACTAACTGATGTTAAAATCCAAATAGACTTAATAGATGTTTATAAGCCATTTCACTAAAACAGGAAGAATATACCTTCTCAGGACATCATGACAAAGAAAACTGAAATACCATCCTTCATACTATCTGACCACCATGGATTAAAACTGAATAACAACAAAATCATACGAAGTCACAAAAATTGCACACCCTACTACTGAATAAAAAAATGGATCCTTCTTGAGTTGAAAGAAAATAAATACACAATATACCTAAACATATAGCTACAATGTAGGCAATTCACAGAGGTCAATTCATATAAATAAGTGCCTATATAAAACGTGGAGCTATTTCATACTATTATCTTGGCAACACATATGTAAGCTCTAGAACAGAAAGAAGAAATCACACCCGAAAGTAATAGATGGCAAGAAATAATCAAACTTGGGCCAGTGATCAATAAAGTAAAAACAACTACCAAACAAACAAAATTCAAAGAATCAATGAAACAATATTTGGTTTTTTGAAAAAAAAAAGAGATTAAGAAACCCCTATCCAAATTAACTACAAGGCAGATAGTTAAGTGTTAATCCCAAGGGCGGGAATAAGGCCCTTACCACAATTTGAGGCAAGCTTGAATTTTATTGGGTGCCAGGGCTAGTGATTGCCTCCTAAGTCAGGCTTTGGCCCCTTTTAAGGAAGAAAAGCATGAGTAGGTTTACAGAAGTAAAACAATGGGGCAATAAGAACATAGAAAATATATTTAAAAATGCACCTTATGGTCACTCACCATGATATTAGGGAGGGTTCATGAGGATCAGAAAGAGTAAAGAAATTCTAAAATACAAATCAAAGCAATGGCTTGGGGAAGATCAGGTTCCAGGAAACAGAACAACTCAACTCTATCAGTAAGAGAAACTTATTTTTAAAAATACAGCATAATGGCTCCTATCTTCAAAATTGAGTAACACAGGTTCCTCAGTAAGAAAACACTAACTTGAAGGGGTAAATTTCAGGGGGTACTACCGCAGACAAAGTATTACAGGAAACTAAGAAATATTGAGAGCTGAATGAATAAGTTGTCCAGGTAAGAGTTCACCAATTGTTTATACATTACCATGTTGATAGCCCTTTTTAGAGATTGTAAGGGTTGCATTTATATGTTTATGAAAATAAATTTGAAAGACAGCGAGGCAGGTAATGAGAGGAATATGAGTAAGGAAAAGGTAAAAGAAAATAGTGTAATTATATTTTATTTCAAAAATATTTACATAAAGAATAAAAAGACAATGATACACAACTAAAACATTCACATACATGTAACCGATGATATAAACTGCTTCCAATTGATACTAACAGAAAAAAATGTAAGATTACAGTATTTTGAGTATAAAACCAGGAAGCATTCCTCTAATTCAATAAATTATTCAAAACAAAGAAGTATGAATACTATGTGTGCCACCAAGGGAGAAGATAATTACTTTTTGCCTTTTAATATGCACGGAGGGATAAAGAAATACAATAAGACAGAAAAACCCACATTGCCAGATTGTTTTGTGTTTAGTCATTACTTTTATGTGTTTACTAATAAGACTAAAATTCATGGAAATTTCTTCAGGATTTCTCCCTTATTATAATGATATAGTTAATCAAAAGGCTATAATAAGGTGAAATGGAAAACTCTTTTTACTATACTAGGATCATTTGCATTTTCTTTGAATAATTGTAGCAAAATTTCAGGTGACATATGTTATTTATACTATTTAATTTCGGGGAAGATTCAGGTAACTGTTAAATGTACTTTACAGTAGATTTCAGACCATTAAGTGAGCTTTGTGCAAAGACACCATTTCTGGAATAACTGCATGTAGAATGGCAAGTTCATTCTCAAAGAATCTATTGACTTAGCAGGTTCTCAATGTGAGGCACAGATGTGACCCGTCTCAATAATATCTACATATTTATAGGTATCTGAACAGTAAAATATACTCATAAATGCTATTAGTTCCATTTTAAACTTATTTCTTTGGTTATTAATACAATATAGCATAGTCTATTTTCTTATGTGTCAATAACTGAGATTTCACCAAATAGGGCATAACAAATGACAGATGTAATAAGATAATTTTTGAATAGATAATTTTTTCATGATTATAAAACAATCCATAGTCAAAGAAATATAGCTTGGTAAACAAAATAAATGTTTTATAATTTTTAACTTATGAGTCATAATATATATGTTCTACTGTCTATATTAATTCTTCAATGAAGTACTTAATTTTATCTCAAATACTTTCATTGGCAAATTCCCATTTGAGAGTATGTAGCTAATTATTTTCATGTATTATTAATTGCTTTTCATCAGTGAATACTTGTTTTAAATCTGTTTCTAATAGAAATATTAACAAATTCATCAGATGAGTCATTTTTTTCACATTTCACAAAAAAAAAATATGCTTATATTGCTTAGTAAAGAACTTTTGGCATTACAAACGCTGTGCAATGCTTGCCCAAAACAGAAAAAAGCAAATTAGTTTGTAATACTTTGTCTCAGAATTTCCTTTCTATTCCACTGCTGTTCTGAAAAGGGAAGAGAATTCATTCTTAGTATTGCATTGTTTGGTATCTAAGAAGGGAAACACAGACAAAACGATGAAAGGGGTCATGTAGAATCATGTCTCTGGTCCAAGTGTCTAAGTGTTAGGTTTTGCAGTCCTTCAGTCATATTCTTAGTCGGAACAACACAGCTTCTCCTACATCTGTACATTCATTGTGCTTGCTCCACTGAGAACTGGCTTTATTTCAACCTAATCACACTCTGTCCAAATTACTTAGGAGACGGAGTCAAGAAGACTCTGTATTAAGCACACTAATATGCACAAATCCCTTCGATTAAAACTCTGCAGGATTATTTTGCATGTAAAACATACAGGCTAATTACCAGTGTCCCTTAACCATGCTAATGAGAATATTTATGAAAATCAAGTTCTTCTTTGAAACCTTTTTGAAAATTGTACAATAGCTGACAATACCAAAAAAGAACCTGTTAGCTTTAAACTATGTCTTTGCCCTTATGTGAACATTTACTGTGCTATTTATCATTTTTCTCACAGTATCATCTACACTGGAGACATTAAGATCATTCAGGAAAGTACCAGTGCACTTAAGGTTTAGGCTATGATCAATGTTATTCATTTTTAAAGAATTACACAACATTAACAGCAAAAACACCACATTAACAAATATTAATTCAGTAGAGAAATTAGAATTTTGGGGCATTTTCAGTTACATATGTGTGTGTATGTGTGTATGTGTGTGTGCGCATGTGTGTATACATATACATTGAAAATATTCATATATATACCTATATATATTGAAAATATACATATTCATTTCTCTCATCAAAATACATACTGGGTATTTAATGCTTTTTATAATCTAAGAAGCAAAATTGCATGAATACATCCTTTAATATTTAAACAAATGCTTTATTTAGATTTGAAAACCTAGAGTATATATTTAATATTTAACACAGTTATCATGTTCTAAGTTAAAATTAGCATGTAAGTTATTTTTGGAGTATATTTTCATAATATTGGGATGGCAGATATAAAAACATGTCCTATTTCTTATACAAGTCCAAATTTAAACAATATTTTATTTGTCATACTAATAAATATTCCTTCATTACCTTTGTACTTGTTCTATTGTAGGAGAGACCCAGCCAATCATTTTACTTGTAGGGCGGGGACTACGAGGATATTTTTTTATTTATAAAGATTGTGGGTACGCTCCCGGCTGCCTCTTTTGCTTTTTTGTTTTTTTGTTGGAACCTCTGGTTTTGTAAGTCTATTTCCCAATTAAAACTGTATATATTATTACAATTTTTGTCTACATTTATTTACGCCGATACATTTGGTGCACCAAAGTCGGGCTTTTTTGCCCCCGCCCCGAGCGGCTCGGGACGTAGGCTTGAATTTTAGTTTGAGAGAGCTACACGCCCCAATCTGTATATATTATTACAATTTCTGTCTACATTCATTTATGCCAATACACTCTATGGCATACATTGGATATATAAAGCTAGATATCACTCTCAAGATTCATGCTTTTCTAGTTCACTAAACACCAACAGTCTTTGGGAAACACATATTCTCCTGGATATAATTAAATCTAAAAGTGCAAGTCTTTTAATAAGTAATGAAATTTAAGTAGGAATTTTATAAGCAACTACATGAAGTTGTCTTAAAAATAAAATATTTTTACAACATGAGTACAAGTAAAAGGAAAATCAAAGGGTGCAGTAGAAATACAAAAATGAGAGACATAGGGTTAACTTAAAAAAAAACTACACACACACAACAAGTACTGGAAAATTTCCCAAAATATAGAAAGCTATATGTTAACACAAAATTATTATCTGAGTAAGCTTGTTTTATACTGATAAAAAAAGGCTAGATATTTTATAAATGCCCTGCACAGTAGAAAAAAGAAAACATTTAGGAACTACTGATGAACATGCTTGGTAACTCAATTCTCAAGTCATTTTAGGATTTTCATCTAATGCAGCAAACTGAAGAAAAAAATTGAAATCTAGTTGTTAGCTGCCTGGTTATTTATTGGGAATCAGATAAAGAGCTTTGTCACTTCTATGGCCAAACTGTTCAAAAGCCAAGATTTTGGTATAAGAAAGTAGAAGCTTGAAGTCATGCATGAACAAACACAGGAGAGTGGAAGAATACTCTCATTTGCAATTGGGAGTCAGTGTTCCTTCTGCTCTAAGAAGCAATGGGGAAAGATAAAACAGAAGCAAACATTGAAAATTCCTAAGGTGTAACAGAACTACGAGATCTGAGGAAAAAATAATCTCACCAAAGAAAGTAATAAAATGAAAAATACAAAGGGTTCAATGTAATACGTTTCCTTGGAATAACACATAGTAAAAACAAGGCACAAATACGCAGGCAAGTTAGGTGCATAGGTAGAACAACAGATAACATAATTACAGGGGAAAATTGATCTATCCCTAGTCTCAAGAATGTTCATTTAACTTATCTCTCATCAGATTTGTATTTGATTTTTTTCTCCCATATCCTATTGTGTGTATATATGTATACATACATATAAACAAAATATACTCACAATACATATACATATAGATATACACAATAGCATATGAGAGAAAAATATACTATATATACATATATAATAGGATATGTGACATATGTATATATGTGTATATGTAGAATAGGAAATATATATAGAGACACATATGTGTATAAGGTATATGTATTTATATAGATGTATATATGGTAAGTATTTATAAACTTATTCTCATACAGAAAAAAAATCAATGAAGTTCAGAGAATTAACATATGGAGAATAGTCATCAAGTACAAAACACTATAGATGAGAAAGAGTCCCCCATCGATTAACAGAAACTCAAGTCACAATGATTGATTGCTGTTGTAGCAAAACACTTATGAAGTTTAAAATAAAAATTTCTGTGAACAAAACTGAGTGTTCGGATCATTGAGCCCATGGCAGAGACTGAGGGAACTGCTCCCGCAGTTATGGGTTTTTCTCCTTTCTTTGGCATTGATTATTTTTCTTTTCTTTGCTGAATGGCTACACAAAATATAGTCCATATTATTCAGTTCTGTTGTACTCAGGTATGATTATGCATTACTAAACATTTAATAGTTAGTTGCTTGGACAACTAACCTATGCTTAGTCCATAGTGAAAAAAGATGACAAAATATAACAGTCTTGCTTCTTGCTCCAAAAGTGTGTGTGTGTGTGTGTGTATCATACTAGCTTTCTTAGACTGTCTAAGCCTGGGCTGTTACTTGTGAAGCAATAACCTTCCATGGTCATAATTTCTTTAGCTCCATTGCTTTATGCTACAGCTAAATTTACTTTTTAATAATTAGAGAGTCAAAACCAGTGTAAAATTATGAAGTAACTAACAGTGATAATTCATAGTACTCATAAAATGAGAGGATTTATTTTTAGCTGTGATTTATATTTGAGGTTTTCTTTTCTAAATCTAGTCTAGAGAGAATAAAAATGAAGAATATTCAGATTTGTTGAAAACAAGTGTTGTATTTTAAAATAAATTTTAATGCTCTTACAGATGAATAGGGTAAACAAAATACTATCAAATAAAGTATTTATGGCAATAGCAAGTGATGAAAACTAGGTTTTGTGTACCAGTTGCTTCTGAGATTTAAATCTGACATCTTGGTGGAAAGGCAATTTATACACAGGACAATAAAGCTGATATAATTTTAAAAAACAGGCTATTTTAAGGTAGGGTATTAAGAGGGGGTGAAACAGTAGAATGTTTGTTCTAAAGGGAGGAAAAAAATTTTACGATGCAAGAAAGTTGTAATCTCAAGTAGTAAACACCTCAAAAAACAGCTTCAGAAAAACCCTGGAAAGAACTAACTTCAGTGGGTCCCTCTCTCTCTAAAATTATATATAGTAAAGATTGTTCAGAGTCATTCTCAGATGAGATGAGCTTCCCAATACAATCTCAGACCAGCCAAGCAACCTGGAAGAAACAAAAATGTTCTGGAACAGCTTAGAAGAAACAACAGCTGACAAAACTTCCATCAAGAGTCTCAGAGCAATATAAAAATCCAGAAAGAACACACACTGACATCAAAATGCACAGCTCCCTGTAGGTTGATTTGTGCGCTGGGCTCCATGTTTCCAGCTTGCTTGTACTGTCAACCATCCTGGAGTGGGTTTTGATGATACATGTGACTTTAAGTATTTTTTTTTGCTCCTATCTATCATCTATCTATCTATCTATTTATCTATCTATCTACCAACCTACCTATCTAAGCATATATGAAATGTATTTTATGTACATACTTAGTAACATAAATCCTCATGACTTTTCCAGAAATACTTGCTGATTTTACCTTCTTTCCTCATTCTTCTCTATTTATCTACCTCACTAAATAATTAGAGCCAACTAATTCTATTTCATGTCTCAGAGTTCTTATACCATGCTATTCCCATCTCTACTGTTTCCTCCCCTACAATGATAGCTTTTATACTTTCCTAATTCTTCAGTTACTCCAGGATAAATACTTATAGCTACAGCTACATCTCCATCAGCTACTGCTGGTGCTCTACCTTGTCTTCCAGAGGTGAGATTTTAGTCTCCGATAATGAAGACACCAGGCAATTCAGACACAGCTCCCAGACCAGAGGTCTCCAAATTGGATCTGAGCTGAGAACCTGCTCCCAGAGAAATAGCATTCATAAGGCGCCTGTCAAGTAACCAGAGAAGGTCACCTACCAAGACTTTCAACCAGATATGCTTCGTGGGGACCACAAAATTAACCAGCATAGTATGATAATTCCAAGGGTGTAGTAGTGGCACTCATACATTGACAGTGGTCAAAAAAATCTCTAAATGGATTTAAGACCTGCCCAACAAGACGTATACCATGTTTGGTAACAGAAACCTAGCCTACTAACCGAGCAGTTGTGTAGTCACGTGTCTTGAAGGAGACCCTGCAATCTCTCCTGAATATCTTCTAAATACTTTCTACTAGATTCAATTAGATAATGTACAGTGGGATTCCTCTATGTATGCTGTGAATATGTTTTATTACCACTTATTAATAAAGAAGCTTCTTTGGCCTATGGCAGGACAGAGTAGAACTAGGTGGGAAAACTAAACTGAACGCAGGAAGAAAGAAGGCCAAGCCAGAAGATGCACAGTGTCTCCTGAAGGAAAAAGACACAAGAACCTTACCAGTAAGTTAGTCTCATGGTGATACACAGGTTAATAAAAATGGGTTATTTAAGATATATGGGCTAGGTAGGAATAAGCCTATGCCATTGGCCAAGTAGTGTTGTAATTAATATATTTTCTGTGTGATTATTTGGGTTTATCTAGGCAGCCAGGAAAGGAAGACACAGTGTCCTTTACAACGTTATGATAATCATGACATATCGACACCTGGAAAATTGCCACTGTTGGCACATCATGATGCTGCTGCTCTTATCTGTAATGTCAGATTTAGGAGGTTAAATCAGAGAAGTCACTGCAAATTTAAAGATTTCCTGGGCTATGTAGTAATGTCTAGGTCATTTTGTAATAAACAAAAATCAATTCTAAATCTCTTGGAGCAGACTGGACTTACCTTCATGTATGGTGCATATGTGTTAAATGACTGGAATCACTAGCTCATTTTACATTTTGTTCTTCTAAAGGCGATGAACATTGACATAGTTACCATCCATACCTCAAAAGGTTATGGTAAGATTTAAGTAAGTTGTATCTGGAAAATTTAACATGTTATGTACACACCCAAAAATGTCTTCAGTGAATTATACACAAAGAATAAGCACAACAAATTGTGGCATATTATTCCTGTAACATAAATGATGATGACAGAATGTGCATGTTCCTGAGAATGTAATAAAGCATGCTATTTCATTATATTGCTTATTCTTTTTTTATTTTATTTTATTTATTTATTTATTTATTTATTTTTTATTGAAAAAAAATTTCCGCCTCCTCCCAGCCTCCCATTTCCCTCCCCCTCCTCCCTCCCCTCTCCCCCTCCCCCCACTCCTCTCCCCCTCCCTCTCCAGTCTGAAGAGCAGTCAGGGTTCCCTGACCTGTTGGAAGTCCAAGGTCCTCCCCCCTCCATCCAGGTCTAGGAAGGTGAGCATCCAAACTGGCTAGGCTCCCACAAGGCCAGAACATGAAATAGGATCAAAATCCAGTGCCATTGGCCGGCCGGTGGTGGTACATGCCTTTAATCCCAGCACTCGGGAGGCAGAGGCAGGCGGAACTCTGTGAGTTCGAGGCCAGCCTGGACTACAAGAGTTAGTTCCAGGACAGGCTCCAAAGCTACAGAGAAACCCTGTCTCGAAAAACCAAAAAAAAAAAAAAAAAAAAAAAAATGCCATTGTCCTTGGCTTCTCATCAGCCCTCATCGTCCGCTTTAGCATATCTTCCTTCTATTACTAATTTAAGTCATAATTCCCCATAGATTTTCTGTCTTTTAAAAACTTCATTGAACGTATCCCAACATTCTGATGTTATCAATAACCTTACAATATTATTACCAATGTCTCTTTGTATCCATAGACCTACAATAGTCCTGATTCCAGTTAAGGCTTTATTTAAGTGTTTCTCTGTATTAATTTAGTGTAGAGAACAACTTTCGTTGTTGCTGGCCCTTAGTGAAATTGCAGTCCCTACTCAAATTACTTACAATTTACAGTTTTGTTTTTGATTTTTTTACTTTATTTTCAAATTTCAAGAAAGAAAACATTTTCATGTTATACAATGAGTGCTTCTGTGAGACTCAGAGTTGTTGTTGACTGGAAGATGATTTAGCATTTCCTGATATGTTTGTCTGTTTTTAACATGGCATGATCTACCTATTCTATCAACTACATGCCTGGTACTGACAGCATTTTGTTTTCTTCTCCATTATTTTCCTCTCCCCATTTTTTTCCTTTTCCAGTATAAACACATGCATACATTTGAACCTAACTAGTTTGTCTCCTGACCTATAACCACAGATCAAACTCTCTTTTCAGAGGTTTTGTTAGAGTATCATAACCATTTTAATCTGCATATGATGTCCCATTAGCTACCATGGCAGACAGTGCATTATGAATAAGCTATTGGCTCCACAGGGCAAAAACACCCTTTGATCTTTGTACCTTCCAAAAAATACTGGCCCATAGTTTTGAACAAAGATATTTTAAAATCAGACATTTATATAAATAAAATATTCTTTAACTTATGAGACCAATTTTAATAAAGTTATATTTAGGTATAAACATCGAAATATGTAAGAAAAAGATAGAAAAAAATTGATTAAAGCTTAAAACAGGGTAATTAATAAGCACTTAAATACTGGCCTCAGTAAAGAACTCATTACCACACGAAGACATTTAACAGTCAATTTATCCCAAAGGCCCAGCTAATTTAGCAGTGATTCTTAAAATAAGCTGATTTTTAGTGCTCATATTAAAGTCCTTTTATCTCAGAAAGCCCCTTCCAGTGAAGAGAGATACATGCAAAATGCTATTTTTCATTCAGTTTGGAATAAAATTTTGGAGTATATCTGGATTTTTTTTCAGTATGCAAAGTAATTCCAAACTTTTGTTTAAAAGCTATGCCAGCCCTGGTTAGTACATAGGCCAGAATGTGCCATGTGTAGAGAGCCCTATTTCAGTAAAGAGTTGGTTACAGTTTCAAACTTCTGGTTAACATGGTGTTCAATTTACCATTCTACACTAACTTACTTTGAACCTCTGACTTCCTCTGTTTTCAGCATAGACACTTAACACTTCACACTAGGAAAAAAAAATCTATGACATTTTTAACATGTTTTTTTTCTGTCATTCTGTCTTTGTCCATTGTCTACATCCTGGATGTCTCCTTTCACTTTTGTGATATTGTTGTAACATTTAATATCAATCTATCTGATTAGGTGGGTGGTACTTACTTGTGTGGTTGCTCTCAACCCCAGGGTGACTTCCTGGTGAACACTGACATTTGGTACACACTTTGCATTTTCAGCAAATCTATAATGCCTGGTATGTAGTCAGCATGTTCCTGTACAATAAAAAGCCTGAGTCTTGAAATTATAGGAAGCAAGACTGATGGTTCTCTTTATTTTCAAGACACTCTGTGGATGAGGGACTTTAATAATACACAAGATGTTTTGCCTTAAAATATGCAGTTATAATTCACAATGGCTGTTTTTTATATTTCCAATTATAGATATGATAAATAGTACAGAATATCCTAAATGCAATGTCAGGGAATAATCAAAAGCCTATGACTGATATAAATACAGCTCCAAGCAAAAAAAAACAGTATAATTTTTAAAAAGTTAAGTGAGGTTTAAAAAAAAATATCCATGCAGATGTCTTGCCAGATAGGAGTATAGATAGATGCAGTCTTCAGCTACTTCACGTGCATGTCCCTGCAAACAGATGCATATCTATATTCTCACAGGAAGCTGTGTATGCTTGCATATTAAGTATGACACAAAAGTGAGGGTCCTGATGAAAATAACTGCTCTCTATTGGAAAACTCTAAATAGGATGCTAAATTTGTTCTTCTTCCCATATGTGGTTATATACCTTGAGTTGTATATGAAAAAAAAAAAGCATGAAATTCTGGTGCTTCTGTTCCCATTGTATTGCTACCACACAGAATTATTATAAAATATCACACTAAATGACTCATTGCCTTACTGGAGGTGTCCCTTTAAATATATAGCTGGTAAGCACTGAAAAGCACATTGCAATAGAGTGGAAATATAATGTAATATGTCTCTATAGAAACACTGAGGAACTTCGAAAACATAGTACTGAAAGACTATAATTGCTAATTCTTTTCAATAAAAGGATTATGAGGTTTCCATCTTACATAGTCTTCCTTTCAAAAATGTAGGATAAGTTCACTGCAAACAATTTTATGATTTATACACGTATAAGAAGAAGGATAGACCGAAAAAAAAAACAGAATAGAAAACTTTTGTGTGTTAGAGAAATAGCTCAGTGGTTCATAGAACATGCTATTTTAGCAGAGATCCATGGTTCGAATCCAGCACATATCTGTTAACTCATAAGCAGCTGTAACTCTAGTTTCAAGGGAACAAATACATGCCCTCTTTTGATTTAAAGCAGGCACCAGGCATGTACATGTGTCACATATATACAAGCAGGCAAAACACATTGCACATGAAATAAAATATATCTATAACAAAATTAAGTAAACCATATTTTTCACATGTTCAATCCAACATGTCTCATGTCAGCTTTACACACACACACACACACACACACACAAATACATGCCAAACATGTATTTGTGTATGTGTGTGTGTGTGTGTGTGTGTGTAAGAAATGTATGTAGTAGGCTGTTTTACATTCCTCACAACTTTCAATGGAAATGTAAGGAGCAGGATAGTGAAATAGTTAATAGGGACAAGGGCATGAATATGTACAGAGGATATGTGTTTGTATATATATATGTCAGTCGGGACATCCTGAAACAATACCTTGGGAATAATTTTCGCAGCAGACAATAGAAAATGGTAAAGAAAAGTCTTACTACTACATGTATAGTTGTTATGACTATTGTTTTTGTCTCTAACCTTGTTGAATATCTTTGAACAATTTCAAGTATAATGTTTCAGGACATTCATCAAGGAAAAACACTGTCATACATAATTATAGATGAACTCTGAATAAAGCACAAAAGGCCATCTGTGAGACTAGAACAGATGCAGTTGTTCAAAACATTTTATAAGGATTCTGAAGGTTAAGTAGTTAGTATGAAGCAATGGAAATATAGAGAACAAAATTAAATATAGAAATGACCATTTGCATAGTATTTGTCATAGAATTGTTCTTCCTTGGGACTGGAAGCTTTGCTCAGTAGTTACCAGCTAATCTGAATAATTTGAGTTTAGTACACCCTTGTAGAAGCCTGCAACTTCATGTGATTTGACACTTCTGTTCTCTATGGGCACCTGTACACATATGGACATATGTAAGTGAAGACTGTTCATTTGTTTCTGTCACCCAGATCCAAAACAATCACACAGAAACTATATTATTTGCATTACTGTTTGGCCAATAGATTAAGCATATTGCTAGCTAGCTTTTATATCTCAAATTAACCCATTATTATTAATCTGTGTATTGTTACATAGTTGTGCACTACAGGTAAGGTTCTGTCTAGTGTCTGTCTCCTGCATGTCTCCTATAGCAGCTCCATAGGTTCCCCTTGACCTCTCCTACTCTCTTCTCCTCTATATGCTTGGAATTCCCACCTTGCCCTATTCTGCTAAGGCACTGGCTGAAACAGTGTTATTCATTAACCAATAAAAGCAACACACAGACAGAAGGATGTCCCATACCAGACATGCCCACATGAAGACACATATACTTACACACAATTAAAAATTAAAATAAAAATTTTAAATCAAATTCTTTATTTATTTATAAAATTGATTTCCTATGAGAAAGATAACATAAGGAGCAGGGGAATGGATTAGTGATTGCTCTTGCAGAGGATGAAAGTACGATTCCTGTATCTGCATTCAGCCACAGACAACTGTCTATCATTCTAGCTCTAATGGATCTGACTGCCTTGCTGAATAAGATACCATGCCATGTGGCTAACATAGACAAGAATAATGGGCTAATATAAGTTGTAAGAGTTAATAAGAAGCCTGAGCTAATGGACCAATCAGTTTATAACTAATGTAAATGTCTGAGCATTTCTTTGGGGCTAAACGATTGTGGGAGCTGGTGGGACAGTAAACCTCAGACATACGCCCTTATCTCCTTCCAGCTCTAGGACAACATCTGGTGCAGACCTGTTGTGGAATATGAGTCTAAGATGTGTTACATTCATTTATGATGTGGAATATTTGTTTAATATTGCAAAAATATGTTGAAGAAATATGGGTTCAAATAAAAAAGAGAAGGAGGAGGAGTTATTAAGGGAGAGGAGGACATGAAGAGAGGAGCCTGCTGCCTTGCCACAAAACCAGTCATAGATTCAGAAGGAAACATATATAGAATAAAGAAAGATAAAATGCCCAGAGGCAAAGCATAGTTAAAGAGACACTATATAATTTAAGTTAGAATAACTGGCTAGAAATAAGTCAAGTTAAGGCAATCTATTCATAAGTAAGAATAATTATCCATGTATTTATATGGGGTCTGGGTGACTGCCCCCCCCCAAAGAGTTAAAAAACAAAACAAAACAAAACAAAAGTCTTCACAGACTCATGCAGGTCCTATGAATGGTGCCTCAGTCTCTTAGAGTTAATATGGGTTTTGGTCATGTTGTATTTATAAGGCCCCCTTTCCTTGATGTACTCCATCCCATCTGGCTCTTACAGTCTTTCTGCCTCCTATTTATCAGGGTTCCATGAGCACTCAGGGGAGGGATTTGATGGAGTCCTCCAATTTAGGGCTAAGTGTTTTGAGGTCTATCCTTCACTTCATATTATCTGACCATGTGTATCTGATTTGACTTATAATCTATTACGTTAGATGAAACTTATACTACATGCTGCTTGTGGGACCAAGAACCTGAGACTAAGAAGCCCATGAACCTAGAGCAGACCTAAATACTCTTGCTCAAATACAGTTATGACTTTTACTGACATTTTGCTATACTCATATTTTCTGGTACTTTTCTCAGCAAACTTCAGAGGAACTTCTTCCTGCAGTATTTGAGAAGTTTCTTTCTTAATGTCATTTCACATATGAATAAATATTTAAATTATTAAAAGTCATCAGGAATTTTTAAAAAATTAATACTGGAAGAACTATATCATAGTCCACAAAAAGTCCAAGCCTTGATCTTATGTTGTACTAGTTAACAATATACGGCATAAGAGTTTATTTGAATTTTCAATTATCTCAGTAATTTTAATATGTTACTAACATTTAAATTATTAGATTTCTTGATCCTGGAAATTTATTTCTAAGAGCTAGTATGAGTCAGGAAAATCTAGGATAGGCTTACAGAGGTTAAGGTTAATAAGTTTTATGAAAGATGAGAACTGTAGCGAGAGGTGGCTCATGAGATAAAATGACTTGCTTTAGAAGCTTGAAAACAGGAATCTGATTCTAGAATGCACAGTGGAAGGAGAATTGTGACTGCAAAATTTATTCTGGTACCTCTACATGCATGCTGTGGTACACAGGCAGTAGCACAAATAATAAATTTAAAACACTATGTCTCCTCATTATAATTACGTTTACATATTTTGAACTGATAAGTAGCTTTTAAAATGGAAATTATATATATATATATATATGTGTGTGTGTGTGTATATATACATTCAGAGAGAAGTCTTCATAACTAATTAATAAAAGCTGTTTCGTCATATCTAAGTGCTTTGAGTCAAACAAAAGAAAAAAATTTAATATAATTTGCAAAATATCTGTTCAGGAGAGATTAGTGTATTTAATTCTGCAGCTGTTTTCTTTTTTAAGATATTTCTAACAAGTGTGAACAGGATCTTAATAATATCCCTTAAATGCTCAGGACAGCTTTATACAAGTATGAACAAAGCATATATGTTGCAGTCAGCATTTTTTACCTCACAGCTTGCTTTTATTGAGAGAGGATACTTGAGAACTGCTTATGAGTATTTTCCTTATTACATTTTTATCAGCATTTTCACATGTGTATCATAGAGATTGTGGGGGAAAGGCAGTAGAACCTAGGAGGCTGAAAGTTCAATAGCAAGAATGCTGAGGAATAGAGAAGACATAGTTGTCATAGCAACATCATTCAACCTTATTTGTGTTATTCTTTTCCTACTAGAAGTATTTTCAAAGATTCACAAAACTGTTTCTACTCATATGGGAGTGTAGTCTGTGTGCTTTTAATATAAAAATCTTAAGGTAGTGCTAGCATAGACCGTACTCCTGGGAAGAAACAGGATATTTGAAATTGAATGCAGAGACTTCATCATTTAGAGAGATATTTTACTAAAAATAATCTCCTTGGAATAATGTAGAGTTTAGCCTAAACTTTCCATATCATTCTAGGAGATAAAGACAAAAGCACACCACAGAAATGTAAAATCCTCCCAAGTTTTTAGTAAATCTTTTTGCTTTTATTTCCCAGTAGTTTTCAACGATTTTTATAATAAGTGGAAGGTGTTATGTATCTTTTTAAAACATGTTCCCTTGCATGTGCATTTCTGAATGCAGGCATGACTTTTCTAAACTTTTCCTATCCTTGTATCCAAGGATAAAAAAAACTGATAGTGTCTAGTAAAAGCAATTTTAGGTATGCCATTTAATTTTTCTAGAAAAAGATATCAATAAGAAAGGAAATGTTTACACAATCATACTAATTGGAAATGCCATCTTTTTTATTTCAGAAATACTGTATTTTTTTTTACCTATAGACTAAATAGCTTACAAAATTACTATTACATGAAACCTCCAAGCCTGCACCTGGATATATAGTATGCAGTTCAAAAACCAGGAGGATTGTTAAGACACAATGCATTTTTCATATAAAAAATGAAATTAACAAATAAAATGCAGCAAAATAAAACAAACTTGAGTAAATTACCAAGAGCAGTACTGTTGTACTGTACTGTTGTATCATGTCCAGGATCAAAGTCCAGATGAAGCTTATTATATGGAGAATATGAGCATTTAATGAATGTAGTGCCATAAGTCGAATTTATGAAAGGACACCTATCTTGGAGGAGAAACTGGAGGGGAGAGAAAGGGTGCAGATTTGATGGAAATACAGTGTATGCATGCAAACAATTCTTAAAAACTTCAATTTATTAATGTAGTTCCTTCTGGTGGTTTTGGAATGATTCAGATATATTTATAGATATATTTAATGGAACTTAGTGATTGAATAATTTTGTAAGCATGGAATCATTTACTCTCAAGAATCGTACAAAAAAGTAGCATGTTAATATATTTTACCATATTGTTTACCGGGTTAAGCAATATCTTTTTTTAAAAACCAGAATACAAAATCTGGAGGGCTTGGAAGAGAATGCAGTAGTTAATATGTTCTATAGAGTACCCTTCAGCTTTAATTGTCTTATAGCTCCAGTGAGTAAGAGAAGCCTTCATATAGGGTGAGGTTTCTAAGAAAGGAACACAAGTTCTAAGTGCCCCATCTCAAAGACCACGTTTAAAAGACCATGTTATTCTTTCTATGTGATTTAGCCCTATTTTCAGCAGGTATTCAGTGATTCTCAGATATCTAGTCCGTGTGTAGTTTTTTTTTATAGCTTAAGATAGGATATAGGTATATTGACTCTGAAGACCTCTATGCAGAGATTTATTATTGTGAAGACTAACCTATAGAACAATGAAAGAGGCAGTAGGTCTAGAAAGCTCCAGAGAAAGGAAGGTCTTGAGGACATGGTGAGTCTAAACATGCTGAGTTCCACATCTTGAGGAATAAGGAAATGATGTTAAAAGCACATTAAGAAAGAAAACAAAGGATTCCAAGTAGACCATTGTAATAATGGAGGCAGGTGAAGACCAGAAAGCATACAATCTTTAGGAAACCTGTGGAAACATCTTTCTGACATTATAGATAAGAATTGGGTTTTTCTATAGAATAGTTGAACTCTCCAATTTTCTTGATCCCCAGTGCTCTAATCCTCTATCTTTTATATACAAATAAAGTAATGAAGGAATAAATACAGGGCATTCTCATATAATTCTCACAATCACCAGGTTTATCTAGGATTCTTTGTTCAGCTGTAAAAGACATTCTGTGAAGATTAAGTAATCCATACTAAGTTTCTTTGAGACAAATACCTGTAAATCAATAGACTGAGTAGGTCAATTATCATCCCTAAGAACTGTGGATTTCTTTTAACCAAATAGGCTTCAATGCAATAAAAAGACTGACATGCTGCCAGATGCAAGCAATCCGACAGTCTGATTGCTGCAACATTGTCATATCAGCTTTTCCTGGGTCTTGAGACAGTGACACAATACAACATCTCTGCCATCATCAGCTTCCAGTTGCTTATTCCCTTTAACTCAGGCTAGAACTGTGTCAAACCACCTGTTTCTGAAATTACTCCTGGTGTTATTTCTCAAGAGAACACTGACTAATATATACTACTAAGTAACAACATTTATGAGAAAGTGTTCTCAGATGGGGAAACATCATGAGTAAGATAAATTGAGTACAAATGGCAACAAGAAAGTGATGATAGATATTATCTCTCATAAGCATAAAGACAAAATGCTGCTCACTTTAGTTAGGAGACAATTAAGTTTTATGTTTCACTTTGTAAGACTTTTTGCCAAGTATAATTTTGGTAATATAAATCCCTCAAGACGATTATACATGAAATTTTAACTTATTTTACTCATACTTCACTGTATTTACATACTTTAAAATATTAACTCTATCATATTTTATATATTAAATATATATTAACTTATGAAAATGAGTGAGGCATTTTCAAAAGACTTTATCTGCCTTAGTGATTTTTATCTCTATTTCATGAAAAAATACATAAAAATCATATTTAAAAAGTCAAAAATCTTTGGTACAAATCTTATTTAGTGATAACTTTAATTAAGGATTTATTTAATAGTCTTGAGTCAACTACGTAATTTTTAATGTAGTATACTATATCCAATAGCTTATGAAGTCATGTTTCCATCATCTGGTGCTTTGTTATTTGAAATGTGTTTGTAACCCTTCTTTAGAAATAGTTGTGAAGGGTGATCTTTCTCTGATTTCTTTCCCAGCTTCTTTATCATTTGTTTACTGGAGGGCTACTGAATTTTTTGAGTTGATCTTGTTTCCTGTCACATTACTGAAGGTATTTATCAATTGTATGAGCATTACTTGAGGGAACGGAATAATTGAGACGGAAGAAGGACAGAGATGAGAGCAGGAAAAAGATATTTTGAATGAGGGAGCCATCATTGGGCTAGCAAGAAACCTAGCACTAGAGAAATCCCCAGGAATCCACAAGGATAACCCTAGCTATGACCTTAAGCAATAGAGGAGAGGGCGCCCGAACTGGCCTTGCCAGTATTCAGAATGATGTATATCTTAAATATCACCATAGAACCCTCATTCAGCAACTGATGGAAACAGGTGAAGGCAGAGACCTGCATCAGAGCACTGGACTGAGCTGCCAAAGTCCAGCTGAAGAGTGGGGGGAGTGAGAATACAGGCAAAGAGGTCAAGACCATGATGGGGACACACACTGAAACAATCTACCTGAGCTGATGAGAGCTCACCAACTCCAGACAGACAGGGAAAAAAACAGCATAGGGCCAAACTAATCCCTGTGAATGTGGTTGAAAGTTGTATGGCTTGGGCAGACTGAGGGGCCACTGGCAGTGGCACCAGGATTTATCTCTACTACATGTACTAACTTTTTGGGATCTTATTTTCTTTGGATGGATACCTTGCTCAGCCTAGATATAGTATGGAGGACATTGGACCTTCTCCAAATCAATGTGCCTTACTCTCTCTGGAGCGAATGGGAGGAGGGGAGGGAGTGGGAACTGAGATTGGTATGAAAAATGAAAAAAAAAAGTTTTATTTTAAGGAAATTAATAAAGTAGTTTGTGGGTCAACTATTTTTATTTTTTTGTTTTGGCTATAAAACCACTAATTGCCTTAAAAATATGAACACCTATTGTTACAGTCACTATTATAGAAAAGAAACTGTGCCTTTAAACACTTATCAATGATTCTTATTCACACTGGAAAAATTACCTTATCATAAAAAATATGGATTAATTTGAATGATGTTAATTATTATTTCTTACAGGTAATTCTAACTTTATGATTAATACTTTTAGCTTGTTTTACTGAGAAATTTCCCTTGTTTACAAAGAGCAGTTAATGTAGAGGGATAAATCTAGTGTCGCCATAAACAGCTTGCACCTCTATAAACTTTCAACCAAGCCAACTATACATTTATTGAGGTGTACTTATATCCTGAATTAAGCAATCACCTCTCTGCAATCAAGCTCTTTGCCTTTGATTTTTCATACAAGCTCACAATCAATTAAAATAGGTATTAATACTGTCGTGTTTTATGCCATGCAATTGCTCTGTCATTGCTGTGATAACAGTACCACCACACTTGCTACCTGTCTGATTCTGGAGAAGTCAAGGTATTTTTATTCTCTATATGCTTGCAAACAGATATGAAAGATAATGCATACCTGATAGAATTCGAATCAGAATAAGTTAATCTGTATATGTAACAAATTTGATAATCATGTCATTGAATAATTTGATATTAGCAAACAAAATATGTCTGTGTTCTTGTAAACATTAGTTCTAAGTATCAGACAGTTTCTGAATTATAAATGTTTTATTAAGCTTTCTGTATCTAAACTCTAATGTTGCCTTATAGTATGTTCAGTAAATCACTAGGACAGGGTCTTTATACCATTTGCCCTTAAATATTTACTTATTGTTTCTGAATAGATGGATATATGTGTCAGTATAACAAGTTCTCAGTTGAATAGAAAAGCAAGTAAACTCATAAATAAAATCTCAGTGGAACTTTAACAACTGGAACAGGTGTTAAGGACCGATTTGTGAATATCTGACATGTTTTTAAATTTAAATCTCTCACTACAAACATCAGTTAAATTTAAAATGCAGTGTTTAAACTGTGATTCTAGCAATTAAGCAATGTTCTCATAATGGCTTAGCCATTTAAAAGGTCAAAAATATTTACACTGTGTGAAATTTAGTAATTGGGCTATGTGTGAAATATAATAATTGGTTCATCTGCCAATTAAATATTACAGCATTCAGCAATTAATTTTTCCAAAGTACCACTGCCATGTGTATACAGAGGAACACAATCTGTGTCTATGCAGCTAATATCTTTGCTGAGTGCCACCTGAAAAAGATATTTAATTGAAACCCATGCCAGCATGCTACTTGGCTTCCTCAAGCTAATTGCTCTTTGGAGACTGGTGGTATCCCACATTCACTCCTCCAAACCCCACATTAACAACAATTTACATAAGGACATATCATCTTATAATTAGGAGTAGGATTAAAATAGAAGCAGGAGAAAGTTCACCGATCAGTATTTTATATTACATAAGCTTAACAAATATCTATCAATAATCTATGAATATAGATCTAAGGATCATTTTATAAAATTAAAAATATTATTGTTATTTTGTGCTCTTGGAAAACAAAAACAGTAACAATAAAGCATTAAATATCATGGGTATTTTTTTTGTTTCTTTTGGACAATTTTTGGGAAGAATTGTATTTTAAGTCAATGAAAATCAGTGCAAAATTTAACAAAAATGGGAATCATGTGTATCTACCTAGCAATCATTATTTAATGTGAAGAACATATAGCACACAAGCAAAATAGTTACCTAAATTCTTAACTCTTATGCTTGTTCCGTAACATATCAAATCAGCACTCTGTTAAATTTCAGGAAAACGCAATTGGAAAGATCCCATTCTTTTTTTTTTTTTTTTTTGTTTGTTTGTTTTTCGAGACAGGGTTTCTCTGTGGCTTTGGAGCCTGTCCTGGAACTAGCTCTGTAGACCAGGCTGGTCTCGAACTCACAGAGATCCGCCTGCCTCTGCCTCCCGAGTGCTGGGATTAAAGGCGTGCACCACCATCGCCCGGCCTATTTTCATTTTTCTACATGTTTATATCCAGTTATTCCAGCACCATTTGTTAAATATGCTTTCTTTTTTCCATTTTATATTATTTACTCCTTTGTCAAAATTCAGGTGTTCATAGGTATGTGGATTGATACGTCGGGTTTTGATTTGGTTCCGTTGTTCCTCCCGTTTGACTTTATGCCAGTAACACGCTGTTTTCAGTACTGTAGCTCTGTAGTAGAGTTTGAAGTCAGGGATTGTGATGCCTTCAGAAGTTCTTTTATTGTACAGGATCGTTTTGGATATCCTGGGTTTTTTGCTTTTCCAAATGAAGTTGAGTACCATTTTTTCAAGGTCTTTGAAGAATTTTGCTGGGATTTTGATGGGCAACGCATTGAATCTGTAGATTGCTTTCGGTAAGACTGGCATTTTTTTTCTACTGGCTCACTCGCTCAATGGCTACTCTCTTAACAAACATTTTTTAATAATGTTAAATTTTGGGATATTTTGGCTCAAGTTTTCAATTTAGAATACAACCAATACACAGTCTCTTGAATAATGAAGTATATTCCCTAGTTTCTTGAAATGTAAGAGAAGTAAATACAAATGTTGTTACTTATTTAGGCCTTCTCTTTAAAATATATATATATAGTTTAAGTAGATAGATATCTATGGGAACAGACTAAGAATATTCATTTCAACTCCTTATGCTTTGGTTCTTTAAGAAACATCATTATTCCTCTAAGAAAATAAGAGCAAACTGTTATTGTTCTCACAACAACCATAAATGTAAGATTATCATTAAATGCAGAGTTCATAAAAGTCCTTGTTAAAATATTTGAAAATAACAAAAACAGAAAGTGTTAAACACAATGACCTGTAAGAACATATCTTTGAGTAAACATGTACAAAAGCAAGCAGCAAGATATAAATAGGGGACAGATATGCTGATGGTAAGTATTGTTTTCTGTATCTCCCAGGAAGCTACTTCCAGTATTGTGGTGGTTTCAGTGAAATACAGAAGGTTGTACTCACAGTCTTCAGTAGTGCAAATTATGGTGTGTAAAGGATGATGATGGGCTTCTCAATACATAAGTGGGGAGACTGGATGCAGCAAAGTGCATGCCAAATATTGTTAGCACTGGCAGGAATCGAAATAAGGACCCACATAAAGAAGTAAAGCATCTATAAGACCTAAGGGTATGTAAGGAAAGAAAACATGCTAGACAAAAAAGCAAAGATTATGAGAAAATCTGGAAACCTTGACATGTTCGGTACAGAATACCATGTGAGCAAGAATCAGTATGGCCAAGGAAAGACTATAGTCTATTATTCAAAGGAAGAACGGTATATTGTTAAGATCTGAGCCTCTCTTGTCTATAGAATGCACTCAAATGACTCTCCCTAACTCTGTTCATTGAATGTATGGTACACTATGAATGAGGAAATGAACAAAAGTAATTTACCTGAAGGCTCATGTAAGGTGAGGATATTTGACTTAAGTTTGGTTTTAAACGATTTTTTACAGTTTAACCTTATCATACTTGGGCCAACAGTCCTGTCTTTGACACACATAAAGAGATAGGATAGAAGTGAAGTTGATTTAGGAAAGCAGGAAATCTTGTTCATTTCAGTTCCAGAAACAGCTCTTCTCCTCAAAGGCAAAGAGTAGCTAATTCTCCAGCTTTGGGTTTGGGGAATGAAATCAGAGCAGACAATTGAGGCACTGCCAGGTGTGTTTTAATTTAAGAGCACAAATTGAAAACCAGCTCAGAAACAATGGGGTCTACAAATCACAGCACATGAGCACTGGCATTTTCAGGAAATGAGACTCATATCTAAAGATCAGTCAGAAAATGAATCTGAAAAGCTACCTACAACCTCAAAGTTAGGCAATATCCTAGTGTCTTGATTAGTGACTGCTTTGCCATGATTGGAAAAAAAAAGTTCTGTTTCCATTAAATATCAAATCACAAAATTGAGATATTAGTTGTTTTGAAAGTTCTCTTCATTTACTAAATGAGTCTTATAGATTTTGACTTCTAATTTCTAAAAAGCAAGACTAGAATATTAAAAAAAAACAGTCAATTGCTCTAATTCCATTTTACTGAGATAAGTAAATTTAAGTCAAATCAAATTGTAGTTACTGTGTAAATAAAATAAATGCAATACCAAATAACTACTATATACATCTTGAACTTTATCTTGCCCCAAATATTCAGGAAATTGAGGAAAAGAAAAGAACCTATTCTGCTGAATCTTTGACCTTATCCTGCATGTGAAAACCCAAGATCAAAGACTAGACTCAGTTGCATTTCTGTCCTGTTGTCCAGTCTGATGTGACTGCCTAAACATATGCCCTCCTATAACATCCTAAATCCCAATTCCCACCTGCTTCACCCTTCTCAGTCTAGTGAGCCACACCTGTGCAATGTGGAAACTCTAGATATTGCTATGGGTACACAGAATATTAAAAGAGTAATAAAAAATTGTCCCTTTTGGAATAGAAATATATATTCTGTGCCAGGGTATGTTACAAATATATAACTTGCCTTTTGATTTTAGAGGGGATTTGAGTTGAGATATGTAACTTTTTATTTGTTAATACTATTGAGACTGAAAGGCAACAGGAGCTTTGGAAGTTAGTCTAAATGAATGCATTTCCAATAATGATATTATCATGAGCCTATAGTCTATAGTTGAGAGAATGAAATGTGGGTAGTTTGAATGAGAATGGTACCCATGTGCTCACATGTTTGAATATCTGGTCCCCAGCTGGTCGAGCTGTTTGGGAAGGATAAAAAAACGAATGACATTGTTAGAGAATGTATACCAAGGGGAGTAGCCTTAGGGATTCCAAAGATTCATGTAAGTACCATTTTACATTCTCTTTTCTATTTGTAGTTTGAAATGTGAGCTTTCACCATTTCCTGACACAATGTCTTCACTCCATCACCATCTAAACCCAAAATCTCAGTGAGAGTTTTCATTTTTAAAAGTTGCCTTGGTCATGGTGTCTTACCACAACAATAAAAAACTAATAGATCTCGACTCAGTTGCTAAAATTCTCACCAGGACATTTGACCTCTTGCCATATTGACCTGTAAATACATTAATTTTAAATTGTAACCTTTCCTTTCTTATCTAAATATGCCATGTTGACATCAAAATCACAATATTAAAGATTACAACTTTTAAAAGTCAGACAGTATTTAAAAGTTCCCAAACTTTAAAATTCCACTTTAAAACATGCAAAATCTCTTTCAAACTTCAACCACTCTCTAAACTATCCATTTTCTGTAAAAATCACCGAGGTCTCAAACTCCAAAATCTCTCTAAGATGGCAAAACTTCTACAAAATATTCAAGGTCTTGTAACTGTGGGTTGCTATAAAATCAAAACAAATTAAACATTGTTCACCCCTGGACTAAGCTTCTGCAAGCTGACCCTGAGATAATACATCAGAGATTTGGCGACATTGAAGCTGGTATCTTTTTAATCATAGGCAATTATTCAGTCCATTGACCAGAGCAAAAGACTCTTAATTCAAACTATTGAACAGCCCTGATAGAGTCTTTAAGAAACTCTCAAGTTCCCACTGAAATAGCACAAGCCTGGGCTTCAGTGGCTTTTCTACTCCCAAACCCCCATTTCCAAAGTCCTTCTCATTATCTTTCCCAAGATACATCTAGGTCTGTGACATCAATGCTCCACACGTACTACCAATTTCTATCATAGCTAGATTTCTAAATCTGTGATAAAACAACAGGATCAAAAGCAGTTTGACCAGGAAAGGGTTAATTTGGCTTATTCTTTTAGATCATAGCTCATACTAAAAGAAATCACATTACTAAAGACTCCAGTTGGAGTTGGTGAGCTCCCATTAGCTCAGGTACATTTTCTCAGTGGATGAACCCCTGAGAAAATGGTCTTATCTTCTTTGCCCATACTCTCCCTCCTTCCACTCTTCAACTGGACCTTGGGAACTCAGCCCAGTGCTCTGATGCTTTTGTAGTATGATTGAGCATTTTTTGAGTATATTCCCAAGAGTGGTATTGCTGGATCTTGAGGTAGGTTAACTCCCAATTTTCTGAGAAACCGCCACACTAATTTACAAAGTGGTTGCACAAGTTTGCATTCCCACCAGCAATGGATGAGTGTTCCTCTTATTCCAAATCCTCTCCAGCATAAGATATCATTAGTGTTTTTTGATTTTAGCCATTCTGACAGGTGTAAGATGGTATCTCAAAGTTGTTTTGATTAGCATTTCCCTGATAGCTAAGGAAGTTGAACAGTACCTTTTGACCATTTAAGCTCTTCTGTTGAGAATTCTCTGTTTAGTTCAGTTCCTTATTTTTTTAAATTGGGTTATTTAGAATTTTAATGCTTCATTAAAATTGTGAAATTGCAGTAGCAAGAGATAATATTATTTGATTTCACAGAAGCAAACAGAAGAGTCTTGGATTTCTTTTGTCCTAGGTAGATTTAGGAAAGTGACTACAGAGGGATTTTATTTATTCTGGACCTGGCATGGAGAGGCTGGTGAAGTGCCCTGGTGATGGCACTTCAGGGAAAACACTGATACTGATAAAAGTAGAATGACTCCAATAATGACAAAGGGCTTTGACTGTCTTCTGGGCTCTCTAAGGGAAAGTAAAAGTGTCTATAACTTAACCTACAAGTGTAACTTGGTCTACTTTCTGTGTCATGAGTATAATTGTAAAGAACAGAGAAAAACAAAGGACAGAAGATTCAGCTAGAAAGTTCTGGTCTTTGTCCAGGTTGAAGAAATGACAGCTAAATTAATAAAAGTTTGCACACGATGAGATACACAAGCAGAATTCAGAAATTAAATATGCTAGAATAGTAAGCTGTTATATACCAAACCGCTGTCCAGAAGTCTGGACTGGGAGTTGGAATCAGAGACAACTGACTGAAGTGTATGTTTTGGCTTTTATTACTTGATGCAGGTAATTTGCGAAATTAGGATTAAATGTTAATTGAGAAATAAAAGTAGAGATGAGTTAGGTTTTCAGCAAAATAATGAAAAATATTGAAATAAAATAATTTGGCATCTGGGTAGGTGGATCTTTAGCAGGAAAGTAAAGTTTTAACTAAATAAAAACCTTTGAGACAATTAGTTGGGAAGATTAACATTTTAATATTAGGTGCATCTGAACTTAAAGTAAAACAAGAAAATAAATAATGACACAATGAACAATAATTAATTATGGTTTGGGGAACCTGACTAAAATTTACTGGAAATGGAAAAACGTAAAAGGAATAAACTAAATGTTTAAGTTGTCAGGACAGAGGAGACAGGCCAGAGTTTTAAAAAAAAATAGCAAGATATGGAAATCTAATTTTTAAGACAGGTTTTTATAATTAATTCTAATAGTGTCCTCTTGAGAACTTCAGTGTTATATAGCTACAAATTTATTATATGATAACTAGGATGTAATTCCTCAAAGTTGATGACTGTGTCTTCTTTTGAATTTAATCCTCAGTAAAACTATGTCACATTAGTCATTATGACACATTGCTAAGCATAGTTTATAGATGCAATTATATTTTACAAATAAAGTTAATTTACATTAGTTTTTTTAGAGGATGTGTGGAAATTGTTATTGTAAGCATAGTTTTTACCCTCAAGTTGGTCTCATTAGTCTGAAATTGGACAATCATTATTATATTGAACATTGTTTCATGTATGTATTTGAAGGTACAGAAAGTTTTATTCGTTCATATATATCTGCTTTTAAATCACTGTTTGTATTTACTAATATATTTGAGGTAATTTGAAGATATTGCCAGTTAGCTGGCATAACTCATTAAATGTTTTCAAGTATTGCAAAAGCATTTCAAACATCCTATTCTGAACAGCAATAGCAATATTGTACTACATTTGAGTATTATTTGTGGATCAATAAAGTATAAGTTAATATATATTTATATGTCATATTTTTAACAGTTGCCAAATTCCATTTAATTTTTTGAGGTGTATCAAATCATGAGGAAAAACAAAGTGAACTCACAGTGAACAGTTTAAGGTAATTACAATAATTTCAGGGCAGAAATATTCAGCAAAAGGTTACTGATTGTATACAGATATTAAAAATTAAATGTATTATATTACTATAACAGATGCTATTTATTTTGTTTTTGCTTCACAGCAGGTACAATCAATATTGCTGCAGGCATAGATTTATAAAATTTTCTCCATCGGTAATCCCATTAGAGGAAATGTTTGCACTCAAACACACATTTTCTCTTAATATTCATTAATATAAGAAACTACAATAAAAATAAAACTCTTAATGTACCATGTATTATATTAATTAAAAGTAAAATGACTCCAATAATTAAATGTTCATAGAAACCAGAAAGTGTGAAAGCTATGTAAACAGTGACTTTCATGAATTATGAGGCCAATTCCTACTAGCTTTATTTCTTTTGAATCTGTTAGTGTTCTCTATGAGACTGACGCTTATAAGCCTTCCTCTGCTATTGCATTAGGACTGTTAATGCAGTGATGAGGAAACCGTGCAAGATGTGTTGTGTCTTAAAGCTCACAGATATTTGTAGAAGACAGACAAGTAGAGCAATAAGCAGAACACCTGAATGAATGTGGCTTCTGGAGGGTTATCGTCAGAGAGAAGACAGGGGAGGATGTTATATATTTTGACCACACTGTGAAACTCTAGACTGTCAATAAAGATTACACGGACCCAGGTGTGTGGAGCCAGCTACTGGTTGATCAGAACTGGCCATAAAAAAAGCCAATGATTTGGATGGGGAAGAAGCAGAGGAAAGAAAGGACGGGGATCAGAGTTTAGCCTTCCTCTTGGCTCTGGGACAAGGGAAAAGACGCTCTATTGCAGTGTCTTTGTGCAAAAGACAAAGTCAACTAGCTGCTACTCAACCTCTCTGAGAGAACAGCTTTTCACCCCAGCCTTTGACTTCTGTGTCTTACTGATAAGTAAAATTGTACAGACGTAATTTTAAACTACATATTGCTCTGCAGTGACTAGAAGCCCCACCAGGTCACAGCCAAAGTGACTGACAGAGAGATGACAGGGGGCATGAGGCATCAAATGGTAATGAAAATATCAGTAATTCATGTGCAGCTATGAAGCTGACAGAAAAATGTTGAGCCTCATGAAGCCTGGGAGTAAGGCCCAGTATAACTTCCTGAGCCTAACTTGAGTTTGGTGTCCTGTCTTTGGCCATGACTTGAAGCACAGCCCAATCTAATCCTGCCTCTGCCCAATCAGTGCTAAGACTGAAGAATATTATTGGCCCTTATTCCTTACTCCACCTCACCCTATCCCAAAACTCCCACTCCCTATCACAATCCTATATAAGTTTCTGCCTAATACAATTAAATGAGATCCAGCTTGGAAAAGACTCCCAACACAGTGTCCTGTGTTTCTCTATGGTGGCCAGGAGGGAGGTTTAGATCCTCGACACTCATTATCCATCTAAGCCCCAAGAGAAGACTGGCAGTACCAGCTCTGCCTCAGTCCTGTCTGCCAGAGATCCCAGCAGACTGGGTGAGGAATGGAAGAATGCTGACCGGCCAATAGGTCTGCGGGTGAGTCTACCCTCATAAAATATGCGGCAGTCCTTTGCTAAAGAATTTCTGCTTTGGAGTCCTTGTGAATTCTTCAAAGTACGGGCCTCAGCATATCTGAGGGACAAGCTTTACAGACCTGGACCAAAGCTTGCCCTCTGGCTGCAGGATGGTAGTTTGTTTGTCTGGAACACGTGGGATCGGGTAGAAACACATACTCACAGAGCCCAAATAGAAAAAGGAGAAATTTCTACTTTAGGGGCTATTCCCGTTGTTTCAGCCTTAACGATGTATTTAAAAAGGGAAAACCCTGCTCACCTGTAGGGAGCAAAGCAGTCTGGCGGCGGTGGCGGGGGGGGGGGGGGGGGGGGGGGGGAGTAGATCCAAATCAGCAAATCACAACAAACCAGATCAAAAGGTTCCTTCAGAGAAGGACACAACACAGAAAGAAGAGTTGCCACTTGAGGACCCAGGTTTGGGGCAGTTAGGGTGGTCTCATTCTCTATACCAGTCCCTAGACCCCTTTGGCAGCAGTTCTTGACCCTTAAGGAGTCCTTCGCCTCCAGATCCCTCTACAAATCCCTTTTGAGCACCCTCTTCCCCGCTGCTTTACTGCCTGATAGGAAAGTCCCCTCTCCTCCCCAGCTTCAGAGCATGGAAGGAGCTTTAGGAATGAAAGAAGCTGCTTCAGGAGCCACAGAGGAAGGAAAAGCAAGCCTATTCCCTGTTAATGTTAATCTAGGTGGTTTCTGGCCTAATGCCTGGTACTCTTGGGAAGCTCAGGATGTCAAGGATCTAAAAAAGGCTGCAACTGAAGATGGGCCAAATTCACCCTGGGCTGAGACCATCTTCCAGGGGCTAGCCCATCTATCTTGTACCACCAGGCACTGGAAAGACCTGGCCAGGGTTGTGATTACAAGACCTCTGTTTCTCAAGTGGGATGCCTTCTTTAGAGAAGAGTACCAGTTCCAAGCTGAGTGCAATCAGGTAGCTAATTCCGCTATTCCCATCACTCATGGGATGCTCGCGGGTATGTCTGATCAGTATGCCACAGGCCTTCAGCAGCCATCTATCCCCTCCCCTGCTCATATCTGGACCGGTTAGGGCACTGGGTTTAGCCATTGGAAAAAAAATTAGAGGAGGGTCCCACTGAAACCCAGATCTTAAATGCTTGCCCCAACATGGTAATCAACAAGGGGATGATGGTAATTATGGTTCGAGGGAGTGTCCTACCCCTGAGGATTTTCTTTCTGCTTCTACCTCAGAAACAATTGAAGATGTGCCGCTTGTCCTAAAGTTGATCAGAGTTGCCCAACCTCGTGATGGAGGATTTGGAAACCCAGAAAATTCCAGAGCCATCCTGGCCAATCAGATGGGAAATCCCCGTGATTACCAGGGGTAGAAGACATATTCGCTTTTGCCCATAACCAGAAGCTTAATTGCATAAATTAATTCTCTTTTGGTCTTCTACATTTGAAAACTGGGAGAAACTAATACTTAGTTATAAGTCTTCCACAACAATTTCCATTGTTCACAGAAGACTGAAGAGTTCAAATGTGCTATTAACTCACTTGCATTGCTTGTATTGAAATTATTATGCTCCTTTCTTCATTTATCCCTCTTAGTAAAAAGGGGAACAGCTGCTCACCATCTTCTATTTTTATGTTATAAATTTGAAATCTATTATTATGCAGTCTTTACATTCATACTGCTTACATTAAAATTTCCAGATTGACTATTTGAAGTAAAAAGGACTGCAAACAACTTAGTCATCTCTATGACCAAATTAACCTGTCAGTTATCCATCATCAAACCAAAGAAATGAAGACCAAATTGTGAAGGCAATTAAGTCAGTAAAAATACACAAGTAGACAATTGGGATATTTTAGAAAATTGAACAAATGAAGTCATTATATTGTGTACCAGATCACGAAAAAGGGTACAACCATATTTGCCAGAGGAATATTTATTTTAATCTGTTCTGAAAACTGAGATGAAGGTAATTGGAAGTGCTTCATTTGATATCTGCTGAAATCTTGAAAGAAACTAGGCAAGAACATGGTCAGATATGAATCTGGATAATATTACAGCATAGGGCAAAGAATCCTGAGAATATTATTTGGAGAACAGAAAAATCCAGATGACAAATAAAATTATCAAGGAAAAGAGAAGACAAAGATAGTTTTAGTAAAATTGAAAATATACAGAAAATCAGGAGTTACCAAAATTTAATGTTAGAGTCAGAGGTTTAGAAGAATTGAGAGTAGATACAGTGATCTGGAAAGGACACACACACACACACACACTTCCTGGTCATAAATCACTTTGTTATCAATAATAAGATTCTAGAACATCCCGTTTAATCTTTCTATGAGAATATAAAGCAATTCGGCTAATAGGTTACGTTTGTTATGAAGGGATAAGTCTGAATCAAATAAAAGTGTTAGGAGTTTGTAGTAATTAAGTAATTAAATAACTCATATTCATGTTTAACTTTATTCTTAGCGTCAGCTATTACATGGAGAGTGAGCTGAACCCAGGGGACATATGTCTGAAGTGTATACTTTGGACATTATCTAAGAATCTGTTAGTCTTTAACTCTTAATCACTTAGTCACATTCATTATAGATGTTTACCCCACTGCTATACTTTCTAATTTAATTACACAATCACATGTTTATTAAATTGCATCCAGTGATTTTTTGCATCTTTATGGCAATTCTATGCAACAAATCACAAAGAGTTTGTTACCTGCAAACTGATCAACTTTATGATGATGATGCTTGGAAATTGTTGCTTCTCAAGCAAATTTATATTGTAGTTAAATTTCATAGCAGGACAACATTTTCTCATCTTTTAACTCTTTAAAAATATTAGATAACAGATTGCAAGTTTATGTTAAAAAGAAAACCACGTAAGTGAAAGCAATGTATGAACATGAATGAAGCCTGTGTACACAAGTTATAAAATTACCTCTGCTAGAAAAGGAATGTTTAACATCTTCACTGTTGACGTTTTAATACATGAATAATGAATTAGTTTTTGTTATCCTGAATTTTTTATCTTCATCTACTGGAATCCTCCATCGTTCATGCCTTTTAATTTGTATGTGAGCCACTGTACTTAGAGTCTGTTGACTGAGCATGTCTAAGTTGGGGTTGTTATTTACTGGAGAAAGAAAAACTTATCAGTGACTACACCACTGAAGAAAATGAAACACTGAATTAATATTTTGGAGATTCTTAACTTCCGTGTAAGTTAAAAAAACATGATAAGCTTTGATCATCAAAATACGTGTGTAGTAAATCTTTAAAACTTTGTTTTTAAAATATACAAGTATACCTCAAAAGTATAAAGTAAGACATTTTAGCACTTTTATTTATGTTTATTATATAGTCTGCAAGTAATTGATCATTTTTTTTACTTTTACTGTCAGAAATTATTTTTGAATTCCATATATCTATACTATATTCACTTCATGTCTCCCTTCCATCCTTCAGATATTCTAATTCTTTTTAAATTGTTGCATAAACTTGAATAATAATTTAAAATATAACAAAATCACAGTTGCATCATATCAGGAATTTTACTGGGCCATTTATTTTATTCTTATTTTTTTACCCAGAAAAATTCTTCTAAGACTTTGTTAAAGGTATTGATGCTATACACTTCTTCTGAAAACTACTTTATTTATAAATGAAAGATTTTCCAAATATTTTAAATTGACATATGTTTACATAAAGAACTGCATATATGAGGAAATGTCAGGTAATTGTGAGGCATTTCACTTAAGGTTCATAATGATATGATAACATATATTAGAAGGAAATGGGAGTAAAACAAAATCATGCCAAGAGGGATACCACCAGTGTTTACTACAAGAATTCATGTATTTTCTTTAGGAATTCTCATTTACTTACAGGGCAGGTTATGTTTTGGGCCATGTGACAGCATAAAATTAATGAGACCATAACTTCTATGGCTCCTAACCTAATAATTATTGATTCTTAATCTGTATATGAATATAAAGGTTTTCTCAATAAATATGAAATGTGTAAAAATAGAAGGAACTCGAGAGATGGTTCAGAGGTTAAGAGTAGTTGCTGGTTTTGCAAAGGATCAGGATTTAGTTCCCAGTAATCATGGAATATCACAACCATTCTTAACTCCTGTTCCAGGTTAGCCAGTAGCCCCTTCTGTCCTGTTCCTGCAACAAGTACAATATCATACATATATGTGTGTGTGTGTGTGTGTGTGTGTGAAGGTAAAACACTTATACACTAAAATAAAAGGAAGCTTTATATTAATTATTAAATTTCTAGCTTCTAAGCTGATCACTAACTATGAAAAATGTCAAGTCCCACAAATATAAACTAATTTTTTATTATTTATATCTTTCAGTGTGATGATTTGAACTGTCCCTTCGGTTGTTTAAGCCTCATTGGCATTCACAACTCTGTGATTTTAATCACCTGCTTTGTCTATGTAAGGAACTGATGGATAGTAACACTGAATTAAAGCTGGAAATATGAAAGTGAATTTTCTATGTTTAGGGTTCTTCAATATCAGGCACCATGGGTTCTTCTTTTCTTGGGTTTGATTTTTACACCTGTCTGTTTGACTTGCCCTGAAGTTACAGATAAAAGCTGATCACTCAAAAAAACTAATAGCACAATGCTTGAATAGCTCTGAAAACCACCCTTATTCTTTTATCGAGTGTAACAGTTGTGATACAAGAATGTTTAAGAGTTTGGATTGTGTCTGTAATACAGAATATTTACCTCATTCAATGTATATGGTTCCTTGCTACCATAGATTAAAAAGTACCATATTTAATATAAATCTTTGTTGAAAAAAAATGTATAGCAGTGTCCATATGTTTGCTGTGTTCAATAATGCTAATAGCACTAATCAGATGGTTGTATAATATTTGCCTAGCAAGTACAAGCTAGTTCCATCAAGCGATTGTCAAAAATAAATAAGTAAAAGTTAAAAACAATAGGATTTTCCTTTATGATAGGATTTGTTAATGGATAAGTACATGGGGAATATAAAGATATAGAATTATATAATTTCAGCTATTTGTCATCATCAGATACATACTATTATTCAATACTATTATTCAAAACCTTCATTAAAAGCAAAATTAGAACATTAATATAGAAACATACTTAGGATCCTGTTATCTTTATTGCTAATGCTCATATGCTTTTAAAAGCTTATAAAGCTGAGCGATTAAAATATGAAATTCATTTACAAGATTTCTGATAATCCTTGGTAACCTTTATTTAATAGCTTTATCTTCCACTGAATAAAAACTTATGAAGTTGAAATAAACAATGAGTCTCTTATGGAATCCTTAAATGAAGTAAGTTCTAAGATCCTTCATGCATTATACTGCCAATCACTGTGCACAGTCCTATTCAAATTCATAATTAGTATTCTAAAACAGCGATTCCCACCTGTGCCTTGTAGGACAGCATCATGAAATGGAGAGGGATGTGGAAAAGAAAGCTCCCAGAAGTCCTTTACATGACACAATGTGTGAATCAATTTTAATTAATTTTGCCACTTTTAGTCTGTCTGCTGTTTAGGAAAGATTGCTATCTGCCTCTGAATTTATAGCAAGATAAATATAGAGTCAGTGCTATAAACTGATAGTAGCTGATACCTGGGGAAAGAGTTTCCAGTCATCCAACACTAGAATTGGGAGCACGCAGAGCACTGAAACATTAATTGTATTATATCAATGCATCTTTTATGCACACGCATCGCAGTTACATTTCCTTATCAATGACAAGAAAGTTGTTCATTTCATAGTGAATCCAATGTGAGACAATCAGTCTTAGTCAAGTCAGGAGCTTAATACAGAATAGAAAATTCTCACACACCAATGCATTTTTGAAAGAATCATTACAAAGATGCTTAAAAGGGTTCTTCACATAGGTTGAATGAAAACTTTTGCCAAGAACTTTACACACCAGTGCATGTAATGCTAGGTATAAGAATGCCCAGTGAAATATACTAGACTCCCAGGTATAGTCTCTACTAATGAGATGAAATCATATTCCCGAAAGAACACCGTGAAATTCCCTCTTGGTCTTTGACGAGCTCTTCCCATAAATCTCTAAGATATATTTATGCTTGTTGTAGTGCTTTGTGTAGGTGATCAAACAAAGTCATTGGGAATCTCAATCATTGTTATTAATATGGCAGTAAAAGTTAACAAAATGAAGTGGATTGTTTATAAACCATGTAGCTCTGACTAGGCTCATTCTCCCTTCCTATTTCAGATTGACTTGGAACTTGACTGATCACGGTTAGTTCAGAAACTACTGTATTTTCAATATTTCCTTATCTTCATGTGGTTCTGTGATGCATGAGTTTTCCCTAGGAGTCTGTCCCTAATTACTCCTGGGGAGAGGACTGCAGCAGAGCAAATAAAGGATTTCATGCAAATCTGGCGGGGTGACTCCTTGCGTTTAATTGGAATAAATAATATCCACACGATGAAAGGTTATTTGTTAGATATGGGAAAGTCATAAGTAGGTATATCGTGAAGGAAAAGTCCACCTTTTCACAAAACTGCTGTTTGCTGCTTTCATATCCTCAGGAAGATAGAACCCAATAGGCTAGGTAAATTATTCAAGATTTCAATGGGGGAAAGAAATACAGAAGATCCATCTTGGGAGGGTCTCATGTACATAAAAATAACTATTCAGTTATAAAAATGTAAATGAGTATTCATGTCTAAGGGAATAGTTCTACAATACCTGCCTGCAGAATAGGTGTTCCTATTATATTTTTAAACCCTTTAATGAATTAACATAAGCAATCACTAAAGTTACCCTTGAGCAGGATGCCACATGAAAGATGAGGAAATTCAGACTCAAAGCATGCAAACAACTTGTAAATTCAAAATGTGCTAAAATCTAAACTGGGAATAGAACTCTGACTTTCAATCTCACGTCTGTTCTTCTAATTGGAATAATGTGTGGTGTTTAAAAAACAAAGAACAAAATTACGCCTACAATGATTACAAAGATTCCACAACAACCACAAAAAGGAAAAGAAAGAAGAAAGGAAGGAAGGTAAAAAGAAAACTCTACTAATGCTTGTTTAACTCCTCTATAACTTTTCTTCGATCTCTTCTATAGGCCTATACAATTTACTTTAACAACAAATTTGCTTGTTCCTACTCTCAATATTTCTACGAAAATATTTATTCTTTTCCAGTTTTCGGGGCTAAGTTGCACTAAGATTAAGTACAAAAACTTGTTTTGTAAATGAGGAAACATCTTGAAGATAGGGAACAAATAAGGGAAATTTACTTTTCACGACCAAATAGATTATATATATATATATATATATATATATATATATATATAT
>JABTXL010006268.1:13208300-13242435 GCA_025134845.1 Neodon shergylaensis
TATATATATATATATATATATATATATATATATTATTTTTTAAAAAAGAAAACAAACTATCTCTTTTCATTTTACATACCAATCCCAGTTCCCACTCCCTCCCTTCTACATATCTCCACTCCCCACCCCCATCCACTCCTCAGAGAGGGTAAGTCACATTGCTTTGGGGAAGGTTCAAGTTCTTCCCTACTATATCTAGTAGGCTGAGCAAGGTGTTCATCCAAAGAGAATGGGTTCCCAAAAAGCCAGTACAAGCAGTTGGGATATATCCTGGTGCCCCTGCCAGTGGCCCCTCAGTCTGCCTCAACCATACAATTGTCAACCACATTCAGAGGGACTAGTTTGGACCTATTTTTTTCCCTTCCCTATCCAGCTGGAGTTGGTTAGCTCCCATTAGCTCAGGGAAACTGTTTCAGTGGGTTTCCCCATCACGGTCTTGATCTCTTTGCTCATATTCTCACTTCTCCCACTAATCAATTGAACTTTGGGATTTCAGCCCATTGCTTTACTGCAGGTCTCTGCCTCTGTTTACATCAGTTGCTGCATGAAGGTACTATGGTGACATTTAAGATAGTCATCAATCTGACTACAGACAAGGCCAGTTTGGGCGCCCTCTCCACTATTGCTTAAGCGAGTCTTAGCTGGGGTTAATTTTGTGTGTTCCTGGGAATTTCTCTAGTATTAGGTTTCTTGTTAGCCCCATAATGGCTCCCTCAACCAAAATATCTTTCCTTGCTCTCCTCTATGATAGTCAAGATAGAGGAAGAACAGAGATGAGACCAAATGGTTATTTATTAGCACTTGCCTAAGTAGTCTTTCGTCTCATTAGCTATCTAAAACAACCGTGACATAAACTGTACATAATTCATCATTGAATTGCCTAAATTCATTTATAAACTTCCATGTATGCATTAACCTCTCTATGCTATATTTAAGCCTTTCGAATTAGCATTTTCCTTTGTTTCAGTCAGGCTTTTCAGAGAAACAAACAGTTGGATATGGACATGTCGTTCTGTCCTCTGAAAGTTATGCCAGGAAATTAATTGACTCACTTTTGTGGGTTGGTGAACCCAAGTTCTGGAGAGTGAATTGTAAAACTGGAAATTCATAGGTATGCTGTTGTTACACTTGAAATGGTTGTCTGATCCCACAGAAAGAAGTCAAACTCTTTTCTCAGGCATTCAACGGACTAGATGAGCACTCTACTTAAATAATTGTTATATATGGAAGGTTCATCTTCAATGTACTTTTAAAGCAAGATCCAATAAGTTTTTAGATAAATATCTGACTACTAAAACATAAACAAATTGACCTTTCCCTTGTGTCAGTAAATAAAATTTGGTTTGTAGCATTTATATTCTGGTAGCATTTCTGAAAAGCAGACAGCTGGAGCAACAGTTTTTAAATATCAGTCATAATTAGAATTTCCAAACACAATCTAGATTTCATTAATTATAGACTCTACATAGATTAGGGTCATGATTTGAAGAACTTCTTGTGTGTTAATCATGACATTCTCAGTGCTTAGGTAACATCTAACAAAAGCATATCCTCAGTAGGTAGTTGAATAAATAAACTGAATGAATAGAAAATTAATAAATCGGATATTGTGGTACCTTCTTGTTTGAGGAGAACTGTTTCATTATCTAACCACATGAACTGCACGAATACTTGAATTTTAGTAACTGACAGTAGGTAAGTATTTACAAGTCCTAAAGCTGGATTATAATAATGTGCTTGCAAGAGATATTAAGATCTATTCAACATAAAAAAATTATCATCCTCTGTTTTCTTTTAATGGTGATGGTTTTGCTTCATGTAAAAAATTAAGCATAAAACCCTAATGTTTATGCAAATATCAGTAATTTTATAGCATGCTGAACATTTTAATATATTTTCACAAGAATAACTCATTATATTTTATCATTCTTTGGAAATAATTATGTTTATTTATATTTATTGATATTTACTTTCACTTCATAATGAGTGATGCTCTGTAGGTACTTGACCTGTCATTGTTTTCACACTTCTCCATCTCGAATGACTCTAGGTGACACAATCCTGAGAAGTCAATTGACACTCAGCTTTACATGAAGACTGAAGAAGTTCCCATTTATGAGCTGGGTGTTTCACTCATACTATTTCATAGTTAAAAGTTGTTTTTTTTTTTCAATTTTCACCTCTTCTAAATCTTCATAAAACCTGTTGAAAGCAACTCATTTTTCTTATGTTAGAAAAGAACTAAAAGTTCCCATTGAAAAAACCTCTCTGGCGTATTTCCTTCTAAAAGTATCTCTATTTCCTCTAAGCAGAAGACCTATATTAGACACAGATGATATAAATGAACCATGCCCACCCTGAAACGCTGATGCTGATTCCGCTATGAAGTTACCACTCAGAAGGGACTTTATTTAAACCAGACACTGGAGATATAAGCTGATAAATATTTAACTATCTGATTCAGTTCTTGACAACCACTTTGTCAATCATAATAATTGCTCTGAGAAAGCAAATTTTCTATCAGGTCAATTGATATCTTAAATGTGACTCTAGCCAGGCGGTGGTGGCTAACACCTTTAATCCCAGCACTCGGGAGGCAGAGGCAGGCGGATCTCTGTGCGTTCGAGACCAGCCTGGTCTACAAGAGCTAGTTCCAGGACAGGCTCTAAAACCACAGAGAAACCCTGTCTCGAAAAACAAAAAAACAAAAAAAAATGTGACTCTAACACCTCAAATTATTTCTCTTTTTGAACTTATAGTTAAACACTAAACAAGGCATAAAAATGATAAAAATAAAAAGTAGATTTTATTCATAAAATTGTTAAAATGAAAACACCTGTGCCCATCATGACATGCATTTCTGTGAATAATAATTATTATACATAACTTATAATTATTTTTCACACCCATATACATATTATAAAACAGAATTTTTAAAATAGATTTGTTACAGAGTAAATTTATAATTTTAAATGGATAAGTTCAAGTCCATTTTGTTTGGTAAATAATCAATAAAATTATTTTCTTAAGAAAACATGTAAATGGTTAAAAATTCTGAATGACTACGGACCCTAATATTTTTATTTACAGAAGTAAATTGGTACACCCAGGGAATCACTGTGTTCTACCTCAAACAGCTAATCAATCAATGTAAATTAGGTTTTCTCTATACCAACTTACACATTACAGAAAAACCTGTTTTGCGTATGTGTTTGTAAGCATGCATGCATGCATGTGTATGACTGCTCCTAAAATTGTTGTTTTATATTATAATATTTGTCTTAAATAATTTTATATAATACTTTCTGTCTTAAAAATAATGCACATGGACAATTTATTTTGTAATAATTATTTACACTTCAACATAACTAGCCAATGGAGTTAAGAGTTATGTTACTGCTTTTTGTAGAGGAAGGCCGTTTTACTTTAATCCACCTAGCTACATGTTCAGGACTGAGAACTAAGAACACTTTAATCAAACTGTTTCAGTCATTTTCTCCACATATCTCATTCTAAAAAGATAAGAAATCCTACTATTAGTTTCCTGATTTCTTCAGAAAATCTCTGAAATGAATAAATCTTGATCAAATGTTCATTCATTAGAGTAAACAAGCTTTTTGTTTAGGTCTACAGTTACCTGTACAAACAATTTGCTTTCGAGATTATAGCTTAGCTCTTGTAACCCCTTCTACACCCTTCCAATTTTTGTTTGTCTGAGGACAAATCCTAATCTATCATTTTAGGTTTGACTTCTAAATATTGGAAATTCTTTCTTTACTAACACAAAAATATTAAAGTTGCAACTGATGATAATTACTGTTCTACTTGAATTTTCAATTAAACCTAAGAAAATAAATTAAAACAAGGTGTAAATGTATCTAGGAAATGAGTTTATTGGGTAATGAAATAGATTAAGCCAATCCCAAGTAGTTCAAGTCTTACTTTATGTTTATTAAAGGAGGAACATTTTACAATTAAATAATCAACTGAATAAATGAGGCCTGTAGTCACTGTAGAATATTTATATATAGATTTTTAGTATACCTCTGCTCTTTATTGCAAGGAACTGTGAACCTAAGTTAATAACCCTAATTATACACTGACACCTGCAATAATAGCACTAAGCAAAATTATACAATTTTATTAAAAAATATATTATTTGGAGTCTGTAAGAAAGATACTGCTTACTACAGTATATAGTATATAGTTAAGTGAAATACTATTTTTGGTTTATAACAATGATTTCTTTATCATTATTTAGAGTTTTTATTTTGACCTCTCATTATCAAAATAGTATAGAAGAGGCAGGTAAAATATAGTCTGTATTTAAAACAAGAATCATTTTAATAGAATAATCACATGTAATTACACATGATCATCAAACAATATAGTTACAAATTATTGAAAAAAAATGAATAAAATTTTATTGCCATATTTGAATTTGACAAAATTTTTCTTAATATTATGAAAAGAATACAATAATACTGAACTCAAATTCATTTCTTCTCATTATTACTATTTAAAATTGGGCTGCTTTACCAAGACACAAGATTTTTATGATAGGTTGATTTTTATATTTTTCAGGCAATGTTTATAAAATTAATAAATAATGAAAAGTAATTTAAGAATAATGTTCAATAACTTATTATAATAAAATTAACATGTGTGGTCATCTGCTCTAGAATATATGGAACTGACAATGAATTAAACCACTAAACTCTATAATGTTATGTTTTATTTTATTCCAATAATTGAATCAAAACATGTAGACACAATTTTGAAAAGATATGTAAATATCGCTAAACCACTTTTATCTATATGGGTTTTGTTGTAAAGTGTGAACTTTCCACTAGTAGTTATATTTTTTTCTTGGTAAAGCTGTGTAGCAACTAAAGTGTTGGTTTATTAGAGATGAAAGTCGATTGGAACACAAGACAACACTCTTCAATAAAGTAACACTGGACAAATGTTACATACTTTAACAACATCTGTAAAAAGACTGGAAGTATGATGAACACAAGTTACACGAATCCTATATTGAGGACAAATACAAATGGAATTATTCCTCTTTGGTGTCATCGGGTTCTCAACAAGTTGTGAACATACATTATTACATACCTTACTTCTCAAATGTGGAGATGCCAACTGAAGGAGACAAACTACATAATCACCCATCTTGTCATCATGAGAAAATGAATCCCTGGAACTTTTAGTAAACCATTATGGAATACAGATACTTGGCTGTTTGTTCTCCAGTGTAATTATTTCTACATAAATCAAGAGACTTGTAATAAAAATATATTGGAAGTATAATTTTTAAAATAATTATACTGAGTATGACCCCTGCATCAACATGGAAAAAATTATTTTTTCCTTAGGGCAATAAAAGGTCAACAATAGATCAAATTACTTAGGTGTATTATCCAACAATAGACACATAATTGAAAGAATATGACCAAAATGACTGCATCAGTTTTACATGATGTTTTATAAAGATAGAATTTTAAACTTTTATAACTTATGGTTTGGAAAAGACAGGAAGTAGATTTTCTAAAAATGTATTTTTATTTGAAACATGTTGCTTTAATTTTGCTAAATATATGTAAAATTTCTTTGGTTATTCATTGCTTCTCACCTTCCTGGTTCTGAAAACCGTGAATACAGTTCTTCATGTTGTGGTGAGCCCCAAACATATAATTAATTTTGTTGGTACTTAATAACTGTAATTTTGTTATTCTTATATATTTTAATGGAAATATTGGTGTTTTACAATGATTTGTGATCCACGGGCTTGAGAACCACTGACTTATATAGTCAGAAATTTGGACATGCTGAGAATAATAAGAATTATGTTAAGTATGCTACTAACATAACTATTTCACTAACTATTGTTTTCTGTATTTATAAGAGAAAAATAGAGTCTGTCAAAGTGGAAGTCACATTCCTTCAAGCACTGATTTGCAAACATTCAATAGTTCTTTAATCCTGTATAGATCAAAAAGTAGTTCCAAATGAGACCTGTCCTTCCACTACTCTCTGATATGTGCTGTAGAGGCCCTTTAAAATAAGATAATAGTTAAAGAAAAACACAAAGTAGGGTTGGCATACCAACAAAAATGACTATTATATTAAGTCTCTTTTGGAGTTTTTTGCACCGAAACCCTTGATTTATTTTAGTAAATATTTCAGCTTCCTTTGATTAAAGAACAAATTCAGTCATGTTAGGTATCAATTGGTTATAATTGCCTTTAATGGATTTTTTTAATTTCTAAGCACACACACACACACACCAACAACAGCAACAATGAAACATGTGTACTGCATATAACACTGATGATGTCAATGACAGAATATTAAATATATAAAACAAATATATTTGGTTTCTTTAGCGTCAGATTATCATTTAAAAGGAATTTTAAATTATATGAATGAGAGAAAAATGTATACTATAATCCATGTCTTAATATGTATTTTCACTTTAATTTTGTATTATTATTCAATTTAGTGCAATGAATTTAGATCTTATTTAATATTTTTTGGATAATTTGAGGTGTTTAGTTAATCTTCACTGTCAACTTCACTAAATGTAAAAATCAAATGTAAAAATGTCTTTGTGTGTATCCATGTGGAAACATTCCAGATTGGCTTAAATGAAGAAAAAAGCCTCATCATGAATTTTGGCAACACCTTCCCTCTGACGCAGGGTGAGTTGAGCATCAGTGTTTATCTTTTGTGTTTCCTGCTTGCAGATGAGAGATGTTCATCTGCCTCCCTGCTCTCCCTATCTATCTATATAGACCATAGAGGATGCTCATTGAACTCGAGTAAAGGCACACCCTTACTTTGTCTGCTTTTTTTTTTTTTAGACATTTTATGATAGTAATGAGAAAAGAAAGTAATACTGTGAGGGTAGCCAATGCTCGCTTTGGTCTTTAATATCCATATATAGAGGTCAAATACTATCTTTATAATTCATCATATACATCTAGGACTCAGTAACCCAAAATAAACATTCATTTCTTTTGGGGACTTTTTGCAAGTTTCTCTGCTTATGCACAACATAACCCCAAATCTGAATATTATTCAAAGAGTGTCTTAGCCTAAACTCAACACAGAAATTGATAATAAGTTCAAAATAATTCATACTTATTTAATGAAACCTATTCACTGCTTTCCAAAGGCCTTTCTGTTAAACATTTTAAATGGTGTGCTTTTATCTCAAGATATATACATTTTGTACTCTTACAATCACTTTCCATTTTAAGAACCTTTGAAATCCTTTGGAACCTTGTTTTCTTACAAGAGTAACAAATACAGATTTGCTTAGTGAGTTCCTGTTGTGTTTGCCTGGTGAATACCATAAAATTATTATTCACTTATAAAATGAAGGCAAGAGCCCTCTTAACATACTGTACTTATCTCATTAATGAACTATTTAAGTAAGTTTATACCATTGGAATGATACTGGCTGTAGTGAATCAACACATAAAGACTTGATGTTTGTTTTTTTTTGTTTTTTTTTGTTTTGTTTTTTTTTTTTTTTTTTTTTTTTTTTTTTTTGTATTTTCGAGACAGGGTTTCCCCGTAGCTTTTGGTTCCTGTCCTGGAACTAGCTCTTGTAGACCAGGCTGGCCTCGAACTCACAGAGATCCGCCTGCCTCTGCCTCCCAAGTTCTGGGATTAAAGGCATGCGCCACCACCGATCGGCGACTTGATGTTTTTTTGTGTGCTTTTACTGTTACAGGTTGGTGGGTTTTTTTTTTTTTTTTTTTTTTTTTTTTTTTTTTTTTTGGATAGAGAGAACCAACCTAAATTTAGGTCGGCATGGTTTGGGATTATCTGGGAGTCTGAAATGATTTTAAAATCAACTAAAATAGTTATAATCCCAATAAATGAGAGAAATAAAGTTCATTTCTGCTTGATTTTCATAACTTTTGTCTTTTAAAGAGCAAAGTACACATATTTTCCTAATAATTTGAACTTAATCCAAATAAAATAAAAGACCATGAGAACAAAATGCCATGCATGGTGACACAAACCATAACTGACTGATACACAGAAAGCACAGACAATATATTTTTACAAACTTTATTTGCCAGGATATATTACACATTTCTATCTCAAAATACAATAATAGAGATTACGAAGAGTCATGTGAGAGAGTAATGTGATAAAACTAACATCAAGGATTTCAAATATGCCATAAAATCAGAGGAAATTTAGCATCAAAATTTGTATATTTATTAAATATGCATAGAATGTATATATATATAGAAAATAAAGTCATATAGAAAACAAAGAGACATTTTATTACAGTAAATTAAACTGAGAAGAGCATGTTTGGTTTCTCATGATAAGAAAACACCTGGTTTTGCTCAGATGGAGCAGGCTTGACAGCATGAGGCACCCTGTAGCCTTAAAAATTGTCATTGTTACATAGAAGTTAGAGGTTAAAGAATGTCATAATCATACTGCAAGTGTGTCATTTCTCAAATCAATATATCGCTGACACAAAATCACTACCCATAACATTACCTTAGGAACATGATGGCTCACAAAAAATACTTGAACATTTTGTTTTAAAAATTTAGTGCTGGCAAGTATTCAATCCACTTAATAGAACCATTTTTTTCAGTAACATCTGAGAGATTAATTAATCTTGATATTATTTGGAGATTTAGAACTTTAAATAACTCATATTTTAAGTTAAAGTCAATATGGCTGTGAAACAGAAAACCATAGACAATAGGAACTGACATAGATGAAATAATTTTTCCTCTTTGGTGATATTAATACATTATGTAAGATACCATATTTAGCGTTACATTGAAGCTCTACAAAGGGTTAAAAGTTGAAATAAAATTAGTAAGTAAAAGCTTTTATAGATCCAAATATGTATATACTTTATTACCTTATGCAGGTATATTTAACTATCTTGAGAATGTATTTCCTTTAGAAAGGATGACTCTATTAATAGACACTAAACAAGTACAATATGGATTATTAATAACTGTCTTTAATAGGTAAAAGTAAATAATCATGACATCATTATAGTTGTTACCAAAATAAAGATACTAACATTAAAAACAAGGTCTGGGTACTCCTTTTTTTCACATTATTAAGTTTGAATCTTTTAAGTAATTTAACAATTAATTTGACAAATCAGTGTCAGCATCTACTTCATTCATATTTACTAATGATACAGGAATAGATAAAGGCTCCCTATTTATCTCCAAAGGAACCTTCAGTCTTCCTATATATGATGATTGCATGTGTGTGTGTGTGTGTGTGTGTGGCGTGTATGAATTAAGAAGGTGACTACCAGAACATATCACTTAATATACTACGTGTGTAAGCAGAACTCCAGCACAGAATGCAGTTTTCTCATGACACTCTGGTGAAAATGGAGTCCACAGGAGAATTATATTCCAAATTTATAGAGAGATACAGGAGGGTTTTTTTTTTTACTTTTGGAAAAATGAAAAGCATGTCTCACCAAGTTATAAGATAAGGAAGAAATTTTAGAGACCGCATTCTAAATTTAATGTAGGAACAGGATGTTTCTAGGAATGAGAGAAGGAATTATATGGGAGTTGTTAGAGAGAGACGTGAAGAAGAGGATCAATGTTTAAATTTGGTAAATAGGGTGTGATCAACACTTAAAATTTGTTAAACATAAAAGCTTACCTAATAAAACAATGTAAGTTTTACAAAAAAAGGCTTCTTTTATTTTTATTTTTTGCCAGGTGGTGGTGGCACACTTTTAATCCCTGCACTTGAGAGGCAGAGGTAGGGGGATCTCTGTGAGCTCAAGGCCAGCCTGGTCAGGGCTACACAAAGAAACCCTGTCTCAAACAAAACAAAACAAAACAATAGCTCTTTTTATTATTATGAATATTTTTAAACACATTCACACACTAAGTGATTAAAATAAAATATAAGATGGATGTGAACCATACAAATTCTTGTTTAAATGTTACAAAACATTTGATGGAGCATGTATTGGCTGCATTCAGAGGGCATACCGTGAGATATACAAGAGCATAGAATCTCATCTATAGAAAACAGACTAATCTCACGGTATGCCCTTTATAATATTCTAAAGGTGTTCAGAATGTCAACTTCATGTTTATGGGAAGTGAAAGTGCTAGATATTCAAGGTCTCAAAGCTACCTAAGCAGAAGAATTGTAAGAGCTGACAGAAATGTGTAGGAAAAGGATGACCTAAGTAATGATCCCATCCTCACACACTGTCTTTAAGTAATGTTGTGTCAGGCCTTTTCTTCCATATTGGTAAATGATATAAAACTTTATTGTCTTACATGTTTATAATCATATTTTTAATTTATAACTTCTTTTTCAATAAATACCTCTTCAGTGGAACTCATATATTCATTTTGGATGAGAATGGTATTTTATTTCACCCAAATAATTGATATATCTTTTTATTATGTCTATGTATTTTAAGGATTTTATTAATAATTAATCCTGATTATGGGTTAAACGAATTAACAGTAATTATTTGAGTGATTTCCATCTCTCTATTGAATTTCTTCTTCTTCTTCTTCTTCTTCTTCTTCTTCTTCTTCTTCTTCTTCTATTTTTGATTTTTTTTTGAGACAGGTTTTCTCTGTGTAGCTAACCCTTTCTGTCCTGGAACTCCCTTTTTAGACCAGGGTGGCCTCAAACTCAGATATCTGCCTGTCTTTGCCTCCCAAGTGCTGGGATTAAAGGCATTCAGAACCACCTAAGGGCTCTATAAAATTTCTGATGGCAAGGCATGTGTGTGGATGTGAGGGTTGTGGGTAGGAGGTGTACCCTGATAAATGTCTTCTATGATTTGTTCTTCAAGTGTTTGAAGAAAGAGAAGAGTTTTATTTTCTTTAATTTTGCAATAATTTTTTAGTACAATTTAGTACTATTGTTTCCATGAGTTTCAACTGCATTTTTTACAACTTGTTATTTGTCTATTAAATTTATTTAGATTGATTTATTTATGGGGGTATTAGATTATTCATTTATTAGTTCATTACATGCTCAGGAAAAATTTTCAGCTCCAAAATGCTGAACTATCCCATACATGAATATCTCCATTCATAATGCAGCCATTACATGTGTTTTTGATGATGATTAATGTAGATTAGGACTTGCAGTCTTGTGGGCTTATTACTATCTCAACACTCTCATTGATCAAAAACATTGTAAAAGTCACTGCTAGAGTTCACAGAATGGAGATCTATGGGGAGCTATCCTTGCAGCAGGAAAGAAAGAGATCTTACATTTCATACAAGCAGATTCATCATGACAGAAAATGAAGAAAGAGCTACTACAATCACTGAGAGTTATCCTTCCTCCTGCATCCTTCTGTCACACCTTGAAATATTCTGATTCTTAAACCAATGCGACAAATTAATTGCTAATGACTATTTATGCATGTAATAACTATCAAGACAAAAAAGAGGTCATGAACCTGAAAGAGGGCAAAGACAGAAATAAGGGACGGTTTGGATTGAGAGAAGGAAAGGGAGAAACCGTGTGGCTGTAATCTCAAACTACAAAATTAACTAAGTAAATAAGAAGTTTGCAGCATTATATAGCAAAGTATTTGGTATCAAAGAAAGGATATTTATAAGACTATGTTTGCCACCTTTGTGTGTCTCTAACTTTTGTTAATATTCAAGAAGACAGGGGCTGGAGAGATGGCTCAGTGGATAAGAGCATTGCCTGCTCTTCCAGAGGTCCTGAGTTCAATTCCCAGCAACCACTTGGTGGCTCACAACCATCTGTAAAGATGTCTGGCGCCCTCTTCTGGCCTTCAGGCATACAGATAGAATATTGTATACATAATAAATAAATAAATAAATAAATATTCAAGAAGACAGGTTATTTTAATCAATTTTAAGAATCAATCTCTACCCTTAGGTCATTCTCTCATATTGTAGGTGGAAAGATTTTAAGAGCTTCTAGGGTCAGTGTACACTAAGATAATTTGGCCTTCTAATCACAACAGGACCAAGATATATATACACAAAGAGACTGTGGGAGCATGCACTGGGCGTGCACATGTGTGGACCTGGTAGGGTTCAAGCATATAGAGAAAAGTGGACACAAACTCACACCCTTAACAGAGAAACTATCTTACAGAGAAGTAGATAACTTCTCACCAGTGAAAAATTAGTTTCCTCAGTTGTCTCACTGGGTATGCAAGTCACTGTTAAGGTCAGGGCCCATGATTGGCAGTGAATGACCAACATTAAATGAACTCAGTGGGATCTTTATAGGTGTGGTTTTTTGTTTGTTCGTTTTGTTTTGGTTTGTTTTTGTTTTTATTTGGGGAGGTTGTTGGCTCATTATGCTTTATCTGGGCAATGTTTTCCTTTCCTTTTCTTTTTTTTTTCTGTTTTTATTACTCTTTGCGTGCTTTGTTTATGGATAATGGTTCCTGATTTGTGATTTTAGGGAAATTCTGGGTATCCCATTTTGTGTGTTTCTGGGTAATGTGCTTTTTGTGCATTTTCTTTGGCCATTTGTTTTTCTGTTTCTTTTGTATTATTCAAGTTTCATTTTAATTTATATTATTCTGCTGTTGTTATTGCTGCTTTTAGGTGCCTGCTTGTTTTCTAATGACAGAGATCAAGAAATAATGTGGCTTCATTTGGCTATGGAGGTGGGGAAGCCCTGGGGGATCTGACAGTGGAACAACCAAATTAGGATATGTGGTATAAAAAATCAATTTTCAAAAAAATATGCCTTCCTAGAAAACTTGTATTTTGAGATATTATGCCGAGGTGTTCTAATTTGATTACATTATCTTCCATCTGCTTTGAGATCTAATGCACCACTATTTTGAAGCCACTTTTGTGTTTATCAAAAGATAGTGTAGGAAACACTGAGAAAAATTCCAGACATTGTTGTCTCTAACTTGTCCATAAATATGTTTCAAATATATGGGAAAAAAATCTTCCTTATTAGCAAATTCATTTCACAAAAGTTTCTTATGTTTGAGGACTAACATGAAACTGTGCCTTATGTATGTCATCTCAACTCAATTAAGTTCATTTTTAATTAAATAAAATCAGACAACTTCACTAATTCATTTTAGAAAATCATAAATCAGGCAATATGTTACATTCTGAAACTTAAACGCTTCAGAGTTTCTCTGCAGAGATTATGAGTTAGAGAGAAGCTGAACTAAAATAGTGAGAACCTGTTTCAGAGGCAAATGACGATCATCAAATCTTAAACCAACAGTTAACCATGTCATTGGAGACAGAAGCAATCTTTTGCTTACACAATTTCTTTACTTCACATTAATTTTGTTTCTTGCTACATAATACAGTTAAAGTCTGTAAAATGAATTATTATATTTACACACTTAAAGTCTATTTTGTCTCTAATAAAGTAAAAATAACTCAAAGAAAATTATTGTGTTTGGCTTTTAGGAAATCTAAGTAATTTAACTGCTTATTGGTAACACTCACATTTGGGTTTCAAGTTAAGTGATCTATGGGTAAGTATGTACATATAATTTTCATAAAAAGCATTTTTAGAATATTTTGGGTAGCAATACTTGCTCCCATACCTTATAAGTCACAATTTTAATAATAATAGGAATGATTCACTCTCTTCTTAAAAATAATTGCAACTGATACAGCTTGATTTGGGGTAGCAGTGACATTCCCCACCCTATTTTGTGCTTTTAAATCCTCTCGCTTCATTTTATTTGACACATGATGAAAAGAATGAATATTTGGGTAAAATGTTCATGATTCTAACCAGACCTCTGATTCTGATGCATGAGTTGTGATATTTGGATGTATAGCCAGGATGAGCAGTACATATAAATTATGTCTGCTGATATTGTGTGGTGTGCAAGTTCCTTCACAGAGCCAGAAATGGCACAAAATGCATATTGATTTCATTTGCAAATCATACCAAAACACAAAGCTGGGGATGGAAGCTTATTCTTGCCTGGTTTTATTAATCACAGCCAGATTACTTTTATATACCTCAGAATCCATGTAACTTTTTGCATTACAGAACTGGAACTTTGAAGTACTTTGTATACAATGTAAGTATAGCTTATATCACAGCATCGTCTACTACTTTTTGTTCTATTTCTTACATCTAGCTTTTAGCTACTAAGCCAATCATCCCAAAATATTCTCCCAGCACTGAGATCTTCATTTCTTATTTCTTTCCTTGTTCTGACCTATTTTCTTCCATTTTTAGCTCCAATCCAGAACTGAAAAGTTTTGTTAGCTGCTATTCTCAGCAGCAATGGGCAGATTTCCTTTGGAAATAAGTGACTGAAATCACCTATGATGAACTGTACTCTCTGTAGTACACAGTAATTGGCCCTATTAATTTCTCAGCCTCTTTTGACCAAAATGTACCTTCAAGGAAAGAACGGCGAGGTGACAGAGATAAGCTCCTAGAAAGTCTTCAATAGCAGTCAAGGACTTGGAGAAAACATTTTTGGAAATGTCATATTGTTAAAAATAGATTTCTTTGCCCTTGATACTCTTATTTATCTATGAGGATATCTATTCTCTTATAGTCCAAATGTTCAAAGCTATTTTATAATATCCTTCCTCAAATGAAAGGAGCTGTCTGCTTTTCTATTACCTACTAATGATACTATCATTAATGTGGAAAAATTAGTGAGATTTGATGGAATGCTACACAGCAATTAAAGGCCCATGAGCACATTTTATGTCTTTACAATGACGAGACAGGGCAGTTACAGAGTGTTTCCAACACAAATTGAATAGAAGCTGCCAGTCTCTCTCCCATTCTTACCACCAACACTCACTAACACTGTGAAAGGATTATAACTTTGAGGAGGATGAAGTTAAGATGAGTTGCTATAGCTCTAGATGGCATTTTTCAATGTTATATATACAATTAAAAGTTACCATGGTTGTAATATAACCTAAACTTCATTATTTATTATTGCACCATCATGTGATAATGACTAGCTTTAATTATACTATCTATCTATGATCAAATCCACATTTTGGATATCTGTCACTTATTCATACTTTAAATGTTATATCAGAAGTACTGTTCTTACCCTATCAGAGAAGAGTTCTGATTTACTTATAAATACATGAGCCACAAGCCCAGGGAAATTACATTGAAGGTTAGCCACAGCTGCGAGGAACCACAGGTTAATGGAAGGAGCTCAGTTCAGTGCCCTCAGGTCTGTGCTGAGTTCCGTGACTCATTCCAGCTTTATTAACCCAAGGGGAAAATTGGGTTAGGAAAAGCTTTGTTAAACTCAGATGACTCACAGGAAATAGGCTTCCTCAGGTAAGTGAGTTACAAATCATAATAATAGAAGGTTTCTAAATTTAAAGAACTATCAGTGTATGACGCGAGGGAGTACAGGCATATGATATCCATTTCTAAACTGTAAAGTGCAATATGTTAGTGCTGATAGCAATATTACTAGAAGTATGTTTAAATAAGCCAAACTCTCTGAAAGAGCAAACAGAAGAGAACGAAGCATCTAAGGTAACCATTGATGTCTCATATTTAAAGCACTTTAATATCACAAAGTTATAAAAGTTGCATGATTTCTCTTGTACAACATTTGACAGTGAGTCCCATCTTAATAAGCAAGTCATGAGCCACAATAAGATATAAACCGACACCTATTTGCACCGTCCCTCACCTCACTCTGTCTGCCAGACAAGAAGACAGAGAGGCTTCATTCAGCTACTGATGAAAGAAGTCATGGCTAGATTTTCAGAAGCCATGATCTTGGCATCTACAGCATTCTAGAACCACCCTTGCTACGTAGATTTTACTCTTACAGTAAAAGAAAAGGAAAATTGTCTATTGTTATGGAATTTTTTATCTTATTTGATATTACATTTAAAAGAACAGTACAGAGTTTTATACTGGTGAAATAACACTAATACACAGTTAAGTGCAGCATGGCAATATGTCACAACTTTAGAATTAAAGTCGTAATAATGAAACCTTTCAAATATATCACATGCTGTATTTGAATATATCCCAGAAACACACAATGCATTAACACAAGTTAATCACACCTAGGGCTGTAAAATGTAGGAGCTATGTGTAATAAAACTTGTTATCAGCATACAAATGCTAGTACAAATTTTCCTTTTTAGTTAAAAGAGACAAATGTACAGTTATTTCACTAAACTCTGCAGGGTTCTGGAACAAAAGAACTTATTGAATTTAATATATTTCTCATAAAAGTGTCTCAGAAGTATTCATTTCATGCTTGACACATCTCTTCATGGGCACTGTGATTTTATATCTAAGATTTACAATAGGCTAGTTGTTTTGGATGATAAACTCTCAAATTGAGGAGATTTTAATATTGAAAGATTTCTATTTCAAATATAGCAAAGTTTTCCAGTTTCAATATAGTAAAAAAAAAAAAGAACCCTGTATTGAGTTCATTTTCCCAGGAACAATACAGCTATAATGGTTCTATACTTACTTGGAAGAATCAAACAAAAACTATAAACTATTAGCTTTCTCTTTTTTTGGTTGGGGATGGAGAGTATCTCCTTTCTGTGAAATGGAACACTTCAGAGAGCAAAAATAATTTTAAAATTATTGAGTTTCTTATACTTTCTTGTTATTGAAAAAGAAAATTAAAATATTAGTTGGGGAAACAGCTGTTCCTAAATTTTAACACATCCACCATATACAAACAAAAACATATTAAAGTCAGTTGTTGTTATAAATAAAAGAGAAAATAATAATTTTTAAATGTATCTGATGACACCATTGATCAATTCTTTGCAGAGAATAAATACAACATGTTTTGGGGAGGTGTGATTTAAGAGATGTTTTATTAAAAGAAGATACATGACTAGCCACCCATAAAATCTGCTCAGGAGGTTGGGTGGTACTGGTTAACATACAGATCATAGTCAGTACTGGATTAAAGATTAATTAACTGTTCTTACTGTCTGAAACCAATACTGATACTTATTAAGAGCTTTGCTAGTTCTCCTAATCTACTGTATTTGCCCACCTATAAATATGTTAAACAGTGAAAATATGTTTCAGTCATTGAAAAGAGCCCACGAAACCCCATCTTTCAAATCCATGAAACCATAAAACTAAACAGATTTCAGTTTAAAAGCTATCATGTTTTGTGACTCAGTGTAGCATCCTTTAATAAAAAGAGGTCATGTAATAGGGAGGCAAAAGAGGAGTTATTTTCAGGATAGCAGAATTTGGACTGATATGCTTTGAGAATGAGGAAAGTACCCTCCATTCTGTTTCTCCATCTGACTCCATATGCTTTCCAAGAAAGCTAAGGAATGCAGTTTCTGGAAACCAGCAGAACAAGGAAACTGATTCTTTTTTTGTATCTACTAGAAGAAATAAATCCTGTTTTAAAGATTTATGACCTCTACCATTTAAATAATTTTTGTGGCCATTTTTTTTAAAAATATAGTTATTTACTATGATAGATGTGAAAAGATAATGAAAATGACTGTTTTAAATGATGGCAACACAAAAATCCATATTTACTTAAAACCCAAATATCCTAACTTCAACGTTAGTAGAAAACAAAAACAACAAAAGCCACCACCAGCAAAACAGAAACTAACAGTCTCTATCAAGAACATACTGCTTTATCCCCAATCATCCCGTTTCCCCAAGTTCCCCCAAGGACAATGGCATGGGGTTTTGTTCCTACTTCATGTTCTGGCTTTGTGGGAGCCTAGCCAGTTTGTATGTTCACCTTCCTAGACCTGGAGGGAGGGGAGAAGACCCTGGACTTTCCACAGGGCAGGGAAACCTGACTGCTCTTCAGACTGGAGAGGGAGGGGGAGAGGAGTGGGGGGAGGGGTAGAGGGGCGGGAGGAGGGGGAGGGAAATGGGAGGCTGGGAGGAAGCAGGGATTTTTTTTTTCAATAAATAATAAAAAAAAAAGAACATACTGTTGAACCTTCCATTGAGAGACACACAGTCAAACCTTGCCAGGGGGGGGAAGGAGTAAAAGAGAAAAGAATCCAAGTCAAAGACTGAAGGATTAAGTGACATGTCTATCATATGTCTTAATGTAACTTATATTTCTCAAGCTGCATAAACTTTGAGCTCAATTCATAGAAAATATTTTTTGTTTACATTCAACATATTCACATTATAGATTTTATGTATATAAACATATGTATGTTTATACAATAAATCATATACTTTATACAAATATTTATTTCTAATACATATGTATGGGTGTTTAGCCTGCCTGTATATCTGTGAAGCAGATGCATAAGTGCATAAAGTGGCCATGAAGGCCACTGAAAGCATCAAATCCTCTGGAACTGGAGTTACATAGAGTTGCAAACTGCCATGTAGTTGCAGGGAGTAGACTGCTGTAAGAGTAACAAATGCTCTTAAATGTCAAGTCATCACTCAACCCATTACCAGCATATATGCTGAAGTTCATTACTCTAAGTTGAACACCTAAGCAGTTTTTGTCGTGTTTTAATCAATCATCATGTTTTCCCTCTAGCCTTAACCTTGACATTGCCAGAACCCCCAACAGATCAAGCAGCACAAAGTTTACATTTATATTAGAGAAGTTATAAAATTATATATACTTTACTTGAAATTTATTCCTAGAAGTAGAAGCAGAAGCCAAAATGAGAAAAAAATAGGTTTCAAAAAGTCACCACAGATTTTGAGAAATTATGATTAAAAAATTAAAAGTTTTAAAGATAACTAGCAATCATGTAAAGTCACTCTGTTTTAGATATAAAAGGATTTCTAGTATTTTTACTTCACTAAATTTCAAGTCCATTGTTTCTTGCAACAAAATTTCTGAATTCCAATTAGATATTTTATGCACACACACACACACATGAACACACAGATGGGGGTTCAGGGACAGGGTCAGGGAGACAGAAATGCTGTCCCACACACTTGCTAACTGTAATGTATTTTTTAATCACTGAATACTTGCTAGTTGCTTTCAAGATCCCTGCCTCAAATTCTAAACCTCGCAAAAGTTAAAACACACGTCTGGTTAAGATATTTAATAATTTAATATTTTAGTTTTAGATATTAGTCATCTTTTCTATTTTCTGCCTAAAATGAGAATTCCAACAGAAGAGGCTGAAATGTTGTTTCTGAGGGTGAACAAAGACCACATTTTTCACTTCTGTTTTGTACATTGTTATTTTCTGTTGAAGACTGAACTTTTTCTCAGCAGTTTTGTTATAGACAGGAAGCCTTAGGCAAAACTATGACAAAAGAAAATATTTTTTTTCAGCCTCCTACTCTTCCCTATTCTTGTTCTAACTCAGCACATGTGTTATTCTTATTCTCTCTCTCAAAATACTCCAAAGGTGAACTCCAGGCCTACATTATAATGCTTTATGCAGTCTTGTCTTCTTGAAATAAATTCTCTATATACAAACTTCTCACTCTTCATGTTTGATCCCAATCTGGCTACCCCAACTTCTCATTTCCTCTACAACATCTGCTCTCCAAGCCAATTAGATAAAAATACCACTGGTAACATGTGCCTTGCACATTAACAGCATCACAATAATTTAAATACATGAATTCATTGAGGACTATTTGTAATTCACACATATGTATACACATTTTATACATATTTGCTCCTTGATTTCATTTTTGTCATAGAACCTGTTTCTTCATAACAAGAACATACAATTTGATTCAAACCCCAAACTCATAAAAAGAACCTCAAAAGCAAACACAGTCTAGTCCAATATAAAATATATTTAAAAGTAAATTGTACATGATTGCCAAGCCTGTTAGTTTCATATATTTTACATAAAAAGGCTATTAAAATAAAAACATTAATATCAAATAATAGTATTAAGTTTGTTTTAGATCATTTAACAAATAGCTTATGAAAATAAACATATTGTTTAAAAATGCTGAGCTTGTTGAGATAATAATTTGAAAGTTTTTCTTCTCTGCCCCGCATGAATGATGACTGTAAACAGTGGTCAGCCACTGGTAAAGATTTAGAAAGTCTCTTAAAAAACATAAATATTAGAGGAACAATTAAAAAACTACACAGGCTGGTACTTTTTCTAAAATATGAAGGCTACCTCAGAGGTGACAAATGAAAGTGCTTCTTAAATAATTTTCAATTTCCGACTTCATAATACATAATATTCCAATAACTTGGTAAAATGCATATGTGCATTTGTATTAACTTGTTAGGGTTAATGGATTGGAAAATAATACAATAAAATAGTCAGAGAGGAATAGCTGTTATACTTTTATTTGCAGTTGGATGATGAGATATTACTGCAAGGAAACTTTTACATGAATTGTTTCTTAAAAATACCACTCATCTTTAACTGACTCTTTGCAAACCCAAATTACTATCTTATTCTAATCTCTAGCAGATAATTGCATCTTTTTATCATAAAACACTCCTGGCATCTCATTAGTGAATATGCTTTAAACAAGTTTAGCACTTACTTATACTGGAAATATAAATATGCACACACACAAATGCACAAGCATATAGATGCACACTTAACACACACATACACACATATACATTGAAAAAATGCAAATACACACATCCCCACACATAAAAATACACAGAGACACATACACATAAACACAAATACATAAACCAATTTTTGAAGAACTACATTTCTAGAGCCATTTTCAGAATTCAAAACACATTACCTAATGAAAATGGTAGTTTCTAAGATCAAAATTTAGTTCTTTGAAATATAGTATAATTTTACTAAGAATAATAAATAAATGGGAAAACTTTAAATACAATAATATGTTTTCAATGATAAAATCTTTGAATATATTTTATTGAAAGACCCACAGAGAAGAGCAATGATAGAACCTGGCTTTACAATTAATTATTATGGAGGTGGTAGTTAATTCAACTGGAATACTCAAATAATGGATAACAAAAAAGATTATATATCATACATATATTCTTATGCTCCTGATATCACAACAAGAAAAGGCACAGTCATAGCAAATATACTGTAGTCCAAATCAGCTTCCTTCTTGGTTAAAAAGTTATTTTCTTTCTTAGAACTTATTGTTATTTGGAAACTGTTCACACTTGATTTATCTTGATCTTTATGTCCAGAGACTCTTTTACTTTTTGCCTTACACGTTTTAGAAAATGACTACTACAGACTTTCTATAGACCTCTGCTTCCATGTGTGCAGAGCAACTCAGGTCAATAAGATTCGCACATTAAAGTGGTAGAGTGATTACAATGGATGACATCAGCAGGTCACTTTCACACCTTCTGTAGTAAGGCTGTGCTTCCTGTGAATGTTAGCAAATAGATAATTATTTGAAAGCATGGTTACAGTAACTTACAATGTATTTCCATTGTCTTAACATTTCTCCAGCCTCCACATTTTTTCTTGTGCTCCATTTTTATTCCCATAACTATACATTTCTTTTTTAATTAATTATTTTATTTATTTATTTATTAAAGATTTCTGCCTCCTCCCCGCCACCGCCTCCCATTTCCCTCCCACTCCCCCAATCAAGTCCCCCTCCCTCATCAGCCCAAAGAGCAATCAGGGTTCCCTGCCCTGTGGGAAGTCCAAGGACCACCCACCTCCTTCCAGGTCTAGTTAGGTGAGCATCCAAACTGCCTAGGCTCCCCCAGAGCCAGTACGTGCAGTAGGATCAAAAACCCATTGCCATTGTTCTTGGGTTCTCAGTAGTCCTCATTGTCCACTATGTTCAGCAAGTCCAGTTTTATCCCATGCTTTTTCAGACCCAGATCCTAGAGAAGCTAAATAAGAAGGTGAACCCTAAGAAAAACATATAGTCATCCTCCTGGTATTCATTATACATTTCTTTACAAGATCCTCATCGTCTTGCCTTTCAGAACACCATATTATAAAAGTCACATAAGTATGTACCTTTATAACTTGGCTTCCTTGATTAAGTAATGTACTTGTAAAGGCCACCCTTTTTTTTCTGTAGATGAATTGTTCATTGGTTTTATTTTAATATATATGTGTGAATGTTTGGACTGTGTGTATATATGTGAACTACATGTTTGCTGGGCCTCTGTATGAGCTACGATAGGGTATGGGATCCCCTGAAATTGGAATTAAAAATGCCTTTGTACTCTCATATGGGATCTGGGATATGCAAGAGCAAGGAGTACTCTTAACAACTGATAACTTTTCCAGTACCAGTTCAATTAATTTAAGCACTGAATAATATTCCATTGTCTAAATGTACCATACTTCATTTATCCACTCAACAATCAGTATTCTGGCTGTTTCCTAGTTTGGACAATCGTCTCCAATGCTACTATAAATAATTGTACCCCCCTTTTATTAAAAAAGTTTTTAACTGTTTTGGGTAAATATTAAGGAGATTTGTAATATGTCAAGTGCATATTTAGTTTTCCGAGACAAACTAAAACATATTCCAACACAGTTTAAAATATACTTCATTATAACTCACAAAAATTGAGTTTCTTGCTGTGCTTCCTAGTCAATGTTCATAATGTTCATGGTCTAAATAATATTCATTCAATTAGGAGCATAGTGACTCCAAAGCCTGCCAAATGAGGACCTCTCCCCAGAGATGCTCAAGACCACTGCCACAGGGTATTTAGACTGAGCTCCCCCAGAGAAATAACACATAGTTTTCCAGTCTTCCTACCCTGTGTTTTCTCTGGGGGCCTGGAAGGACACCTAGGAGTATTGGTACCTATTAAACCCGAGCTTGTTCTAATTTGGTTTGATGTGGTCTGATTTGGATTATTATATCAGTGGAGAGGTTTATAGGGCTGCAAAACTTTTTCACATTGCTTAACTAATTTCCTTAACTAATATCAATTTGATTAATTCTTCCTGTATAAGAGGTATCAAAATAAAATTCTAAAGTTCCTTTTCAATCTGCCAATATCACCCACCTTTTTTTCTGGAGATTTTCTGTTAATTGAATATTGACATTGAAATTCTATACTAATATCCTTCATATTGTCCAGTTTTCACATAACTGTATAATTTGTGATATTCTATAGTGTTTTCTTCTAAATTATTGAAATTTTCTTAATCAATGTCTGGGTTTACTTCTGAGATTAATATTAAATTAAATCTCAAAAAGCTTGTTAGTAACATATTTCATCACAGACAAAAAACAGAAGAAAAAACTTATGTAGTTTACATTTTTAACAAAAATATAATTTTTGCTGTTCCATTAAAAAATGTACATACAGAACAGAGTTTGGCACTCTGTAATGAATGACATCGCAGCAAAAATCCTATATATATAAAAAATAGATTCCTGTGTTACCAAATATGAAATATCTAAATTTCAAAGATCACCATTGTTTCTTACTCTATCCCACCTGCCTACAGTAGTCTTAGCCTCAAACTGATCAATCAAAAACATAAATTACTCTTGCTAAAAAGGATGTACATTGTTATTACTGGTTATTCTCTACATATAAAAGACCATGTTGGGTATAAAAGTCAGTTCATCAAAGTTTCCAGATGTTGCTTTTTTTTTCAAATTATTTTTTATTTCACATACCTAAAAATAAAGTATTCAAATTTAATCTATAGAAATTATTTTCTACAATATCACTATTGTAAGCCATGAACAAAATCTGAAAGTTTGTGATTTAGGCAATGCAGTACTAGTTCAGAAAAAAATCTATTTTTGAAAAGAAAGAAATTTATTTAACTATTGCAATTTCCTTTCAACTACAGGGTTTCTAGATGTAGTAAACATTAAGGAAAAACTACAGTGGAAAACTTTTCTCTAGTTCCTGTTGCTAACAGTTTGATACAGCGCTCTGGAGGGTGGCTCGCATTCCTCCTTTTCGTGAGCTAAATATAGCACTGCTCTCCATTCAGTAACAGTTTTAAATGGTTCTGCTCAAAATAAAATAGAATCTAAACCCATGTGAGGTAAGCTCCATTCTGACCACATCACTTCACTTGAATAGAAACCTCTCTCCAGTTTTCTCTCAGCAACATTCTGAAGTGTTGGCCAGTTGGCCTGCAGTATCTTTTTAACTATGCTATATAAATTTGGGAGTCACTTCCTTTTGCCAGAATTCCCCTTCTATGAGAGAATAAACCTGTGCACTCCCTCTGAGTGTTCAGATATTCCATACTACAACCTAAGTTGGACATCCTTAGAGTTTCTACCTGTACAATACCACAATATTATTTGACACTAAACAGCTGATAACAAATAATTTTTTGTTTTATGAAGATTGCTTAATTTATCCTGAGCAGCAATTTTTTTGAGCTGAAAAAAAAATCATTGCATAAAAAAAGAATTTAAATGTGTTTAATTGCCTGTATATAGTGAGTAAAAGCAGAGACATATAGGAACTGGTCAGTAGAGTATATATTGCTATAGTTTGGACTTGACTAATTTAAGATTTTTTTGCTGTTTTTGTAAAGTTTTTCTGTTATTGACAGTATTAAAAGTCAAACTGTGAGAAAAGAAAGGGAGGTAGGGATGGAGGGAAAGAGAGCTGGCCTACAAAGAGAGTGCTAAATGAAACTTGCTCATGTCAATTTGAGGATTTGTGGGCTGAATTGGAGTAAGAAGAGGGATTTTATTGTATCTGAATATAATTAATATTTATTAACTTTTAGAAAGGACTGGAATTTGACCAGTATTTAATGATACATACTGAAGTAAATTTTCTTCAGGAAATTTACTCTTAAACTTTCAATTGATTGAACACAGAAATTTTAAAACCTTTTTTATTGTTGTTGGTTTTGTTTTTCTATCTATCTATCTATCTATCTATCTATCTATCTATCTATCTATCATCTATTTATTTTTTGAGACAGTGTTTCTGTGTGTAATAGTCCTGTCTGTCCTGGAATTTACTTCATAGAGCAGTTGGGCTCAAACTCACAGAGATCTGCTTACCTCTGCCTCCTAAGTGCTGGGATTAAAGGTATGTACTACTACTGCCCTGTGAAATTTCAAATCTTAAATCAAATAAATGATTGTAGATGCTAACTAGGGCTTCAAAGCAAATTGGTAGGGATACTCTGGTTAATGACTGATCAAATGATCAGTGTTCTAATGAGGCCAAGGTGAAACATAAAACTTTCAAAGCTAAAGGTCACCTATAATCAGCTGATGAACCTTTCAGAAAAAATCTGAAGCTGAGAGGATGTGATACATTGACTTAGAATGTACAATAAAATGACTTGTGAGACAACTTGACATTATTTTCCACATTTTACAATATCCAACTTGTAGCAGTAATTTTCACACTCAAAGAGCCCTTACATATGCACAATATCTCACATAGCAATACTTATATGAGAAAAGTAAACATAACAGTATAAATAAACATAATAATGGTTTAATTTGCATAATAAATTACTGCAAAATAAATGGATTTGCATTAATGGTACTGAAACATAGCCACATTGTTTGAAAACTGATTCTATTCATATAAAGACATGCTCAAAAATAAACAGTTAATATTAATTATCAATAAATAGTCACAATAAATTATTTTTAAATGAGATTTTTTTGAGCTAATAATGTACAGCTATAGTTTTACAACTCCAGAATTAGAAGCAAGAAGATTGTGTTTAAGACTAAACTGAGTTACATATAGAGACTGTCTCAATAACAAAAGCAAACTGAGTAACAAAAATAGTAACAATGATAAAAACAAGTTGACTTGAATGGATTTGAGAAATAACAACCCAAAACCAAAATAATTTTTTTTTATTTTCTTCATTAATTTTCTATATTTAATGGATTGAATTTTGAGTACATGGTTGACAAGTTTGGATTATGAAATTTTGGAATATTTGCTAGGTATATCTTACAAATTTAAGAATTTTTTATTAAGTTTTTTCATGCTATACAAAATACTGAAATAGATTTAAAGTTAGAGGAGCTGAATATTATATAAAAGTATAACTTCAGTTCTTACATATCCACATACAGCTATACTATTAGAATGGTACTTTGGAGACCTAATAGCAAGGAAATTAAAATAATTCTCTAAGCTCCAATCCATCTTCTAATTGTATAGTTTTGCATATTAATATCTATATGCTTTTATAGTTCACACCCTATCCAGTCAAACAAATATCAATGTAAGTACGACAAGTGAAGTTACTTCTCTTGAAGTACCTATCAATGTGTATATAAAGTAAAACTTCCAAAGGCAGGGAAGTTAGATTTCTAGAGTGGCTTCAAGTGAAATGAATACATAACATTCCTCATATCTGTTTACAATAAAAATAAATACTGTTAGAACTAATCACATTCATCCTTTATGAACCACATGCCATTCCATCCCATAGTAAACATTCTAGTAAACACAATGATATCATCTAAAGCAGAGCTAAATAATACCTCAGACACCAAACCATTGCTGTGTAAACTGCCTATATATCATAGACTAAACTATGCTTGAAGAATAGGGATGCTGAGGAATATCACTTAAATCCTTTGTAAAGGTTTAAAATGGTTTACAATGCTGAACAACATTGTAAAAGGGAATCAAGTGATATTTTAGTGTACTTACTGTAAATCTAAGAGAATTTCTTCAGTATAGCTTTTCTGATTACACTGCATAGAATCGAAATCAAGAGAAGACTTTGCATTTAGCTGTTCTGTTACACATTTCACAAACTCATTAAGATATAAACACAGAAAAAATAATTCTAGATCGTGGCACATAGGCAACCTATACTTTTTATTAATTCTGTTCTAGAAAGTTGTTGTGCTGAGAATTAGAATACCAGAAATACCTAAAGAATAATGCAATATGAATTATTAAGAGCCATATGAAAGCTGAGAAGTGCTGTAATCAAAGGAGTTCTGAGACTCTGCAGGTACAGCATTTGATTTTTGAGACTGAAGTTCCTTGTAGTTGTAGCACAGGTTTTTAATATACTTAGGGAATTTTAGGTATGCATTATTCATTAAAGAGTTTTAGTTGGCAGTTGTTTTAAGGTTGACACAATTTTATGTTATTCTAACCCATGTCAGGTATGTGATGTCAAGAAAAAGGTAGCTTTTGATTTTGAATAAAGAATTATTCTATGCCTATATTTTATTGACTCAAACAGCATAATTTAATGTAAACATGTAAAGGGATGGATAAATCACCTTTTCTAGGTGAAACAATTTTTTGATAAAAAGCTTTCAAATACGTGAGTATATGTATTTTAAAATATGCACAATATTTTAGGATTAATCTAAAACTGAAATCAAGTTAGTATATGCACATTTATCAGTATAAAATAACTAGTATTAAAAACAAAATTAAGAGTTTGGCCGATTTAACCAATTAAAATTTTAAAACCATTTCTTTTTAATTTTTTTATTTATTAGATTTTTTAAAAAAATACCAATTCAAGTTCCCACTCACTCCCCACCAATTTGCTCAAAAGAGAAATCAGGAGGAAAGATGTACTCAAGAACCACAGAAAGTAGATACTATTCTTTGAGGTGGATTCAGCTCAGCACTTATTAAAAGAAGATCTGTTCATTTTCAAGAAAAATACTTTCAAAAATAATATTTTTGTTTTTTCATGTAAGTTGCAGAAGATATTTCCATAAAAGTATCAATGTAATATATCTTACTGAAATTGTCTAAAATATATTAAGATCATGTTACCACAGTAGTATAGCAATTTAAGGATATATTCTTGGTATTCTTATCACCTTAATTACTTTTTCACAGGACACAGATTCACTCTTACTTTAAACTTAATAGCATTACTTTGATAACCTGCTATAAAATTCTTTTACACAGATTTAGAGAATTGATGCTAAATTGGTTATTTCAAATATTCTAAACCACAGACTGCTATACCAGTTTGCCTTAGTTAACATAACTGGAAGGAGAAAAAATCATGTTTGTATTTCCAGATTCATTAATTTATGTTTGCTCAAAGTCTGATGTAGACAAAGAACATGCTGAAGCCCACTGGGCAATTATTACCTTTGAGACAAGCTCCAGATTTTAGTGATGATAAATCCCTAACAATCTTTTAATAACTTTTATTTGACAAGGATTTATTGAGCAAGCCTCAGGTCCACACACTGAACTGATTCTTAAGTATCCACAAGAGAATAAGAAAACTCAAACTTCTCTTTGTACAAAGACTAAAGCTGAAGATAAAATGTAAAAACTGTCAAGAATATAAAACCAATTATTAACGACTGTCCAATGTGTATTTCTATCATTTTATTTTCTACCCCTTTGTTCAAAGTCATATTATATTTCCTCAGAGAACACAAACATAAACACACACAAAAGAAATCCTCAAAATACTACTCAGCCTAATTAAAACATGAAGTAAATTTTACACAGCAGTATTTGCCCAATGATACCTAAAGGAAGAGAAGGAATAGCAAAGCAATGACAAGCAAATTGATAAGTCTAGTAGGAGCCCCAAAAGTGTACAGCAAACTGGGAAACTGCAATGGTTCATGTGACTGTAGAAACGTCCTTTGTTTATGAGCTGAGTGGCTGGCTATGGTATTTTCTCATGGCTTAGTGGAGGTTCACTGATCTTGGTCACTTGTTAGAATCATTATCAAGATGTGGTCTATATGCACACTTCATGTCTATTGGGACAGAAAATGGGAAGTTGAGCCCCTATCAAGATGAGATACCACCCTTAAAGACTGGTAAGAATATCCTTTCTGCATATAGGGGGAAAGGCATGTTATCATTGTTTTCATAATATATACTCATCACTTGTGCATTCAGAACATTGGAGAGTTTTGTTCCGAGACAAAGAAAGCTGTCAATACTCTTCTTTCATAGCAATAATGTATGTTGGATGTAACTTAAAAGAAAGTAATTCTGTTTTATCAAAGTGAATTATTGAGAGAAATTTACCCTTTCAAAGGGCTGTTTTGCCAAGATGGAGAACTGTACAATCACACTAGGCTGGTGTTAATGCATTCATAAATTCACAGACTATAAGGCACAACAAGAAAAGGAATGTTAATAAACTTAAAAAAGTAAATTATATAATACCCCCCTGAGAAGGTTTAGTGACTACTGAGGAAGGGTAACTTGCTGAGAGGAAACTCCCCTTTCAATTTTCAGGGCAACCATAGCCATACTTAGTAAGAAGACAGCCAAGAAAAGAGTAGAATAACCAAGGAGATAGCTTAGTGAAATATTCAGCATGACAGCAAAATAAAGAATTATTTTTAAGAGGACAATGCAAAATATTCATGATAACCCACTTTTTACTGATGGTGGGATTCAAATGAACCTTAAATTATGACTGAAAAAGGACAGACTATCTCACTGACTGAAAATGAAAGTTTATAAAATGTACATAATATTGCAGCACCATGTCATGATTAAGTATCTATAATGACTGTATAAGCAATCTGGACATGTCTAATTTCTGAAATACCTATAATTATTTCATAATACTTGCATTTATTTTTGAATATTTCTTTCATTGATACAATGTATCTTGACCATTTTCATCACTGACTCCCTGCTTAATTTCCCCCTAGTGTTGATTCCAGTACATCTCTCTTTCTTTTTCATGTCCTCTTTTTAAATTTTTAGTTTTTAAACCACCAAGTCTAGTTAATGCTCCTTATGTCCAATTGAATCTGAGATCACCCAGTGGAGAGTGGACAATGTACCAGTTGGCACTCTACTATAGAAGAAAAGTGACTGCCCTTTTTTCTTCACTCATTGAATTTCAATTTCTCAGGTGGGTGTGGGGAATCTTGTCTCCTCATCCATCTATGCTATAATTTTTAAGTGTTAAATGTAAAAGCACTCAAGACCATTCCTTCTAGATTTTTGAAATAGCTAGTACAGAAATACTTGGTTACTCTATTGCTCAGTAGCTTATCATGAATTCCCACTACTATCTAGCTGACCACTTTTATCTATGATAGCTGATCTACAACTATCCATGCTCAATCCTGGGACATTATAAATTAATACAAAATCGTATAGCAAGCAGATAGGAATGTGTGAAAGATGAAAGGTGGAAATAACACTTCATCACTGATACAATCCATTTTTTGGGCCCATGACCACTATAAGCATATATTCTTCAAACATGTATAAACTAATGGAACACAGTTTCAAACATATGACCAGCAAGACTCAATACAATACTAAAGGACATTAAAGGAAGTGACTGAATTTGAGGGTGGTGGCTATGTAAACACCGAGTTGCACACACATGACCTGCCATACTACAATTTGATTGTCACTAAGCATGGCACAAAAATTTATGAATTTTGCATGTTAGGTTCTGTCATCAAAATACAACATTGTTCTTGGAAATTGGGCATAAATAGCTCAGGAAAGGGGAAGTGAACAACTAGAGGACTCGGTGAGCATTGCAGGAATCTTTAAGGACAAAGTATCTGAACTGATAAAAAATTACAATCAGATGCTATGGTTTATGTGACATTTTTCCCAAGAGAGTTCAGTGGTGAAGATGACTCCTCGGAGCAAGATGTGTATAGGTAGTTGTATGAAATAGAGCAGAAGTTTAGCTGAGGAGATTAAAAGATTATGAACAGGTGGTTGAGAGATGATTGCTATCATCAAGGTGACATGTATCAAGATTGTGTGACCTTGTCTGACTGAGAACTGGATTAGTTATAGGGTGGAAGGCAGTGATTCAGGAGCCAAGTTTCTTTTAAATTTAGAGGTGATTTCCATCCAAACACTGATATTGAGAGAAAAGGGGTTCATGTTCTGGGAAAAATGAGATGTGTATAGGATTTTAAGTGGTTTTCAATTCAGACTTGACTAAAGCTCTTGATTCGTAAATATTTGGAATGTGAATTACCCTATATTTCAAATACAGTCACAGTAGTAGTGTCACAACAGAGTCACAGCAGATTTAATTCTTCAGGAAGCAAATGCAGTGTAAATGCTAAAGTATTTTAGAACATTAATCAAGGTTTATTGAAGCACTTTGCTTAAAACCATCTTTAAGCATACTTTAAAAATTTTTGTATATTTTACATATTAGTACTGTATTTCTATAAGTACTACTTGTTCTTCCCAGGTCTCCTGGTAATTTCATTTTAAATTAATAATCTCTATTTCTTTATTATTGCTATTCAAATTAAATTACATGTATACATACATATAAGTGTTGTTAATATGTACATGTTTTGTGTCTGATTATTTGGGACAGGATAACTTATCAAGAGGCCTTCCCCTGGAGAAAACTTATGTTCTTTCTTTCATTAGTAATTGATTGTCTGCAAATTATCATCTAGGGATGGGGCCTTGTGAATTTTCTCTCATACCCTTTGGAATATCAGCTTGCGTTATTGTGCAGGGATCATTTAGGTAACCATTCTGCTGGACTATCTTGTGTACAGCTTTTCTACCATGACTAGAAGATATATGAAAGTAGCCATTCTGATCTCTTGGTTCTTATAATATTTCCAAATCTCCTTTTGTGAAATGTTACTCAGCCTTTGATCTAGAGGTTGTATCATAGAGGCATCATTTTAGTCTGGCAGGCTGATTATGTTCAGCCATTACTTGGTTTGCTGTGCATTATTGTGCTTAAAAAATATAACCATTGGTGGGCTTATATTTTTTCTTCACTTGGTCTAAATATAGAGATGGAATATCTTAATTTATATGTCTAATTTTATAATAAAATTATGATAAGAATTATAGATAATTGAAATACACAACAAGTAACAAGGGCATAGAGGCATGAGTGGTATTGACCAAAGCAGAGCTTTTATTTCTTAAGAAAAATAATATAAAATATTTACAAATTGTATATGATATCCTGATAAATGACTTGAAGAGAGAAAATAAGATAGAGAAATAAAACATTAGAAGTGTCAAGACTATCAAAAATATTAAGAGTATTTCCAGTATTTCTGGCATAGAGAATAGGGCTCAACTGGACAGAAGAATGAGAAAAAGAAAGCCATGTCAGGAACATGATTCCTATATTCCAAAATCTTGTGATGATAAACTATACCTCTTGGTCTAGAAAGGATGGGTCAAAGTATAATTCATTTCAGGTGAAGTGGGCTATGCACAGAATATTCTTTTGTGCAGTGGAAAATTAGTGCAGAGATACACATTCTTACTTCCCTACTGCCTTTCTATTATACTGGAGTTTCCATCATCTGAGAAGCCTCAGAATATGAACTGGGGAAAGAACAATGGCATTCAGTTATGATTATGAAGTCCTGCTCTTTATGTAACTGTAGTAGGAAGATAAGAATTTCAGGAAGTGATTCAAATTAAGAATAATCAAGTTAGGGTAGGAAGTTAATTTTGTGTGAAAAGAGAGCATGTGATATTGGAAGTAGGGTCTCTAGCTGAACAGATGAGTGAGCTGCTAACTGAAAAGAGACACTGATAAAAAACGAAATGAACTGGATTATAATTGCAGGAGAAAATATAAATGGATGCTAAAGGCTGGGGGAGAGATTCTATGTAGTCAGTGGTTACAGCAGTGAAGACAATTCCAATTTTGCTCATAAAAAGGCCAGGGTTTTCTAATATACATGGGAAGTAGAAAAAGACAAGATCTCTTTAGGGAGTGTGAGGATCATGGAAGAGGGTAGAAAAGGAAGTGGGAGGAAGGGAGGGTAGCAGAGAAAATAAATAGTTCAATAAAAACAATTTTTAAAAAGAAGACAAAGAAGGCCAGGATTTAAGGCAGAACGTAATTAAAGTCATTTATGTGGAATAAAATCAGCTTTATCTGTAAAGTGATGCTTCAAAAGATAAACTTCAGTTTCTTTATTTTGTCACTTTTTATTTGAAAATTTACTTCTATCTAAGAAATTAGAAGGAAAATTTATTTTTTCTTTCACAAAGATTATTCCCAATTAGCAGACAATGAAATTGAGTCACAGGAAAGTTAATCTACTGCCCCAAGGAAGCAGTCTTGACAGTCTTCAAACTAAGATTTCCCCTACTACTCAGAGTTGCATTTTGCCTCATCCTGAGAATTTATTTTATTACAGTGCTCAGAAGAGCTAAATGTATTGATGTGCAGATCTTGCTGAATCAGTGAGATTGAAAAGGCAAATGGGAGTATTTTAGCAAGCAGTCCAAGTGAGATCAATTTGTCAGACTTGACATGAATCACAGTGGAAAAGATCTACTTTCCTTGGATGATTAAGCCAATACAGCTATTATTGAGTAGAGACAGTTACTTGCTGCCATGTAAAACAGGTGAATTAATGCATGCACTTTCAACCCATGTTTAAAAATTGATTAAATATGATCTAAAACAACAAATAAAAAAATCGTAGCCGACCTGCTTCTAGCAAAATCATCATTATCTTGAATTATTTTTATCCAAACTACCCACATTTTAACTAGAGTTAGGTATACTTGTATTGAATCAAAATGAGTCAATTTACTTATATTTAAATAGAGATGTTTTTAATGTTAGATTAGTAAATAAAACAGAAGAGTCAATAATGTCTTGGTGATTTTATCACATACATAGATATGGAACCTAAAGCGATTTCTTTAATGAGAATGCTTTAATAACAACTTCAGTGATGAAAAGTCCTCAGAAGTAAAGATTTATTCTTGAAATCTAACATCTAATTTACTCTGTCTTGTCCTAGGATATTCTATTCACAAAAACAATCATATTATTCTCATAATTTTGCTTACAATTCCTAAGGTAGATTATTTAAATTATAAATGTATTCAGATATTTTTATATTCAATAATTAGCTAAGGTATTTTTTATCTGTAGTTTTATTCCTTGAAAAATAAAATATGAAAATTTGTCAAATTACAATAACATATATTGAGTTATTACTTTTCATTCAATTGAATTGTTAACATAAATGCCAAAACAAAACATAACTTCTCAAAGTTTAGTTATTTGTATTTATAGAAAAAAAAAACAAAAATCAACCTGATTTAAGGACTAGTATTCTAATTTTTTATTTTACAATTTGCAATATGTAAGACAATATGTATTATGTTTATTACTATATATCCCTTGACAATTTCACTGTAAGTTTCTTTTCTAGGTTTCTCATCAACTGGCTTCTTTTCTTTTCTTTATTTTATTTTATTTTATTTTATTTTATTTTATTTTTATTTTTTGAAAAATTACCGCCTCCTCCCCGTTTCCCATTTCCTTCCCCCTCCTCC
>JABTXL010006268.1:13247435-13279019 GCA_025134845.1 Neodon shergylaensis
GTTGGGATACCTTACTCAGTCTTTATACAGGAAGGAGTGTCTTGATCCTCCCTCAACTTGGCATGCCAGACTTTGTAGACTCCCTGAGTGAGGCCTTACCTTTTCTGAGGTGCCAATGGGGGATGGTATTGCAGGGAGGTGTAGGTGGAAGAAGTGGAGAAAGTGTGAACTGGGGTTGGTATGTGAAATGAAAAAAAAAATAAAGAAACTGAAAAACTAATCTCAATGACTAAATACAGCAGTTACTGCCAGAAAAATATTAGAAAATGAATTTTTGTCCTGTATAAACAGAAAGAACAAGTACTTACACTTGTCAATCAAACTAAATTGACTAGAAAAAATACTTGCATTACAGAATATTAAGAGTATAGAAATCTCTGCTTCCATGACATTATGCTAGATCCCAGATTTTAACATATAGAGTCTAAGCTGTTCTCTTTAGTGAGAATAATGTGAAACAAGAGTGATGGAAGACCATTACCATATAAATTGCTGGTAATGAAGTAACTAATCAGGTTTGTATAAATGTTTCAGTTATGAATTTATTCATTTTCAACAATAACTTGATATATTGATGAGAAATGTTGTTTTCAAATATTGCCATAAAAACCTAGGAACTGAGAATATGCAAGCAAAATGATAAAAAAAGCCAAATTTGCAAGAGTTTAGAATATATTCCCATGAAGCACTAGATTCTTATCTTTTGATAATCAAAGAAAATTTGCTCTTGTTGAAAATGCTATTCTAGAAAAAAGATATTAGGACAAAAAGAAATCATATTACCTTGAGGAAAATTACTAGAGGAAGATATTGCTAAATTAGGAAAGGGCATGCAATATAAATATTGCATTTTAAGATGGAGTGTACTCTGAATTGCTTGAAATATCATGAATACTATCTCACGCAACTGATATTGTTACCTGTGTTTGCACAGCTAACACATGTGAACGTATAACTGAAAACTGTATGGGATAAATTATCAGTTGCCTGCACAGATACTGAACTCATTAGGTAGAATGCATAATAGATCTTATCTAATTATTTACTTACAGGAAAATGTAGCCACACTCTTGTCTATATATACAGGTAGATAGAATTTTTTTCCTTCCAGTTTTACAGGGGTTTGGCATGCATTTTGCTTGGCCTATGGGATGTAGCAAGTGTAAAGAGACATGTGACAAGAACTGAAATTTCATATGTCCTTTTTGACTTTTACTTGTTTCCTTTTCATTTCTTTTCTCACAATATTAAGATTCTGCTAAAGTTATTGTTATTTATGTCTCTCTGTAATTAATAAACTTAATCATATTCTTATATCAGTTGACTAAGGCTTGGGTAGACATTGGCAGCATTTATCAACTTGCTCTATATCAATATGATCTATATTAGAATAACTATTTTAGATCCAGTTTTATAAAGCAACTTATGTTATAGGCTGATGTTTATGAAGCAAAAACCTTAAAGATTATTGATCCATTTGTTTGTTTTACGTTTATAGTAGCTATTACACGTTTCAACATCAGGCTATATAATAATGTCATGATCTTATGTTTCAATACTTAAGCTTAAATATTATTAAAACTTGTCACAGTTTGAATTGAGATAAAATTAATCCTACTCTGAATTCAAAAGAATTGAATCAAGGATAATTTGATATATGTTGCATCATGTAGAAGGCATGATAAATATCATTCATGTGAATCACTGAACACAATTCTACGTCTTCTAAATATGCTAGCTTTAGTTGCTGATTAGGTAAACAATATTTTAAGTACTTTTTCCTAGATTATAAATCAAGCAACATAACTAAAAGCTATATTTTTCAAAATATTCTGGAAATACTGTTTTTGCCTGTGTGTGTGTGTGTGTGTGTGTGTGTGTGTGTGTGTGTGTAAAAACTTAGCTATGGTCTAGTACACAGATATTCTGCTCTTGGAGTAAGTCTTAATGAGAATTTGGACTTGAATTAGCTATTCAAGACACATTATTTCCCCTGTTCATTATTGTAAGTGGAAATAATGTTCATTTACAAAGATTTAATGAGGCAGTTTCTGGTTTTGAAGTTCTAATTCATTTACAAGCCCTGTATTTAATTCTATTCCCACTCATAAGAGTTTTTTTTCTGTTTGTTAATATGTTTGTCTTAAGTTTGCTTTTAAAATCATTTTTATTTTACAGAAAATAGATGTTTTTTCATATAATATAGTCTGATTATGGTTTCCCCTCCCCAAATCCTCCATGTTTCTTTCCACATCCACTCTCATCAAGTTCCACATCGTTTCTGTGTCTTATTATGAAACAGATATCTAAGGATTAATAATAAAATAAAGTAAAATAAAATAAATTGCTTCACTTGAAAACCACCTGCAAATAAAAATTATTTTTCTCTAAGAGTGTCTCACTAGGAAAAGGAAACACTCTTAAGGGGATTCCCTATTTCCTCACAGTAGATGGCCAACATTAAATATTTTTTATTCCTAGAGAACAGGATTAAATGATTCATCAAACTGTTATTATTACTGAATTTATTTTAAACATATTTAAATTTGATTTTAAAATATAAGGCCAAAAATTGCATTTGTTGTTCTCATAGAAATAGATGATATGGACAGAGAGTGGAGGAAGGAGAGAGAGAGACTGAAAGACTGAGAGAGACATTGAGACTGTTTTGGAAACAAATAATTATATAGTGCTCTTTTAAATTTCTGTGAGCTCTTCTTTATTAAATCACTATTAGGTGTCAATATGAGCTTACACTTGTCTTAGTCAGTGTTTTCTAAAGAAATCGAACTGATAGAATGAATATGGATAATAAGGAGGCTATATTAGATTATCTTACAGGACATGGTCTGAAGAGTCCAGCAATATCTGTCTCACAGTGGAAAGGCAAAGAACCCATCAGTTCTTCAATCCACAGCACCGTTACCTGAGCAGTCCATGCCTGACTCTAGAGACCTGGAGATCTTTTGGAAAGCTGCTAGTTTTCAGTCTAAGTTGTAATTTTAATGAATTTGAATTTGATACCAGCCGCAGCACTAAGACAGACAAACTTGTGAGAATGACATCGGGCAGGCAAAAATGTAAAGTTGCGTTTTGCCATGTCCTTTTAAGAGTGCAGCAACCAGAAGTTGTAGCCCAGATTTAAAGGGAGTTCTTCCTGCTTAAATCACCTGATAAAGAACAAACCTCACAGGTGTGCTCAGAAACTTGGATTTTAACCGATTCTGGGCGTAGTTAATTTGACAATCAAAATTAGCCACCAGAAGCCTCAGTATCTCATGTGACATTGTGATCAATTGGCCCACAACTGATGGCGCAACATTGGGTGATTTTCAACCTTTTTGAAATGGTTTCTATTTAGAAGAAATGCTACTGGGAGCAGAACTTTGAAAATTACACATGCATCTTTCTTGACCAGGCCCCATGCAAGGAGCCCCAAGGTATGCTCTGGCCTCACAGATCTGTTCCTTCCAGCACCTTCTCCTCCAGTGTGGACGGGAATCTCTCAGTAACGTAAGCCAAAATAAACTTTTTTCTCTTCATCCTGTTCAAACTCTCACAGAAGCTAGAAACAGAAATGTAACTGTCACAAACAATGTGGGGAAATGGATAAATTAACATTTAACAGAGATAACACAGATTGTAAATTCTATGAACCTTTCTTTAATAATTATGCATATAGTTACCATTTCTTTAATCATTTTTATGAAGCATACTGAATATTTTGTATCAATTCAGGTGAAACTCAACATACCACAGACTAGGATATATATATTGAATGGTGAATCATCTTTACTAACTTCTATAAATATTTATACTCTCAACTGAGAATATGTTAGCAGCAAACCAAATATTATTAGAAAAAGAGGGCAATAATACAAACTTCCAAAAGAAAAAAGAATATATACTTTTTCTAAGGAGAAATAAAAGAATTTGCTGTGAAAATTGTAGTGAGCAGTAAGTTAAGTGGGTAAAAACCTAATGGGGATGGTGAATGTTTGACGATCAGAAATAGAAGGGAGAATAAGAAATGTACCAAATGACTTTGGAATAGTGAGAATACAATGTCCTGGGAATGATGTTAATATCTTCAGAGTTCTCCATAGGGAAGAGGAAGTAATTTCAAGTGGATGTGTTTTGCAAATTTCTAGTAGAGAGACGGTTTAACGTATGAAAAAGACATGGCAAAGAAGAAAAAATAAGGATTACCTTGATATGTGTGAATATGTTTTATTACCATTGGTTAATAAAGAAGCTCCTTTGGGGATATGGCAGCACAGAATAGAGCAAGGCAGGAATTCTAAGCTGAGGTAGAGGAGGAAAAGAAGGTGAAGTCAGAGAGATGCCATGTAGTGGCTGAACGAGATAGAGGCCTGACAACTTTACTGGTAAACCATGAGACTTGTGATAAATACAAAATAGGAATGGGTTAATTGAAGATGTAAGAGTTAGTTAATAAAACCCTGAGCTAATAGACCAAACAGTGTTTTAACTAATATAGTTTTTGTGTAATTAATTTGGTTCAAGTTGACTGGGAATGGATGAGCAATCTCCACTTACACCAAAGGGAAACACATACAAAAAACTGACAAAGTAATTGGGATGTAAAGATGAGTAATCATAGCACTAATTGTTATCTAATACAATATTCTAAACTTGCTTGTCATGCAGAAATGGGGCATTAAAATGACAGAACTGTTTATCTTGAAATCTCCTTCATTTCCCAAAATGTATGTGTCACTAGGAGAAATATAAGATAATATGGATAGATTGAGAGATTTCAGCAGCATTTAAATACATTCACTTCAGTTGTGAAGATAAATAGTAGCTCCAAGTCAGCAAAACAAAATAAGAAATCAAACATGATTCCAAATTTTTCTACTGAGAGTATTTCTAAGATGTTACCTCTATATGCCTAGAAATCAATGTAAAGTTTCTTTTTATGTTTGTCTGTTTGTGCATGCTTATTTTATAGTTCTAATCATAGAAAACATCTTTTCAAATATATCCAAACTAGTTATAAAGTTTGTTTTTAGCTTCAGATAAAATATGAAACAAAAAGTATATTTTGTGGCATAACTACATGTAGATTTTTAGAACACTGCCTGCTTTTCTGAAATAGCCCTGTACTGCAAGGGTGTTGAGTAGAAAAAATTAAAGAAAGTGATGCTAAATATCACCTATCACAATCCCTTCACAGAAAGACACTGTCACAATTATGACCTTCAGAGACCTCCTTACATGGAAGGTATTGAGCTAAATTATTAAACATGGCTTCATTGTAAGAAACAGTTAATTGTGGATTTAAAGTCCATATTATATTATACCAACAAAAATTTATGAGGTCTATATAAATACCATGCACACAGTTACAAAGGAACCAACTTAATATTTTGACTATTTCTGATTTGCAAAATCAAAATGATACAGTAGATTTGTAATAGTGGTATTTTTAAATAAAGAGCTGTGGGTCATTTACAGATTAAATTTTATTTTATATATATGAGATAGCTGCATCTGTAACTGTGCTGCTTGCTTGCCTTGTGCCTTGGGAAGCCAGAAATGGGGTCAGATACCCTGAACCTGGAGATAAAGATGGTTCAAAGGTGCCTCGTGAATGCTGGAAAATGGATCTGGGTCCTCTGTAAGAACAGCAGCTTCTTTTAACCACTGAAGCAACTTCCCATCCCTGAGGTTTTTTGTTGTTATTGTTGTTATTGCTGTTTTCCTTTTTAAAAAATGTTTTTAATTGAAATAGATTTACAATACTTTTATTTTTTACTCGCTTACTTCCCTCCAACGCCTCATAGCTACTTTTGATAGACTGCTTCAATTTTTAAGTTAAAAATTATTTTAAATGCTGTCTATGTTAATTTTTCTATCAATGATTTAACATTGTTATTTTGCAAGGTTGTTGAAATTAGAATGTGTGATGTTTTAATGATAATTTTATGAAATGAAGACCCATTATGTGCCAAAATTCTATCTTCACTTTTCTCTTTCATTGATAAAATAAACATGGCCATAATTGAAAGTAAAACAAAGCATCAGAAAACATCCAAAAGCATAGCTACCCATTATAGGAGATTACAGTTGTCCTCATTAGCTTGCATTGAATTGAAAAACATGACCCTCCATTAACTCTACACTTTCTGTTTTCCCATGAGGATGCTGGACAGCGTGTTTATCAGATGTTTTAGTCAATAATCTTTGACTTTCAACTACTGAACACAATATAATCTTTCTGAACTATTATGTTATCTAATGGCAAAGTTCTTCACCTGTTAATTGCATTTGTTTGCGTTTTAGATCAAGTGAGTGATTAGTGTTGATAATGTTTCTATGGGGAAATAGAGAGGAGATAGGAACTAAGTTCAGGAGCTTTTGTTAAGTGTTAATATTTCAAATCGAAGTCACTAAACATCAGAGTTCACACAGTGAAAAGAAACATAATTTAATAATTAAGTACAATTAAAACAAATAAGAATGATGGGGTAATTTAAAAAATAGATTTTAATTAATTTGAACTCAACACCAACAAAAATATTTCCAAGATATGAAGGAATTAGGTATATTCATTCCAAAAACTCAATTCATAAAAATAATACTGTTTCACTATGATTTTAAAACAAGCGCATCTTAAAATATCCCCCTTCTATCCCCAATTGTTTTATTAGCAGATGAGGAGAGAATTCAGCATGACTTTGAATAAATCAGATTTAAATAAATCAGATTGCATTTATTTGGTGCAAATTAGGAATTTAGGTAATCAAATATATTAGCACCTAACTAATCTCTTGCCGGTACTTAAAAACTTACTAATAAAGAATAGTTTCGAGTACATATAATGACAGAATTTTCTAGAAAATATTTACTAGTATGATTGATAACATTTTGCACTGTAATTTCAGTGAGACAACATACAGCATAACTTCTGATATCAAGAAAGCAAAGAACAGAGAAAGGGGGAACAAAAGGAAGATGAATGTAGAGAGGAGGGAGAGACAAATGAAGGATATAAAGGAGAGTGGAGGGGAGAAGGACGAGTGGGGGGAATGTGAGAGGGAAGGAGAAAGGTTTGTGTGTGCACAAGTGTTTGTATGTACACGTATATGTGTGCTTGTGTGTGTGTATGAGTAAAAGACAGGATTACAAAAAAGGAGAAGAAGACAAAGGGTATTTGAGCAGATAAGTATAAGGTTAAATGGCATGTTAGAGGAAAAGAATTAAATTGTATTTTAGAAAAATGAAAACACATTTAGGGTCCCAAACACACTTTCATACAACATTTAAGCATTTGTGTTTCTATTTTACAATATATGATATTGAGAACAGACTATGCAGATTTCTCTTGAAATAATTTACTAGCCTTGTATTAACATGTAAAGTTTCAGCATACTTGATGTGAATTCTATTATGTCAGTACCATTATTTCTATTTTCTTATGAAATTTTTTTGCACACATTTTATAGAGATTTGTCTTCTTTGGGTGTAGAATGCTTATGTTTCTATGACTTCTTAATTTGGAAAACAGTCACAATAACTGAAAAATAAACCAAATGAGTAATAGACTTATAAACTACAATAAACTTCAATGTTCTACATGAAAAAAATACAGATGAGAAAGTAGTATAAAGTGCATTGTTCTTTAATAGCTAATCATCCACTTCCTCATGTTGGCATGAAAACAAATACATTCATATTGCTCGACTGATGCTAGACAAACAGAAATAATATGTTATCAAGGAAATGTGATGGTTCCTGATTCTTCTGTGACTTTAATATCTCTCTGGGGTCAGGATGGTTTTCCATGGCATTGTTTTGTTTCTTTCAACCCAGATTTGAAAGTATTTTGGTTTAGTATCAGCTACTCCACTAACAAACCATTAACCTAAATTTCTTCACTATAATTATTTCCCACTGTCACAGTTATGGTTTCTATTGCTGCAATAGAAGACTAATACCAAAAGCAAGTTCGTGAGAAAAGGGTTTATTTATATTATTGTTTCAGGACCTCAAACAGGGCTGGAATCTGGAGGTAGGAGCTGATTCTGATGGTATGGAGGATCATTTTAACTGTGTGACCTGTTTGCTGCCCTTCTCCCAATACCTATTAAGTCTGTCTTATACAACCCAGGACTACTAGTCCAGGGCTGGCACCAACCACAAAGGTCTGGTCCCTCCTCCATTGTTCATTAATGAAGCAAATAAATTACATTAGGTCTTATGACTCTAGTCTGTGTTAAGCTGACAAAAACACTAGCCAGTATACTCTCTAGCACAAAACCAACTGTGAATCTGTACCAAGCTTCAGAAACTTGCCATTAATGATAGTCTTATTATTCCTCCAACTTTTTCTGATCCACATGACCACTGAAATGAAAACTCAAATCCAGAAGCCATAAATGAACTTTTATTACATGAATGTTGTTTTGCTGTGGATCAAGTTTAACTTAGAACACTAACCAGAGTCTGTAGTGTATAAAGTTTGAATGAGTATGGCCTTCTGGAGGGCCATTTTATTGGCTAATATATTTGAACATTTAGTCCCTAGCTTGTTGAACTCTTTTGGAGAATTAGGAGTCATGGCCTTGTTGGTGGTGTGGGATGTCACTGGGGAGCCTCACACTATCTTCAGCTCTCTCAATATTCCTTTGGTTACCTTGTGCTTTAGATCAGATGTGAGCTCTCAGGTAGTACTCCAGAAAAATGTATGCATACCTGCCTGTCTCCATGGTATACCCTGCAATAATGGCCATGGGCTCTAATCTTCTGAAACTGTAAGACCTTTTAAATTTTTGTAAGTTTTCTTGGTCATGGTGTTTTTGTTTCAGTAATGTGATAAAGTTCAACTTACTAAAATATTACCCATTGTATTTCCCCTTGTACCGAGCCAGGGTGGATGGGTTAGTATCCAGGACCACCAGTGCATGTATGAGAGATACATGGCATGATCTTCATGTATAGAAAGATAAAATGCTTTTTAAAAGAATTGGGTTAGAAATAGATACTTACTCTAAAAAGAGAATAAAAGTGGCACAGAGAAACTTAACAAAGCTTCTTTATAACCTCAGATTAATTTATATATAGGGGATGGTTTTGATATAAATGGACATTCTACTTTGATATGCAAATACATTCAATAATAAAATTCTGTGTTTGGCACATTATTCAAAGAAATAGCAAACCGTTTTCTTCCATATGAAAGCACTACCAAGCTATTGTAGAGAGTTCTGAAAACTCAGGGTAAACATGAAGCTAATGAGATTACTCATAAGGAAACCAAGAAGGTAACCCCAAGTCATAAGCAGTGTAACTTTCCAGTAAGACAATGAGAACCTGAAAACTAGACTAATCCAGAGATATTGGCCCTACCAGTTTTCTTAAAGTTATTACTTGAATTTGTTAGCTCTAGTCCAGCTATAATTTAATGTAATATAAGGCTTAATAATTAAAATTTATTATAATAACAAAACTCTGTCCAGACACAATTTTGACTCCTTCCATAATTGCATGTATAGTGCTACAACAGTGTTTGGTGTATGTTAAAGCGTGAATAATATTGCTAAAAGAAGGTCTAAATGCAAAATATAGTCACAAGTCCTCAAATTTTATATATAGTGACTGATTTGGTATAATAAAAATCAAATTAAAAGCATAATACTTGTTCAAACTATTGTCATATACCAGATAAATGCATTCCTACTGCTCATTTATCAATATGTGTTTGATATTTTAAATACATAAACTCTGCTATTATGATAGGATTGAAAAACCACCTATTTAACACCTAAATAAATCATCTTACTATTTAATTAGAGATGGATTTTTTATATTGATGGGTTTTACCAGATTATATGACCAAACAGAATTAAATATAATAACCTATTAGATGTTAAAAAGTCTTCAAAGCAAGTTGAAACTACATATTTGTAAAATCATAGAAATATCACGGTAGGTGTAAGCTCAATATTACTACATCTTATATGTAGAAGTTAAGCAGACTGAAAAGATGTGTTTGAGTGCTACTATAAGAAACAGACCTCTTGGTTGTGGATTGTCAATATTATCAAGCTGAGAACATGTTGCTCATATATTTGTTTGTTTGTTTTGTTTTTTTTTTCTTTTATGAAAATTAATGGTCATGAGAAGTAGCCACAGTGTGTATGTGTGTGCATGAATGCATGCATGTGTGTTTTCATCCAAAAATGAAGGAGCAAAATTATTTTCCGAGATCATTGCCAAGTGAGTGATGTTTGATGGACAATAATAGAAGTGGAGAGACAGACAATACGTAGCCACAAATCCAGCCTTACAGAAAGTAATAGAAGGAAAATCACTAACCAAGGAGTCCAACAATGACCACAATAACTCAGACATCTAGAGACCCTTCACCAGCGCAACTCAAAGAAGGGAAACACACAAACGCTACTACTAAAAAAGTGACCGGAGTTAACAACCACTGGTCATTAATATTACTTAATGTCAATGGGCTCAACTCACCTATAAAAAGGCACAGGCTAAGAGATTGGATACGAAAACAGGATCCAACATTCTGCTGTTTACAAGAAACACATATCAAACACAAAGACAGGCACCTACTCAAAGTAAAGGGCTGGGAAAAGGCTTATCAAGCAAATGGACCTAAGAAACAAGCAGGTGTGGCCATACTAATTTCTAACAAAGTTGACTTCAAACTTAAATCAATCAGAAGAGATGGAGAGGGACATTTTATACTCATAACAGGAACAAATCATCAGGATGAAGTCTCAATCCTAAATATCTATGCCCCTAATATAAAAGCACCCACGTACGTAAAAGAAACATTACTAAAACTCAAAAGATTACATTTCTATGAGTAATTTTTGTTGTTGTTGTTGTTTGAGGCAAATGAAAGCTTTCCATTCAGATCAGCAGGTATGTCAGAAGTCTCTAGGATATGTACTTCTTCATTTTATTTCTTTTCTTTTTTATATTTTGTAATTAATATCATCACATTCCCTCTCCCTTACCTGACTCCAGCCCTTCTCATGGACTTCCCTCTTTTTCAAATTCAAGTCCTCTATTTATTTAATTATTGTTATTATTATTATTAATTATTATTATTAATTATTATTATCTATCACCTTGCACAAAACTCAAGTCCAAATGGATCAAAGACCTCAATATCAGTCCGAACACACTGAACCTGATAGAAGAGAAAGTGGGAACCACCCTACAACAGATAGGCACAGGAGATCGCTTCCTATGTATAACCCCAGCAGCACAGACATTAAGGGCAACATTGAATAAATGGGACCTACTAAAACTGAGAAGCGTCTGTAAAGCAAAGGACACTGTCACTAAGACAAAAAGGCAACCTACTGACTGGGAGAAGATCTTCACCAACCCTGCAACAGACAAAGGTCTGATCTCCAAAGTTTATAGAGAACTCAAGAAACTAGACTTCAAAATGCTAATTAACCCAATTAAAAAATGGGGCACTGAACTGAACAGAGAATTCTCAACAGAAGAAGTTCAAATGGCCAAAAGACACTTAAGGTCATGCTCAACCTCCTTAGCAATTAGGGAAATGCAAATCAAAACAACTTTGAGATATCATCTTACACCTGTCAGAATGGCTAAAATCAAAAACACCAATGATAGCCTTTGCTGGAGAGGCTGTGGAGGAAGGGGTACCCTCATCCATTGCTGGTGGGAATGCAATCTTGGGCAACAACTTTGGAAATCAGTGTTTCGGTTTCTCAGGAAATTCGGGATCAACCTATCCCTGGACCCAGCAATACCACTCTTGGGAATATACCCAAGAGATGCCCTATCACATGACAAAAGCATTTGTTCAACTATGTTCATAGCAGTATTATTTGTAATAGCCAGAACCTGGAAACAACCTAGATGCCCTTCAATGGAAGAATGGATGAAGAAAGTGTGGAATATATACACATTAGAGTACTACGCTGCGGTAAAAAACAATGACTTCTCGAATTTTGCATGCAAATGGATGGAAATAGAAAACACTATCCTGAGTGAGGTAACCCAGACCCAAAAAGATGAACATGGGATGTACTCACTCATAATTGGTTTCTAACCATAAATAGTGGTCACAGAGTATATTGGTGAACCTAAAGAAGCTAAATAAGAAGGTGAACCCAAGGAAAAACATTTAATTGTCCTCTTGGCTATGGGAAGTAGACAAAATTGCCGGGGAGAAAATTGGGATCTTGGGGGTAGGGTAGGAGGGGGGTAAGGGGGGATAGGGAGAGAAAAGCAAGAAGGGGAGGATGGGGGAAACTTGGGGAAACAGGATGATTGGGATAAAGGAAGGTTGGATAGGGGAGCACGGAAGCACAATTCTTAGTTAAGGGAGCCACCTTAGGGTTGGCAAGAGACTTGAACCTAGAGTGGCTCCCAGGAGCCCAAGACGATGTCCCCAGTTAGTTCCTTGGGCAGCTGAGGATAGGGAACCTGAAATGACCCTATCCTATAGCAATACTGACGAATATCTTTCATATCACCATAGAACCTTCATCTGGTGATGGATGGAGATAAAGACAGAGACCCACACTGGAGCACTGGACTGAGCTCCCAAGGTCCCAATGAGGAGCAGAAGGAGGGAGAACATGAGGAAGGATGTCAGGACCATGAGAGGTGCACCCACCCATTGAGACAGTGGGGCTGATCTATTGGGAGCTCACCAAGGCCAGCTGGACTGTGACTGAAAAAGCATGGGATAAAACCGGACTCTCTGAACATGGCGAACAATGAGGGCTGATGAGAAGCCAAGGACAATGACACGGGGTTTTGATCCTACTTCATGTTCTGGCTGTGTGGGAGCCTAGCCAGTCTGGATGTTCACCTTCCTAGACATGATCAGAGGGGGGAGGACCTTGGACTTTCCACAGGGCAGGGAAACCTGACTGCTCTTTGGACTGGAGAGGGAGGGGGAGAGGAGTGGGGAGAGGGGGAGAACGGTGGAAGGAGGGGGAGGGAAATGGGAGGCTGGGAGGAGGCGGAAACTTTTTCTTCATTTTCTCAAAAAAAAAAGAATATTTATTATTTCTACAGAACATAAAAAAAAGAAATGTAATCTTTTGACAGTACCAGATATTGACCCTAAATCTTGGAGCATGTACTCTACCACTGATCTACAGCTCAATCCCTTATTGAGGTATATTTTAAGTGGCTAAAGTTGCTCCTTAAGTTAATCACTAAGGAATATAAGTGATAATTCAGTTTTTTGCTAATTATCCATAGTTTTTGGAGGCAAGAGTAGAAAACTACTGGAACTTGATGGGAGTCTACACATACTTTGGATATAGGGGTTAGAGGATTTCTGGGTAAATTGGTGTACGTGAGTTCCATTGAAACATTTCAGCTTGGTTCACCAGATGGAAAGAGGGTCTTGTCGAATAGTGAAAGCTGAGCACAGCAAATGTTTGTGCATGAAGTCCATGAATTCATTCTGGACATGCGGATTTGAGATGTTTATCAGAAATGTGATTTATATGCCAAGAAAAGCACATGGGTACAGACTTATTTTGGGTAAATCTGAGCTAGGGTATGTATATTTCTGAGTTTTTGGCATATGGTGTCTAAAATTATGAACTTGGGTGAGATCACTATGGACGTGGGTGTAGACAGAGGAAAACAGGATCTGCTCCAATAATATGAGAAGAATATAGAAAAGACTATATGGTGGTTCAGTTATGGGCTGCTCGTGTGAACAGTTGTCCCTGGGAGAGAGGGGGCAGCTGAATATGAACACAGATGAATATTCTGACACATTCACGTGTAATTCACAAGATTTTATATTAAGAAGTTGCATTTAATATACAATAAAGCCTGAAAATGTACTTAAATTATAAATAATTATATATCCAACAAAAATACATCAGATAACAAGAACTGAAAGCCTGAACAGGTTATATTTGAGGGAAAAGTCCTAAAAATATCATAGAAGGAACTGGAACTGTACGGAAGCCTAAATCAAGCTCTTATTAGTCACTTCTTGGATTAGACTTCACCTCCAGATGGCTTCGCCTAAAATGTAAACATGTGACTTGAAATGGATAATGTTAAATAAGTAATCTCAAAAGTATTTTAAAATGTAGATTGGTAAATTTATCGCAGATGCTCCTGTATTTTCCAAGGGATTTACTCTGAAAATCCCATTCATAGTTGCTAATACCATAAGTATAAATGGAAATAATACACCTAGTGCACTGAACCCAGAACATGACACTGTAGAGTTGTATGCCTTCTCTACACAGCCTCCATCTGCAATCCATGATTTGCCATTGAGAAGCCAGCATTACTAGTGTAAATGCAACATACCCTTGCTAAAAGAGAGGTTGAAATACTAAGAGCTGGCTAAAGACTTATAGCTTCATATCATCCTAAAGAGGAGAAATTGTAAACCAAGTCATTGTCATTCAGGGATAATCTATACCTGCATATACACAATTAAACAACAACAACAATAAAAACAAAATGCATGCAACACAAGGAAAATGAACATTCCATGATTCTGACCACGAATACAAAAGGACAGCCCATGAAGGGGGCTTCGTGTTCCTCCAAATGTTTGCCACGGAAAGATATGGCACGTGATAACAACCTGCAATACCACTCATCCTACAGTTAGAATAATCAAGAGCCAAAGTCCAGATGGTGTTAAGAGTGGCAATCTGGGGCAGGTGAGATACACAGATATTATACTTCTTGTTAGTCAAAAATAATGCATGATACTCTAAGTACTATCCAGCAAGTTGTACAATAACCCAAAGCTACAGACTCTGAGAGAGTTTGTCATTTTTGTAATTAGTCACCAAAACCAACTGCTTTCTCTTATGCTAAACTTACACAGTACAATTTTCTAAATATATTTTAATTAACGAATCTAAATCCACTGGTAAAGCCACAATTCAGTTCTGAATGCTTCTACCAAATTTTTATCAGGCAAAAGAAGGTGCATTTTGTGAGGAAGGTCCTATTTTTTAAAGATAATTTTAGATCTAACATTTTATCCTAAAATTATCTTCCTGTGTTTGTAAAGTTTGAAAATTTTCTTGGCAAGAGAGAGTGAAAGAGTGTATTCACTTTTTAAAAAGAATTGGTTAAGTAACCAATAATGATAATATCTTGGCTCTTGGTTAGGGTTATTAATCACAGCTCTGTGATTAGAAAGCAAAATGCAATAATTTTTCATTGTAGTTTTCTGTGAATCCCAAACATTTAGATGTTTCCCTCCAATTGAAATTTGTAAAAATACTCATAACTTACCAGTTTTCTGTGGTGATATGAACTAATGGACCATCTTTAAATTAATTCACTAACAGAACCAGAATACAGCACAATACTCTTTTCCTCTGTACCACACTAAGGCTGGCATCAAGCACACATGAGCACACTCTTCCTCACCTCCCCCATGACTGCCATCTCCATTATAAATCACAGAGGGAGAATACATGCAGTTGTTTTCCCACCGTCATTCATATTTCATAGCTTTCAGTGTAGTGAGAAAGTATTTCATTTTTAGGAAGGATTAATACCAGCAGCATTTATTTTCTTCTATGAGAAACACTTAGCTAGCTTTAGAGATTGAAGCAAAGAGGATGATCTTCTTTTGTGTGTACGTGCCTGTTTATATGTGTGCGTAGACATGTACACAGTCGTGATAATGTTGAAAAGCAAAGACATTTAAAAAGGCTTTGGAAATCATGTAGAGTGTGTTTTCCAGTGTATTCCCCTCAATTTTCAAACTTCTTAACATTGATGTATGCCTCGAAAGAGAAGGTACAGAATTATAGGGAATTTTTTTTTTTTTTTTTTTTGGTTTTTCGAGACAGGATTTCTCTGTAGCTTTGGTGCTGTCCCAGAACTAGCTCTTGTAGACCAGGCTGGCTTCAAACTCACAGAGATCCTCCTGCCTCTGCCTCCCGAGTGCTGGGATTAAAGATGTGTGCCACCACCGCCCGGCATTTTTTTTTTATTTTTTAATTTTTTTTTTGGAGGGGAAATTAGAGTTGTAAAATAAGTAATTACCATGTTGTCGAGAGAGTCAATTTGGGTGCTTGATGATATATTTATGAGTAATATAACATTTTAACACACTATGGATAGACTTTTATGAAGCCATGCTTGTATGGGGGTCTATGTATATTTGTGCTTAAGTATACATACATAGTGAAACAATAGTGGCATAAGTGTGCAATTGTGGCTTCCTTTAGAAGTTTTAATACTGAAGAAACCAGGCATGTATTCCCTATTCTTTTCTCAATAAAAAGAAGGAAAACAAAAAGTAGTTTAAAAGGAACCAAAGACAACAGGCATGGATAAAAAGAGAAAACATCTATCTTCCGGATAATGATGACGCTGACATGAAATCTGAATAAGCAATTGCTGTTCTCACAAGAAACAGATGTAGTTGAGTTCCCTACTGTGGGCAAATTCAGCCATTCATCTGCACTGACTGTGTAGAAAGCCTCCAGAACTTCTGCAGTAAGGTTTCCTACAGTAACTTGCAAATCTAAAGAACAGGAAAGGAAGCTCAACATTATTTGGATGTGGTGACATGACCCACATGAATGTTAGGGATAATGGGCAACTTAGCTCACTGCAAATCAAACAGCTCCATGATCCGTCATTAACCTAAGTGAGCTCGTGCTTCACTGAAGCGGCCCTCTAAATGAATAGGTCACTGCCTGTTTAAAAGCTCCGAGATCTGCTAATGTTCCAAGGACTTAAGAGTCTATTAGAGCAGACTGCCTGAGCATGTACAAAATTGAAGGCAGCTGCAGATAGCTAACATGCTTTGATTTGTGGAATATTATTCCTTGGGAGCTGTTGTGAGTCAGGGAGACTCGTTGCTACATTATCTGCATAAATGGGTAAAAGTGTCAAGTTGAAGAGAGAGGACTGTGTCAAGAGATACTTCACAAGAAGAATTAAGTTTCCACTCGAAGCTGACTTTCATAATGCAATTAACTCCATTAGAGAGAATGGAGTTCTGAATACTGCTCAAATTAAGATAGTACAGCTTGAAGCAGTAGTAATTCAGGAAGAATTAGCAATGCCCTCTAAAGAGAGTTACTGAAGTGAACTCTGGAAGACTTTAAGATTAAACCATTTAATTGCTTCTTTAGGTGCTCTGGACTGTACGCAGACTCAAGTCCAGGTGTTAATGCAGATTCTCCTCTGTGCTCTTCAGATAACAAAACTGAATCTTGCAGTCAATTAGGAAAACCTTTGTAAACCTCCATACACCATTTCATATTCTGTCTTGAATTTCCAAATACTTTTGGTCTAGCACTCAAGTTGTGTTGTATTCATTTCAAATATTAATATGAGGAGATAGCTTCTGTAACCAACACAAATATACACATATGTTGTAAATTATGAATGTAATTGTAGGACAAATTTTATTCATAGAAGTATCTTTATCAAAATTGCATACTTCATTCTTTTCTCTAAAGTTTTTTTTGCATGCTATCTGAATTTTTAAAACAAGTTTATATATATGTATATGTTTAGGTAAATTTATGTGCTCATATTTATTCATTCAATATTCATTCACTAAACTTTTTGAGGTCTTTCTGGTACCAGATGCTAATTTGAAGAACTCCTCTCACAGAACTTGCTTTTTTATTTCCTAACAAAGTAGAGAAGTTTTCTATCCTACAGTGGTATTGCAGCTCAACAAACCTATCATTATTTTAAATTATTTTTATCTTTTTTATAAAATAGCTAACTTGCTAGTCATCATACATCAGTCACACAGTACACTGAAGAGTATTGGTCATTTACTCTTGTGATGGCATGGAGGAATAGAAGTTGTGCCTTTCTGTTCATATCTAGAATTATAGGAAGGTAACGTTGCTTATGGATAGCAATGAACATATAGATTTATAAAAATTATTAATTTAACATATTTTAAATTAGGTTATCTATAATGTAATGACTTAATCCAGTTAAATAATTAATATTCTTTTATTCCAATTAAAATACATTAGAGATGGATAAAGGTAAAGATTCTCCTTGGAAAGCAAGTATAATTTACAGGCAATGCTTAAAAATAACACACAGAAATTATAACAAACCAATTTTACTTAAAATAAAGTATTAGGCTAAATGAGAATGAGGTCTTTTTTTATAAAGAAGAGCTTGGCTAATACAAAAAAGAGAGGTTGGGCTAGTCATGGATTCTCAGTCAAGGGTAATTCTTTCATGATTACCTAGATGGTTGTACACCTGGACACTATACTACAAGTTATGGTAGAGGGAGGATGAATTACAAAAGTATTAACTTAAGGAACAATTTGTTTGTAATTGTACAATCTAGATCTACAATAAATGTGACTAAGATAAAGATGACTGTCGATTTGAGCCACAAGAATTAATCAACTTGAAGGTATATCTATTCCAAACTTGGCTACTATGAAGCTATCAACGCTAATATATAGTTGAATAAGTGGAGACCAGGAAAGTCTCAGACATGATCATAAAGTCCCAAGCTATTGGGACTAGCTCTAGCTCTGCACTGTATTTTGAGTTATAAATGTTTTTCAAAGGCTTTGTGTCAAAGGCTTGGTTTCCATACAATAAAACTACTGGGAGAGGATAAAGCCTTCAGTTTGTAGGGCCATTAGAGGACATGTTACTGGAACATGTACTTGAAGGTGATACTGTCACAGCGATCTCTTCCTCTCTGCTTCCTGGGCATTGTAGAGTGATATGTTCGCTCTGCTATTTATTGCATGTCATGATGTATCAACCTCCAGGAACTCAAAAACATCCGGAGCAGATGGCCACAGACTGTAATCTCAAAACCACGAGCCAAAATAACTTCCTAAAGTTGTTTGTTTCCAGTATTTTGTGAGAGCTATGAAAAGCTGATGAATATATTGTGTAATTCACCAAGATGAGCATGATACAAAGAAGGGTAGTCTAATTAAGCTATGACAAGGACAAAGTAGAAATCAGGAATTGGTGTTGAACAAATTGTTCTTGAAATGACTATTAATATTCAAATGGAACTATGGATTACGCCTTATATGATGTTAGTCTGATTTGCAATTAAAAATGGAAATCAAGACAGTATGGAAAACAACACAGATGGAGTATTTAAACCAACGTTATTGCAAGGCTTGTGTCTCTCTTGAGTTGCTATATAGATGGTCTCAGAAATTCTCTGAGTCCCATGTTATCTTAGGAAATAGTAGCTAGAAGTCTGAAGGAAAAGAAAACTCTTCCAAAGAGAATGAAGACTGCAGAGGAAAATAAAATTGTAACAAAATAAAAAGCATAAGACGTGTTTTTGTTTAAGAATCATTAAAGTGTCACAACTGTGTGGTTTTTCATTTTGATGCTTCTAGATTTTATTCTCAATAATTTAGCACTTAAATGTATCTAAATACTTTAAACAGGCCAGTGTTACTAGGAATCCATCCCGTGTTTTGTGGTATCAGGTCTTTTTGGTTCCAGAAAGTTACACCTGCCTGCTCTACAGTGTTCCTGCTTGGGCGTAGACAGCTCGTAGGTTGAAACAGGTCACATACCATTAGTGAGCCTTACCCTTATTTTACTCCCTCTTTTTATTACACACGATAAGAATGCACAGTACTTGCCAAGTGACAGTTTAGAATACTGAATGTATTAGAGAAGAAGTATCCCATTAACACCCGTGTTAACATTTCACACTACAGCTTAACTATACCTAATATGCACACTAGAACACATAACAGCTACAATACAGGGATACATTCTATCAGGATTTACCTAATACTGAATATCTTCTCAGTTAGCGCAAATGCTGGAATCTGATTATGAAAAATTAATTTCTCCCTTGGAAGTGATTGCTGATTTCAAATATTTATCCCAGCCTTCCCCTTTTTGCTTAACTAACATATAACTTAGAGTCATACCAAAAGCTTATACTCCTCTCTCTACTTCATATCCTATTGCCGGGAATTAAGGAACAGAGGAATCTGAGTTAAACCTTACTTTAAAACCCATCAGCAGTCACATCCCTTGCAGGAATGACAAGGCTTTATGGAAATATTGTTCATAAAGTTGCAGAAGAACGTTTGATTGTAGATATATAGACATGTTTAAGGACATCAATGCATTCTGGGAAATTAACCTTTAAAGAATGTCACCATTGTACAAATGCTGTTAAATATATCACAAAAAAACTAGATAGTGCAGGTCAAGTGAACACTGGACTGGTACTTTGAATGAAATCAAGATGCAATGAAAATAAATTACAGGAGATTGATGCCAGCATGCCACAACATGGCCTTCAAAGTAAAAGTTTCCAAAGCAAAACAACAATTGTACAAAATATTTATTAAAAGTATAATCCAGTAGCAAATATTAATCATTTCAAATATTATGCACAAAATATATTATTTTATGCTACCTGAAATATACTTATATTGTTTACATCAGCAATCACACAAACTAGTACAACCCTATGATAGCTACAAACCTATAATAGCTATATCACTAGGCATCAATACATTTTGGGCTGCATTATAATCTATGGGACCACCATTTAAGGCAAGATCTCTGATAAACTATAATGCGAATAACAGTGCCTGTAACTACAGTTTTATTGTTACTTATATCACTACTACAAGTCATCTCAGAAGTAATTAAAACTTACAACTAAGTAAAGATATCTATTTTCATTTTGATATTATTGGCACATTCCATTTGTTTTCAATATTTAATACTCTTATATAATTTGTTAAAATGTATGTCTTGTGTGGAAAACTGAGTTAACCAAATATTGCAGTTATTTCCATCAAGAAATAAGATTTAAGTAAATTTTATAATATCAGATAATATTCAGTATTTGATTTTTAAATACTACAGCCATGCCTACACTTTAGTTGATATCTGTATATTGCTATTTTTAATCTCCATTCTCAGATATTTCTTAGATGATACCTCATCTCTTCATTTCTCCAAATATCCATTAAAAATAATATCATCACCACTTTTGACTACCGACAGCTTCTGATTCTTTTTGTATATTTTATTTTTCTTGTGTGTGTGTGCGTGTGTAGGTGTTTTTGTGCATGAGTGAATGAATTGTCCATAAATGATAGAAGTTGGTATTTGAACTACTGAAGCTGGTTGTGAATTTCTCAGTGTGGATGTGGGGGACCTAAGCTTCAGCCTTCTGCAAGAGCAGTAAGCACTCTTAATTGGCAACAGTCTCTGTAGTCTTACTCAATACTACTAGTCTTTCTTTTAAACCTAAGCCTTCTTCACAATTAGTGATTCTTTCATAATGCAAGTAAGAATGTCAATTTATTGAGTTCTTGCAAAAATGAATTTTTTGCATTTATGTATTTAATATATGGATATGTGTGTGTATGTGTACGTGGAATTTTGTGCATCAGAGGACAACTTTTAAGAGTTGTTCTTTTCCTCCATGACATGGCCCTGCAGATTGAATTCAGGACACCAGATTTGATGACAGGTGTCTTTAGGCACCAATCCATCTCAGTGGCCCAGATTTATATATGCATATATGTAGCCTAAGGGAAGGTTCTTCTCCATTGAGATAATAATGTCCAGCACTTAATAAATCCTGACACATTTTTTATGATTTAATATGGTGGATCTTATTGTTAGCTGTATCTGAGGCTTCTGCAGTTGAATTTTAAAGAGGACATTTCCACTAATGAGTGTTGTCAATGATATAATTGTACACCACATTAACTAGTACAAAAAGCTTATAATCAAGAAGTTAAACAGTTTGCTCCCAAATGCCCAGAGACTAATTATTATGACATTGTTTTAAGCCTTAGTTCAATCTCCAGGATATCATCAGGCAGTAAAGAAATAAGGATTTTAATTTTTATACACAGGACATGTTTTTGTATATCATAATATTTAAAAAAAACATGAACTAGAAGACCCATTAATTGCATAATACATTAAAGTTGTTATAAGATATTCTTAAAACTAACACCCTCCTTTGCTGATGAGTCTAAATTCAAAACCTCTCTTCTAAAGTGGGATACTTACATGAAAATGAAAAATAAATTATACATATTTTAGTCATTTGAGCATCTCAGTTTGACACTGGGGTATAAACGCTCTCGTTTACCAATGAGTATCTATGCACAGGCTTCAGCTTCATCTCTCATGATATATAGTTCTAACACATTCTTGCATGAAAGGTATATATTGTAAGGATGACTTTGCAAGGTATAATAATGTGTTGATATATTCAAGGCAATATGAATTCATTTATAAAGCAGTCATACAGATATTTACAGAATAAAGGTTGCAAAAAAATTCAATGACAGAGAAAATAACTGCTGCAAAATAACAATTTAATTTATCCCTTACATTGTAAAGACTAATACATTATTAGTGTTTATAAACCCGAATAAAGCTATATGTATAGCATAATGTGCATATTCTCTGGTTTTGATATGATAGGATGTAATTATTAAATGTCATAATAAAATGATATTAAATAAATAATTGAGATATTAGAACATGTTCCAAAGATATGACAAGAGGAGATTAGGACCATATACAGCTTATTTTTTTTTTACTTAATTTTTTTATCGAGTACAGCTTTTGCTTAGTCTAATATAAAATTTTACTTCTTCCATAGTACCCATCAAATTAATACATGGTACTTTAAGTCTGAGAAATCATGGCGTTACTTAACACAGCATGCATTACACACATTCACACACATTTCTCCTTAGCAGTGTGGTCATGATATATCAGTCCTCCTGCATAGCAATTTAGGAAAAACACATCTGCCTTGAAACCAAAACTCAAAAGTGCTTTTAACAGTTATGTCCCTATAAAATGCTGGATTATCACTTATCATCAGTTAATAAAAAGAATTTCTCAGGTAAAAATCCATAAAATTTCAACTCATGCATAACTGAATAATTTATTTTCAACATTTATTTCATTTATTTAAAAAGTCAATATTTTAAGCAGGATGGATGAACTATTTCTGCTTAGGTTTTACTATAAATAGGATTATCATTGACACTATATTATTAACTGGATGCTGTCTATTTATCTGATACTTATGTGATATAATCACATTTTAAAGGCAATGATTTGTTCAAAGATAGACACAATACTGTCTTACCTTACATGAGATCTATTTAGCCACATTTCCCTTTGGAAGTATAAAGATACTTGTAACAAGATGCACTAACAGGTCATTTTATTACTCAAGATTTTAGATTTAGCATTTTTACAAGAAAACATGGCCCACTTCTTTACAGAAGCATTGCCCTGAACCTCTCTAATATATTCATAGGTTTAATGGCACGAAATCTAGATGGTTATAGGTGTGAAAAGAACGTGATACTTCAAATTAACCTAAACAGAGTGTAAACAGAAGATCTTCAGGTTTAATTCATTAGCAAGCATGATTAGGTGTTCCTCACAATGCATTTTAAGAGGTAAGAGTGACATAGAGTCTAACAGACCTGAATCCATAAGATTGATTGTTTTCTGCTTGTATGACAAACTGTTCTATGAATTTCCTCCTGCCACAATCCCAAATATAAAAAACAATCTCAATGTAAGTAGATAAGCATAGTGTCCTAAAATTCAGGAGTAAGTCTGTTAACTCTAGCATTAGTCAGAATGCTTTTCCTGAAAAGGTAAGTACTATTTTTGCCACAACAAGAACATAGCACATGTGGAAGTAATGACAATCATCCCTCCTAAAGGAGCTCTTTGGTTTTCTGGGGATTACATGAAATGATCACACCACTAAACAGGTCACTGTAAGGAGTGAGCTCCAGTCAGAAAACACTTGGCTTCAAGCCCTTCCGACTGCTTGAAAACAGCACACTGCAGTAGAAGTTAAGAGTATAGCAACTGGGGACTAGGGAAACACAGCAGAGACCATAAAAAAAAATATATGCTTCCGTTTCTCCAAGTAAGGACTTTAGTTTCATGTTAATGGTTGAAGTTAAATTTTGAAGGAAGTATTGTGAATGAAGGAATAGATATTCTAAAGTGGGATTTCAAGTTAATTATGAATCTCTTTTTACTCCAAGAGTTTCCCTAGCAGGTTGCTGAGTAAGCAGGTTGTGCCAGGTAGTTAAATGGAATAGTTAAGTATGGTTCTGCACTGGAACACTCCAAAACAATGTGTCAATCAACTGCTGCAGGAAAGAATACTCAACTGCCTTTCAATTCTGAAGGCATGTTATGTGAGAATGTAAAGGGGGTATTTACAGCATAAATCTATTCCTTTCTGCAAACAATACTGTCAAAAAGTTAAAAAAGATTGTACAGCCTGATGTAGCAGTAAATGATGTTGTGATATAGAGGTTCAGTGCTCATGGATGGCTTGTGTCTAAATATTATTTCATCAATTCCACATCAGATCATACACATGCTTCTTTAGAGTTTCCACTGTTATGTCATCTCTAGGGTATTTTAAACTGTGCACATACAGCCTGGATATACTTCATGTAAATCCCCCAAAGTATGCAAAGTGATTTTCTTGCTGAGAAGTGTGTGAATGAGCTTTAAAATACCTGATGAGAAACTGGAAATCATGAAATGGTTACAGAATCAGCCAAAAGTATGTCAGTTGCCTCGGCAGAGAGTACAGAGAAATGTACATGGAAGAGGCATCTCAGACACCAGTACAGAGGTTTCTGAAACCACCACGATCCCAATACAAGAAGGGGAAAAGAAACAATGGTGTTAAAGTAATATTTATAAAAATGTCAATAATCGTCTTGGAAGAATGCTTAGCTTCTATGCTCTCCTTCCCATTCCTGTAATTCTTGTATCTTTTACTAGTATTAAATAATTATTGCCCTTGAAAAAATTCCAGATCATAATATACAACCCTTAACTGTCATAGAAATTTTCCCATATGAGTTTTGTGGTAGGAAAGGCAGTTGCCTATCCAGTGAGAGATCCACTACTGAAATATTAAATATTTTCACTTTTGTAATTTAAATAGGAATGTTTCGAATTTTTTGTCAATAAAGTAGTGAAGGAAATTGCTTTTTTGAAACGAAAGCATTTTGCTTTAAAGGCATACTAAAAGCATTTACAAAATAACCAGTTGAACATCCATGGCTAACCCCTTTACTTTCACTTGAAAACCTCGCCAAGCTGAGGTCCAGCGGTGGTGAACGCGTCCCTCTCCCTCCACTGAAAGCAGCTTCTCTCTTCTACAGACTTACACTTACTTAGAACTTGCAGAACTTTCCTAAAGCAAAACCACTCTCCAGCTCTCGATTCGAATGCTATGTCGGTGAACACCACTCTCTAGCTTAGACTAGCCCGGCATCAATTTATTAACCATGCACGCGTCGCTGTGTGTGTTTCCCAAAGCGATCGCACATGCGAAATCAAACCTCTGTTTAAAAAAAAAAAAAGGGTGCCTTACCTGATGGCTGAGAGCAGATGCAGCTGCAGGAACAGCCACCTAAAGGGCAGCAGCGGGATGCAACAGCAGCCTTGCTCCAAGGTGCGACTTCTCCCTGTCTCTCTCTCTCTTCCCTCTTCTAAATCACTGTAGCAAACCACGAACGCACATGTTTGTTCCCTTTAACTCACAGAAGGTTCTCAGGCCAGGCAGCCAGCAGACACCACTTTGTTCCTGGAAGAGGCAGCTTCTCTTCTCAGAAACGCTTGGACCCTCTCTGTGGCTCCCTCCACATTTACCCTTCAGATCAATAATGCTCTCTGGGCGGGAGGGGTGGTGGTGAGGAGACTCAGCTGCAGTGGCTAGTCGCGAGCCAATGGGGGCTCAGGATTCCTTTCCTGTCATCTCCCCGCCCTCAAAACAAAACCCAGCGTACCTCTGACACATCACTGAGTTGTGAAAAGTAATGCAATCCTACATTTGAAATGCATCTTGCTTGTTTTTTTTCCCCTATTAGCGTTCACTGTAGAGTGCTTTGAATGAGTAAGAAAGGGTTGAATATCCCTCCGTAGACTCCTGAAAGGAACCGGACAGAGTGGGACCTTCAGGGAAAAAGAAAGTGACAGCACCTGACTTGGACCTGATACTGAGATTGTGTGGCAGATCTGAGACAGGTTTATGTTCCTGTCCTCACTCTACCAGGGAGTTTGATTCTTTTATGTTGTGGAACAAAGCAATACAGTCCCGAAGTTGTCTCTTTCTTTACATGTTTCAGGACCATCAGGCAATCACTGTTGATACCTAATAGTTAAGAAAGTTTGTTTTGTTTTGTTTCACCACGGTCCGTACAGTATGAGGTAGATACTTGCATTATTGGTTCTGGTAATTGTTCATGATTTCTAAATATGCATGATTTTCCTAAAACAATTTGACAATTATTTCTGAAAATATAGTACATCTTAATGGCAATAAGAGGTAACAAGGAAAGCTAGTGTTGAATATATAAGCCTGACCTTTAAAATCATCTAAACCATAATGTATGTCATTCATGATGATCTTTCTCTGATTTTCACTATTTAATACACTACTATACATCTTAGTACAACATACAGTGGCAAGATTTGCTTAAACAATTGCGTTTTCTACAAGAATTGGTAATTTTGTCATTTAAATATCAAGAATTCAGTAATTATGAGATAATATAAAAAAAGGCAGTAGGAATGTCAAGTGCACAGTTCTGGTGCCATTTAGAAACAAGAATAGGGTGAGAAAAGAAGTATGAGCAACTGCAAAAATACTAATGTCTTTTCAATGTCATTGTCGAATAAGAATAAAATTAATGTGTCTTTCTGAAATCTTTTGTTCCACTGAAGTAATACAAATAAGTTGATGCATTTGGTGTAGCCAAGCTTTGTATATTGTGACAAGTTAAAATAGCTTGGGGAGGCATTACAAACAAAACAATTTCGCTACCTGTCCATCATGTGAAGGAGGCATGAAGAAACCTTAATATTTACAGCTCTATTGACTGTGTCTCTATAAAAAAAGTTAATCCTAACGTTACTGTAACTCACGCATGTAGAACATAAAATTATATACATGGCTATCTTGCTAAGTGTGTATGTAGAAAACTTCATTACAATCTTGATATCTCAACTGCTTTGGATTTGGAATTGGAATGATCATATTCATCTGCCTGAAGAATATTGGGGAGCAAAATTATTCGCATTTATGAAGACTTCTCCAGCCTAACTATGGACTGCAGAACACTGTAGTCTTATGTGATGGATACTGGAGGAAAGGTGAGGTATATGGAGTTTTCCACATGGAAACTAGATGATCATTGGTTACACCACAAGAACCTGTTCTCTATTGAGTAAAACAAATTAAAATTAATGAAACAGATGTAAAAAGTGCACTCTTGTAAAGAGTTAAATAATTACAAAGTATTTAGGAGAACAATTATCATATGTATATAACAGACAAATAAAGCTCAATAGAGAATAAGCCTTTATATATACAAAACTCCAGAAGGCTGCTTATAAAATAAATGTCATTATCAAAATCATATTATATATAAAGATTAGTATTTTCTCAAGAAAGAGATAAAATAGTGAATGAGGAAATTCATCACAGGATTGTGAAAACTGTTAGTTCCTTCAGTTCCCATTCAGGGAGTCATGCCTTCCATTAGTTTGACTCAACAGAATTATTACAATTATCAATCTATCAGTTATTTATCCATTATTGATATGCATAATTTGAACCTAGGTTTTCACAAATCTTGCTTATACATTTTCTGAAGGTGCTATTTAATATATCTATTCATGGTCAGTTTGCCGTCACAAATTCTTTACTGATTCTGACTGAAGCCTCACTTCTAATCTCAAAAAGGAAGGAGATGAAGGAGTCACTACAAGCATAAGTCTCACTGAAGCAGCAGTCACTTCAGTTTGGAAGTGGCTAACCTCACTTCTGCTCATATTTTCTTGGCCAAAGAAAAGCACCAACTTATTGCTAAAGAGAAGTCTATAAAGCAAGGTTGTGTAACATTTCTGCAGAGAGGGAGAGCCATGGGGAAGACCTCCACTATTTTGAAGAAATGGCAGTCTACCAAGTCTATTCTAGTCTTAAACATCAAGAAGATAACATTGCCTACAAGGTAGTCAGTATATCTAGGGAGGACTCTTCTTTTTCTTCATTTTACCCCTTTTTATATTAGATATTCATTTATTTTTAAATGAAACAATGTGATGTAGAGAAAACCAAATGCAAGAAGACAATGCATAAAACCATTGAAGGTTTCTCTTATTCATGGGTCAATATAGTATGTAGAATGAAAGAATATGTGTCTTAAGTATTAAAATGAGGATAAAGCAAAGACTCATGTTGTAGTAGTTTGAATGAAAATGGACCCATAGGCTCACAGGTACTGTCAAACTGGTAGGTGTACCCTTGTTGGAGAATGTATGTCACGAGGAGTGGGCTGGGGGGACTCAGAAGCTCAAAACAGTGTGAGTGTCTCAGTGTCTTTTCCTGCGGCCTGTGGATCATGATGAAGAGCACTCCACCTCAAGTGCCATGTCTGCCTGTTTGCCACTATACTTCTGACTATGACAATAATGGCAATAGTGTATGCATGTGTGTGTGGTGTGTGTATGACAATGCATCAACACACCATATTCTTAAATGTCAGAGGACCCTGTCAGCAGGATGTAAAACTGTAACATGCTCATTAGCAAGGTTTGCCATTAGCCAAATAGTGAATAATAATCAGATGTATTTCTTTCATTTAGGCCCCGTGATGATCAGAGTTTAAAACTTCCTTGTAAACAAAAATTATCTATGTAAATTGTCACCATGTATATCTGGACATGTATATCTGGATAATATTCACCTAAATAACAAAAAATGAGAAAAACTGTCATTTTGAATATTTGGGGATTCTGAGCAAGGTAGTGATTGTCGTAGGGTTTATACTGATGTGAAGAAACACCAGGACCATAGCAACTCCTATAAAGAAAACACTTAATTGGGGGACTCGCTTACTATTACAGAGGTTTAGTACATTATCATTATGACGGGAAGCATGGTGGTGTCTAGAAAGAGATGATGTTGGCTGCATCTTAGCTTATAGGCAACAGCAAGTCATTTGAGATACTGGGCAGTATGCTGAGAATAGGGAACCTCAAAACCTTCTCCCACACAGGCTCACTTCCTCTGACAAGGTCATAGTCACTCCAGCAAAAACACACAGCCTAATAGTACCATTCCTTATGAGATTTTGGAGGTCAGTTGTATTCAAACTACCAGAGTAGTAAAGCAGGCACTTAGCATTTGTTTTACTGAGTGTTCGATACCCACTATCATCAAAGAAAACAATTGTTTCCCTCATTAACTCATAATTGTCACACTAAGCTATTCTTTTATAATTAATAAGCTAAGCTATTATTCAAGAAATAATTGTTGACTTTGTACAAATGCTGAATGCACTGGTTCATAAAAGAAGCAAGTAGATAATATGTAAAACCATATATATATATACTTTTCTCTTGTGACCAAAGAAAAAGGCTTTGTTTCCCAGTAGCATAAAGCAAATATATATTTTGCATCAATTGTATGTATATTTTATTGTAAAATACTATGCTTTTCCAAATATTATCAATAAATATAATATTACAAATTTATTCATAGTGAATATGAAGAAACACTAAGAAAGAGTGCATTAGTGATGAATGATTAAGGCCCATATACATAATAGTATATTTTATCACATAGAGTCAATAAAACCCACAAATTTGTTAAAAAGCTATACCTACAAACCCCAAATATATACATCGTATATAGCAAACTTTTTAGTTAAAAGACACACAAACATATGTGTGGATGTAGTAAAAATACTAACTGAAATAAGAAGACAATTCACAATGAATTGCAGCAGTTACATCAGAGCAATCTCCTGTTGCTATGCTGAGAGCCCACGTATTATACCTGTTACAACTTCTTCCTGTGTTTTCCATCTCCATTTGTGCAATTCTCCTTAGTAAATTACATACCAGAGAATAAGAATCAGCTTTCAAGTATTGTATATAGCATATAAATAATGTATGAAAAATGCTAATTTGTTAGTTACAATCTGGATAACGGCAACTGTTCATAAATTTGCTCGAGGACTAACATTGTTTTGCTGATAGTTGACTGTGTAGGCTGTTGGTGCCTGTGATCATTGCATTTTTCAAAGGTCAGTTTTACACAGTAAAGCGTGGGAGTTTGATTGATTTTGCTCTGCATTTCAGGTTTTCATAACTGAAGAATTAGTGATGTGACTGATTGCTACTGAAAAGCCTGGTGTTAGAATTAATTGTGAAGACACCATAACTTCTCTGTCTTAGGGTTTCAATTGCTGTGAACAGACACCATGTTCAAGGCCACTCTTATAAACAAAAACCTGTAGTTGGGGTGACCTATATTTTCGAAAGTTCAGCCCATTATCACGGTACTACATGGTGGAGTGCAGGTAAACATGGTGCTAAAGAATGAGTTGAGATTCCAACATCTTGACCAACAGGCAACAGAAAGTAGTCTCTGAGATAGTGGGCGTGTTTTGATACCTCAAAGCCTACCTCCACAGTGACATTCTTCCTCCCCAAAGGCCACACCTACACAAAGTGACACTTCTGAATATGATCTTATGGTGGTCAGTTACATTTAAACTATCACACTTTTCATCTACCTCATGTTCTATTAACTACTAAGCCATATGTACAAACCCATGCATGTATCTTTGATACACAAATAAGAATTTAGCTACAGATATCTAGTAGTATCATTGTTAAATAAAAATTTATTTTTTTTACTGTGTAGCTCTGAACAATCATTTTGCTTGCTAGCAAAAAGAAATATCTTGAAAAATTAACATAAAAATAAATTGTTTATTTTATGTTCCATAGCAATTTTATATTTATTTGATGTATCCTATAGACATACCAAAAATAGATGCACTAGTATTCATAGATTTAATATTCTAAATTCATTTTCTATTAAATTGACTTCACATTTAATAGTTAAAATCTCCCTCCTTTTGTTATATATATTATTACGTTATATATATTCATACTGTATCAATCACTTTTTTACTTGCATTTCCCTGATGACTGAGGTTGTTGAACATTACTAAGTTATTCTTAGACATTTGAAGGTAAGAGGGGTCAAGGAAACCACAAGATAATCCACAGAATCAACTAACGGGCTCATTGGGGTTCACAGATATGGATGGGCAGGGAACCTGCATGGGACTGACCTGGGCACTCTGCATATATGTTACAGTTGTGTAGCTCAGTCCTCTTGTGGGACTCCTAACAGTGTGAGCAAGGACTGTCTCTGAGTCTTTTACTACTTTAGTGGACCAACTCTTATACTGGATCCCCTTTGTTCAGCCTTGATACATGGAAGGTGCTTAGTCTAATGAAAACTTGATATGCCATGTTTCATTGATATCCATGGGAGGCCTGCCCATTCCTGAACAGAAAGTGAGGAGGAGTGGTTTGTAAAGTGGAAACAGAGGGGTAGGTTTGGTGGAGGGGAAGAATTGGGAGAAGAAGAGGAATAGCATACTGCAGTCAGGATAGTAGATAGATAGATAGATAGATAGATAGATAGATAGATAGATAGATAGATAGATAGAT
>JABTXL010006268.1:13287855-13308725 GCA_025134845.1 Neodon shergylaensis
GAAGGAAGGAAGGAAGGAAGGAAGGAAGGAAGGAAGGAAGGAAGGAAGGAAGGAAGGGGAAATCCTTCCCAAGCCATTCTTTTAGTTGAGAGGTGATGTCCCATCTTTGCCTACTGCCAGGTGTTTTACGATGTTGTCAAATGACAGATTCTATTTGGACATGCAAAACAAGTTCTGGTTTGGCCTTGTGACTTTATGTTCAGGTGCCAGGTTATATTTTAGTGACTCTACTACAGTAGACATATGTTTATGGGACAAAGATTATGAATATACTGACATTTTGAAAAATTGAATGATGGGGCATATATCCCCAAACTCATTGTTTTGTCAGACAGGAATTCAGCAAAAGATAGGTCTGAAAATAGTACTTATGCAGGTGTAAGAGAGATACTGATTCTTCTGTCCTACAGAGACTAGAGGCTCAGCAGAAGAACAAAGGAAGGGAAATTGTTTAGGAGAAAATAAGCTCTGTTGGGGCTTTGACTTATAAAAGTCAAATAATGAGGTATCTATATATTCTTAATTTTTTATATTTCATGTCAGTAATTCTAAAGACGATATTAAAAACTTGTTCAGAAAATATAACTCACACATATGTTAATAAAATGAACTGATTATGGTTGAACAAAGTCTGAGACACCTAGAGCAAAGGGCAGGAAAACAAATTTGGTACTAAACTTATATTAAATGAGTATGTGTTAAAACTGAATCATCTATGTTAAAACTAATATACACATAATATTGATCATAGCCCTTTACCTCAGGTTTTGGTAACACAATGTCAGATTAAAAAAATGATAGATAATAGACATTAAAAAGACAGATGGATAGACAGACAGACAGACAGAAAGATAGCTACTCTAAACAACTTAAATATATGTGTGTGTCCTTGTGTGTGTATGTGTGTGAATCTTTTTAGTCTAGAAAATGATTCTTCTAGAAAATAAATATTTTTCTGTCTTACTTTGTCTTAGCAGTTATGATGTCCTAAGTGTATTGGAGGAAGCAGAATTCATTGATGAAAACTGAGTTGATGTTTTCCATACTCGGTTATTCATGAAACCTACTCCATCATTTTTGAAGTACCACTCTTTCAGATGCAAATTCACTCATATTGTCATTTCTCCTTTGAGCTTCTGTACACCGTTTCCATTCCGTCTTAGAAATCAGGTTCAGAAGCCTGTAAATGTGGCCTTTGATAAGAGTTTCTATTTCTTCTGTTTGGAGTACCTTATACAATAATTAGAAAGTGCAATTTATTGTAATTTTATTTTAAAAACTCAGCTTTGAAATTAACAAATTATGATATTCCAGTTTTTATTTTGAGCAAAATATAATCCATAAACCACTATCTGAGCAATCCTTGATAAATTATTTAAGTTTACTTGGTCCTAAGCTATTCCACGGGGAAAGATAACATGTTGAAACGCATGCTGTGCTGACTTTTCTTCCCTGTCAATCCATGAATCTAATACTGATTTTAAACACTTATGGGTGGTGAAATGATAATTATTTTAGAAAGCCATATAATCCTTGGTCCTAGGATTGCAAAATGAGATAATCATCAGGTCTATATGATGGTAAGTAAAATGAATTACATTGGGTGAAGCAGAATATTGCTGTTGTTTTTGTCCTTAGAAAGGTAAAATTCTTGTGTGAAAGAATATCAGGTCAAGACACAATAGCAAAAGTTATTATTATTAATTTTAAAAAAATAAAATAACAGGAAAAATAGTCCTTGACTGGCAGGAAGTTTGTTTTACATTCATTTGGTGCTGGTGTCACGCCTGGAATTTCAGGGCTTCACATCAATGTCGGGATTGACGTTTGTACTTAATGAAGGAAATTCAACAGGAGTGAGGGGAGGGGGAGGGAAAAGGGAGGCGGGAGGAGGCGGAAATTTTTAATAAAAAAGTAAAATAATAATAAAAGAAAGAAAAGTGGCATAATCCAAAAGGAAGGGCAATTATTATTACTTTCAAAACTTGTGAGAATATCACACTGTCTAATTTCTCTAAAATGATAAGTTTATTATAGTTTGGTATGGTATGTCAGGTCATTGTTGTGTGTAGTTTACTGTGCCTTGTATCAGTATGGAAATGATTCGTAAGCCATTGGTGATATAATAGTTGAAAATATCATCACTTACTCACATTTTTGCGATTGAATTTACTTTAGGTGTTTACTATGGAATGAATGATAATGCTCACCACAAAGAAATAAGAACATAACAGTTATTGTCCATGATTTGAACTTTTTCATGCTAACATAAAGCTTACAATTATTCTAAATATGCATTTTTGTTCTGTTTTTAATTTCTTTAATTTTACTGAATATAGACTTGGGCAGGTTTATGCACACATACAATTCATTCTGTTTACTGAGTTTCTTTATCCTATTTTATCTGCTCTCACTCTGTGTTATGATTCTGTAATTCCATTTCAAACATTGGTATGCATGTGGTATTAGTCCTTAGTTTTGTTGAAGTATGGTACAGCATTCAATGGGTACTCTTCTATATGTCAGAACTTTAGGATGAAATTCAATATTATCTTAAAGATACACATTTTTCCCTCTGTTCACACTGTGAGGTCCACAATATAAATATATTTAAAAATTGGAGCATTTGTCACTACGTGTGTGTATGTATGTGTGTGTATGTGTGTGTGCATGCACACGTGTGTGTTTGTGATGTATGTAAATAAGTAGCATAAGTAGCCAGTGCAAACATGTGCTGAACTTAGAGGTTGAGACCAGCTTTCTTCCTCAGTCAGTTTCCTCATTTATTGTCTGAGGAGTCTCTCTCCTCCTTGGAATCTGTACTTACCATTTCAGCTGGACTCACTGGCATGAAATCTCCTGGGATCTATCTCTATGCCATGTTCACAGTATGGGTTAAGATTACACACTGCCATCCCTGTTTAAATATATCTGAGCTCAAGTTTTCATTACTGCGCAGCAAGCATTTTACCTACTGAAGCATCTTTCCAGCTGGAAGAAAGAAACTAGTGCATTGCAAACGCCATGTTGAGTCTCTTATTTATGTATTATACAATATATATGAGGCTTTGCATATTGGGTCAAATCAATTCCTATATACTAGCTATTTGATATTAATATAGACAGAAGATGATATGCAGGTAAAAGTTTTTATTGTTTTTGCTTATGTAATAGCCCTTCATTCTGACACATGGCAGTTACCTTCTTTCTTTTAGACCAAACCTTCAATTTCACATAAAAAGCTTCAGCTTTTAATATTTTGTAAAGTAGTTAATTCTTATCCCACATTACACATTTGTATTACTGAATCTAAACTTTACCTCTACTTGAAAATCTTTGGGCATTGCATTCCTATTATTTATTTCTTGGATAATAATTGTAATAATTTTAAAATATATGGTGGAAACAAGAGCCACTGCTTTGGAAAATCACAACTAATTCCGATGATTCTAACACCTAAAGTACTCACTCTATACGCAGAAATGTTAATCTACCAATAGTATTATTATTCATTATTTTCCATATACTCTTTAAAATAGTGTATCTCTGATTTCTTGATATATATTTTTTTTAAATTTCCAACATGTGTTCACATTGTTCGTCCATATGTTCATATGCAAATTTTGGAGCTCTGATTTAAAAGCACATTCATACTGCTGTGGCAAATACTTCTGAATATCAAAAAAATGAATTGCATTCTTAATGTATTTCATGCATTAAATAAATGCAGTTGATGTGACTGTGGCCATGAGTCACCCCAGCCATATTATTAACATTAATTGTCGCTTTCTTTAGAATTTCTTAATTTTATTCACAAGCTTCTGAAACAAGTATGCAATTGAAGTCATATGGGCAAGTATATGATTGTACTTGGTCATATATGAAAAACAGAAGAGTTTAATAACATTTTGAGTAAAATGATTTGCATTTTCATGGAAATAGTAGAGCAAGTAAAAGTGGCTAATCCATTAATTTTTTATTATTTTCAAACAATTACACTAGATTTTGCTGTGTAAAATTTAAATCTGTAAGTAACATATATGCAAATATTTCTTACAGTTTTTACATCTGTAATATTTCCATTGTAATATAATTATCTTTTCCATTTATACTTCATACTGACTAATATATATATAAATATAATATTTACAGATTATCTATTAATTCATTGGGCATATTTAAATGAATGATGTATACATATTAACCTTTTACACCATATTGATATCTAATATTTTGTTCTGTTTTTTTAAGTATAAACCTATATTTAATGAAAGAAAAAAGACAAAACTTTCACAGTGTCAGAAAAGTTATAAATGGAGCTATAGAAATGACAAGTTGTCTCACAGATGGAGAGCAGAGGCTTATACTATTTAGTAGTTTTAATACATTTTTAAAAAAATTATAAAAATGGACTGCCTCTGTGTGTGTGATTATATATGTGTGTATGTGTTAAATATTAAGTATTTATTTATTTATTTAATATTCCTACATCAATTTCACCTCTCTCCTCTCCATATAGTCTCTCCTGTAGCTCCACCTGTCCAGCCCCCAATCTACTTCTCCTCCATTTCTATTCAGAACAGGACAGGCCTTCCTTGGATAGTGACAAAATATGGCATATCAAATTTCAATATGACTAAAAACCTCTCTGATGTGGTATTTCCCTCTGTATGCTGTGAATATGTTTTATTATCATTGGATAATAAAAAAGCTGTTTTGGTCAATGGCTTAGCAGAGTAAAGGTAGGTAGGAAATTGGAACAGATTTAGTTAGAAAGAGTAGACAGAATCAAAGACATGCTATATACCTGCCAAAGGAGACACATGCCAGCACCTTATTCGGTAAGACACAGCTTGTGGCAATACATAGATTAATAAAAATGGATTAATTTAATATATATGAACTAGCTAGAAATCTGTCTAAGCTATTGGTCAAAAGTGTTGTAATTAGTATAGTTTCTGTGTAATTATTCAGGTCTTGGTGGCCAGGAAACAAACAAGCAGTCTCTGCTTACAAAATGGCACCCATACATTTGGGACTAACCCGCATGGGCAGCCACACACTTCTGATCCAATTTCTTGTATGCCTGCTCAGAGTTAGGAGGAAAGTAATTGAGAATATGCTTGCTGCCCAGCACCCCAGCCTGAGCAAGCAGCTGGATCAAGTCTGCTAGGCATGCACAGGCAGAAAAGCATGGTGGTTTCCTGCCACTGTACACAGAGACATTTCCAGACCATGAAGCATGCTGAATGGCAGAATTAGCTTTTACTCAGACAAAAGTGGTTCGTGTTCAAAGGTCATTACTAATATCTTACACATAACTTTCTATTGTTAGACTGTAGAGTTGCATGAAACATACTGTCATTCTTTTCCTCCCACCTTTTCTTTCTTTTGGAATGGAAATATATGCTAGCATAACTCACAAGGCATTCTAATAATTTATTAATACATTTTTCACAGCTCCAGAAATGTGGATTAACTTCACTTCAAGAACAATCTGTAACTTGAGTCTCCTCTGTGTCTGATATACACAATTAGATGTGACTTAATGCATTAGAGTTCAACATTAATACTTGGACAAACCTATACATTAAGGCTTTGGGGAGGTAAGATGAATATATTTTAATGTAAAAATTTATCTCCTGCCTAGAGACATATGTCAGAACTTTAAGTCTTAAAGAGATTGTATTTGGAGATAAGACTGATAAGAAAATATTTGGGTTAAATGAGGTCCTAGGATGGAGATAATGAATTTGTCCATTGTGTTTACCTGTATCAAGGAAGAAAATGACCCTATACAACCTGGAAAAATATCTTACTAAACACCTGCCCTTACTGACATGATTTAAGAATTTTGGACTTCATAACTGTAGGGTAGCTAATTCCTGTTGCTGTAATATGTGTTATGACAGTCTGTGTTCAACTATACATACTTTGGTATTGAGAAGTAAGATGTAATCACCAAAAATGTAGAAGAAACACTAGAGTTGAATAATAGCTATGAATCATAGAACAAACAGATTGATACAAATGACAATCATAATAAATCATAAATAATACTTCAATAATTCTCACTAATGCCAATATGGAAGCTCAGAAGTGCACTCCAAAATCTATTTTGAAATTTAGAAAAAAAATATTTTTTTCTCTTTTTAATAAATATTATTTCATAAATAAAATCAGAAGCCTTAGCAAAGTTTGTTATATTTTAAATATCTTAACTATGTTTATGTAACTTTGATTGAATGTTGTGGCACTGATTTCTGTTCTTAACACTTCACTCCTTGCTATGACTATTTTTACATAAATCAAAATTCAATACTGTGTTAGAAATTAATATATTTCAGTGCTGGAGATTGAACCCAGGGCCTTGTTTCTGTCAAGAATTATTTGAACACCGAGTTGATCCATAACTTTCTATCCTTGATTTTAACTAGTATTTGGATCTATGCTTTCTCTGTGGTGACCTGTTTGACTCATTTCAACTTTAGATTTTGACAAGTTAAACTTATTATTTTGTCATCTCAAATAAATTATACTTTGATTTGCATTTTAAGATAAAAAATGTGTAGCCGAATTTCCCTTATACATATATTTTGAAAATTAATGCTTTTGTTGTTCTCTTATTTTGATATATTTTGATCATGCAATGCAAAATATATGGGAGAACTTGGCTTAGATTCTGATAAGATTTATCTTTGATTATATTCATGTTGAAATATTATGAATAACTTCTTTTTGTGTGTAAATGTTAACGTTCTGTATCTTGTTTGATGCTGAAGCACTCAAATGACTGTTCAATTTAATTAATCTTTTCTCTATTTCTTTACTATATCCTATGTATGATTGTTAAAAGCTAGCACAATATTCATTAATTTAATATTTGGACACTTTTGCTAACTTTTCTTTTTCTTTGGTACCCTGGGTCTACTGACTTTGATGAACTCTGTGATTCAGACTGCTTTAAAGGTTTAGTGAAGGTGAATTGTTGTCTATTGGATTAATAAAGGTTGACAGTTTTTTTCTGAACTAATTTTTTACTATATAGTATTATATTCTGAAATGCAAAATACAAAATAAATTATAATCTCTAAAGAATTATCAGATGCATGCTCCAGAAGTATAAAGCACATATCAACGTTACGTCCAACCAGAACATGAGGAAGAATCCTGAACTGAGACCAAGTATATACAATTTTGAGGGCAAAAGAGAAAGCCAACTCAAGAAACCACTCTGAAAATACCAATATATCATGAGAGAGTTTTAAGTGATATAGCTAAACCTGAGAATCACTCAGTAAGCAGGACACAATGGTGATTGGACTAAGATCAGAAAATATTTACAAATCAGAGACAACATGTGTTATTTGACTTTCTAATTCAGGTATATTGTCCTTAATTTGTCTAATTCCAATCCATATATTTTCTAGAAAACCACATAATTTCATTCATTAACATGGCTGAACAAAATGCCATTCTGTAAAATGAACGCATTTTCTTTACCCATTGTTATGTCAGTGAACACTTACACTGCTTTATAGCTTTGTTAATACAAACAATGCTGCAGTAGACATGAATATGAGAGTGTCTGTATAGTATATGCTGAAATTTTAATTTGAATATGGGCCATGCAGATATTTTGTTTAGTATTTGTGATGGTTTGAAATAAAATATCTCCCAAAGGGAGTAGCATTATTGGGAGGCGTGGCTTTGTTGAAATAGGCGTGTCCTTATTGGAGAAAGTGTACCCCGGTAGGGGTGGGCTTTGAGGTATCTTTTATTCAAGTATCACTCAGTGTGAGACTCAGACCATTTCCCACTACCTGTAAGATGTTTGGAAACTTAACTATCTCGTTAGCACCATGTCTGCTTGCACGCTCTCATGCTCCCCATTGAAAACCCAGGGACAGATATTGTGGGTCAACCTGAAGATATGAAAAGCAGGGCAACTAGCCACTGGCTCTTATCTCGACCTCCATCCAAAGTAACGATCCTGCCTCCAGAAATCTCAAAACAAGACTGAGTCTGTGAACTGTCTCCTCTCATCTTATTTTCCTCTCTGGGACTGGAATTAAAGGTTGGCACCACTGTCATTAAAGGCATGCACTACCTGGTTTCTATGGCAATTAGTGTGGCTACTGGAATTAAAGGTGTGTGTTACCACTGCCTGGTCTGTAAGACTGACGTGGGACTATTTTACTCTCTGATCTTCAGACAACCTTTATTTATTAAAATACAAATGGAATGTCACTTCTTCCCATCATGATGATAATGGACTTAACCTCTGAACTGTAAGATGACACCTCAATTAAATATTTTCCTTTTATAGGAGTTGCTGAGGTTTTGGTGTCTCTTCACAGAAATAGAAACCATAACTAAGACAGATGCAAAATTTTGAATCAGAAGTGTTGGACATGACCTGGCATTTTAAAGTTCTTAGAGAAGTAATGTTCTACTTAGCCATCAAGATTTTCCATGGAAGAGCATATACCTAACATGTTCCCTTAATTTAGGTCATCAACATGACAGAAACATCAAGAAACTGCAGTTTTGATCAGATACTGACAAGATGCCTCATTTGGAAAAGGAGCTACTTATCAAGACTGATGAAATTAAGTGATACCAGAAACCACACAGTAGAAGGAAAGAAATGCCACTACTAGTAGATTGTTTTTGAGATCAATACGTCCAAAAATGTTCTGCAGTATACTCATGTACATACACATAAATATAAATGCACAAATACACACATACACACGCACACATACACACACACTAAAAGAGTACAATGATAGGTGTATGTTCTTTCAGAGACATTGCAGGACTAGAAGATTATTTTGTAGATTTTGGGTTTGATTTTTGGACATTGTCAAAGAAATCATGGTGGAATAAAAGCTGCAGGACCAAATTTCTTGTAGAAATTTGCTGTTTCTCCTGAGGGAAAAAAAAAAACTGGAATGAGAGGCAGCATTCCATTCCACCCACAGACCATGTGTTCTCTGAGTGTGAGGGAATCTTGAGATACATGCTCCTTTTGCTACTGCAAAAATCTCATGATCAAAAGTATCCTAAAATAAATGCATGGAATATACTATAACGTGCAGAAGGAATGGTACAACAAAACTGGCTTAAGTGAATCATATCAGCCACTGGTTATAAAAGTCAGGATTCTCAGAATTACTGACATTAACAAGCATTCTCTTAATTTTGCTTTGCTTTTTGAATATTATCATTGAAATCAGAATTACTGCCTTCCAGTTTATTAAATTTGTTTGCCCCATTTTATGAAAAACATGTTTTGTACTCTATGGGTAGTTAGAAAATGTGCTAAAATTGCTCTGTTATTTGAAATAAAGATAGCTTTGCAATAGTTTAATATTCATTCACAAAAGCAAAATTTTCTTATTCTTTATTTCATTTGAGATATGGGTTATTCTAGTCCAAAGGGCATCTGCAACTTATTGTGAAGATCAACCTGGCCTTGAATTTCTTGTGCTCTTGGATATCTTTTCTGAATTTTGGAATAATAACTGTATTCATCATGCTTAACTCCAGAGTAACTAGAACTTTTATATGATACAAATTGTAAGTTTACAGTCCATTTTCTAAAGTACAATTCTATGTCCCTGACTGATGCTCATGAACTATTCAAGAGGACTTATTAAATGCTTATAATGTAACTTCTATTCATGCTAAAACATTTTGAAAGCATATAGTTTTCTATATAAGAATTAAGTTTATAGAATCTAAAATGTGTATTTGAAAATATACACAATTTCATTCAAGATTTTGCTCAGATTAAACCAAACAAAAATGTTTTCCAAATTGCTAACTACTGAATTAAACAGGTTTCTATATAGGAACAGAAATGATAGAAGTGTGTGTGTGTGTGTATGGGGGTGTAAGCTGTGACATACCAGTAAGACTCTGGCATTTTTCTCCTTCAGCAGCTACAAGGTGTCTTCCTGGCTCTGCCTTCTTTCTCCCTATATTCAGTTTAGTTTACCAGTCTATCTCTGTTCTGCCCTGCCAAGGTCAAAGTAGCTTCGTTATTAACCAATGGTAATAAAACTTATCCACAGAAAACAAAGGGGAATCCCACATGATCATCAATATCATCCTCTCTCTCTCTCTCTCTCTCTCTCTCTCTCTCTCTCTCTCTCTCTCTCTCTCTGTGTGTGTGTGTGTGTGTGTATCTGTGTTTTATTAGAATGATTTACAGACAATAGTCTAGCTACATACAACAATAGCTGTGTAACACAGAAATTTCAAGAATTCAGGAATAGGTGAGTCCAGAATTCTAGATGTCTTATCTGGTCCTTGGAATACTACAGCATCACAAAAAAAGTAGGATCTAGTACTAGTGAAGGAAGGAATTTGCCAGTGAAAATGAGGGCAAGCAAATTATTTAAGAAAATACCCTTCTTCAAATTCCTTTATATAGGTTGTCATTAGAAGATATAGGCCAGATTAAAAATGGATGTTCCCACTTGAAAGGATGTAAATAAAAGAAAAACTCTCAGCAGTGCTTGAGATTTTGTACATTTCAGAGGTAGTCAAATTTGCAACCAAGAATAACTATCTTTAGTGCATATCTTTGAAAACTACACACAGTCACATATATTTTGTCAGGTTTAATTTCCAAATAAAACAATAAATTTGTCAAAATTATGTATAGCAAAATATATGTATCTCATATAGAACTGAAAATACCTCATATATTTAGCCATGTTATAATTATGACTAGCATGATATAACAATCCCAAATACAACTTCAAATACATTAAAAAATTTTAGAGTAGCTGGAAATGCACATACAGGTGTATTATTTTAATACTTCAAAACTTAAATATCACAGTAACTGATGGTTTCCTAATTGATGTTACATAGCATAATAAGGGAATAGAGTAAAGAAAACACAAATATCTAAGCAAACACATTCATAACAAAATATGATAGAAACACTCATATTAATTACAATCCTTATTTCTGCAATGGTCATATGGATCTAGTTAGTATTTATAATTACCTCCTTCTACTGCCCACTCTGTATTCCTTCTACCCTCAGCAAGCACCTCAACAGGTCTTCTTTCTTTTCCTGGAGTAGTGATCCATAAATTTATTCCTGAATATTCTGTGCCCTTTGTATCCTGTCTGTGTCAATTTATTGTATTTAAACAATCACAGAACATGGTAGCTAGCACCGAGAGATGTTCTAATGAGAAAATGTTTTTGCAATGTTGGACTGTAGATAAGCCTATATTTAGGGCACTTTCTATGTTAAAAATTGATATGACAGGTCTTAGCCATTGTAGGTGATTTCATCCTTGCACTGATGGTCCTAGGTTTTACAAGAAAGCATACTGAACTAGCTGTAGGGTTCAAGTCAGTAAGCCACATCCCTCCATGGTCTCTGCATCAACTCCTGCCTCAAGGTTCCTGCCATGCTTGAGTTCCTTCCTGACTTCCTTGACTGTGGAACAGCAATGTAAAAGTGTAAGGCAAACAAAGCTTTCCTCCCTAATTTGTTTTTTCTCGTGGTATTTCATGACAACAATATTAAACTGAAAGAGGAGAATTTGAAAGATAAAGTAGACTTTGCCCCAGAAAAAAAATATTTTATTTATTAAAGAACTCAATAGGTAGCTTCATGACAATTGACTTTAGGCACCTTGGCAAACTGAGGTAATGTCTCACAGCTATGCATCCTGAAGTCAGAAAGCTTGCTCTTTTGTTCTTGGTTATAAGCTTCGAAAGTTTAACTCTGCTGCCATTCCTCTGATACAACATTATCCACTCTTATTGCACTGAAACTGTAAACCCATCAAACACTTCCCATATATTAGTTGTTTTGGTTTTGATGATATTTTTAAAAAGAATAGAAAAGTAAATCATACATAGAGAGAAAAGAGAAATCCACAAAATATATCTAAAATGTTAAAATTAAATGCAAATATGTGTTTAATTTTTACACTATTGTACTTATGAAAAACCATAGTTTGTGTATGATTCATAATCTGATAATTTTGCCTATGATTCTATTATTCTAAATATTTAAGTTTCAGCAAGTGTCAAAGAGAATTAAAAAGTGTAAATTTATTTAAGACTTTTTTCTATAATCATTATATCAATGTTTGTAAATTTTACCTCCATTACGGTCTCTGAAATTATCAAATATGGTCAATGAACATTCCTGACTAAAAATAATATTTTGTCATCCTAATCAGTTACAATATCTAAGTTATGTTTTTTTGTGAAATAATGACTCAATTTGAACTTAAACATAAGGGAAATTTATGTATCGTGTAGAGAATTGTTTTTAAATCCTTATTATTGAAATTAGTCCATTGGTGGAGATTTCCAAACGCAATTATACAATGTAAAAGATATACTCAAGGTGAACACCAGAGGGCAACCTTACTTGGAACAGAATCCAGTAGGGAACACAAAGAAAATATTGATTTTTTTCTTCTAGTATAAAAACTAATAATTACCAGCAATTCAAAATAGTTATATGTAATCCAAGAATCTATATCTAGTTTATTAATGGTATAATTACTTGTACAGTAAAAAAGTTCCTTTTAGTTAAGGCTTTAATTGTAGCAGAGTTGATTACCAAAAATTACTCTGTCCAGAACACTCTTCTAGACACTTCTAATTTCCTTATCTTACACATTCAGCCTTACTGTTCACATTACACAATGATGGCGAGTTCCATTTGGTAATGCAGGATCACAATAGATAATTCTAAGTCCATTGCTTGCTTGCATCAGCAAACGTTTGCCACTTAGAATGACACAGTTCTCACTTTATGTGAAATGGTTAGGCATGGCAAATTGGATGAGCAGTGTGTGTTTACTAAACAATGTAAATTAGAAGAGAAACTTCTCGTGCTGTGATGGCTTGATTTGAATTATACACAAAGAGTTTCAGGATTATACAGAGAAAAAAAGTATAAGATGGAAATTAGTGAAGCTGTTTAGAAAGTGAATGGAAAATAAAGTCAAAAATAAGTGAAAAGGAAACCATGGGCGGAAGTAAAGCTAATTTTGAAAGTCTTTTCTTAGGGTGAAAGCTGCATAAGAATGTAGGTGAGTTGCCACATACACATGCACACACTCATGCCTTCACATACGTCACCCATTGTTATTTTCTGAATAAAGCCTTGGCAGGACTTTTATTTCCTCTGAGAGCTGAGGTGATATCATAGGCTTTCTGATTTTTATATGTGAAACCCATTAGCTTTTAGAGTTGGTTGGAGTCCTCTGTACCTTTGACTACTGTAACTATCTCCCTTCCTCAGAAAGTGTCTGGGCCCCTCAGATCTCATATTGTGTGTCACCACTTCGTGAAGGATTCTCTGACTCCATATGCTCAAAAGTTGTCTTCCTACGTTGTTTTTTCTTACATGTTCTTAATCTGGTCTGCTGATATGTACTAACACACTGGGCATATTTAGTTTGTTAGCATCTTCCTGCCCGATGAGACTCTACAAAGTGAAATGTTCAGGGCTTAAATAAAGCCTATGTTGATGGAAAACACAGCTGCTCTTAAAAAGAAAATAAAAAGTTTATTTATAAGCCAACTATGTATGACCAAAGCTTGAAGAATTCAGACTGAAGTACTCTAAGCAGTGTACTCCCCAACAGAAGAAGTCACATAAACGTTTATAGTCACAAAACAAAATGAGTAATAAAGAGTACATTTACGATAAATCAGTAGGAGCATTAAGCCGGTGGGTAATGCAGGGAGATCTATAGCTTGTTAACTCTTGAAGGGCCTTGTTGGCTGGAAAAGGTTGCAGTTTCTCATGCCTTAGTAGCTTTTTTATAAGCTTTAAGCTCAGAAACATGGAAACCCCCTCCCTTCCTCATAAATTGCCCTGCCCCTACCTGCTCTATTCTGCAGATTGTCTCTCAGCCTAATGGATTGACGTAATCTGAAAGCTTTCTCTAAAGAAGATGCCTGACTTATCATTAACTTTGCCTTTGACACAGATTCTTGCTAGAAGTCTTCTTTGTTGCTTGTATTAGAAGACTTGTGATAGGAGCATGCCTCTTAATGCAAATTTGGTGATAACCTAGCCACTGTCTCCAGCCTAAATATTCCCTTTTCTTCCAGGAATAAAGTGGAGTTGCAACACTCAACCATCTCCCCAGAGAGCTGTCTCTACTGACTAACAAGCTGCAGGACCCTGCTCACTTGCTTTGGTCCCCTCGCTTTGGCCCCTTCTGCCTCATGGAAGGTGGCTGAAAATTTCTTTGAGGAAGCAAGTTACAGTTTATATTCTTGCTTAGCATTTTTTTTTGCTTTAGTATTAGAAGAAGATAAACGTTTATTAAGCTTTGCCATACTTTCTATTATCAGTCAGTAGTCAAAATGATATGGAGAGGGGGAAATTAAATTGTTACCAAAGTGACTAAGATCTAGCAATATAATTTTGACTCTTACGTACACAATTTCATATTCTTTGCAGACATGGAATTCTACTCAGTTGAGGTCAAATGGTGTAGAGTATACCTAGTATAAACTCAGTTTCTTCAGAAAAACATCAGTTTCTTAGCAGATTTCTTTTTGAGATTCTTTGACTATCTCATGGATATCCATACTTTAACAAATATGGATGCCCTAATTCATATGCCTGGGATATATTTTCTTGGAACATAGGACATGTACCTACAACTGTGATGCTGATATCTCTCTCTTTTTGTTTTTTGTTTTTTTTTTGTTTTTTGTTTTTCGAGACAGGGTTTCTCTGTGGCTTTGGAGCTTGTCCTGGAACTAGCTCTGTAGACCAGGCTGGTCTCGAACTCACAGAGATCCGCCTGCCTCTGCCTCCCGAGTGCTGGGATTAAAGGCATGCACCACCATCGCCCGGCGCTGATATCTCTGTATGTATTATATGAATGCCCAAATTTATATGTTGCAAGAAAAGTTTTTTTTTTTCTAAATTAAAGCCAATTTTGTTATAAGACAAGAATTCATTCTTTCTGCTACTAGGACAATTTGTCTACAATGTTTTCTACCCTCTTTAATACTCTGTTGTTAATCAAGCACAATGTCATTAAAATATGTCATACTTTCCCTAAAATCATTTAGATTTCTTCTCTTTTCTGCTGCTCCCTGGTGCCTATATCCTAATGTATACAGATAGCCACTTCTTAAATCTGTTTGTATGGTCTCCCCATTAACATATACTGATTTTACTAAATATAGAAATTGTTTTCTTTTGATACTTAAAATATAACTAAAACTTCATTTCGGGACACATGACCTTCCAGAATTTTCTAGCTACACGAAATATCAAATCCATTTTGTCCTGCATCTGTAGCACCACGGTTCAATCCTCTTGTTTGTTCACATAATGGACTGCAGAGATGCCTCTCTAGTTAAGGATGTTTACTGATCTTACAGAAGATAAGAACTTCAGTTGTCAACATCCACATAATGCAGTTTGAGTCTATAACTTAAGCTCCAAGCTGATGCTCTCATCTGTCCTCCAAAGACCCACCACTGATTGTTAGGTGCATACACAAACTCCAATATAAGACTATACACACATGCACAATCTTTTTAATAATGAAAAACAAATCTTAAAGCTCATGAATGCAAACCCTGTATATCATGTGCACACACACACGTTCCTCGTCAGCTGTAAACTATTTTCTTAGAATGTGGTGTCCCTTGCTTGTTCCTATCAATGGAGAGTCAGTTTTAATTGTAGTAGTTCAAGTATGCGTTGAATGCATTGAATTTAAATTATTCTCTATACAAACTTCCTTCAAAACTCAGCTATTCCTAAATTCCATTAGTGTCTTTCTAATTTATGTTGGGGATTTAAACTGAGGTATTTGCTGCTTCTTTAAAACTCGAAGGGAGAGGATGTTCCAGCACGCTAATCATCGTTAGCACCAAACGTGAATCATGTTGGATACACAGCAGCTGGAATACGGTGTCTAGAGAACATAGTCAGTATGAGGCATAAAGTTGCTGAGACTATGGACCTTAGAACTTGCAAGCTCTTATTGGAATCTCAACTCTTTAGCCTTCCAGAGCATCTTTTCTTTAGAATATCTGTAAGAAGGTTCTCTTCTGAGGGAATTCCTAGTAAAGATTCCATTGGAGGTGTCCTCATCATTGGTCTTCTCCTTATAATAGTCTCAAATTTAGATAACATTGACTAATCAGTAGGCTAAAACAAAGTTATTTAAGAGTTGATATAATAGTTAAAGACATAGACTAGTACAACAAAAACCATTTTGAAAATAGACACGAGAAAATGAATTAAGGACTATTAAATTAATCATTCTTTGCTTTGAAAGGTTGATAACACAATAAAATAACATGATTAAAAATAGTGACATTTGTAAACTGTTGATATATTTTAACAATCATAACCTGAGTTGGATCTAGTCTTACAGAGTCATACGCATGGCTCAGAATGTACTGAGATTTCTTAACAATTTGTGAAACGTGCGGGAAAATTTGCTTTCCTCTCTTAAGACAAAGCAGCACTTGGGGAAGAAAATACTATCAAGCATTGCAAAATTACATCTCCTTCTACAAAATGGGCTTGAACACATTTGTCCAATTTCAAAAATGAACTCTGTCACAAAAAGATAAAGAGTGATAACTATTGAAAACCCAAAGAGATATTTTAGTTTAAAGTCGATTTCATGTCATTTAGAACTACATCTTCTCATTAATTCCTCATTTGCCTGCATTCGAATAGATACAAAGACAAAGCATTTGTAGCAATTACCATGGTGAAGGTGCAGAAAACTTATGTCCAAATTAAAAATTCAAATTAAGAATGTGGCAGAATTCTGATAGCATAAGACACGACTAGAAATTCTTCAAGTAATGAAGAATAAATGGATTTTTAGTGTTGTGTTCCAACGAAGATTTTAGAGGTAAATGACTTCATGTTTCACATCATCAAGTGAAAAGAAAAAATTCTGATGATGTATCAAGCATAGAATTTGCATACAATATGAAAGATGATTGGCAGAGAAGTGTCTGAGGATGTAGCTGGATTACTGAAATAACTCAAAAAAAATCATGAAGGAGATAAATTCTTACTAACAAAGTTGATTCCTTATGAAATGAAGATACTTGCTAAACTTCCAATTCCAACAGCCTGAGCTTTGCCTGTACCTCTGTAGTAGAATCCTCAAGACAAGCTTCATAGTCATGGATAGGGCTTCAGGAAAAATATTTTCCAACCTGCCCTTACTTACAATAAAGATTTTTTAAGTAATTATATTTCTCTATTTTTCAACATATTGCTCAGTTATATTTTATTGTTTGTTTGTCTGCTTGGTTAGTCATTTTTTTAAAATTTGTTTTCTTTTGTTTTTTAACTTTCCTGTTAAGTTTACTCTTGGCATTTGTTTTTGAACCATTTTATTCTAACATAAATTATATCAGTTTTATTTAGTAAATTAGAAAATGAGAGGAAGCTTCACTTTCCCCAACCCCACTCCCAGCCCCATGCTCCCAACTTTTGCCTGGCAATCTTGTCTGCTTCCAATTTCCAGGAGGATCTATATATGTTTTTCTTTGGGTTCACCTTATTATTTAGCTTCTCTAGGCTCATGAACTATAGGCTCAATGGCCTTTGTAAATGGTTAAAACCCACTAATGAGTGAGTACATACCATATTCATATTTTTGGGTCTGGGTTATCTTACTCAGGATAGTGTTTTCTATTTCCATCCATTTGCATGCAAAATTCAAGATGTCATTGTTTTTTACCGCTGAGTAGTACTCTAATGTGTAGATGTGCAACACTTTCTTCATCCATTCTTCCATTGAGGGGTATCTAGGTTGTTTCCAGTTTCTGGCTATTACAAATAGTGCTGCTATGAACATATTTGAACAAATGCTTTTGTAGTATGATTGGGCATCTCTGGGATATAGTCCCAAGAGTGGTATTGCTGGATCCTGAGGTAGGTTGACTCCCAATTTTCTGAGAAACCACCACACTGATTTCCAAAGTGGTTGCACAAGTTTGCATTCCCACCAGCAATGGATGAGTGTTACCCTTATTCCACATGCTCTCCAGCATAGGTTATCATTGGTGTTTTTGATTTTAGCCATTCTGACAGGTGTGAGGTGGTATCTCAAAGTTGTTTTGATTTGCATTTCCCCGATCATTAAAAAAGTTGAACATGTCCTTAAGAAGCAGAGAGGGGATGAAAGAAGGGAGAAGGGGAGGATTTGGAGAGCTTGGGGGAGTAGGATGGTTGAGATGGAGGAAGGGCCGATATGGGAACAGGGAAGAAGATATTTTAATTAAGGGAGCCATTTTAGGGTTGGCAAAAGGCTTGGCTCTAGAGGGGTTCCAAGGTGTCTACGGGGATGTCCCCAGCTAGGTCCTTGGGCAGTAGAGGAGAGGGTGCCTGAACTGGTCTTGATCACTAGTCAGACAGATGACTATCTTGAATATCACCATAGAACCTTCATCTGGCGACAGATGGAGATAAAGATGGAGCCCCAAATCGGAGCACTTGGACTGAGTTCCCAAGGTCCATTTGAAGAGCAGAAGGAGGGAGAATATGAGCAAGGAAGTCCGGACCGCGAGGGGTTTTTCCACCCACTGAGACAGTGTGCCTGCCTGATCTAATTGGAGCTCACCAAAGCCAGCTGGACTGGAACTGAACAAGCATGTGATCAAACTGGACTCTCTGAATTTGTCTTACTATTGGTGCCGACTGAGAAGTCAATGATAATGGCACTGGGATTTGTCTCTACTGCATGTACTGGCTTTTTGGGATTCTAGTATATTTGGATTCACACCTTCCTAAGCCTGGATGGAGAGGGGAGGGCCTTGAACTTCCCACAGAGCAGGGTACCATGCCCTCTCTTGGGACTGGAGGGGGAGGAAGGAGGATGAGTGGGGGATCAGGAGGGAAATGGAAGAAGGGGAAAAAGTAGAGATTTTGAATGGTATTATTTATAAAGCGATTAAAAAAAGAAAGCTTCATGTTTGTGTGTTTGTATTCAAACAAACTTAACTAGGAAAACTGTAGCAACATATTACCTGATGATGCAAAAATTATTGCATTATTTAATCTGACCTTCCCTTTCAAGATTGAGAATTTAACACATGCTTGCAACATGAAGCAGTGATGGTATCTTACTACCATAAAGACACCTATTAGTCGTGTCCAGGACAAATTGGGATTTATTGCTCAAACATAATTCTTCCAAATGTGCTGGCTGTTCATAAGAAGACAGAGAAATATAGCTCAAAAGTAACAGGAGGCAGAAATAATTACACACTTCACTCTGCCACAGTGATGTTCTTCTGGGATATGCAGCAAAGTCCCCACATATTATGAATAGGTTTTTGTCAAGACTGCAGATGTATGTTTCTAACTTCTAAATCAAGCAAATTCCTATGTCAAAACAAATGAGCAGCTTCAGAGGAGTCAAGAAATAAAAATATGTGTATGAATCATGAACTTAGATTAATGTGGAGCTACAAATACATTTAAATTTTTCACCACTGGTGTTGACTGTGCCTCCAGGATGATAAAGAATGTCACCTATCATTCAAACTGCTTATTCTACTCATCAGCCACAGTTCATAAAACGTGATAAATTGTGGAGAAGCAGCAGGTAAATTTTATAAAAGTAGTAGGCAATATAATGACCAAATATAATGTAAACTATTTGCTAACCTACAGAACAATTATACAAATACTGTCAAGAGCATTTCAAAGTGTAATTGTTTGCTTATACTTAATGAATGAAGGAACTTAAGTATCTACACCAAATTTCTTTAAAATGACAGCCGAATAATTCATGTTTTTCTATTTAAATATTTGGATTTGTTATCAGTCATTAAACTTGTAGATAACATATGAACATTATTTTCAGGATATAACTTATTATTAAAGACTGAGCAGAGCTTTGGCTGTGTTTGAAACTGAAACCAAAGACATTTTCCAAATTCCCACAATAGTCATTTCAACTTTTCCCAAGGCTAACTTTTAAAATCCAATTGCAAAAATCAGAGACACAATCTTTCTCTCTCCAATACACATAAGAATTGCAATAAGTGAATATTAAAATATTAATCTTAAAATGTACAAGATTTTAGAATAATTAAATTATGTGCTTTATATTCCATTCAAGGAACTGTCAAATGAAAATTACAATATAGAAAAGTAAAGTAACATTACTTATAATATTGTTAAAGGCTATCAGCAATTTCTAATTAACACTAATATCATGGATTCTCACTATATTTCAGAATAAAAGAGATTTTGCCTTTTTATAAGAACTCCATAAAAGAGTTGACTTTTTTTTTTTATTTCAATAAGAGACTGGCTTTTTGTTCTATATAGTCTTCTCACTCATGTTTCTATTGGTTGCCGCATATATGTGTGTGTGTGTGTGTGTGTGTGCATTTGTGTGTGTATTCAGTGTCAATTTTCCCAATAAATGCTGCCAAATATTTGAAGAGGACATCGCACAAAGAAAGAAATATGAATAAGAATAATACATTTGTTAGGAGAGAAAGAATCCAATATGGAGATTCTTGGTGTAAAACATCTAGTCATCCAACTTTAAGATACAAATTATTTTGCTCATAATATTAATCAGCCTATTCCTGACATGGAAAGCTCCCTGACATTTCTTCTCTGATTTCATTTGCTCCTGAGATGCCATGTATGGTTTATGCATTTTGCATGATGTATCATTTATAAAGAAAGTAATGTTTTATTTCAACTATACTGAAAATATCAGTCCTATTCCTTGTGTTATATTCCATTATTTTACCCAACTAATTTTAGGTTGATGTGAAGAGTAACATATATATATATATATATATATATATATATATATATATATATATAT
>JABTXL010006268.1:13308735-13339399 GCA_025134845.1 Neodon shergylaensis
ATATATATATATATATATATATATATATATATATATATATATATATCAGTAAAATAAATGAATTTCCTACAGATTTCTTTTTGTTTTAAAGATGAACAGGTTTCCTAAAGTTCCAAAGACCATTATTTGACAATGTACTAACTGAATCTAATCACATACATAAGAAAGAAGACGTAATAAAACATTATTTGCAGCCCAATGACAGTTAGCAGCTAAACTGTTGACAACAGTTGTGAAGTCTACAGATCTTCTGAAATGACAAGAATAATCTTGTCTTAGTTACCTCCCTGTTGCTGTGATAAACATCATGAGTAAAACAACTGATAGATGAGAAAACTGATTTTGGCTCATGGTTGCAGAGGAGAAAGAGTCTATTGTTATTATGGCAGGGAAGCATGGCAGGGGAAAATATGACTGGCGGTGAATGTTGAGTTGAATTCTCACATATGTAACGATAAAAAGCAAGACAAGAGAGAAAACGAGTTAATAACACATTGCTTTGACACCTCTAATGCCCAACACCAGTGATACATAGTTTCCAAAAATGAAACACATTCAAATGCCTGAGAATGTGGGGAAATTCTAATGCAAACCAGTAAATTCTACTCCCTGGCTCCCATCTTGTGACATTTTTATAATGAAAAATGTATTTTATCATATTTCAAAAGTTCCAACAGACTTTGAGAGTTTCAACATTATTAAATTGTAAAGTTTAGTTCTAATGAGACTCAAAACAAAATATTAACTGTTAACTTTGTTGTAATATGTAATAGCATATAATATTATATATTATATAATATATTATATGCTTCTAGCATATGATAACAAAGAAAATATGTAACTGTTCAAGAAGGAGCAATGGGAGATATAGTGCAGTAATACTGAAAAACTGAAGAAACAAAAACAGATAGACCAATAGATAGCAAGGGTAATTCTAAATCCTGTAGCTCTATGTCTGATGCCAAATGTTCCAGAGGGCTCATTGCTGCCTGTCAATTTCCATTTTATGGCTGGTTCTCTGTGAGTAGGTACTTTTGACAGATATGCTACAGTTCTGGCACCTAAAAACTCTTGTGGTCTCAAATGGTATTCTTGTTTTGCTTTCACGGCCTTACACAAGGTTCTCTATGGTTCTCATTTTGAGACTTTCCTCCCAAATGCCTGACAACAGCATCTCTCTGAAGCTGTGGAGGAAGACTCTGTGAATCCTTTTCTATTGTATTCCTCATGCCACTAACATGGAAGACACTGACACGTTTGATTACCAACTTCAAATGAACCATGGACACTATTTAAGGACACCATTGAACACACTTGCAACAGATTTTGTTCATTGGTGCTTTCTACTTTGGGAAAGTTCCTTAGAGATTTCCCTTTAACCAGTTTGAAGCTTAACTGGGTAGTGTATTTCCCTGAAGTAACACTTCCCCTTTTTTTCTCTAATGGTTTTGGTTCTTCTTAATTTCATTCTTTTTTTCAGCAAAAGCCTTGAGAACAACATTCCAGTTTCTGATGCTATTTTACTTCCAACCTACACACTTTGTATTTATTTTTGCCTCATTTTCTTTTTAATTTCATAAGAGATATTAAAAATAATCATATATCAGAGTAACATTAGACTGTCTTATATCTCCCCTCCCAAACAAATTGCATCACTAGTTTTTAATCTAACATCAGGCAAGGTTTTAGGATGAGGATAGTGAACAGCCATCTTCTTGTATCACAGTAAACATTCCTGTTCTCTGAAACCTCCAGAGTCTACATCATTCTCAGCACTAATGTCTCCCAAGCTTCTACTACGATGGCCCATTAAGCTCCACTTACAGTGTTGATCCACTTGTTTAGTTCAAATCTATAAAGTCTTCCATATGCTTCTCCCAAAATACCAATGACAGTTTCCTCAGAGCAATAGCTCATTTCCTACTTGCTATTTGGGTCTTAGTTACTTTTATTTTACTATGATAATAAACCATCACTAAATCAACTTAAAGAAGAAAGTTAATTTTGGCTTGGGATCTCAGTGAAATTAATCCACATATATTCATAACACTGATCTGAAGGCCTAGATTAACAACAAGAAATGGACAGAGCATACTGGGAGTGGAACGTGGTGTTTGATACCGAGAGGCCTTTTGATACATGGAGGCCTGTATAATAATTATCTTTTAGCATAAGTGTGAAATCAGTTAGTGTATTGTGGAGGTTCAAAAATGTGAACCTATTACACTTTGTCTGAAGGTCAGAGAGTTTTAGCTTGCTCAAAGTTGTTGAAAACTGTGGCTACATACCTTTATCTAGGGTGTGATTACTTGGTGCTTTGCACATTAAGATGGCCCATACAGGTAGATCTACCTCTGCTCTGGCCAAAGGTCAGAAAATTCAATCATACTTCTGTTCCTTGTTTTGATATAGGAGGTTTGATCTAGGAAGTGGCTGCCTTCAAGATACTTGGTCTACAGTGGATTCACTACCTAAACAACAGAATCTTTTCCCCCTGAATTTATGGATTAATTAATGTCTCAAAACACAGAAGCAAGTAACTGTTCTAGTTATCTTTTGTATCAAGTTAAAGCAGTCTTTTGCCTTCTTCCCCCTTTTGTATTGGGCTACAAAAGTGTATAGATTATAAACATGGGTGGACTCGGAACTCAGAACTCAGATGTCAGAAGAAGAGTTCAGCATTTAGGATCTACTGAGTTGCCCTACTGATGCTATCCTGTGTCTCTGTGTTTCTTATATTTGTTCCTCCTACCTAACATTTTTAATCCTCACACCCCTGCACTATGACGTATAAGCCTACTGTGGCTAGGATTGTGCTAGTAGTAACCCCAAAAGACCACCTATGTTGGTGTATACATAATAATGATTACATACATTCATAATAATGTACAGTGATACTCTGCTTTGGTTTACCAGCTTCCTAGACCCGAATAATCACAGAGAAACTAGATTAATTACAACATTGTTTTGCCTATTAGATCATGCTTCTTATTAACTAACTCTTACATCTTATGTTAATATTATTTTATATTTTACCATGAGGCCCATGGTTTGCTACCTCTTGCTTCTTGGATGGCTACATGGCTTCTCTCTGTTTCTGTCTTTTTTCTCCTCTATCTCTGCTTTGATATCCCATCTTGCAATATTCTGTCCTACCATAGATCAAAGTAGATTTTTTTAATTAACCAAAGGTAATAAAGCATATTTACAGCATACAGAGGGGAATCCCACATCATTTATATTGTAACTAACTCTGCAAAAATATTAAATCACAATACACGTAAACATAATTTACAATATAGCAATATATTGAATTTATTAAGAAGTAAATAAATAAGGGATTCGTTTTTGAATTTATGTAATATAGAATAGAGATTACTTCTTCATAAATTTTTCACTTGTGAAAAGTGAGTTCACTGACAGATTGGCAGTTTAGGTTTACTAAAGTTGGCCCTGAAATGTTGTAACTATAAAGAAATTGTTTCTTTCTTTTCTTCTCTCTCTCTCTCTCTCTCTCTCTCTCTCTCTGTCTCATATATTCTTTCTCTCTGTGTGTGTTCTGTGTGTGTGTAAACATGAACATATTTAGTCTTCTTATCAACCCATTTTCTCCTGTTGGTGATATGGAGTACTATGGAACTATATCCCACTACCTCTGTACTGATAGTGACTATGTGTCTATGGCAGATGAATCACGAATATGTTCTTAATGAACTTGGCACAAGTGGTGAATATATGTTCTACATTGGAATTGTACCCTTTCATTCAACCTAAATGGATTGTTTTCAAGGTAAGTAATGGTAGTCCTGTTCTTAAAAATCAGAGTCCAAGGTTTGCTAAATGGGTGGAGAAAAAAGGTAAGAACAAATGACCCATGTGTTAGTTTATTATAACACTACTGACTCTCAAAAATTTAAAAAAAAATCAAATGTTAACTTCATCAAATTTACTTCCTACTAAAATACAGAATAGGGAAGAGATAAACAGATGGGTATCTTCTGGAGCTGTATGACGGGCATCTCCACACTTATATTTTGGCCCTAAGCCGTATATAGCTGTTGTCTATGATTATCCACAGAACATTTCCTGGTGACAAAGAGGAGATACTGTAGAAGACAAAAATACCAATGCTATATTTTGATCTTATTATCACCAGCAGAATATGGATAATGTTTCCGGGATGAATGTTCCCCATGCCTTCTGCAAGTGTAAATGCACCTGCTAACCACGAGTGGGTCAGGCTGAGTCACTTTTCCTTTGACCATACAAGAGATATAATGTAGAAACAGCTCAGCAGCTGTATATCTTGTTATCATAGAAGAGAAGGGTAAAAACAAAAATGCTAGTTCCTCTTTCTTTCTGAGGGAAAGGAAAGCAAAAACAGCCACAGCATCTTAACTTATATGTAATCTAAGCAAATATACTCAGGAATTTGTCTATTATCTATGCTATCTATGCATAGTTTATGCTAAATGTGAATAAAATTTAGTATTTTTTTCTGGAGAAATTTCTACGTTTTTTTTTTTTCCAGGACAGAGTTTCTCTGTGCAACAGCTCTAGCTGTCCTATAATTACTCTGTAGACCAGGCTGGCATCAAACTCATGAAGATCTACCTAATTCTGCCATTTGAGTGTTGGGTTTGAGGCATGTGCCACCATTGCCTGGTGAAAATTTTCCATATAAATATAATATACCATAAATCAGAGTTTAGTTTATGGTTGTGCCCTACAAATAAATCATTTAAATATATAGGTATATTGTAAGTTAAAAGGACAATAATTAAATTTAGTGGAACTTAAAGACAGCATATACCACTGAGGAATTCCTAACAGTATTTGTAGCATAAGGGAGTACAAAAATTATAAACTGTTACTATAAATATAAAACAACAATCCTGACTTTGAAGAGTATATTTTATCGTTGATCCCTTGATGCCAGTCCTCCCAAGCACCATAAGCAAAATCACTTCCATTATCCAAAACCACATCCACCTTGGTCCTATGCCTCAACAGAGCCCTAAAGTATTAGAGCCCTCTGATTATGGGATAATTCCTTGAAGTACAAACCTCGAATGAAGCTCTCATATCTGGATTATTTTTATCACAGCTACAGTATATTATGTATTGAATTTAAGAGGACACATTGATTAGGTATTTTTATACTTCTTATAAAACCATTTGTGAATCACAGATTTATATGCATTATTTATATATTATCTATACAATGTATATTATATATTATATATGCTACTTAAAGAGTTGGAAAGTATAAACATTTACTCTATACTTAGAGAATTTAGCAAATGCAATCATAAATTCTTGTTTTAATGCTTAGTAGAAATTTTAGGTATTTCAACTTTGAGGAATAGTGTCAGTTGAATCATTTCATAGGAAATTTTTTTCTTATATTTTGAAATAATTAAGCCATTACATTTATTGATTATAATTATATCTCTTAATTCTCTACTTTCTGAGTGCTTTCCAGGCTTTTTTTCCTAGTCAGTCTCACATGCATGTCCTTGCAAATAAGATAACTCATTTAACCACACATATAGGCCAATAAATATTTTCCCTATTTTGGTGAGTATGTGGAGTACATTGAACCCAAGATTTAACATAATAGGCCAATGTTCTTTATCTCAAAGCTGTCTCTTCTCCCTATATTTGGTATATTTTCTGATGCTGGTTCTCATTTGAGTTTCATTATTTTTAGTCTTATTTATTTCATTTGTTATAAATATTTTATTTTTTATGCTTTTTACCAAACGTAGCTTTGGATGCTCATTCTTTTTTTTTTTTTTTGAATGTTCATGTCCTTATTTTTACATCTGACTTTATTATTTCACTATAGTGGAATTTATTATTTTGTCTGTTGAGAACTTGTATCAGACAATTTTTAAGTGAAATTTTTCTTTTATTTCTCAGTTGCTTAAATAGAAAGTCAGGGAATGACTTATAAGTTTTATTATTTCTTTCATGTAAAACCTGAAATTACATATGTTGATTTCCATTTACTAATTTTATTTGAATCCCATACAATTCATAGTTTGTTTACAAGTCATTGAGTTCTAAGATGTTTTCTGACTTCTTTTAATATGACCTTTGGTGTTAGTTATTTAGAAAACTGTGGTTTGGATTCATATTTTTGTATGTGTGATATCAGAAAATATTGCTTTGTTATACTTTTCTATTTTTTCTATTTATGCTTTGTTATACTTTTCTATTTCTAATTTTTGTGTCATTGTGTTTAAAAAATTTAATCCGACTTCATTTCTGTAGGATCTTTTTGGTAGTATGTCATAGTGTTTTCCAAAACAAAAAAAAAGTGAATTGTATTGTTATAAGTCAATGAATTGAATGAAAAAATATTTTTTTAAACAAAGAGTACAAATAGGTATAAAACTTGAATTAATGTTGTCAAAGAGGGAAAAGGGAAAAGGGTAGGGTTATGGTTAGATTTGATGAAAACTTAAATGACATTTTTTTTAACTTAAACTATGAATCTTGGACAAACAAGGCACTAATGTTACTATATGTATGAGTAATATGGCATGAGTTATACACTGGAAATTAATTTCTTATTTTCCTAATATGTTATTTGACAAAATGATTGGTTATGAAAACTCTCAAATCTGGACTGTGATCAGTAAAATTGTGGCAGGCCAATAGTAGTCCCAAGGCAGGTTTGCTTAGACTCCATTCTTGTTAGTAAAAAGAGAATATTGAATCCAGCTCCTTTTAGGTCCCTAGGTGGGAAGTTTTTGAATAAGGTAACATAAAAAGCAAAGAATTCATTCTGCTAGAGTCAAGGATAGTGTCCCACATCAGTGACTCACAGGAAAAACAAATGTTGACCTTTATGTAGGAAACATGTATCAGGTATTTCCATATGCAAGGCAGATGTTTGACCATTATTTTCCTTCAGCCCCCAGGTATCACACATTGGTGTATTTTCCTGGATTGGGTATCATTAATATATAGTCTTGACCTTGGGTGTTTAAACATTTGTAATACCAGGAGACATTGTGTGCCACTGTTTTAAGTTTCATTAAGAGTATCTAATCTTCCTTCTATAAACAAGGAATTCCATTGTAGGCTAAATTATCATGAACTAGTAGGGAGAAGATGTGCTATGCATAATTATTCTACTTAAAGAAATCTCTGAAAATACTGGAGAATGACTGCTAGTTTCTTTGGTGTGACTCTGAAATATGTCTATACAATAAAGTGAGACCACTGATGTATGTGTGCAGGTAAATACAAGAATAAGAAGGAATGTGCATTCTATTTTGAAGGCACATATAGTGTTTTATTCTTCTATACATCCTAGCATGAAAACCAATGTAAAGTTAAACAATTGATTAGTAATGGATTTACTTTCATTTTCTTTTTTTCTTTCATTTTCTTTCTATCTTTCTTTCTTTTCTTTCATTTTCAGGAAATGAGCACTATTCTAAAATATTTTATTTTTATCTGAGAACACAAGAACAATTTTCTAATTCTACATGAATGTCTATTACAGTATAACATGTCTCCCTGTGTTATAGCATAAAGATTAGGCGCCACTTTTAGAAAGGGAAAGCCAAAAAAGGAACTGATGAGCGCCAGTGAACATTCTCATTTATAACCTCGGAACTATGGTTCATGGGGAAAATTATTTAAAATATCCAGACTCAAAGAGATCAACTAAAGTGAATCTTAGATCTTTTGTAAAAATGTTAATCAAACCTAAAGCTTTAAGTATAATAGAGGATCAGGCTTCTGAATAAGAAAGAAAAGACTGTATGAGCTTGTAGGCAGAAAATATCAGTCTTTCTTCTTATACATACTGAGGAGAAAAAGGAAAGGTGAATAAAAAAGGACTTGGCCATAAATATATCTGCAATCCAAATCAAGACATTTTTGCAAAGTGTGAACTTTGAATTGTCCCTACCTCTAAGGTATTGACAGTTCTACTTCCATTGAAATCCTGTGATCCTCTTTTCAATGTTCTAAGCACTATAATATCAGAGCATTACAAAGATTCCTACATAATATTTGATCACGCTGAAAGGTACCCTCCTAGAAATAAGGAAATGTTGCATATTTGCTTATATTTGAGGTATTATTTTCTGTATGCAGGAAGAAAGATTATCTTTAGGGACATGATATTAGCCATAAACTTTCATCTCTTCCCATGGGTAGAGGTAATTTCCTGTAGTGTGTTCCTCATATGAGCTATGCATGTTCTTACAAGTAAGCCATTGTGTTCAACATCTCATAACAAGTAGCTAGAAATTAAGTAGATCCAACAACAGGAAGTATTTCCATCAAATTTTGCGGTAACCGAGTTCAAGATCAAGTTTTCTGCATGGCAGTTTTGGTGGGGGATCTTTTTTTCTTGCTTTGCAGCCAGCTTTGTTATCATAGTGTTTTCATTCAATTTTTCTGAATAATGGTGAGATCATGGAGTCAAGGGGACCTCTTCTACCTCTTAAATCAGTGCTATCTGATTAGGAATCACTCTAAAGAGCTCACTCAACCATGCCATTTGAATGCCATATTTCTTAATACAACCAATTAGTGGTTGGAGTTTACATTAATGAAGCACTAATGCTGTGAGAGCACAGTTTATTCCATATCAGGTGATAGGATGTTCCCAGTGAGCCTTTTGTCACTGACTAGGTTTTTTATTTTGGTTCCATTTTTGTTTTTTTATTTTTTGGCGTGCCACAGCTGTACAAGAGTCAGAGGATATGAACTGAGATGATTAGTCAACGTATTAACTAATCAATTAATTATTCATTTTTCTAGACTAAATTTTCTTATGCGGCCCAGGTTAACCTGTAATATGAAATTCCCCTGTGTCATCGTCCCAAGTGTTAGGTTTGTAGTCACACACAGCTATACTCTGCTGGACTAAGTTCCTTTTTAAACAATGATACATGGCCAAACACTCAGAAATGGCATAAAAACACTAAACTGGAAACCACAATACATACACAAATGACTACATAGAAAAAATAATTTTATCCCAATATTTCATGCTGTTTAATATCAATGCTGCCTACAGTGAGAACCCTGCCCAATGTTCCAACCTACCAGCTTATCACAGAGTAGGTTGAATATTAATAAAATCAATGGCCAATATTTATACAATATGAGACTTATGTATATCATTGCATTACTCTGGGATTTCAATCTGAGTGTTTGGACAAGTGGGTTTCTCTTTTTGTGTGTGTGCTTTCTCTTCGACTCTTATCCTTCTCTTTGTTTTGTGTTGTAGAACATTATTTTAAGGTGTGTTACATTTGTTTATGCTCTGGAATGTTTGTTTAACCATTTAAAGATGTGCTGTTTTTGTTTATGTTGCATTTGTTTAACTCTGTGAAGCTGTGATCCTTTGCCTGCGTAAAACATCTGATGGTCTAATAAAGATCTGAACAGCCAATAGCAAGGCAGAAGGAGAGAGGGTAGGCACAGCTGGAAGGCAAAGAGTATATAGAGAAGAGAAACGTGAAAGAGAGGCAACAGTTACAGGGGAGAAGAAGGAGGAGCCACCCAGCTACGCAACCAGTCATGGAGAAAGAATAAAGAAAGGTATACAGAAACGGAGATTAAAAGCCCAGGGTCAAAAGTTAGATGGGATAATGTATGGGAAGAAAAGCTTGCTAGAAACAAGCAAGCCAAGGCCAGGTGTTTATGATAAAGAAAACAAAAAGGATGATACATGGAATCCAAGGATAGTGGTACACACTTGTTACTTAGCACTTAAGAAGGAGAAAGAAAAAACTATGTGTTGGTCAACATTCTCTACATAGTGAGAATTCTATATTTTATGAGTCTGTATCTTAAAAGAAAACAAACAGCAAAACTAAATACATGAAATATATAAAATGAATCACAGGAGGTAAAGGGGGCACATGTTAGCTTCAAAGAAATAACATTTACTACCATTTTTAGAAGGAAAAACAATTAAAACGTCAGCACCAAGAACAGCAAAGAGAAGTATATTTTAACCTCGAGATGGAGGATCTTCCCACTGTTAGAGTTTTCCATTTCTTCAATCACCTGTTTCACAGAGTGCAGAGTTCATGGTGAGAAACTCATCTAAACCTGGGCTGCTCTGTGATTTGTTTGGATAATTTGAAGAAACAGACAGTGCACTGGGAAATAAGCTAATAACCTTCAAGATTTAGTTTCTTTTACTCTGAGTGTTAACAGTGACTCAAACACACTAACATGTTACATGAAAATGGCCACAGGGAGCTCATTAAACATTTATTGATCACTATGTGTGAAAAGATAAAAACAGCAGACAGTAGCAGAAAATAGCTAATTTTAGGTTAGGTTTAACTGGTTAAGTATAAAGAAATATTTGAGGTATATTAAACTTGAAATAGTGATTAATCTTTAGATATTTAAAATCCATATGCTCCAATTGTAATTAGGAGATTTATAGATTTTTCTTCCTGCATAAATATATCACAAGCAACATTAAAAATGAGTGTTCACATTCTTTAAAACTTTTCAGATTCTTAATCATCAGATATGATGTCTATATTATATATCTCCCCATTAGCTAGAGATTTTTTTTTTTGAGACAAGGTTTTTCTGTCCTGGCTATCCTGGAACTCACTTGGTAGACCAGACTGGCCTTGATCTCACTAAGATCCACCAGCCTCTGCCTCCCAAATGCTGGGATTTAAAGCGTCGTCACCGCCTGGTTTAGCTACAGATTCTTAGGTGAAACATATTCTGAATTTCTTTTTTATCTAGTACAATAAAGTTTCTTTTTAATGTGAATGATGATTTGAAATTTTCAAACATAAATATTTATTTGCATCATTTTTACCCTTCCTGTCACCTCCAGCTCCTTTCTTTGGGTATTCACTTTCCTACAAATAGAATTTCCAGCTTAGATCTCTCTTGAATCTTTGGATGATTTACTTAGCAAGAGCTAAGTAAGATATTGTCTGAGCAAAAGATGACATTCAAGGGATTTGTGAACATTGTTTTTGTTGTTACGATTTAGAGACCAATATAATTAGTATTTAAAATCTCTATATTATGTAAACATTCTAATTTACAAGATCAAAAAAGACAAAAGCTCATTTCTCATAAAATGTAGCTTAAAGAGTGTTTCTTCAGCACCCAAAGCGCAATATGAACTTCTGTTATACATTTTTTTTGGTTTTTATTTTTTTCTAACCCCAAATTTTAATTTTAACATCCCCCTTCCTTTATCTAATCTGGGAGTCTACTGGTACTTTAAGACTAAATGACTCTTCTCATAACGGCTACATATAAGCTATCTTAGTGGCCTATGCATACATATATGACCCTAAGTAAATCTAGTGGCCACATTTTTTGACTAGTATTTTAATTCAAATAGGCTAATGTTAAGAAAAAAAAATCACAGACCAGGTGTTGGAATATAAGTTTAATTTGCCCAGACTTAGCTTTTCTGCTTCGTTGGAGGCTATAAATCTAAGGAATTGCATTAGAAAGTCTTGTTTCACCTGAGGACTTGCTTCACAGTCACTCATCTCACAGTACTTTCACAGTTTGTCAGCATACCTTCTGGCATTTTCCATGATGAAATTTATTTTCCTTGCCAAAAGATTAGTTGACTTAGATCCCATGCGAAAGCCACTGCTTTTGCATAGCCTTCTGTAGACTTGATCTCTAAATATAGCTACATTGTGTCACGCTGTTGTCAAACCATTAGAACATTCTAATTACTCATGGGAATTTTAGGTTTTCATATGAACACCAAGTTGGACTATTTTAGACATGAGACATTGTCTAATATCTAAATAAAGATGGGAACATGTTGGATATACCTAATAATGTAAAATGGGGGAATCAATAAGAATGAAGGTGAATGGTTGGTTTTTGTTTTGTTTTGTTTTGTTTTGATCTATGGCACAGTGACTGCTTGGAAACCTACCGCTGCCTCAGCTGCTGATTACACCCTCAGCAGCTCCTTGATGCTGAGACTGCATCCTGGGAGGGGTCTTCATGTGCTCTGCTGAGGCATCTACTACTGCCTCAGCTGTCTCCACATAGGGAGGCAAAGGCTGGTTTTGATTAAGTCTTTATCTTTTTATTTTATCAATAAAGACTTTGGAGCCAGAAACTGCAGTGAAAATTTGCTAGTTTAGTGAATCAGGTAAAGCAGTCAGTGTTTTACTTTTCTCCTCCTCTCTCATACCCCTAAAAGACTTTTCTCCTATCCAATCTGACACAAAACATTCTCCATTCAGATGTCCCTCCCTTTCTTTCCTGTGTGTCTCTCTGACTTCTTGAGTGCTCCTCACTTTCCATGATTACTTCCAGTGAAACGACTGCTCTCTTTGCCTCTTGATCTATGGTTGATTTTATTTAAGTAACATACTCTTGGGGCTCAGAGTGTGATCAAATACACCACACATGTGAGCAACACTCATACTCTCAATCTTCTCAAGTATACAAAAATTCGTAGATCTATGATAAATTAAAATTTTTCCTAAAGTGTAAGAGTGTCACATTTGTAGGCAACATCGAATCAAGTATCCTGGGTTTCTCCAAAGATTCTAATTGGTAATGCTGTCACAAGGTTGTGTTAAAAAAGATAAAACCTAGGACATATAGAAGATAAGTAAAAGATATTTTGTATCATAAAAACTAATATATTCTATTCTAGCTTTTGCTTTATTCGCCTTTTTTTAATAGCCCAAGGATCAGTCAGGTTGGGAACAGGGTATTCATTTCATTTTTGTCCCACATGAGGAAGAGAGGACTAGAATGTCAGAAGCAATAAAAAGGAAAATTGCACAACTTGTCCCTTATGAATATCTCTAAAAATGCCCAGTGTCTTATTGTACAGTCTAAGTAAAACATAATGAGTAGAATCAGCCATGGCAGATGCAATCTCATGAATATGCCATTTGGGGAGCTAGAAAGTAATTCTCAACTGAAAATAAGTGTTCACTTGACCCTACTTTCTCCCAAGACACAGTTACATTCCTTCCCTGCCATTTAAGTCAGAAATTCATCCTCAACCTGGTTCTTTAAAATAAAAACATTTTCTTTTGCTGACCTCATTCTGTACATGTAATCAACGTGTAGAAATTCAAACAATAAATGTATCAGATACAAACCATCAGGTGCTTTACTCTTGACCCCCAACTGCCAGTTTTGAAGAAATCTTGTTTTCTCCATTTGTTTCTTAAGTTCTTCTATATTTATCTGATACATCTAAGTAATATTTTTATAGCTCTCTCTTAGCATGACAGATTTTTTTCAAAATGTATTGACTGCACATTTTCAGATGGTGAGAATCAGCACACTTCCGCAAGTCCTATCTCTTTTCATAAAATACAGTCTATACATAATATATCTTATGCAAATTTGAATTTCTAAATATTATATCATTTCATCACAACTATCAATGAATATTTATGTATTTTTTGCAGTTAGTAGAATTGTTATAAAAGCACATAGAATATTTGCTGCCAATTCCCTTCCCTAACCTGTATTTATATTCTGTCTTATGTGAGCATGCAACTCTTTGCATTAAGACATGACGTATATTCCCCTAGGCACATTTCTCATTTGGGTTTATAAACAAAATGAGAAGAAATTAGTGACATCCAATAAGAGTGTGTATTCTAATTGGCTTTGTGGTTTTTGGTCTATTCAGTATGGAGAAATTTCATCTTATCAGCAAATCCGTACATGAAATTTGGACATGAAAGGCAACAAGTATCAAGCCTAGTTGTTCCTCCAGGACCAAGAGATAACCAATGCTCCATGAGTATCCCCTACAGTATTTTGATAAGTGATTTGACTTATTCTGACCGTGACTGGTTTCAACTTGATTCATGATCTCTAAGAAATGAAGTTTAATGTTTATGAAATACCTTGCGTACATTTTTTTTTGTTTTCTGTATTTTCTAAACTTCAAGCTTAATCTACATTATGATATTTAAATATAATATATGTTGATACCAGAAGGCATGATATTTTGTTAATTTCTTATTTCTTCTACATTTATACTTTTCTTACTATTAAGAAACCAAAAGAATAGGTGATGGTGGCGCAGGCCTTTAATCCCAGAACTTGGGAGGCAGAGGCAGGCAGATCTCTGTGAGTTCGAGGCTACCCTGGTCTACAAGAGCTAGTTCCAGGACAGGATCCAAAAGCTACAGAGAAACCCTGTCTCGAAAATAAAAAAAAAGAAAAAGAAAAAAAAAAGAAACCATAAGAATTATTTACGTGTATGTTTTTGTTGTTCCATATCAAATTAAAGTTTTCTATTATAGTTCTTCATTTTAAATTATTTTGCTGCTCTTGAACATGGTCTGTAATTTATAAATTTTGCTGAGAATCATTTCTATTGTGTGTAACCAATATCTAAGTATATATTCTATTATGAAAGAAATAGATAATATTCTTGAGATTTGTATATTCATGTTCATTAGTATTCTTATTTTCTGAATTATATATTTCTTTAATTCATTCTTATTTTTTTTGTGTGTGTGTATTTTGGATATTTCACTTTATATTATTTTAGGACAACACCTCTGCAATAGAAGCTCCGTTAAGACAGGCAACTTTGGCAAATTTTCTCCAACTTCATGAGTATGTCAGGCAGGTTTTAGGATTTTTGCCTTAGCTCAGGATACGATTGCTGTGATAACATCACGACCAAAAGCAACTTGGTAATGGAAGAGCTTATTTGGTTTGCATACGCTGAATCACAGTCTTTTGAAAGAATACAAGGCATGAATTGAAAACAAGAGATAACCTGGAGGCGGTCCTTGAGACCAAGCCCATGGTAGAGCACTTATTGCTCCTCATGGCTTTCTCAGCCTGCTTTATTATAGGACCCAGGACCATCAGCTCAGGTATATTACTACCTACTGTATGCTGGGCCTTCCAGTATTGACCACTAATTAATAAAATGTCATTATTGCAAGCATGCTAACTACGGACTTGTATTACAGAGATGCTTTTTTCAATTTAGTTTCCCCCTCTCAGATGGCTCTACTGTGTGTGTCAGGATAACAAGAAACTACCCTGCATAACGTATAAAGATAGAATTAAATGGGCAAGAACTTCATGCTAAAATTATAGGTCTAATGTTGGGATACAGTTTACACTTTGGTGTCCAGAAAATTGCAAAAGTTCTATGCATATACTGCTCCTGTCTTAGTTCACTTACCCTGTTGCTTTTAAAGGGGTTGGAGGTTTTGTTACAGCTAGCCAATCTATTTTTTGTCTGATGTGTTAATCCTCAAGTTTACCATTCTGCCCTCAGATTTGCTCCTTCTGTGTGTTCACCGAATTACTGGATAGAAGAAGGAATGCTTCAGAAAGAAAAATGAACAGTTCACATATCTAGAGGAACATCCCTTTTCTCTTAAGCTTTGAGCAGCTAATCTGTCCTTATGATTACCTCTGTTGTTCATCATTTAGTAATCAACATAAATCTTTGTCTACTGCTACACAGTCTTCTTTTGCCAGTCATAACTTTCTTCATATATTTTCCTATATTGAATGTGTTTGGAACGGGAAGAAAGAAAAGGCATGTGCTTACTAATTTTACCACATTTTCCACGTCGTACTTGATGAAGCTATGTAGGTCATTGCTAATGAGTAGAATCAAATAAGTATTTTACTCTACTTTGCTAGTCACTCTCTATATTTGTCTACTTTAAAAATAAATGATCAAAGAATGGTGTGTGTGTTTCTGGTGTTTTATTTGTTTATATTTGTCTATATATGTCTGGTATTTATATTTATATTTGCATCTTCAGTATATCTTTACTCTTTTGTGATCAAAGTATTTAAACTCCCTTAAAATATTATAAGATTAGACTGGCTAGCAAACAACTTTAATACCAGCCCTCAGAAGACAGATGAAATATGACCATTGAAAAATGAAGGTTAGCTTGGTCTACACTGTGAGTTCCATGTCAACTAGGATTACATAGTGAGACTTTGTGTCAATAAAAAAATATAATAAAGGTGAGTAGTAAGTCCTTTAGTAAAATTTTGTTTTGTCTCAGTCACAAATTTTACAACTTCTCATTAATACATCTACAGCAACACTTAGGAAATTATGGTCTTGTTCTAATTTTGTAAAGGATTTCATTATTGACTTTTATAAACAAGTATATTAAATATTATTATGGATTCTGTAACCATTAAGAATAAAATAATGAGTTCCAAATGAGAAATATTTCATTTATGCAGAAAAAGAGAGAAACATCTATTATTCATTCCTTCATTTCTCAATCCAGATACACTGTCAGAAAAAGCATGAACTGAAGAGTGAAGGAAAAGCTGGAGATCCCCCTTTCCACTTTTCTCTCTGTGCTCTAAGAGGATGGTGATCTCTTTGTGTCAGTTTGGTTTTTCTTTTGTTACTTGTTCTACTTGGCTCACTGTGTCCTCCCATAATCTTAGGAATGAAACTGGTTAAACTTTACTCACATTTTTCTTGTTGCCCACAGAGAAAGAGAAGTACACTTTTGTTGAAAAATTTCTGCTATTTCTTAATTCAAGATTTAAAAATATGTATTTAGGCCTCCATGTACTTTAATAATCCTAAACTTAGTGTCTTCGTAATCAGCTTACTTGTACTAAGGCTTCTTAAAATATATCTCCTTTCTAATGCTGAAGCATAACTTTATAGGTGACTTAAAAAACTTAATAACTTAATCTATCACTTTTATTTAATCCAAATTTCTTATTGTATGGTACACAAACATCTAAAGCAGGGTGGAATTAGAATTTACAAATTTAATGAGGAAGTATTAAGTTAGATTAATTTGAAAAGTGAGATCGATTTAAACATGGAACACTTAACCTCTAAACGGATCAGTAGTCCACATACCAGAGCTCTGCTTCACAAAGGAGAAATGAAAACATACTGCTATATGAACTCTTTCTGACCATTTAACTCACTGTGGCTTGAGGTTTCCTTCAGGATGCCAAACAACTGCCCCACAATTGGTAGTATTCTTCAAGCAAATAATGACCAGCCATGCAATCCTCCTAGTCTTACAGAAGATTCTGGAAATCAGAAACACATTATCTAAAAAAGAAAAAAAAAGCGAAAAATGACCCCCTCAAAAAACAAAACAAAAAAAAAGAAAGCCCAAATGAACAGGTTATGACTATTTAGAAATACCATACACTCTCTAAATTGAAATGTCATGAAGTCTGTACAAGTTAGTGTCTCAATGCATTTAATGGCACTCTGATAGAACTCAGTTCAATTTGACTTGAGATTAAAATCAAATCAAATCAAAGAAAACTAAAAGCCTTGAAACTAGGGAGGATGGGCATTGGAAATTTTTGTAAATTCTTATTCTACTCTTTTCTTGCTCTGTATCTTAAAATTAGTTAAGAAGGCATATATAGACTCAATTTCCATAATTTGTGTTTTTATCTTCATCCTTATGCATCATTCTATTAATATGATTTTTTTATTTCACTTTCTATTCCAACCACTGTTCTCTCTTCCATCCCTCCTCTGGCCAGTTCCCCCTCCTCTCCGCAGCCCATCTCCCATTCACTCCCCATAAAGGCTAAGGGATCCCATGGGGAGTCAGCAAAGCAAACTCGCGGGAACTTATGCAATATTTTCATTCTCAACTTATCCATAATTGGATGCTGTTAAGCAGATGGCATTTTTCCAGCCTCTATGATTTCAATTAATCACAATTTGATCTCTGTGACAGATATTTTATGGATTCCGTTCCCCTTTCTAGTAGCCTAGTACTCTGTCTCATGTGATGATTTACCGTCTTCTTAGCCCCCGTGATTTCTGGGAAAAAAAGCTTGCTCAGGTGTACTGCCCTCAAGGAGACCTGAGTAGAAGCGGACAGCTGGTAACTGCAAGGGAACTTTGAAGAGTCTACCTCATGAACTTCGGAGGTACATTGCTTTTGCGATTCTTAATAGTTTGAGATTGAAGATGCAAGTGAAGCACTTGAAATACTGAATCTAGAGAATTGTGAGTGTAAGGCATGCTAGAATATTGGGAAAATCACTTAAGTCCCAAGCCAGGAAAGGGAGTCTGTGTCTGACAATGCTTGGATGACCATGAACCTGAGGCTGGATTGCGCAAAGACCCAGGACAGAAAAGAAAAGCAACAAAATGATTTCTAATGGTATTATGGTATACTCAGAGTTTAGTGCCTAACCCAATTGACATCAGAGAAGCTTCCTCCGACAGTTAGTGGCAACAGGGCTGAGACCTACAGCCAGACATTAGGTGCAGGTGGAGCTCAAATTGGAGATCCATGTCAGGTGCCTCCCCTGAAACTTGGAAACTTCACAGAAGGAGAGGGACTATAGAAAGCAGAGAGGCCGAGGATACCAGGAGAATACAGCTAGCTCACAGAATCAACTATCAGGGCTTATAGGCAGTCACCTTCATGAAATGCATACTTGACATTGCTTGGATTACCAAGAACTGGGGACTAAAAAGCCCAAAAATATGTGGTAAAACCAAATGCTACTTTTTTAGATGTTTTCTTTTTGAGCATCTACATAGGTCTAGCTCTGGAAAACAGCGCACTGAACAGTATTTGCTTGGATACTGTTTACATCTCTGTGGGAGAGATGGGCAATGAACACAGAGATGATACAAAGCCATCAATATCTGGTAAGAAGTAAAAAAAAAAAGGCAACGCAGGATAAAAGGCAAAATCCTAATCCATCTGTAAATCGTCATAGAGGACTATTCAGAGCAGCAATATTTTATCACAGCCCAGTGATTGCTGTTCTAGGCTGTTCCCTGCTTCTTACTTGCCATTCTTAGGCAAGTTTGTCCTCAGAAAATCCCCACAGCTGCCCTGTATGAACATATTTCTTACTCACCCTAGGAGGCATTCTCTTTTCTATGCATGGCAGGGCCTGTCAGTAATTTTTTTTTATCATTTCCCCTTTCTCTCCTCCTAGTCTCTCCTCTTCCCTAACCCCTAACCCCCCATACATTCTTCCTCCCCTCCTCTATTTCTGTTTAGGAAAGGGTAGGTCTCTAATGAATGTCAAAAAACTTGCCGGACGGTGGTGGCGCACGCCTTTAATCCCAGCACTCGGGAGGCAGAGGCAGGCGGATCTCTGTGAGTTCGAGACCAGCCTGGTTTACAGAGCTAGTTCCAGGACAGGCTCCAAAGCCACAGAGAAACCCTGTCTCGAAAAACCAAAAAAAAAAAAAAAAAACTTGGCATATCAAGTTACAGTAAGGCTAAGCAGCTCCCCTTATATTAAGGCTGGGCAAGGTGATCCAGTATGAGAAGTAGGGTCCCAAAAGCCAGTAAAATAGAGACAGCCACTGTTGCCACTGTAAGGAATTTACAACTAACTGTAACATAATGTGAAGAACTAGCTGTAACACAACATAATGTGAAGAATACCTAGGTCAGTCCCATGCAGGCACGCTGGTTGGCAGTTCAGGTTCTGAGAGTCCCTATGAACCCAAAATAGTTGATTTTCTGAGTTTTCTTGTAATGTCCTTGACCCCTCCTGTTCCTACAATCTCCTTCCCCCCCACACTTCTACAGGATTCCCCAAACGCGGGCTAATGTTTGGATGTGGGTCTGCAATCTGTCACCATTAGTTACTGGATAAAGTATGAACCCAGAGATATGGTAAGACAAAATATTACTCTGCTGAAACAAACAAAAATGTAAAGATACAATGCCCCAATGCCCCAATGCCCCCATGCCCCAATGCCCCAATGCCCCAATGCCCCAATGCCCCAATGCCCCAATGCCCCCATGCCCCAATGCCCCAATGCCCCAATGCCCCAATGCCCCAATGCCCCCATGCCCCTTATGATATCCTTTATCCACTTATCAGTGCTCTATTTAGCTACCATTGGAAACTCCTGCAGCATTGGGGAACAAATACAGAGATCCACAGCCAGATATTATGCAGAAAGACAATGGAACATAGCTCTTAAAGGGATATCTCCATCAAATCACTCCATGTAGAATTGAGGAAACCCCATGGGAAGGGAAACAGGAAGAGTCTAAGAGTCAGAGGAGATAGAGGAAGCAAGGATAACAATGCCACTCAAATCAGCTGAAGAAAGATAATATGAACTCCCAGATGCTGAAGTAAGAACACAGGGACTGCCCAGGTCTGCACCACGTACACTGTATATATATATTTTAGTTCCCAATTTAATATTTATATAGCACTCTGCGTGTGTGAACCAGTGAACTCTTGTGCCTTCTTTTGGACCTCTTTTTCTTCTGTTGGTTTAACTAGTCCAACTCCCATGTTGTTGGTTTTTTTTTAGCTTATTATATTTTGTTATGTTTTGTTTTTACCTCTTAGAAGTTTGTCTTTTTTCTAATAAGAGACAAAAAGATAGTAGATCCAGGTAGGAGGTAAGATAGGAATGAACTGGGAGGAGTAGAGGGAGGAAAAACTATAGTCAGGATATATTGTTTGAGAAAAGAATCTAGTTTTAATACGGGGGGAAGATCAGTGTAATAGATGCATAACCTTTTTATTGTGTATGTTGTTATTAATTTTAAATAAAATGAAACTTATAATGACATGTGATTATTGATATTTTATAATTTACTCTAATTAAATTTTATTATAACTTTAGAAATGTCAAATTGTTTCAATGAAAACTTTTATAGAACATATAGTTATGCAGATGAATTTCATCATGTTTTTTTAATAATGGATATTATATACTTTGTTTAAATTTACCAAAAGTATTTGTAAAAATGTGAAAATAAGTAATTATCGAAGCACCATAATGCTTCAGGATCCTTTGTTTTATAGCAAAATATTGTTTGATAACCTTATAACTATTAATTTTATATCTTTATCTGCTTGTGAAATGACCATAAGTGGTATATAGTGTTGAATGTAGTTTATGGACTGGAAAGTAGAACAATAGGTACAAATTATTATATGCCTTAGAATGTTCATTACTGCAGATCACCGTTTTTCATGGTTAGTGTACATCTTCTGCTCAGACTATAATGACTTTCATCTTTATCTCTGTTGGACAAAATATCATCATTCAAAAATATGCATACATTTAATTCTGCTTAAAAGAAAAAAACATTTAGCAAGTGATTTTCTATAGCTATTAAACAAGACATTAAAGCTTAATAGTTTGAATCTAGTCATATTGTCTGTGAGATGTAATGTTTAAGAATCAATCATGAATAGAATCACATCACATATAAAAACTTTAAGAATGTCATAGTATAGATTTTCAGAATATAAAATGCTGTTATGAAATCGTAAGATAAACATAAAGAACATGAACTGCTACAAGGGTGAATGTTTCTATGAGATACTTGTGATGTGCTAGCTACTAATAAGAGTATTATAGATCAAAGATAAGTAAATACATTCACTTTTTAATGGTCATGAAATTTTTAGAGAAGAAATGTCAAGGCATAGTTGCATATACTTATTATACTATTTAATACATATTACAGTAGTTATTAAAAGTAAAAGTATTGATGAAAATAGCAGTTATGAATTTTAAAGAGTGACAGGATATATTCATATTTACCTACATTTCTGTATATAATATAAGAGAATTTGCAGGGGAAAAAGCAAGAAATAATGTAGATATAATATCAAAAATAAAAGAAATAAAGAAAAATAAGGATATGAGAAATCTACATTTTAGCTGGGCAGCGCCGGCACACACCTTTAACCCCAGTGCTTGGGAAGCAGGGGTAGGCAGATCTCTGTGAGATTGAGGCCAACCTGGTCTGCAGAACTAGCTCCAGCAAAGACGCCAAAGCAAAGCATAGAAACCCTGTCTCAAAAAAAAAAAAATCTAACTTTTATGGCAATGCCAGCATTGCTTGAAGTGATCACTGAGACTGCAAAGATAAGACTGCCCCAGAAGCCAAAAGTAAATGGAGATTGAAGGGAAGAGGTTCTTAATTAGCGGGTGTGCTTTTTTGAATTATGTATGTTCTTTATGTTCTGAAATATTAGAACCCTGGTTACCAGTTGGTGCATTGCTAGAGGACAATTAGGTCCTGTAATCTTACTGGAGGAAATGTCACATTAGGGAAAGACCTTTTATTAAAATCCCCATTCCCTTTGTAGTTTGTTTCTGCTGTGTTCCTGCTCTTAAAGATGCATCGTCTGCTTTTGCTGACCAGCCTGAAACTTGCTACAGGGTTTCTTGCCATGATGGATTCTTATCCCACTGGAACCTTAACCCCAGATAAAAATCTTTCTTTGGCTTGTTGCTTCCTCGTATATGCTGATTTGTCACCGTGACAGAATAGTAACTAGTAAAATAGAGATTGGTTGACAAGAGAATTTCCTGCAAGACAAATTCAAGGGCAGAATTTATCCAGGGTAAAGAGAATAGACAAATGAAACTCTGTAGAATTTAGCAGAACGTAATATAAAATGAGAAAGGATTGTTGGGTCATATTGTATGCACATCATATTTTATAGCTTACATTTATAACTTATACTGTATCTAATGAAGAGAATATTTGGAAATTTTAAGTTGACATTGCTTCCTTTATTTAATGTTTTACAGCTGTATTTATCCAAAGATTTCTCAAAAAGAGGAATTCATATTCATCCATTCTTATTCCAAATTCTCTGCTAAGGTCATAACTGTACGCGAAGACTGCTCATTTATTTTCCAAAGTCTCAGACCCGAATAATCACACATCAACTATATTAATTACAACACTGGCCAATGATATTTCAAGATAGCTCTTATATCTTGAATTAACCTATTTCTATCAATCTGTGTATCTCCACAATGTTGTGCCCTACCGGTAAGGTTCCTAAGGTTCCAGCTTTCTTCTTCAGAAGCTACTTGTCATCCCCTTGACTCTGCCTACTCTCTCTATATCTATATCTGTCCTGATTTCCTACCTGGCTTTGCTCTACTAAGCCATTGGCTGAAACAACTTTATTGATTGACCAATCGTAATAAAACATATTTACAGTATACAGAGGGTAATCCCACATCAGATAACCTCTCCTAGCTTCATTGGCAGCTACTTACTTATTTATTTTGTGGTATGGTAGTAAAATTTCCAAGACTGTATGATTTATAAATAATAGATTCAGATTGTCCCCAGAAGTCTAGAGGCTGATGTGGTTGACAGCAAAGTGCTCTGAGACTCTCTTTTGTGCTGAGGGTTATTGAGTGTTCAGGAAGGGTAGAACTCTGCTTACTCATCTGAAAGGAGTAAAAGTAGAAGCATCAACAATCAAACTCTTTGTTTTAAATATGGCTTCTATAACATACTTAATTGAATGCATGAAGTCATGTCTCCTAATGCTGTTGCACTGGATCATGCCAGCATGAAATATGGAGACAATTTCAATATCAATATCAAATATCAAAACTATAATGCCTTCTATGCTCACATAATAGTTACACATAAATATCTATAGCATGTTTTTATCTGAAAGACAAATGCTCATATTTCATAATTTTGTATGACAGTCCCAAATGTTTTAGTGAATTTGTTCAAAATGTTGTTCTTAACATCAATTCTGAAACTGGTTTATTTATGATATTTCAGATTTTATGAAGTACTATCAACATACACACACATACACACACACACACAAACTCATAGCACCTCAACCTAAAAATGGAGCTCATTCCCCATGGTGAGATGCCATGCTAAAGCTTAGTGCAGTGGGGGAGGGGTGGCCCTGGTTCAACTTAATGTGTCAAATTTTGTTGACTTCCCCTAGAAGACCTTATCCATTTGGAGGAGTAAATGGGGATGGGCTATGGGGAGAGGGTGGTGGTGGGAGGAAGAGTGAGGGAGCTGAGGATGGAATAAAAAATTATTTTTTTAAAAAATAAGATAAAAGAAAAAAGTAATCAATCTTTAATTTCATTTATTAAGACAGATTATTTTATTTATTTTTTATAAATGCTTAGCTTCCATGACTACCAGAAGAAGGTTTTTGATTCTTACAGACTGGAGATACAGAGGATTATGAGTCTCCTTGGGGATTCTGGGATTTGAACCCTGGTCCTTCAGATGATCAGTTGGTGCTCATAACTGGTTGGCTGGCTCTCTATCTTAATATTTGCTCTTTACCTAACACCTTTATAACTTCCTCACATGCAAACAGGTTTTAATCATATTCTTTACCCAAGGACTAGACTGCTACTATACTCATTTCAGGGACTGCCGTTTCATCTGCCCAGTGAGTCCCCTATCTAATTTCACTGTTTTTCACACATTGCTTACTCACAGTTTAGTAAAATAGAACATTGTGCTATAGTTTCATTTAAATGATTTTTTCTCTTGTTAAAAACACTTAAGCCACTGTGTTCTTCAAGCACTAATATTCTAAAAGAAATATCTCCATATTTTACTATTCAAATTTTTTCAATAATTGAATTTTACGGCCTTCTGGGCCTTGTTTGGTCCCCCCCTTTGTTACTCAGTGGCATGCTCAGCTCTTGTTCCTTTTGAGATAGGATCATTCTATGTTGCCTGTCCTGGCCACCAAGTCACTACAATCTTGCCACTACTTTCTAGGTATTAAGATACCACGTGTCTGTCTCTATGTATAGTTACTAATAAGCACTTCCATTCATGCTTGTAATTCCCAATCAAATGTCAAGCCATTTTATTTTCTTGTAGTAGTTATTTTTCAAGAAACACTCAAATCATGTTTTTTCTTCACTTCTTTATTATTATTAATCTCATTTTACTATATTTGATTTTGCCATCACCAAACACAACTCTGTAGGTTAACAACTTGATAAAAAAAATTTGTTTGTTTTCTTGCTATATTCTATTATCAGATTGCCTGTTTGTCTGTCTTTCTGTATTGGAGCTTCTATTAGCCTAACACGTCTGGTATCAGAATGGCAGTAAGAGCTGATCAAAAACACAGATCTAGGACCTCTTAGAGCATAATATCATGCAATGAAGTTTAAGATACCTCAAAAGTAATCACACAGAGCAAGTATAGGTAGTGACTAAGTCACTTAGTATCCTTTGTGATTCTCAAATTAGATTAGAAGTCAAAAATTTGTATGTGTGTGATTATTTCTGTGAAAAAAAATGCATCAACAAGAATCCAGGGATAACACTAGAGGAAAAACCAAATAAACTGCACTAATTTTTTTTCCTTTGCATTTCTGAATCTCAAAATCTTAAACAATATCCAGTGAGGCATAAACATTAGATACTAGAAATTCACAACTTCTATAACGAAAACAATTTAGTAAATTATAAACAGAGTCTATTGTGTTCAGTTTTCCATCACTTGAACCAAATCGCTTACAAAAGGAAATAAACTTATAAATCAACTTACAAAAGGAAATACTTATTTTATCTCTGAATTTCATAGATTTCAATCCATGAGTACTTGGTGGCTTACTTGTCTGGTCTCAAGGAGAGGCAGACTATCATGGCAGACAGAGGTATGGAATAAAGCTGACTACAGATGGGATATGAGAAGTAGAAAAAAAAAGGTTTATGGTGGTACAGTGTCTAGAATTTGATATAGATATCATAGACTCAATATAATAAACACATTGTTTATTTCTCTATCTTTCCAATTGTGTTACTGCCCAGTCACCTGGAGTTTGGCTCAGCAAGCTTTAGGGTGATCTTCCAGATCCTGACTACAGCATAGACCATGTAGTTCCATGACATCCTTGAAGAAATAATTTTCACAGGATTCCTGAAATACTAATGCTACTTACCTCTTTTGGATTCTCACCCAAGAAAACAAGTATCTTTAAATATAAAATATTTCCAATATGTTTCATGTGTTTGTAACTACTACTTTTAAAATTTAAATGATAAAAAAATCTCTCTGCCATTCTTGTAGCCAACAACCATCTCAGATGCTCTGTAGATGTTTGTCATTTAAAACAATGAAGTATCAGTCTATCACATGTTGTTGTCAGCATATATTGCCGCTGTAAGTCCCTCTCAGCTTCCAGTAAAAATAAAACCAGTCATTAAACACGGAAATCCCTCACTTAGCTTAATTGCTCTACTTACATGATTTCCCATTATGTTTGGCTGGCCAAACATGGTTGCTGGTGGAGGGCTTTCTCTTTATCTCTGCTCATCTTCTATTCTGAAACTGATTTCAGTTTGTAGGGAAAAATTGCTGTTATACAGACTTGTTCTCAGCCAGAACAGTTTAGAAGGCTGTCAAATAATTCATCCCTAGCAAACTTGTATAATAGTGCATCTATATAATTTTAAAGTAGATTAAACACCAAGGATGAAAGTTTTTCGCTGATTTACCCAAATAACAAGTTGTGTTACATTTAGTCCAATGTTTTGCAACTTACAATAATCTATTTTCTTTATATTTGAAAATAATCAGTTATTTTCAAGCTACTTGTGTGTTGTATCTTTATTTATAGTTTCAAATAAAACAAGTTCATCTTTTCATAATTCAAAAGCTGCACAATAATATTACAGTGCTGAAAATTGAATTCACATATATTATCTAGGTCTCATCTATCAATCACCTATGTATATATTTGCATCTATAAACATTCCAGTTTGCACTGTTTAATACTGAGCAAATGTCTTAGTACTTTTATCTGATTGATAAGTGCTAAGCAATGTACCCCTGAGCTACATTCTCAGCCAACGTCTCTTTGTTTTGTGTTATAAATAACCATGCCTTGAGCTCTTAATCATAATCCTCTAAGTAATTAGTGTACACTTCATTTTATTAAAGTGTATTAGGGCTTACATGATCATAACAGAAAATACTTGAAATACACATTGCTTCTTTGGTAACACACACACACACACATATATATACATATATATATATATATATATATATATGTTATGACTTTGAGCAGACCACGGTTACATAACAAATTATTTTTTATGTTTGGGGGGTGTTATACAAGTTAATGAGCCCACCTGAGATTTTTGAGAAATATCAAACTATCTCTGCCTGTCTGTCTTTCTCTCATTTGTGTCTGTATGTGTGTGTATATGTGTGTGTGTGTGTTTTAGTGTGGGGCTTGCATACATGCTGTTCTAATAGAACAATTTAGAAAAACTAAACTAAACAAAACCAAATAGTAAGTAAACAAATATTAAAAAAAATCAACACCAGCAGCTGGGCAACAGTGGTGCACGCCTTTAATCACAGCACTTGGGAGGCAGAGGCAGGTGGATCTCTGTGAGTCAAGGTCAGCCTGGTCTACAAGAGCTAGTTCCAGGATAGGCTCCAAAGCTACAGAGAAACCCTGTCTCAAAAAGAAAACAGAACAAAAAAAAAAAACACCAGCAAAACAAACAAAAAAACAAAATAAGAGAGAGGAAAAGACGGAAGACAGAAAGAAAGAGCAAATGTATAAAGCTGTTGCCTCCCCTTCTAGAAGAGTATTGAACTACCAACGTTAGAAGACAAATTTGCTAGAATGAGTGAAGAAGTCCAAACAATTTCCACAATCCAACCCTCAAGTTATGTCAGCAAAAGCTGCTTCTCTGTGCTAGATAGTTGTTCAGTCTACTTAGCCCAAGCTATAGTCTTCTGAAAAGACATTACATCATTTGACAACATGTTCCCTCACATTGGGCAGTGGGTAAGTTTATGGGTGTGTTTCTTAACTGATGATTGACATAGGTGGGGACAGAGAACTGTGACTGTAAAAGGTCTTGGCACGTGGTCATGTGTTCTTAAATACAACAGGCTGAGCAAGACATAGAAACATTCTCTGTGAATAGTGTGCGTCTCTGCTTCTGTGTTAGTTCTTGCCTCCAAAGTCCCTGCCTTGAGCCCTTCATCACAGAGAGTATTCTTTAAAGTGAAATAAACCATTTCCTCCTCATTTTTTTTTATTGTGTTGTTTTCAATAACAGCAACAGAAAGCAAACCAGTAGAAAAACTGGTTCCAGGATTTTGAGCTATTACTATTTCAGGCCCAATCACATTGATATTAGAGGATTGTGAAGGTTTTTGAAACTTTGGTATGGGAGGTCTGTTATGTTTTCAGAACTTAGCATGCTCTTGCAGCAGCTTAGAAAATAATGTTGAGAGCAGTGCTGACAATGGATACCTGGTTTGTGAAATTTTAGCGAAGATGGGCACACCTCAGAGGATTTGTCAGTCTGCTCATCTGGTTCTTTGAATTAATTCCATGATTCCTTTACAGAAGGGGCTAAAGAATAACCTATGATTAAGAAGAGACCAGAATCATTGAGGTGAAATCTTCTAGGATATATTTTCTGCCTTTCAGCACACAGCAGTATGGGTGTGTGGTGTATCTCAAGCTGACAGCCAAACATTGTAATATGTTGTGATACCTGTTTTAGTAGAATGTCTAAATACAAATGGATAATGGAAATCAAATGGAGAGATTTTAAGGATTGCCACTGTGTGAGGTTTGGAGAGGTCACTGGTAAGGGAAGAGCCTTAGCTGAACTAGAAACCTCAGGATTAAAGAGGTCATCGGGAAAAGTTGAAACTTGGTACCAAGTGGCATGGCCAAAGTGCTTGAACAGAGCCGGGCAATGGTGGCGCACGCCTTTAATCCCAGCACTTGGGAGGCAGAGACAGGTGGATCTCGGTGAGTTTGAGACCAGCCTGGTCTACAAGAGCTAGTTCTAGGACAGGCTCCAAAGCTACAGAGAAACGCTGTCTCGAAAAACCAAAAATAAATAAATAAATAAATAAATAAATAAATAAATATAACAGAACTCAGTGAAGGCTATCAGTGAATATATATGCAGTGGCAGTGGAGAGTCCAAAATATAAAAGATGCCAAGGCCATGTAATGACTTCTTCCTGAGTCTATGAGACCATCTATGACTCTGTGAATAGCAGAACCAGAGCAGTGGAGCTGAGGTGGAGAAGTGGAACTTCCGAATCCAGAAGATTGTGAGAGATTGCCAGAACTGGGATAAGAGTTGCATAATTTGATTTACCCTAATGGGTACTGGTTTGCTTTCTATTCATTTGAACTTTGCCTTGGCTTTTCCATCCTGGAGTAAGGAAGTATTTAACTTGTTTTGATTATATAGGGTCCCATAGTTGAACGACATTGAATTTTAAAGACTTAGGCTTTGAAAGAGAATATAGATTCATCAAATGCTATTGAAATTTTTAAAGAATGTTCAATTTTCAAAATTATGAAAATAAATCCAATAACAGTGAAAAATGTGAGTGTTTGGAACAAGGAAATGGAAGGGGAAATGATATAATTGCAGTATTATCTCAAAACAGCTATAGTATGTATTATATTTTGATACTAACCTGAGGCCTGGGGATTGATAAAAAATAGAAAAGTTATGTTTGATAGTGATGTAGTTGGTTTTAAGGGCTTAATTGTTCTAATTAGCGTATAAAATATCTCAACTGAGAAATCACCTACATGCAATTGCATTTTGGCAAGTCTTGTGGGACATTTTCTTGACTGATAATTGATGTGGGTGTGTTAATCCCATATAGAATGCTAACATCTCAAAACAAGTGGGCTTTAACTGAATATTAAAAAGCACACTGAGCAAGTCATATGTGGCAATTCGGTAAGCCATTCTACTTCATAGGTTCTGTTTCAGATCTTGCTTCGATTCCTATGTTTGGGTTCCTGTCTGAAATAAATCAGGATGGATCATAAGTTATAGATGGAACAAATTCTCCCTTTTCAAGTTGCTTTTGAGTATTGTGTTCTATCACTGCATTGAAATAAAACAGCTACAGTTAGTTCCTAAAAGCAATTTTAGTGCAAGTTGACTAATTGCCAGAGCTTCAAGTGCAGCAAGTGTGACCTAAAGGCACATTCATGACAGTGTGATCAAAGCCGCTGTGTAGAGTGAGATGTTAACAAATAGTTATCAAAAGAAAAAAAGTTTTGACTCGGTGGCCTGAGGCTACATTTCAATGATGCCTGTAAACTGGGTCAGGAAGCTAACAAATCATAAAATCAGCACCTTTAGAATACCTGATGAATAGCACCTTCTCACTTGCCAATTAAACATGAGGAACAATGTTTGTCCTTGATGGAAATCTGGATCATTTTCCAAAATTCAAAATATCATATAAAGATATAAATTGCATGAACATTATTGTATACCTGCATTAAACTGTTCATATAATATCAGCTATTTTAAGCTATTGGGTCTTCTTTTGAAAAGAATAAAGGGTATCCTATTGGGCATCATAAAAATAGCAATTAGAGTGATGGCTGTGACAACAAGATGTGTGAAAGGCACCTATGAGCATATTCAGCCAGGGAGTCACCCAGTTATCCAATTAACAACAATGTTTCATGGGCTTTCTCATGCAAGTGCTTAGCAAAATAAAACCACTTCACTGTGTGAACCTCATCATAGAAAAGCCATTGAAAAGAAAGCATAATCAACAACGAAACAGAAATTGCATTCAAATGGCACAGCTTTATGGAATGTAACAGATTTAAAATACAAGCCATGTCTTCACTTTGGAACCATGTGAGATAGACCAGTAATATGAAATGCGTGTGGAAAACAACCTGAACAATGAAGCGGTTCTGCTCCAAGGACATTGCTGATTGAATAATTCATAGTAGAGTAAGTGTGAACTGAGATTCTACACTCTTTAATGTTTTCTGACAAAAATTGAGAAGATATATTTTTACTAATTTGGGAATTAGCAGAGAGAGAGAGAGAGAGAGAGAGAGAGAGAGAGAGAGAGAGAGAGA
>JABTXL010006268.1:13340153-13401514 GCA_025134845.1 Neodon shergylaensis
GATGGATGGATGGATGGATGGATGGATGGATGGATGGATGGATGGATGGACAGACAGAGCATTCCATGTTGACAGGCTTGAGTTTGCACAGATGTTGTACATGCTGTCACACACATGCACGTTCATATATATAATTGCCCCTGTTCTGTCCAGGAATATCTGTCTTGCCATAATCATTTTGGTTGTTTGGATGAGCATATTTGAATACTTGGTTCCAGTTGGTGACTGCTTAGGATACAGGGAGGTGTGCCTTTTTTTTTTTCAGGTAGTGTGTTACTGAAGGATTGGGTTTGAGCATTTGAAAGCTCAGTCTGACTTGTATTCTGCCTCCTGCTTGCATACCACTATGAAGTAGTTTTCAGCTACTGCTCTGTTCCCATGCCTTCCTCCTCCCATCATTTTCCTTTACACAGTGGACATGGGCTAACCCTCTGAAAGTGTAAGGAAGTCACCTCCCCATTAATTGTATTTATTTATAAGTTGCCTTGGACATTGTGTCTCTTCTTAGCAATAGAACAGAAACTAACACAGTCACTCACTGCTCTGTAACTTACAGGCTTTCTGCTGCACTTTCCATAAAGATACATGGACCTATTTTTGAAATATGACTCACTGATTAAGAGCACAGATCTTTCTTCAAAAGTCATGGTTCAATTTCCAGTAATCATTAAATAATCATAAATCCTCTCTATTTTCAGATCTAGGGGGAGCCAGTGCCTATGTTTGCCTTCAAAGAGGATACCAGGACCACAGACAGTCATATATACAAACAAATGACTCATAACATAAACATAAAATTTAAGTTAATTTTTTTTTATAAAACCTTGAAACTTGAGAGTCAATGAGATGTAAGTGACCAATGTAGGGTTAAGCATTTTCCAGAGTCCCTACATGTCAACAGGTGTGGCCTCCTGTTAATGTTCTTGGTTATAAGATAAAGCTTCTCTGTTGAGGGATAAGAGTTGCACTAATCTGCAACCTCAATATTTTGATGTCTTCATACACAATTTATTTACTTGAAAATAACTGAAAGGAGAAAAAGAAGAGAGTAACTTATTTTAATGTTTACAAAGCAGTTAATTATTCTAGCATCTCTCTCTTCTCACTAGACAGCATATCCTTATTTCATAAAGAATGATCAACAATATCAATTGGTGATTACTATATTATTATATACCAGCAGTGTGAGTAAAAGAGAAGATAATGTTGTTCTATTATATGATTAGGTAGCGCTCAGCATTTTTTCAAATGCACAATAAAAAAATAAGCTTTGGATTCAGTTCACAAATCTGTAACTTTTTAATTAATGGGACTTGGAAAATTAATCATTGTAATATCAGTGATTTCTGCAAAGTTATAATAGAAATTATTATCTCAGGTTTTGTTGTTTTTAGAAAGCACAACAAATTAGTTCTCCATAGTTAACAATCCAAAAACCTCAAATGTTCTGATGCTGGTTTGGTGTATAGTTTTATTCACTGCTACCTGCACATCAGTAAGAGACGGAAACTCCAGAGGTGTTGAATTATCTTTGCTTGAGTAAAAAATGTTACACATCATTTAATGCTGGCTGGAGATACTCTGTTTCATATCAAACACCTTCTTAGGTGTTATGAATAAATAACTGCAAAACAGAAACAGAATTTTTTTTCTTCCAACAGAGTTCACATACACTGGAAGTGTCAGATAGAAAACAAAACCTAATTTATTACAATAGAATGAGCCCTGTGGGAAAAATAAAGGCAAAAGAATCCTGAGTTTTGGAAGGGTTTACACTTTTAGGTTTTGAGGAAGAGGATGCTCCTATAATAACAAGATTTGAAAAGTTTACAGGAATTGAGGGAGGTTCATAAGTGAGCCATAGAGAAATTAATGAAAGAGCATCTCAAGGAGGGAAAGCAAAGCTTGGAAACAGTATTATACCTCATATTCTCAGGCTGTTGACCAGGCAAAGAAATCAAAGAGGAGAATCAATAAGAGGAATAGAGGTGTGGTGGTGTGAGAAGAGTCACTAAAGGAATTTCAATCAGTAGAGTAAGACTGTCATCAACATTAAACAGAGACACAAGCTGACATTATGTTCAGTTGATCAACACAATGGCTGCATTCAGAGGACAATTATTGATGAGTAAGGATAGGTTAGAAAATAGACATAGAAGTAATTTCACTACTAGAGTTAGGAAACTTAATTGATTGCCATGCATTTAGAAACAGGTGAGAAATGAGAAAACTGAGAATATTGAAAATAGAGTAAAAGAGTATTTGTTAGAATAGAGGTGAATTATTTTATTTGCACAGTTTAATTATGTAATCAACTTCTTATATGCAACAAACTATAAGAAAAATGGCTTTAAGCAGAAGAAACTGTTAAGAAATAAGGATGAAAGATGAGATATTCAGTATATAAATTATCTATAATTGATATATGTTGCCCATATATGTTGCTGGAACATGGTCAAACTCCAGATGTCCAGTCCATTCAATAACAACTGAATTCTTCCCCATCACAAACCAGAAATTGCGGAGAGTTACATTTCAACATCTTTATCAGAATTTTCTTTTTAATCTTCTCTGTATAGCTTGAAGCCTGTCCTGGAGCTCTCTCGATGGATCAGACTGGCCATGAACTCACAGAGATCCATCTGCCTCTGCCTCATGAGTGTTTATCATAATTGTTAAGAGTTCTTTTCGATGACTTTCTGTTAGGCTGTTATTTTTGTGTGTGTGAGGATTGTCACAGAAGCCTTCTATATTCCTCTTTCTCAGTTGTGAACCTGCAGTCACTTATACAATCCTCATTTTGAGATATCTAGTGTCTTATAGAATGGAATAGAATTTTTTTCATTGTCTTGAAGTTAACTCCTGTGCTGTACACCAGAGCATATCAAATTCAAACTTACCATTTCTTGTAGCATTGCTATTATTCAAATTCTTTATCTAAAACCTGAAATAATTTGTCAATATGTACATATGTAGTATTGTGCCCTACAGTGAAAACATTATAGAAGTTTTCAAATTATTGTTTGTTTATTACCCTTACTTCTAGGGCTAATTATCTTTTACGTAAATTTAAATGATTAATAAAATGTCAGTTTTCTTAATTTCTCATCTACACTCTTTGTGTAGAGTCAAGCTTATGCCCTGTAATATTTCATTTTTCAAAAAGGAAATTGTGTAAATACATTATGATGATACATCCACTGTCAAAGAAAGTCAGTTTTTGACTATTAGATAATAGTGTTCATTTATATCTGTCAATATAAGGTATAATTTTTGTGAACAGAGAAATTTATGTTGAGGTGTTGATTTTATTTTGAACAATTTTATAATCTTACTACAAAAGTTTCTGCATGGAAAGGAGCTCAGCATAAATCAGTTGCAGTTCTCCGTGAGTGTATTCTTTTTATGCCCTCTGACTTGTGCTTAGCATTTTGTCTTTGGTTTTTCCAGTTTGACAGCTACTAACCATTTTTTAGATCCAGTTCCAGAGATTTTGTTTGTTTGTTTTCTGAGAAGCTTGAAATGTTTGTGACAATAATCTTAGAGAATTTTTCACCATATTTACATAAAATATTCTCATTTTTGATATGACATTCCCTTTGAACATGCAATACATTATTGTAATAGTGTCACAGTTCTTAGATATTCTCTTAGAGTGTATTAATTCTTTCCTCTTAATTTTCAGTTTGTGATATGTCTTCTCACGAGCTTTTATCACATTGGTTATATTTTCCCCAAATGATACATACTGTATTACTGAGTCAGCTACGGACATTTCTTTGCAGTACTTCTGATTTATAACACTAATTAAAAATTATTTTTTACAGAATTCTTGCTCATGCTTACATTACACAAAGGTTTTTGTGTTTCTTTAACTTCCACAGGAGACTATCACATATTATTGAGAATTGCTTTAAATTATCAGTCTATTTCTTCACCTCTCATGCGTGGGCATGTGTTGCCTTTCTAGATCCTTATAATATTTCATACAAAAGATAGAAATAAGGAAAGAAACAGAACAAGAGTAATGTTAAGTCATGTGAAAAGCACTATGGCAAAGAAGCATTAGCTATTGAATTTATATTCATGAAGCAGAAGGTAAACTGTTTAACGTGTGCTAAAGCTTATAGATTTCAATGTTAGAGGTCACTCTCTCATCTCTCGTTCTCATTTAGTTGTTCTATTATCTTTTGAAACAAGACCTGGGTCTTCTCGTACCCTTTGTTGTAATATAGTATAACAAAAATGCCTGTCATGTGTTGATAAGGGGTAGGCCAATGGGAAACCTTAAATAATCCTAGATTAGGTCTCTGGTAGTGTGTTTCTATACATGTTTTGAATTTAAGAAGAGGTTCTTAGCAGCCTTGTAAATCCCTGCTTCTTATGAGAGACAAGAATGCCAGAGGAGCTAGATGTGGCCATTTTTCTATCCCAAATTTATTAAGTTTTGATAAAATAGGTTTTGATTATTTCTACATTTTGTATTAGGTATTACTTGATTGGTATGTGTGAGGACACTGAAAAGTTACAGAGAACAGAATATGTTGGAAATATTTTAAAACACTTTCCCCCTTACTATACTCTTATTATGTCCTTACTATATTCTCAAAGAACTTTTCTTAAAAAGTATTTTATTTCATTAATTTATCTTTATTTTCAACATTTGAAATTCCTATGGTTCTTACTGAGAGAGAGAGAGAGAGAGAGAGAGAGAGAGAGAGAGAGAGAGAGAATACAACCTTGCTAAGTTCTCTCACATGCTTCATTGTAGAATGAATGAATACATTAGAAAATTTTGGTTTTGATTAAATTAATATGTAAACCAGCCTCCATCAACCCATGACTCTCAGTGTAGTTGATCATTTCAACCCTGGCTCCATCACTGCGTACATTCTAACACATTTTGTTCAACTGAATATGGGCATTCATCACTTTTTGGCAGTAGTTTTTTTTTTTATTTTTGTCTTAACTTTACCATAGACATAAGAAAATCATCATTTTCTCTTTCTTCAGACATGATAGGGATGACAACTTCCAAAAACTTTAAATTTCAGACTAGCAATTAGAATTTCCCCTCTTCAAAGTGAGTAAGAGCTGACTGAACTTATGTTTAGTGTCAAGATACAGACATGAAGGGGAAGATCATTATGCTGCTTACATATTCATCAGTTGAGGGATCTGCTTATAGTGTAAGTGACCTTCTTTCCTGTTTTCATTTCTAAGGTGCTTAAAAATCATTAAGAACTCTTTGTGTTTTAAAATGCAAACTTTCAATCACTTCATAATTTATTCACAGTCTTTTCCATTATTATTGTTAAACACTGTTACAGTTAAAATTGGAACTAGAAAAAACTCTCTAACTAATAATACTATAATTATTAATAATATATTATTATTAATAACAATTCTATAAATTTATAGAATGCGCACAAAAATCATAAATAATAACAAATATAAAAATTCAGATTTTACATTTTTCTAAGTGATCTAATAAACCATAAATTCCTTCAAACAATGGAATCTTCTTCCTCTTTGAGATTATCAGCTATATTATTAATTTCTACAATTCTATGCAATATGAACTTGTATGAGTTCAAACATAGTCTTACTTAAGAGTCTATTGAATGAAACATAACCATTTCAAGGCCTTAGACTCATCCTACATGATCTTAAGCAGGGATAAAAATCTCAAAGAGTTATGAATTGATTAAACTAAAATAAAAAGTAAATCAGAGATCCCCATTAATTCCCTCCAATCAATGCTCAGAGAATCTAGTAGAAAATGAGTCAGTAAAGCCAATGAGGATAGGGGATGCCAAATGAACACATTCCTCTAAAACAACTAAGGAACATATGAATATGAACTCACAGAGACTAAAGTAGCAAACAGTGCCTAAGTGAATCTGTATTTGATCCTCTGTGTATGCATTATAAATATTAACTTAGTATTCCTATGGAACTCAGAATTCTGAGAACTAGTGGAGCTCTGGCTCTTTTGCCTACTCCTAGAATACTTTGCTTCCTGTTGGGTTACACTGCACAACTATGATGGGGAATTACTACCTCATCTAATTATATTTTATTGCCATGTTTTGTTGTTATCTCTTAAAAACCTTTTTTTTCTCCTAAAGAGAGAGATAAAGAGAATGGGTCTGGTGTGGAGAATTGATGGGAAGGAACTGGGATAAATGAAGAGTAAATGATGAAAAGAAAATATTGTATAGGAAACAAATATATTTTAAATAAAAAAAATAAAAACAGGCAAATTTGCTAGCGTTCTTTCAAAGGAATGTCACTAAACTGCATAAGGGCAAAATATGAAAAATAATTTTGAAAAGATGAAGGGATTAATTTTATAATACCTGATAGTATGGAAATTTTCCAAGTAGCAACCATGAAACTAGGGTCAATTTGATAGTCAAATCAAGTTGTCATTCATATGACATTTATGGAACTCATGAAGTTTAAGTTCATATGAATTTTAGCTCAACAAATGTTCACACCACAAAAAAAAAATCACCATCTTGACTGGCATTAATTAAAATTATTGTCTGGCAGTCTCCGCAGAAAGATCAAACATTGAATGTCCCTAAATTAATTGCCTGCAGTGATGGAGATGATGGGCCAGACATGCAAAGGGCATCTATTGCTGCTTCTACTTTGTCAGGTTTCAGCTATTATAGTTGTAAATTGTCATCTCAGTGCCAACAGTGCAGAAATATTAGTCAAAAGCTTTCAGAAGTTAGGGGTTAAAGAGTCATTTCAGAAAAGGGTGAAATTGTGTGATGGTGTCCAAATATGTCTAAAGACTGCCTCTGGTGGTTATAGCTTTCCAAACGGATTTTAAGGAAAAATTAAATATTTCTAAACTTGAAATATATTTAATGAGTCTGATACTCAGAAATAATATCTATTTTGTATGAAACTTTATTTAAAAAAATCACACTCAGGGTACTACTTATACAGTAGTTTTAATATACTTCAAACTTAAATCTAACTATTATATATTATATATTATATATTAATTATATATGATATATATTATATATAGACCATAGTAATGCAGTGAAATGAAGAAAATAAATAATTTTTAAAATTTTAACAGTTTTTTTCTCATTTTCCATACCAATCTCAGTTCCCACTCCCTCTTCTTCTCCAGCTTCCCCCACTTCTTCTCTACCCCAATCCCCCATCCACTCCTCAGAGAGAGTAAGGCTTCTTATGGGGCATCAACAAAATCTGGAAAATCACCTTGAGCATTCTACATTACATCTAGGCTGACAATGGTATTCTTCCAAAAAGTGTAGACTTCAAAAAGCCATTTCCAGGAATAGGGATAAGTCCTGGTCTCACTGCCAGCAGCCCCACAGACTGCTCCAGCTACACAACTGTCACTACATTCAGGGGGTGCCGCTCACCGCAGCCCCCGTCTGCGCTCTATACACTAGAATCCAGTTCGCAAGCTTCCGGCAAGGGGCTGGAGGTTGAGGAAACACACGCAGAGTCAGACCAACACACAGACCTCTAATCGCTGGTACAAAAGCCCCCTTTAATAGCACCATGGAGGCTTAAATACCCTGCAGTCAATGGCCAACAGGTGAAAATCCCATCCTCTGATCCACTAGGTAAGGCACAGCTTTTAGTAACTTCAATTAGAAGGCTCTAGCAGGGAAGAGCAGCTGAAGGCCAGGACTCAATTGGTCCCAACATCTCTTCCCTAAATTTTTTATAAAACAGAAGACCCTCCTGTCTTAGGTCATGTCAGAAGAATAAACCCTTACCCGTCTTTGGGAGGCCTCTTCCCTGTCTTAGGCGGGCCCTCTTCTGTAGAAGTTGCCCATCTACGGAGGAGTCTTCATAAAATCCATGCTCCATTGGGTGGAGACAGTGGCAGCTGTCTGAAAGCAGAAACAGACAGGCGTCTGGCACTGGAAGAGTGAGGGGTTGAAGCTTAAACGTGATGTCCGTCTGTGTGCTGGCATTCATGAGCTGGACTTCTGGGACCATGCCGTATGTCGGTCGGCTGACGGGAGTCCGTCTTAACACCTGCACCATGATGGGCTCCTTGGCAGTTCGAAAAGCTACCACTGCCTCTTCATGGGTGGCCTTTGACAGATCCTTGCCATTGACCTCAATGATTTTGTCATGAACCTCCAGGCCATCTGCTCTGTTTACAGGTTCATTTTCTAAAAGTTTTGAAACATAAATTCCTTCAGTTGCTGATTGCTTCTTTTGATTCTGATTCTCCTGCCTCCTATTATGTTGAACATTATGAAACAACTTGGACACAGCCTTTAGTAACTCAAATCAGACGGAAAGTAAAGATCTCTAGCAGGGAAGAAGAGCAGCTGGAGGCCAAGACTCATTTGGTCCCAACATCCGGGCATAGTTTGGTCCTATGCAGGCTCCCCCCCCCCCCCCCCCCCCCCCCCCCCCGCTGTCAGTTCAGAGTTAGTAAGCTCCCATTAGCTCAGGTCAGGTGTTTATGTGGTCATCTCCATCATGGTCTTGATCCTTTTCTTTATATTATATCTCCTCCCTCTCTTTGTTTAACAGAAATATGACCCTGCTGTGAAGCAGAAGGGTGAAGAAGAAAAATACATTAAAGAAAAGAAAATATCCAACAAAAAGAGAGAGAAAAATATAGAAACAACACAATAGTCTAATGTTGAATCTGAAGAAAATACATATAATATTAGCTGTTCTTCAACAAAAATTAATTAATTAGATGATTAAATGAGTTATTCGGTATGTTAGAAATGGAAATTGAAGCTTAAAGAGTTTTGTTCCTGACTAATATTTGTTTTTAGTCTATTTTGTTGGATTGGTGTTTTGTTCCCTTATCATAGTCCTTGATGCAGGGGGATTACCTTGATCCTGCCTCATATTGATGTACCATGCTTAGTCAATGCCCATGGAAGGTCAGTCCCTTTCTAAAAGTAGACAGGGCAGGCCTCCCATGGGTGGGGCAGAGAGTAGATGGGAGGCAGTGGGTGGGAATGAGAGGAGAGGCTGGAAAGTAAATTGTGGTTGGTATGCAAAATAAATGAAAAAATTAATTAATAATAACGTGTGTTGTTCCTTTGTTGTTTTCAGTTTGTTTAGCTGGTATTTCCTTTGTTTCTGATTGGCCTTGACCTCTCAGAGGAGGAGATGAGGACTTGAACTGATGATCTTCCTGCCTATATGTACAAAGAGCTAGCATTACAGACATACAGCACCACACCCAGTTTTCACGGTGCTGGATATCATATTTTATGCTTTGTGAATACTAGATAATAATGCTTTCCACAGAATTTTATCCTTAGCCTATTTTCTTTAGATGAGTGTTTTGTCTGGCATTTTGAATTTTAATTTAAAGAATATATTTGTATGTTTATTACTTGAGAATTTCATACAAATTTATACAACATTTTATTAAATCCATTCACTTTTCTCTTCCCCTCAATTCTTTTCCTACCTCCTCTGTCATTTTTTTGTTCTAAGCTCATGTTTTGGTCTTTTTTTAAAAAAAAACTCACTGAGTCTACTTATTGTTGACTGTATAGGAAGTAGTGTAGGACCATTAGCTGGCCTTGGGTAGTCTCTGCTGCAGCATCACTGACAAAATCTGACTCTTTTTTTCATCAGCATCTGCAAATTACCAATAGCTCATCAGCTGCAGTAAAACTTCATGTGCCTATCCTTATGCATGTTGAGATATTTGCTAATGTAGTTTTATGTAGAATGTGCATTCTGCGACAGCCACAGTGAGTTCATGCATACAGCTGTTTTGCCATGCTTAGAAAGGACAATTTACTGTAGGTGTCCACAGTCTCCTATCTTTACAATCATTCCACCCATTCTTCCATAATGATCCTTGAATGTGTTGAGGAATTAATATACAAGCATATATCTCAGTATCTTATTCTCTGTGCACTGACTACCTGTGGAAAGGAAGATACATTCATCATCCTGACATTGCATAAACATCACCCTTTTAACTTATAGTAATAAGAGAATGCAGATGAACTTAAGCATTTGGAATCTCATATGATTCATCTCTTATTTTAATTACTTTATTATTCTACTTAGGTCATAAAACCCACTATTACAGAACTGAAGAAACAGAAGGCACTAGATAATACTAGAGGTTTAGAGTATTATCATTTGGGGATTAACACAATCATTGAATGGTTGGTCAGCATAGACTGTCCTGTCAAACTGCAGTTCATACTCTTTTTTTAAATTTTATTGATTTTTTTCAAATTTCAATTTACATTCCAGCCACAGTTCTTCCTCCCCCATTCCTCATCTCCCCCAAGTCCATCTCCTATTGATTCCTCTCCTGCCAAAGGGTAAGAGCTCCAATGGGGAATCAAAAAAGTTTTGGATATTAAGTTGGGAAAGGACCAAATATTACAGCTGAGTTTGTCATCCCATCATAGGAAATGAGCTCCAACAAACTAGCTCATTCACCATATATAGATCCTGGTCCTACTACCAGGGATCCCTCAGATAGATAAAGTTTCACCACTGTCTCCCACATACAGAGGCCCATAGTGGCTCTGTCTATGGAGATATCTCTTTCAATGCTCTCCCATTCCATCCCTGCCCCCTTGACTATCCCATTTGCTCATGTTCTCATCTCCCTTCTCCTCCCCTTCAACACTCCCCACCCCTCAATTTGCTGAGGAGATCTCATCTAACTCCGCTTCTCAGAGCAATATGTGTGTAGCTTTTAGGGTTTTCCTTCTTTCTTAGTTTGTCTGGAGCTGTGGATTGTAGTCTGGTTAATATCCATAGCAGCATTATTCGTAACAGCCAGAACCTGGTACATTTACCCAATGGAACATTGCTCAGTTTAAAAAAACAAAACAAAAAACAAAAAAAAAGATGACATCATGAAATCTACAGGAAAATGGATAGAACTATAAACAAAAACATCTGAGTGAAGTAACCCAGACTCAGAAAGACAAACACGAATCACTCACTCATAACAGGGTATTTTATGTAAAGCAAAGGATAACCGGACTACAGTCCATATTCTTATGTATTGGAGTCAAGGTTTGCAAGTAGGAAGATGACAGTGAACAAACTTCCTACTACCCATAAGCCTGACATTGTGTCTAACAATGTTGAATCTGATGCTATTTTACAATAAATGAAGAACTCTTCTAAGGACAACAATATTGATGAAAAAAGATTTATATGGAACTAGTAGTTAACACTTGCACCATTACTTATGATTCTGTTTTCTTAACTAACAGACAAAGAAACAGTTTAAAAAAGATTTTTACTACTTTTTAGAAACATTCAGACTTTTATTTTTCAACAGAAGTGTGCAAATTCTACCTAATACAGGAGATTCTCTAGAAATTTCTTTAACTCTCAAGTTCTAAAATAAATATTAATGAAAAATTAACAACTCAGTAAAAGCCTGACTATTAATTGCTCAGTCTTTAGAGGCCTAGAAGGTTTGTGTCATGCCTGCATCTAGGAATCATGTGTAGTTGATACCTTTTATAGATCAAAAACAATTTTTAATTGGAAATCTTAAAAGATCAGCTGTAGGCATATGGCCAACTGTGGATTTAAAAAATGGCACTAATTAAGTACATGTATTACTTGCTCTCTATGAATATATTTATACATTATATTTTCTGCTTATTGACTTTATAACTAAATATGGATTCTTATGACTCAGTTTAATTCTTAATGCAATGAGAATGATGCCAAAAATCAAAAACAAAAATCTAGATTTTTGATTTGATCTGGGAGGATATACTCCTAATTTGTTTACCTATAAGATACTTTAGAGAGATCTATTCCTGGCCCTCTTGAAGAAGTGCTATCATATGGCTTGAAAAGCCTAAAAGGAGAGCAACTTAGATATTACATCTGTGTTCCATCAGAGAACTTCTTTCACGTGATTTCAATACTGAATTCTACCAACAACAAAATAAGCTTGGAAAAATGGAAGAAGCTTCAGAAAGGAATTCAGTTCTACCTGACAGCTGATTTGGGAAGATGCTGAGCAGAGAAAGGAGAAAGGCACGTTGAGATTCTCATCTCATTGAAACAGTGCAAGTTTGAGTCTTTTTTGCGTTGATACTTCTGTGGAATTTATCATACAGAAAAATGAAAACTAAACAACCACATTGTGCTCTCATAGATTTGCGACTTCCTGATTAATATCTAGTTGTTTTACATTTCACAGTTAAGATTATAGTCAGACCTTTATTCTTAATCCACTCATATTTGCTACCTTAAACTGATAATTTTATATAAAGGGGCATCTTAGTGGTATTTCTAGTTCAGGTTACATGAGGATATGGAGAAGCAAAACAGCTGTGTCTGAATAATAATAATTGACTAATCTAAATAATACTTTACGGAACATGTTCAGATTCCATGTGGTTATTGTTTATAAATAAGAATGTTTCATGGAAATTCAAATTCTCCTCACAGTGTATCAGGATATTTTAAATGAAAAATTAAAACATCCAATTTCTTACCTTAAAGTTGCTTTGATGTGAGTGTAGAAGTCATATTTGTATTTTATTATTACATGGGAGAATATCTAAATTTAGTCACTGAGGTGATCAAGAAAACATATTGAATTGTGATTTACATCTACCTGAAATGATTGATAATGCCATTGAAACATTTACCTGAGTATCCATATTAAACAGATATTTCAAATGTTCCTTTACTTACATAAATGCAAAACAATGATTATTCTGAAGAGCAACTTTCAAGCAAAATATAAAATCTGTATCTGCACACAAATTAGGTAAGGGAAAACACATATCATTGGGTAGTAACAGCAGGTTCATACACTGCTGTTTAGACTCAAAGGACAGCATAATTAATGAAGTGAGTGTCAGAGTGACAATAAACATCAACAATTATTGATTCATTGGATATATTGGTATGCAAATTCCTTGATTATGTTTTTGGTCTTCTGGGTTAAAAATGTCATTTTTAAAATTTTTTATTTTAATTTTTATTGAAAGTAGATTCTTCGCTCATACAATTCATCCCAAGAAGAATTTTCCCTTCCTCTATTCCTCCCAGATCTTCCCCTCTCTCACAGATCCACTCCCTCTCATTGTCCATCAGAAAAGAGCACCCCTCCAAGAGAATACAGCCAAATAGGACAAAACAAGATACAATAAAACAAGGCAAAAGCTCTCATATTGAGGCTGGACAAAGCAACCCAATAGCAGGAAAAGAGTCCCAAGAGCAGACTATAGTCATATTTTTATCAACTTTATATTATAGAACACAGAATTTATATTATAGAACACAGTGAAAATATTGTAGGGGTTAAATTGATCTCCAATAAGTTAAAAAACTATTTGCTATCTGTTAATTTGTTAAAATAGTTAATTAAACACTATTAATTACTAAAGATACAATAGGTAGTAACAACCACTTTTTTTTTTTTTTTTTTTTTTTTTTTTTTTTTTTTTTTTTTTTTTTCAAGACAGGGTTTCTCTGTGGCTTTGGAGCCTGTCCTGGAATTAGCTCTGTAGACCAGACTGGTCTCAAAACAACCACAGTTTTATGCATCAAGTTCTCATGTCCTGTATGTAATTACAGAAAATGAACTTCCCTTTTATTTTTATACTTCTAGAATCTTCTGATAGTAAACAAACAAAAAGCTCACAACTTTTAGATTTAGAACTATGGGTTTCTAATGCCTACTGAGGAAATGAAGGTCATTTGAGGAAATGTCTCAATCCAGTTAATAATGTTTTTGCACATAGACTATGATTGAGTTCATGAATCATAATATGTAGGTATTTTCAATAAACATGCTAAATTTGAATCAATAAAATATTTTAGTCAAGATAAATTTTAGTATTTTATTTTGCTTTGGTTTTTAATTGGAGAATTGAATTGTGATAAGTACTCCTTAAAAATGAGACAGAGGAATAGAGGTAGATTTGAAATATAAAGGTGTAAAAGAGAAGTAATTATAACAAATCATATTGCACATAAAATACAAACTCTATTGTAATGAATGCATTTTATCAAACATTGACAATTCTTTATTTCTTTGAAAGGATTATACATTGCTCATATTGTAATAGAGATTTATAGTTTATAGAAGATCAGCATCAGCAAAAAAATTATTGAATTCTAGCTGATAAACCATTGTTTCATCTTGAAAAAGAACTGTAAGAAATATAAATAAGCAAAAAATAAGTGATTCAATTAAAAATAGTTTTTTGATGTTGTTTACCAATATTATATATATTTGAAATATTGTTAATACATGACTATTTTGTATTTTCAAAGTCATTAAGAATCTTCTTGGAAAATTTTTTTTTTAAATTGAAGCAGAAACCCGTAATGTTCTCTGAAAATATTTATGCTTAAATGCTCAAAAACTATTACATATTACAACACTGATTTTATGTTGTTGATATGTGTGCCTGAGAGTGTTATGTATTTACACTAATATATTCAGCTAATTGATTTACTTACTATAAAACACTCAGTACATATTTATTTTAGCAGATTGGTAATTTTCATCTTTCTGAAATCTTTACAGATGTACTTCTCTGTGACAATGGTTGCACACTGGTGAGCATAGCTGCTTTCAAAGATGTTTGGAGCTTTGAGAACTGGCTGAGCTTCTTACAGCTTTCTCATTCACAGACTTATTTCACACATAGGTGTATTCTCTTTGGAGAATGATTTAGAGACTTTCAAATCATAGTACTGAAAAAATTGTAGAAATTTCCTTTTTGAAATTATTTAACTCCATGTTTCTACCCATTTTAATGTGCCATGTATACTTCTAGATTTATTTTCATGGCTACTATGGTGACTGCAAAACAAACATTGCCCCACCTATGCCCATCTTCCAGTACTGCAATGCTTCAAGTACAACACAAACATTATAATATTATAGTTCCCTGTTTATTGCTCCACCTCTAAAGCATGACAGTCGACATTTTCATCTGTCTACCAATAATAATCTCTCAATATATTTTAAACCATATTTTACATTTTTTGGCATTTTTAAATTGATTTTATTGAGCTCTACATTTTTTCCTGCTCCCCCCGTCTCTCCCCTCCCCGATTCAAACCTCTCCCAAGGTCTCCATGCCCCCAATTTACTCAATAGATCTTGTCTTTTTCTTCTTCTCATGTAGATCTATGTAAGTCTCTCTTAGTATCCTTGTTGTCTAAATTCTGTCGGATTGTGGTTTGCAGGTTGGTTTTTTTGCTTTATGATTAAAACCACCTATGAGTGAGTACATGTAATAATTGTCTTTCTGTGTCTGAGTTACCTCACTCAACATAATGTTTTCTAGCTCCATCAATTTTCCTGCAAAATTCAAGATGTTGTTATTTTTTTCTGTTGTGTAGTACTACATGGTGTAAACATACCACGTTTTCCTTATCTATTCTTTGGTTCTAGTCTTTGGCAAATTGAGGCAAGAGTGTCATTTTCAGTAGTGAGACCCAGGCTAATCTGCACACCTTTAACAACATAGCCAATAATACAGTTTTCAAAAAAATCTTATACTTTCTTCCAACAATGATACCTGTAAACAATGATGACATTTTTTGTCACAACTTTTCTAACACTTGATATTCTAACGTCTTTTTGTTTTATATTATAACCTTTGTATTTTAAATAAGTGGATATATATTTTTGGTATTAAATTTCCTAAATGTTTATTTTTGCATTTATCCAATTTGTAATGAAAATTCTTCAATTTCACAACATTATTAAGTTTTGTAATGGGATTCATTTTTGTTGTTGTTTCTTTGGTTGGTTACTGAGCTGTCTAGATTATGGGGCTTTCAAAACAGGATTTCACTATACAGCCCTTCGAGGCCTGAAAGTAAACTAAGTTGGTATTATACTTGCACCGATGTTTTTGACTCTGCCTCTCAGGTGCTCGAATTGCCAGCGTCAATAAGCACATTGGGCTTAGGATATTACATTTTCCTGTATTGTTTATTTTTGTTAAAACACTTCTTCAAGTATATCGTGACTTTCTAAGACTAAATTTCTTTACACTACTGCATTGTTTTGTCCTTAGTTGTTCATTTGTCCCACTGAGCTGACCCTTGGGTGACCCCGTAAGTAGCATGGGTCAAAGACATGGATTGCGGGAGACAGGCTGAGTGCAGCAAACTAGGTTTACTTCAGAAAGAGAAAGTCTTATATACTCTCTACCCTCCAGTAGAGGAGAAGCAGCAGCACTGTCACCAGGTCAACTTTTGTGGCATCTGGAGATGGGTTTAGATCATCTTGTCTCTGGAGGCCCCCTGGCAGACCTAGATTAACTGATGAGGATGTTACCATAAAGCATGTTCATATAACCAATTTAGTCTGGTTTAGGCCAGCAAGGGCCTCTTGGCACTCAGGTCCTATGTGCCTTGCCAAATATCACCCCACGCTTGCTTATCCACTTAATGTTAAATTAGGTATTCGATGAATTTACTCTGTATAAATTATGCACTTCCCTTGGATGAAAAAGTTGATACTTGACTATGCACTAGTGTGTGCAAGGGGATACATGCATGCATGTGCACACAGGCACACACATATACACACACACCATGTACGAACACACCACATTCATGTGCATGCAGATATCCACCCTGGTGTCGTAAGGAAAAATAATTGGAAACCATCAGTAATTAGATATTGACATTTTCAAGTAAGAAATAATAATTTGTGGCAGTTAAAGGAAAAATATGAATGAATTGGGATAACAGAGATGCTGCCATTGGTCATCTCTCACACATCCAAAATAATGCTCTACCATATTGTTTTAGAGTTACAATTTTAACCATTCATAGGTATCTAGGGTACATTTAGCATAATGATTACATGCAAACATCTAATAATTTATAATATATAGATTCTCACTTCTTACTTTTAGTACTTACTCATTATTCTAAAAATATTCCTAGGCTGATGCTTGATCAATGGTTTTATACTTTTAAATTTTAACTTATTTACTCTGAATCCATAGTTGTCAGCTTTATTATACATTAAAATTATTTTCCAAAAATTTGACATAATTTTGAAATTTTTATTTACTATGCTTGTGATATGTTTCCTTTAAATCATTTGTTTTGTTGAAATAATGTCAGAACAAGAGAAATAATCATGCAAATGTTGTTCAGAGTGGGAATACAATTGTTCACTTTGTTAAAAATGGATTATGTTCCCTATTATAGCTTGAGGGTTTAATTGTTCAGAACAAATGCTATATTGACATCACCATCAATTTAACATGGAATTACAATTCTTTATTCATCTACTCCTGATTTTTAGTTTTTAAGTAATAAAAATGCAAATTATCTTCTTCCTTTTTATTTTTTTAATAAATATATATTCAATGTCTAGTCTTTTTCTAGCCCTATATTATATTTAATAACACAAGTTAATAGATATAATAAGTATTTTATTTTGGTCTATATATGGTGTCAAACAATTTGTAACCATAATATGACATTATATTCAAGAGACTACCAAAAATTTGGAATATAAATAAACAAATTAATTAATAAATGCCTCCACAAAGAATATTTTATTTTCAACATTTGATTACCATATGCCCTATTTTGGTCAATATTATTATTTCATGTTGGCGAGGGGTTTTCTGTCCTACCTGATCCCTGTGCTGCCCAGTTCCTGCAGTTGTTAAGTCCCAAGGAAATCACACAGAGGTCTACATTAACTATAAACTGATTGGCCCATTAGCTTTGGCTTCTTATTAACTCTTATAACTTATATTAGCCCATTATTCTAGTATATGTTAGTCATATGGCTCAGTACCTTTTTCAGCGAGGCAGTCACATCTTGCTTCTTCTATGACTGGCCGGACTGCAGAGGAATGGGCTTCCTCCTTCCCAGAATTCTCCTGTTCTCCTAGACCTGCCTCTACTTCCTGTCTGGTTGTCCCACCATCCTGCCTGGCTACTGGCCAATCACTGTTTACTTAAAATATAATTGACAGTATACAGACCATTCTCCCACACCAATTTTGCTTACCATATGAGAACACTAAGGTTGACTAAAGGACTCTTTAATTTTAAATCAAGCTATAAATCTATATAATAAAAAATAAAGAAAGTTAGCAATAAAGCATTTAACATGGCTGGTGTTTCTTTTTTATATCACCTAATCACTTTTTGAATACAAAATTTATTTAGTCTTTCAAACATTAAAAGTATAAATTTTCTGAGTTATTCCAATTGCATAGTTAGAAAAAGCAAATCAAACAGGAAAAGGTCATACACCTTTTTCTTCAATATTTCTTTTTACAAGTATTTTACTAATATTTACTGGTTTGTTCATATAAAGCAGATTTCCAAGAACATAAGATGATAAGTTAAAAATTCAAAGTAGGAATTAAGCAAACACATCTGTAAATGTTGTTCACATAAATTTCACCACGTATATGTTTCCAATCATCATCAGACAAAGGAATTTGATGTGTTTGAAGAATTTGTAGAAGCAATTGACTATTACTGGAAGGGTCCAAGAAACTGGCGTCTGGTCTAACCATGGAAAACTTTGTTGGATCCATCAACTTGATGAGCAATTCCACAAAGTTCTCATGTCTTCTTAATTTGAATATCTTCTCATAAATATGAATGGATAAGCAAGGACAGCTAGTGGTTTAAAGAAAATTGACTTACAAATTAAGATAAAAATATCTAAATGGAACATTCAGCATAACTTACATGGTGTAGGTAGGGCTAAATCAAGAAGAAGAAAAGAATTTAAGCAATTCTAATTAGTTGCTTAGAGAGAGTTAGAAAGTTACTGAATATATGAAAATGAAATAAGCTGCCATATAAAGGAGAGATGAGAAACTATGAAATAGCTTACGCATACTGAATGCATGAGTGAGTACGTAAAATATTTAATGTATGGACTAGGAGAAAAGTATCATGGAATTTTTTCAAATGCATATGGGGAAATATTGAGGTTTGCGATATGAAGGGATATTAAAAGATGTGAAGCATTAGTTTGAGAAATTAAATATTCATTTTAATTGAACTGTGTAAGTGAGAGGAAAAAGATATGAACAGAAAGATTGTTTAATAAAATGTTGGTGTCAAGCATCCTAAAGATGAGACACATTTCTTCAAACCATCAGTCTGTTTGTCAGATCAGCAAGTAATACAGAAAGGAAAAGAATAATGACACTGTGATGAAGCCAAGTGAATTTAACAGTCATATAGTCATATTAATTACATATTAATTACTATTGCTTCTTTATATCATTCATTGATTCATATGCATAGATCCCATACAAAATTATAAATCAAGTGAAATGTTACTGAAATGCTTGCATTTGAGTTAATTTTCACATACACTACTTGCGTGCACACACACACACAGGTTACTCGTTTGTATCAGTTGTGCAGAGTATCTGTAAAAGAACTATAGATTAAATGTTAGAAAAAGTAAAATCTATTTCTCACATTGTGACGGTTGAAAGATCTAAGATCAACCTGTTGCAATGTTAGGTGTAGTTTAAGTAATTATTGCCAGGGTATTTTGTCTGAATTTTCATAATCATAATTTAATTTTTCCCATCTTCTAACAACAGGATTATTCTACTAGAGTTTTACTCTTAGGCCCTCATTTAACCTTAGTCATCTTTGGATACCTATTTACATATAGGCTCATGTCTGTATTTATTGCTTTAAAATATGAAAGCCTAGAGTACACAAATGTGTCCAGAATAACAATGCTGTATCTGTAAAAGCAAACTAACACATATTTGCAGTGAAAGAAACATGGATACAAACTTTCTGTAAAGCCCAACAAAAGTTTCTGAGATGATCAATTTTATTCATGAATTCTCTAGATTGCAGAACTTCGAGTTACTTGGGCAATATTATGGGTATATCAGTGAGTGTGTTTTGTTTTGAAGTATGAATATAACATCAAAAATTGTCTGAGGAGCTAAGAGATAATATCAGTGAGGGGTGCATGCTGTTCATCCTGAGAAGGAGAGAATGTTCAGTTTTCAGCACCCATTTCAGGTGGCTGACAACTGCTTGGAACTCTAGCACCATGAGAAATGACATTCTTCTGGGTTCTCAGACACCCTGAATCATTTGGCTTATAATCACATAAAAACAAATGTATACACATAAATTATACTTAAAGAATCAATTTAATATGTTGTCTAAGTAAAGCATATGTTTACTTTCAAAGTTATTCTGTCTGATATGATTCCTTGGTCAGTAATATGAAACAAAGTACTCAAGGAAGTGAGGGAAGAAGGAGGACTTAGATGAGAGAATTCTTCCTTCCTAAATGGAGAATATTTCCATTCAGTTCATCCCACATTCAGATGGCTTGTTTCAGGTCACTGTGGTCAAACTAATACATTAGCTCTATGAGGATCCCAAGTTTCTCAATACTAAACTAAGCATGTACTTTTAATTCACTTAGAACCTGTGTGTAGCTCCATGGTTGATACAACCATGTTTCTTTTGTGGAAAGGGAGAGGTAAGCATGGTAGGATTCTTGTTTCAGTAGAAAGCACACCATGTTTTCGTGGATAGTGGTAAAAGTCAGCTCATTGAGACCAAGGAGATTTGTCCAGTTTTATTGTGGAAAACCCATTAGTCTTGTTTCGTTTAGACCTTTAGAAGACTGGTTATAACTGTCTTATAACTGATTTAAAATTCTACATTTAAACAGTTTAATTTATTCACTTTTAAAAAATATACACATTTTATACCCTGTTTAAATACTTAGTGCACTTGCTATATATTTGTAATGTTTATTATAATACCTTCAGTGGAACTTAAACTGTAGCAGTATAATATTAATACACACACATACAGTACACAAACTTCATCCTTTCTTGACAGAGGTTTTTGAGCCACCTGGTCCCACAGCCATTCAGCTCCAAAGAAACATACAGAGACCTATATTAATTATAAATTGGTTGGCCTACTAGCTCAGGTTTCTTTTTAACTTATTCTTACATCATCCATTATCCCATAATTCATGTCTCTGTTAGTCATGTGGCTTAGTAACTTTTATCAGTGAGGCATTCTTATCTTGTGTCCTCTGTGTCTGAGTGATGACTGTAGACTGAGTCTTCCCTCTTCCCAGAATTCTCCTGTTCTGATTATCCCACTTATACTTCCTGCCTGGCTACTGGCCAGTCAGCATTTTATTAAATCAATACAAGTGACAAATCTTTACAGGGTATAAGACCATTGTCCCACAGCACTTCCCCCTCCCTTTTTTTAAAACAAGAATTCTGAATCTAATTTCCTTTGTTTCTCTGTTTTCCAGACCATTATCAATAACAACTTGTTATCAACACTCTAAACAAACGTCCATAATCTATATTTTGGGTATGTGGGTGTAGTTTTCTAGGCTACTTCTTCCGACTTGAAGAACTGATAATCTTAATGGTGACCTTAAGAAAATTTATGATTCTGTCTTGCTGATTAGTTAGTAACCTGTTACAAAAAAGCTATATAAGCTGCCCAAGATCATTTTATCTTCCTTTTTAATCTGGACATTTGAACCTAGAGTAGTAAGAAACTAAAAGTGAGAAATAGCCCTTGAATAATCACAGTAAGTTATCATATATTATGTTCTTTACCTTTTCAACTTTTTTAAAAATCCGCCATTAGAAAGTCCTTCATGATTTGATTCAGACAGTTAGCACAACATCACAACTTAAATTTAGCCATCCATTATTTTCTAAAAGCATATCACATTGTTTTCTTTATTTATTCCTTCCTTCCTCTCAGAAAAATTAAAAGTTTAGTTATTCAGTTGAATCACCACGCATGAAAATGAATCTTTGTGACATACAGGAAAAACTGTTTACCGCAAAAGCTTTTATTCTTTTTCTTTACAGGAAGAAGGGGGATTTCTTGCATTCTTGTTGATAATTCAAAACTTATCTATACTGCTTAAAGCAGTGTCTAATGAAAACTGTTTTTTTTTCCAACTTGGCATTTCTTTTCAACACTATCACTTAAAGATGAATCTCTCTCAGTTCTCTGAGAGTAATATGGAGATCTTTGAGGTGGTGGGCACCCAATACATTTTTATTAATCTTGATTTCTAGAACAAATGTAGGATGAGGACAAATGAAGATTAGTAGAAAGCAGAGATGGCTTATTAAGAAAGAATACAATTTCATAAAAGGAAGTGGTTCAGAAATAGGATGGAGATTAGAAACTCAATGACAATACTGTTGAAAGACTTTAGGGTTTTTATAACCCGCGAATGTATGATTATTTGCACAGTATGAGCTTCTCCCGAGTATGCTACAAGTTAGAATGTAGGTGGAATGAGTGTGCAGTCTTTATCTTTGTCAACTGGTTTCTTTCACACATATATTTCATCCTGTCTGAAAGGATTTTTAAATCTCACTTTTTGTCTTTTTTTTCTGTCTTAACTGTGATAGAATAAAATGCAGGAATGCTCTGTTATTTTGAGTTGGCAGTCATAGTCAAATGCCACATATTGAGTGGTTAGGGAAGGATCAGTGCAAGTGGTTGTGTAAGGTAGAGGTTCACAATGACACAAGATCAAGGCAACAAAACCAATTTCATTTTCCAGCACCATTTTTTTTTTCTTTTTCAGGCAACATCTTTTGGTTGTGTCTGAATATTATTGTCTCTCTGTTTCCCATTATGTATGAAGGAGACAAAGAGAGAGAAAGAGACAGACAGAGAGACAGAATGACAGATCATCTGCATTCTGGTGTCATATCTCACGAACTGATAAGTAATTTTTGCGCATATATATATACACACTTGGTGTATATGCCTACATAAGACAGAGGAAGATACCATGTGCTTACACCTCTCACTCGCTATTCATATTTTGAAGCAAGCCTATCACGTAAACCTAAGCTCACCAGTTAGTTAGTGACTGGCTAACAAGTCATATGATATTTTTGTGTATATACCTCTAAGTGATCAGGTTGTACATATGCAATTTTTATGTAATTTTTGAGGCTATATTCTCAGGATCTCATGTTTGTGCAGCAAGCATGTTACCTACTCAGTTATCTTCCTACTTTTCCCACTGTACATTAATTATGTTTCTTGTATGTTCTGCTTTCAAGGCTTCAATGCACGATTGAAGAGGGAAGAACATTCAGTTTATAAAAATTTAGTTCAGACACTATGGAACACTCAGTGGAATTATAATTGTTGATGTCTTTCTAGTCCCCTAACCATACAATTCAGGATAAATTCTATATTTCTACGCTGTCAATTATTTTCTATTGTGGAATAAATAATAATTGACTTGAATTCTTCCTAAAATAATCTAAAAACTAAAACTCCCATTTTACTGTCAGTACATTTCCTTAGAGTCGACAATCAACCATTTTATTAAATGTGAAAACTACGGTTTTGGAAACAGTATGATTCAAAGAAGCCAAACTAATTTTTCCTTTCCCCCCTTTATACAAAATTACCATATTTTCACTTGAAAATAGCAATTCTGTGTTCAAATATAAATATTAATTTCAAAATACTTCCATATAGCTTACAGAAACACATGCTTGTAGCTGATACTTAAGACTTCAGATATAGGGATTTTTTTCTTTTTTGCTTCCTCAATTTTGCAGAGGGTCTCTTTCTTTGTGTTTCTGATGTATGTGTGTGTGTGTTTTCCTAACCCTCAATAAATACAGTTCTTCAATTGTTATTCTGTGTGCTTTTGTCAGTGGTGTTGGAGATTTCTCCACTGCTACCTGTTGTGTTAGAGGTTTTTCCTGCCCTTGATTTCTATACTTTACAAAAAATGAACCAGAACAAGACCTGGAAACTGTGTCATTTTTGATAACTTGTCTTGGGATTTCTTGTGAAGTTTAACCACTCAGCAAGGGGAAACATTAAGAAAAAGTTTCCAGTGATCAGTTCAGTTTCTAAACAAAGAAACCATGAAACACAGGATGTCTCTATCTACTTCTTTTGTGAGGAAGAATCCCACATCCTAGTAAATCAAATTGGCTGGATGCACATCACTGAGGACATATTTATAGAAAAACTTCAGTTTAACATTTAACCTCATGCTCAGTGCCCAGGAGAGGACAGTTCAGTCAGATAAACCTGAGAAAATTCACCTCACAATATAAAACTCAGAGGAGTCTCTCAGGATCAATAAGCTAATAACAGAGTCAGTCATCCAGTACAGACTCAATCACCCAGTCTGAGTTGTTTGACTCTCCTTCATCTTTCACAGTCTTGACTAAAATAACACATTGGTACAGTTCTTGTGGTCAGATAACAACAAGTAGAACCACTATCTTGATGTATAAGACGCTAAGTTAACTGAAATTAAGAACCAACTCCCAGACAAGGGATTCTCATCCAAAATATCAAGACTATGATTGGATAGAAGAATCTATATATCTTATTTAATTACTATGACTTAAAATTAGAATTCGGCAGCAACACTAATTCCAGAAAGCCCACAAACACATGGAAATTAAACAATGCTTATTTGAAGCATAAATGGGCCAAGGAAGAAATAAAGCAAAAAATTAAAAACTTCCTAAAATTCAATGAAAATAACCACACAACGAACCCAAATTTATGGGACACAATGAAAGCAGTGTTAAGAGGCAAGTTAATAGCACTGAATGCCTACATAAAACAGCTGGAAAAATTTCACGCTAGTGAATTAACAAACATTTGCAGACTTGAATACAAAAAGAAGCAAGAGAACTAGATGTAAGGAAGTAATCAAATTGAGAACTGAAATCAACTAAATTGACAGAAAGAAAACAATACAAAGAATCAGTGAGACAAAGACTTGGTTCTTTGAGAAAAATCAACAAAATAGACAAATCTTTATCCAAACTAATCAAAAGACAGAGAAAAAATAACCAAATTAAGAAAATCAGAAATGAAAAGGAGGACATAACAACAGACACAGAGAAAATACAGAGAATCATCAGGTCATATTTTGAAAACTTGTACCTCACAAAATTGGAAATATTAAAGGAAATGGAAACTTTCTGGATAAATATTACTTACCAAAGTTAAAGCAAGACCAGATAACCAAATTAAATAGACCTATAAAAAAGCCCAGGACCAGATGGTTTCAGTTCAGAATTCTACGAGATTTTCAAAGAAGAACTAATGCCAATACTCCTCAAATTGTTGCACACAATAGAAATAGAAAGAACATTGCCAAACTGTTTTTATGAGGCTACAATTACCCTGATACTTAAACCACAGAAAGACATTACTAAAAAAGAGAAATACAGACAAATCTCACTCATTAACATCGATGCAAAAATACTAAATAAAATGCTGGCAAATCGAATCAAGAACACATTTATCATCTTTGTAAAGGAGGGCTACTGACTTTTTTGAGTTAATCTTGTATTCTGCTACATGGTTCTGACCATCATTCACCATGATCAAGTCAGCTTCATCCCAGAGATGCCGGGATGGTTCAACATATGAGAATCTGTCAACGTAATCCAACATATAAACAAACTGAAAAATAAATACCACATGATCATTTCATTACATGCTGAAAAAGCTTTAGAGAAAATACAACATCCCTTTAAGATAAATGCCTTAGAGAGAGCAGGGATACAAGGAGCATACCTAAACATAATAAAAGCAATATGCAGCAAGCCATCAGCCAATATCAAACTAAATGGAGAGAAGCTCCCAGGGATATCACTGAAATCAGGAACAAGACAAGGTTGTCTACTTTCCCCATATCTATTAAATATATTTCTTGAGGTCCTAGCTAGAGCAATGAGACAACATAAGGAAATCAAAGGAATACAAATCAGAAAAAAAAGAAGTTAAACTCTCATTATTTGCTGATAATATGATAGTTTACATTAGCAACCCCAAAAATTCTACCAAGGAACACCTACAACTTATAAACAACTTTCAGTAATGTAGCAGAATACAAGATTAACTCAAAAAAGTCAGTAGCCCTCCTTTACAAAGATGATAAATGGGCTGACAAAAAAAAATCAAAGAAACATCACACTTCACAATAGCCACACATAGCATAAAATATCTCAGAGTAACTCTAACCAAACAAGTGGAAGACTTGTATGACAAGAACTTTAAATCTTTGAAAAGAGAAATTGAAGAAGTCGCCAAAAAATGAAAAGATCTCCCATGCTCTTAGGTAGGTAGAATTAACATAGAAAAAATGCCAATCTTATGAAAAGTCATCTACAGATTCATTGCAATGTCTATCAAAATCCCAGCAAAAATCTTCATAGACCTCGAAAGAACGGTATTCAACTTCATATGAAAAAGGAAAAACCCAGGATAGCCAAAACAATCCTGTACAATAAAAGAACTTCTGAAGGCATCACAAACCTGACTTCAAACTCTACTACAGCTACGGTACTAAAAACAGCCTGGTATTGGCATAAGAACAGACAGGAGGACCAATGGAACCAAATAGAAGACTTGGATATTAATCCACACATCTTTGAACACCTGATTTTTGACAAAGAAGCTAAAATATCAAGTGGAAAAAAGAAGCATATTTAACAAGTGGTGCTGGCATAACTGGGTATCAACATGTAGAAGAATGAAAATACATCCATATCTATCACCATGCACAAAACTCAAGTCCAAATGAAAACCTCAACATAAAGCCAGTCACAATGAAACTCACAGAAGAGAAAATGGGAAGTACATTTCAACCCACTCGCACAGGAGACTACTTTCTAAATATAACCGCAGTAGCACAGACACTGAGAGAAACAATTAATAAATGGGAGCCCCTGAAACTGAAAAGCTTCTGTAAAGCAAAAGACATGGCCAGCAAGACAAATTAGCAGCCTACAGAATGGGAAAAGGTCTTCACCAACCCCCACATCAGACAGAGGTCTGATCTTCAAAATATATAAAGAACTCAAAAAATTAGTCATCAAAAGAACAAACAATCCAATTAAAAAATAGAGTACATATCAAACATATGTTTTAAGGCTGGAAGCCCTCTCTCTGAAGTTAATCTAATAGCATCTAGCTTGGGTAGATTCCTTTTAACTGTTCTCTTTGGTGGTACAGGAACAGGTGCTCCACTCCCTGATTCTTCATCAGGTTCAGCTTCTGCAGGATCTCTCTCAGGAAAGGCTGGAGGTGGGAAGGGAGGAAAAGTTTCATCGTCTACATGATCATAATCTGGTATTTCAAACAAGTCATTCTCTTCTTGCTCTGATCTCTCTAGCAAACGTCCTGACCGCCGACAGCGTAAACCATGTTTGATAAGACAAAATTCAACGGGAGAGGTCATGAGAACCTAGGACCTTCTGCCCAGGGATGGCACCACCCACAATGGGCTGGGCCCTCTCACATCAGTTACTAATTAAGAAAATACCCTACAAGCCTGGTCTTACTGAGGCATTTTCTCAGGCTGAAGACTTGAAAACGCTAATCAGACACATGGAGAACTGGGCAATAGGCTGTTCCCCAAGCTGCAATTTGAAGATTTTATTGACAGAGTTGAAAACCTGGGAAATAAAAGGGAGGTTCAGACCTGTTTAAAATGAATTCGACTTGATCTCCCTATTGTACATGAAGATTTTGTTAACAATAATGATGAAGTTGAAGAAACTAATAACCTCAATGCAACCGCAGCTGGATTTGATCCCTTTTTGACAAGCTCATCTGACAGCAAGAAGTTGGCTTCTGAATCCAGTAGGTGTCTAACAGAAGAGCAGCAACAGAGGATTGAGTGGAATAAACAACTGGCCTTGGAAAGAAGGCAGGCAAAGCTACTGAGTAAAAGCCAGTCCCTAGAAAATGGTGTGTTAATGAGTACACCCGGGGCACAGACAGTGGAAGAGAGCAGTACTGGTGAGGATCAAGAAGACTCAGTGGATTAAACGCAGATACTGCAGATGCTCCACATGTTCCTTCTGCCAATACAAAAGAAAAGGAACAGTTCGATGCAGAGGAACCACTCTAACTTGGACTAACCCAGAAATGTTCCAAGTAGCCAGACTTCCACAACAGAACCCTAAGGAGTTTGGGGTTATTTGTAAATTTGTATAAGTCTAAGTCATAAAACTTCTATGAATTCCTGCTTAAAATAAAATGACTATTTATAAAAAAAAAATAGAGTACAGACCTAAACAGAGAACTCTCAACAGAGGAATCTAAAGTGGCTAAAGGACACCTAAGGAAATACTCAACATTCTTAGTCATCAGAGAAATGCAAATCAAAACTATTTTGAGATTCCATTTTACACCTGTAAGAATGGTCAAGATCAAAAACAGTGATGACAACTTATGCTGGAGAGGTTGTGGAGTAAAGGGAACACTCCTTCATTGTTAGTGGGAGTGCGAGCTGGTACCACTCCTTAGAATATTAATATGGCAATTTCTCAGAAAGTTAGGAAACAACCTGCCTCAAGACCCAGCAATACCTCTTTTGGGTATATAGCCAAAGGATGCTCAAGCATACCACATGGACATGTGCTCAACTATGTTCATAGCAGCTTTGTTTGTCATAACCAGAGCCTGGAAAAAACCTAAGTGCCCCTCAACAAAAGAATGGATAAGGAAAATGTGGTACACTTACTCAATGGAGTACTACACAGCAGAAAAAAAATAATGACATCTTGAAATTTGAAGGCAAATGGTTGGAGATAGAAAATATATAGAGTGAGGTAAGCCAGATGCATGAAGACAATTATCATATGTTCTCACTCATAAGTGCTATTTAAACATTAAACAAAGAAAACCACACTACAAATCATAATCCCAGAGAACATAGACAAAGAAAGAGGACCCTAAGAGAGACATATATGGATCTAATATATGTGGGAAGTAGATAATATCTCCTAAGTGAATTGGGAGCATGGGTATTATGTGAGAAGATTGAAAGGGAGGGGAGTAGAGAAAGATGTATAGCTCAATAAAATTAAGAATAAAAAAGATCAGGGCTGAAATACATTAGCACTGATGATTTAATTTGAGATGCTTGCTCACCTTCTCTCATGAGGTCTGGCATGAGTTCTTCACCATACAGCATGCTGAAACCTGCACAGATGCCTAGATGATGTCTCAAATCCTGAAGGATATAGGGACTACAGATTAGGGACCAAGATTTATATATCAGATGTTGAAGTCTGCCCTCCCATATGTGACTACAATTGTTGGCCATGCTAAGAAAGCTGCTGCGGATGCAGATGGATTTGTGCGTATCTTACTTTCAGTTTTTCTCCCCTGAGAGAATTCATACTAGATTTTAGAATCTAGGCTAGAATTTCACGAAAAACAAAGTAAAAATTGAGAAAGAAATTATTTCTATAGGAAGAATGATGATTTTAGGGTTAAGTGTTGGTTCAGTTACTAGAAGACAAGGTACTCTCACAATGGGCATAGCAATTTCATGAACACTGTCTGTTTCAACTAACGTAGAGACTGCAATGTCAATCACAGCAAAAGATTATGTTACAGATGTCAGCTTTTCTTGTTTGATGCTGGAAAAACTTCAATTACTGCAACATCAAAAGTACAGAATGGTCTGTTTAATCTATCATTAATTGGGTCCAAATACTATTATTGTTACTTCTAATATGCTGTCACAAAAGATAGCTAGTGAATTGGCAAACGGGCTGACACCAACATGCAATACAGACCTTTATGACTGTGAAAAGTTATTATCAGGTGAAGCATGTAATGGGTTTACTTGTTCTTAAATACATTGTACTGAAGTTAAACAAGCTTGCCAAATGTGCAGAAGCTTTAGTTTAGCATATGGTATTCTTAATAAGTATAGTACTTAATAAGTACTTTGCTTTTTATTCAAAATGTTTAGATTTCTTTGACAGAATTAGCAGTGGTTTCCCATCAATCTTTATGTGCAAGAAATAAAATTGTCAACTATTTATAATTAGACAAAAAGTGCTCAATTTCTCTGCCAATTAGGAGTGAGAGAGACTCCTGTTGACAGTCCTAGGTGGTGGCTACAAAGGACTGCTCATGTCAGTAGCAGTCGGGATTGGAGAGCCCTGGCTAGGAAGTCAAACAATCTTTCACAGCGGTGACTGCCAAAAGCCTGGCTCCTGAGGCCATTTAACAGCCTGCTCCCAGGACTGAATAAGCATCCCCACCCACAAACTAAACTGCTGCCTTTGTGACAGCCAGATGCTTATTTCCCTGTGACTTCCTTGGCAACAAGGATATTAAGCACAGAAACCCAGTTGGCATAGAACGCACACACAAGAATTGTTGAATGCAGCAGGCTGCATTGATCATCCCACAGCGACAACTGTGTAGGTCAGAGATGGGGACTTTCAGCCTGGTAGCTCCATATGATGGCTTTGCAAGCCAAAAATGAGCCCGTAGCACAGCAGGCTGCTTTATCCCAGTTACAATTGGAGCTGTGCAGCAATTAGAAAAGCCCTGTTTTTTGCTTCTTTCTTCTTGCTCTTTCCAAATACAAGAAAACCAAAAGGAAGAAGGGAATTAGAGCAGCGTAATAGTCTTGACTGAGATCACAGCTTCAGGTCTGGTTGGCATTTATCCAATTTTGATTTATCATTTGCATGCACACACCCAGACACTCAGGGTCTGGGCTCAACATAACAGGGCCCAACACAGAGTTTAAGAAAGTCTGTCTCTCTGGTGGCTCCTGGTTCTGGCTTGGGGTTTGTCACTCAGTGGTCACTGTGGAAGAAAGGAAAAGAAAAATATTTCTCAGACTTGCCAAAGACAGGTCTAAAGCTGAGGCTTGCAGAAAGTAGGAAACTTGCTCAAGTTCCCAACTGCTTTCAGATCCAAGGCACTGTACCTCTTTCCTAGTCAGGGAATTTGCTCCTGCCTTAAAGGCTACTGCTTCTGCTTCTGAGATTTAACATTCCTGCCTCAACCTTCAAAGCCTATTGGTGTCCAGTCTTCAAGACCTTTCAGAGACAGGAGACCAAACACTTTGGGTACCTTTGTCGGTAACCTATCCTTTGCAGTGTTATTTAATATCCAACATCTTCATAACATTTCTCTAACTTCTCCATTTCCCAAAGACTGCTTTGCTTATCTCCTATCTAGCATGCAAAAAAAAAAAAAAGAACCTGCATCTTTGTATAAAATTTGCAAGTTTTAAAACTATAACTGTATCCATCTGATATAAGACAATTGCACTATTGGGTATTTGTTATGTGAAAATAATAATTTGGTTTCTATATTTCAAAAATGACAAATACATTTGTTCCTTGTGAAAAATAGAAGACTGCAATGTTGTTGGTCTTTTAAATCTGAATATCTTAGGATATATCCTGAAACACTCATGCAATAGAAAATGAGGCAATTGTTTAGGAGAAGTCATAACCAAATAATTGAGAACTTATCAAAGTTAGTGTATACTTTGATGGCCTACCATGAAAATTTATTCCTAAACAATAATTCGTATGTTTGATCTGTTAATCTTTATGTATTCCACATTCATGTAAGTACTGGGGAATGAGGTCGTTATTATAGCACTTGCTTATAATAATTCATGATTTTGAGTTCTACTCCCTGTAGTGGAGGCAGAGAAATAAGGAGTGGAGCAAAAAGAAGGAGGAAGGAAGGGAGTAAAAGAGGAAAGACGTAGAGAGAGATAGAGGCAAGGAGGGTAAGAGAACATTTTACTTTTGCATTGATCTTCAAGCATAGACAGTATTTCAGTGAACACAGGTAGAAAATCGATCTAGAACATGTTAAGTTCTACTTTTCAGCTATCTATTGTTCACCATGGAAAATTGGATATCTGAGGTTATTTAAAATGAAACTGACCATATTAATCATTTACTTAATATGTTTAACAAATTTTTATTTTTATCTCATGGGGTATATAAAACAAACTAGATAATTAGTATATATTTATAGTAAGAGGCACAGTACAAGTATGTTAATATTTTATTAAGAAAATTGATACTAAAAACTGTCCAGGATAATTTATAATATTAAATAAAATTTTATTAGGTTCCAATGTTCAAATTTAAATTACATATCTAATTAAAATTAGTTTTAATAAATGGAGAATGTAAATGTCTTATAAATAACATTAGGCTGTACCATTAAATCACATAATCATTGTGGTTGAATTTGTTAATATTTTAATATTTCGTGACAGCCAATACTTCTGAGGAAGTTGAAGGTCAACAATTAAAAGTAAGTTTCCTTTATTTCAGGAAGATACTATCACCCAAAAGAAGGACTTTAGAAGACAAGATGGTATTCTTTCATCTCAGGTTCTGTAGCGACTGCATACAGTTTTGTAATCACAGAAGTATTTTGGCTGTAGATGTTCTGATGATTTTCATAAAGCAGAGCTAGAAAGCATAGTGCACTGGTTGCTTCTATATTTTAAAGACCACAGGTGAGTCAACAATTTAGGGCAGCCCTCTGCACACCCAGAGCATCTCTGAAATCCTCTCCTTTGAAGCCATTGACCTTATTTCTGATATTCATTATGTTAAAAAAAAAAGTCCTCAGTCAAGTTAAATGCCTGTGTGCCTAGCAGTCTATACTTAGAGATTTTCAGTTTTCAGAATTAATATATTTGATATCTTTTTATTAAAACTTCAGAAGTTTAGATACATAAATCATTACGTGAATTTTGGATTTTATTGACCTGAAACCCTAAGAGGAATTTACTCTAGAAAGGTAATTCATCTTCCATTTAAGGCAAGTCTAAGAGATTGAATTGTGTTAAGTGATGTGCTGTGCTTTTCCAGCTCTGCATTGCTGCCTAGTATAGATTTCTGCTGAGATGAACAAACTCACAGAAACTCTTTACATTAGATTCACTTATTGAGCTAATGTCTGATACAGTTCTTTTGGAGTTGGGTCAACAGCTTCTTAAAGATGAAACATAACAATGTATCCCAAATACTTCATAGTAGAAAATCTGTACAATCTGTAATTGGACTTACCTTTTATTTTTCAAAGCCATACAGTCAATAAATTTGATTAATAAAATCATTAAATTTGTTGGTTATGTAGACTTCAACATTACATTTTACTTCAAATTTTATTTAATATAAATACTAGGTTTAAAAATTATGCTGGTTTTGCTTAGTTTCCTTAGTACAATATACATATATAGTATATAATATATAGTTTTATATTATGCAATTATATATTATGCCTTTTGAATATTTCTCTCAAATGATGTAAATAATCTGTATGCATATGTGTTTGGATGAAAATAAATATATTAGCAGGTTCTAATGTAGCACCAGTTGACTGCAAACTCATACTATAGCCATGGGTAACCTTGACATCCTCCTGCCCCTCCTGACCCTATATCCTAAGTGCTGTAATTGAAAGTATATGTCATTAGAAATGACATTTACTTTCTTTTTTTTATACTGATTCATTTAAAAAATTAGTTCTTAAGGACACCACAACTTTATTGATGATAATGGAACCACTCTGTATACCAAAAGTGGGCAGAAACATAAATATGTTGCTTGCTTTAAAAAAACAAAGGAGTTGGGAAAAATTGTGGAGGACTACTCAGGAATAGATAGAAATTTAAAATTTAAATTTTAGATTAAACATCCTTAAATGTGAAAATAATATTGTGGATTGTCTTATGATACATTTATATTCTAAGAATTATGTAGGAGGTCCTTCTGTCTTCATGTTGCTTTTCTTGGTTAATAAAAAAACTGCTTTGAGTCCATTGATAGGGCAGAACGTAGGTAGGCAGAGAAGACAGAACTGTATGTTGGGAGAAAGAAGGGCAGAGTGAGAGACGCCATGGACCTGCCACCACAGATAGACATGCTGGAACTTGGTTGGATGAGTTTATTCAGCCTTCTTAATTTTATATGTTTTTTTGTGATGGCCACATGGGCTTGGATAACTTAATAACGGGTCTTGCCACTACAGGAGATTTATTTTCCCTCTCTCAATGTCCATTAGTTGCTTGTAGCTCTTCATCTAGGAGTGGAAACTTGTAAGATTATTCACAATATATGGGTGCTAATAGGTATTTCATTTGCATGTGTCTTGTTTAGCTGAATGTGTTAATAAGATTTCATGAATGTTACCCCTATTGTATATAAATTATGTATTGTCAGACATCCTGATGCTCTGTCTATTAAAATCTTTCCACCCCTTTTTTAGGATGTACCTTCAGTTGTAGTTATGTATGGGTTTTCTTACAGATGAATCAATTAGAGAGAGATGTCAAATCCCCGATTTTCTGTTCATTGACCACTTGTGAATTTCTGTAATAGTCAAAGCACAATGAAATAAATGTTAAAAATAAAACAAGATGATTGAATTAAACACTGCTGCTGTATGTAGATACCATGAACACTTTCATCATAACAGTGTCAGTACCTTAGATCCATGAAGACACCAAGGGTTTTTCTTGTGTCAGGCTCAGGAAAATTTCAGAATATTTCCTTGGTTCATTTATAGATGTTGGTAAAAACTCAACCTTTATCTAAAACCATTACAAGTAGAAAATACAGTGTGGGTTTTTGTCTCCCCAGATTGCTGAAGCTAGAGATTGTTCCACTTTCTGGACCTTCTGCTGAGATTATTCAACCCTCCTCTTCATTCATGCTATATATAATGAATGCATCAAGTTTCTGGGCTGTTGCTGTTGTGACTTTGACATGGACATGGACCATTAAATTCCATCTTTTCTGTGCTTTTCTTTTTTTTCCCAATCATCCAAGTCCACTCATTCCCCAAACCTGATAGGTTGTAGCAGTCAACATTGTTGACACACATCTAAAATCTAACTCGCATAAGGCCTGATCTGACCAAGGGTGATGGACTCTACCCCAGATTGATGTACACATTATATACCGTTCCCATTGAAATTGCATCTGCATAAAACAAGTTCTAAAAAAAGCCAAGGTGTTTATTTTCATTTTTGATGATTTTATGTAAGATACAGTCATCATCTAGCTATGTATATATTAATTGCAGATTAATTTTCAGGTATTGCTCACAGTTCTGAATATAAATAATTGTGGTAGAGTTATGTATTCAAAAATAAAATCACATTCACCTAAAGATGGGAGATAGCATCCTTAAATAAAAATTAGGTTAAAATTTATTTATTTCTAAAACTTTAACTACAAATTTACACATTGCACATAAGTTAATGTTTTAAGGACAGGACTCAAACTTCATCAGATCAAAATTACTCCTTCAATAGTGTACAGAGTTTAGAAATTTAAATTTTTATATTTCCTAATTGTGGGTATATTTTCTACCTCAATAATGTTGGTATAATTTCAGAATCATCTTTAAGCAGGTAACCAATTATTAAATGAGAATGGTAAAAACTTACAGAAAGCATCTTAAATAAATAAAATGAGGTAAAGCTTTGCACTTTCATTAAATGAGGCAAATATATAAATAAGTTAAATATATAAATGAGGTAAATATATAAAGGAGGTATATGTATTCTTGTTATGAGTCACAACATAGTCATTGCTTTAATAATTTCAGAGCTATTTTAAAGACCTGGAACTAATGACACTGTTAAAAATTACAAAAGACCTTTGCTTTAGACTCAGCTCCTAACTACGTAACAAAGAGACAGAGCAAGATGTTCGCAGAGACAGAGACCCTCATTGGAGCACCGGACTGAAATCTCAAGGTCCAAATCAGGAGCAGAAGGAGAGAGAGCACGAGCAAGGAACTCAGGACCGCGAGAGGTACACCCACACAATGAGACGATGGGGATGTTCTATCGGGAACTCACCAAGGCCAGCTGGCCTGGGTCTGAAAAAGCCTGGGATAAAACTGGTCTCGCTGAACATAGCGGACAATGAGGACTACTGAGACCTCAAGAACAATGGCAATGGGTTTTTGATCCTACTGCACCTATTGGCTTTGTGGGAGCCTAGGCAGTTTGGATGATCACCTTACTAGACCTGGATGGAGGTGGGTGGTCCTTGGACTTCCCACAGGGCAGGGAACCCTGACTGCTCTTTGGGCTTACGAGGGAGGGGGACTTGATTGGGGGAGGGGGAGGGAAAGGGGAGGCGGAGGTGGGGAAGAGACAGAAATCTTTAATAAAAAAATAAAAAAAAAAAGATGTTCGCAGTGAAGGTGGTGCCAAGGATTCAAACTGAAAAGGTAAGTAAACAAGAGAGATTCAAACAAACAAGTTTCTCATCTCACACCTTCTACCCAAGAATAGGAGATGCCCAACAAATAAGGAAGCCTCATAGACCTTTGTCATTAAATTCTGAGTGCAGCACAATCCTCTGGCTCACTTCACACACTGGAAAGTATCAACCCAACCCCCCACTCCAGGTTCCACATCTTCTCTACAGAAAAAAACACATTTTATTTTCAGAGTAGTGATGGTTACTCTTCTGGTTAATAACAGTTTATCTATGAAAACATTATTTTAACATTTGAAATTATAACAACTGACATAAAAATACCTTTGTGCATTTCCTTATCTGTATGTGAGAGCTCTAAAAATCGTGTGGGGATATTGAAATATTACTTGTTTCAATTCATTTTTGGCAAAACTTAAGACAACAGAATCTCTTAAGAAAATTATACAAGGATAAAAAGGCTGGTGATGGGAGGTGTCTACACCTAGTCACTTGATCTCTTGGTATTACTGCTCATGTTCAGCTCATTTTGAATTTTTGATAGGTATTAATTAATGTGAACAAATTAGGATACTGCTATGCCTAATGAGCTTCTTCAATTTAAAAATATCCTCATACAAAAGCCATGAGAGCAAACTAATCATTCACAGCATACCTTGGAGTGTGAACAGATGTTTTAATTAAAATTGACTGTGCGACAAATTACTATTGTGTAATTTAATGAATAGCTATCAAAACAACAAATTACAAAACAAATATTTACTTGACCACTGCTGAATTATATTTATGTGTTTTCTAATTATATATCTTAGAAAAAGAAATGATCTTTTCTGATGATAAATAGCGATTGTTTTCCTTTCATTGGGTCAAGGAAATGTGTTAGCCATTGATGTCTCCCACATTACTGTCCAAATTTTTGTGTTCTGTGTTCTGACTGGTACTGTGTTATTATATAGAAGATAATTTGTTCTGCAGTCTACTCCATGAGAAAAATCTTCCTTTATATCCTGTTCATAAAAAGCCATACTTTTAATACTTCTAAAGTGCCAAAGTTGTATTTAATTTTTTTACTGAAATTTTTCTAATGGTGAGATCGTTGATCATGTTTATTTAATTATAAATCAGAATATAATTTTACATTAGACAAAATTCTTAGGTTCATACTATTTTTTTCTGAATTTATAGATACATTGTGATAATAGATGTTATTAAACCAATGAATATAGTATAAAATATTCATTGATTATCATTCAACTTTCTTTTATATCTCTCCATTAAAAGCCCAAAATGTCAGTATAGCTTGTTGCTCTGTCTTAGATACACAGGAAAGCCAGACACATGGATGGCAATAAGTCTATGCTGAAGAGAATGTTTTTCTTTGTATTAGCTTGCCCTCCCCCATCAAAAAGAACTAATGCACATGTCAAGAAAAGATTATATAAAAGTAAGCAAGCACATACACAGAAAAATAGCTTTAAATGTCATTCCACTTAGCCTATATTCAGTATAAAAATTTGTGAAAATTATTGCTTTTAACTTGACATTTTGGCTGTTTCAGTTAGAATGATGATAAATACTATTTATCACATTTTAAACTATAATTCTTAAGTGAAAATAAAACTCTTTTTCTTATTAACCCATTGGCTCTTGTCTTCAGAAATTGTGTGTTAATATAAGACAACATAAAAGTGTTTAAGGCCACCATGTAATATTTTGATGTGTGTATTCATGTTTACTGGTTGAATTAGGTTACATTTATCTTTTCTTTAGGATTAAAATTTCAAATCAGATCATGTTACTATTTTGTAATATAGCAAATATTTTTATAGAGTATATTCACTTCAATATATACTATTATTGCAGTCATTCTTACTTCTGTCTGATTCGAGCTCAATATTTGTTGATCAATCTTTAGGCAATAGCTTCCAAGAGTACCACAGTAGCTTTTGAAATGGTTTTAGTATGTAATATACTGGTGTTTAAAGGATGAGTTGAATGAAAAATTTGAGGAGTTTGGTGGTTTGAATGAGACTGGCACCCATAGGATCATTTATTTAAATGTTCATTGCCCAGTTACTGGAACTGTTTGGAAAGGATTAAGAAGTATGGCCTTATCAGAGTGGTCTTTAGCTCAGGGTTGTATTTAAGTTTCCAAAGCCTGTGCCTGGCCCAGTCACCCTCTTTCTCTTCCCTGCTGCTGGAGGATCAGGAAGCAAAGTTCTCAGGTACTGCTCCAACACCATGCCAGCCTGTCTGCCAACAGACCAAATTCCCAATCACGATGGTATTCTACTAACCCACTGAAACTCTAACCATGTCTCAATTAAATGTTTTCTATTAGAAGTTGTCTTGATTATGGTTTGTTATCACTGCAATAGAACTGTAACTAAGACAAGGGCTGTGCATTTTCATGATGATATCAATGCTATTTTTATTTTATATTAAAGTTGCAATATAAAATAATAAATATTGTACTTCAGGTATATGTTTGGAACTTTAAAAAGAAAAAACCCCAATTAACAGGGAAGTTACTTAATTAGAAAGAATCAGATTAAAAAAAGCAGAGAAAATAAAGACCCAAAACAATAAGTAGCAAAACCCTGATATTTATGTACATGCTTCCTATTCATACAATTAACAAGAGCAGATACTCATAATAGATAGACTCACATACAAATGGCAATGCACAAATTTTATATAGAAGCTATGTAGTCCAAAAAGAGAGATGAGGAAAGTATTTTTGAAACATTAATTCTGATTTATTTTTTTTTGGTTCTCAGAGTCAATTGTAAATATAGTGTTGTCCAGCTCTTGGATAAAATCCTAATTACAGTATAGATATATTTTAAAATATTTCATTCATTTTGCATACCAACTACAGTTCCCCTCCCTTGCCTCTTCCCATTCCGACTGCCATTCTTCCCACAACATACCCCCATTAACTCCTCAGAAAGAATACGGCCTCCCATGGGGAGTCGACACAACCTGGCACATCAAGTTGAGGCAGGACCAAGCCCATCCCCACTGCATCAAGGCTGAACAAGGCATCCCATTATAGAGAATGGGCTCCAAAAAGGCACTTCATGCACCAGGGATAGATCCTGGTCTCACTGAAAGGGGCCCATCAGACAGACCAATCTACACAACTGTCATCCACATACTGAGGGCCTACTTCAGTCCCTTGCATGCTCCACAGCTGTTGGTCTAGAGTCTATGAACTCCCATGAGCTAGGGTCAGCTGTCTCTGTGAGTTTCCTCTTTATGACCTTGACCTCCCTTGTCCACAGAATCCCCTACCTCTTCCACTGGACTTTCAGAGCTAAGTCTGGTGATTGGCTGTGGATCTCTGCATCTGTTTCCATCAGATACTAGATGAAAGTTTTATGATGACAGGGTATTCACCAGTCTGATTACAGAGAAAGGCCAGTTTAGGCACCCTTATATTTCTACCTTCTCCAGCACTTTTTTACATAAAACCCATATTATTTCCATTTGCATTGAATTGGACTCAATTGTCTTTTTAAATCTGACATAGAAGTTTAATCAAGTTAAGAAAACATATACTGAAAAAAATCCTAAATCCCGTCCTAAGAGAACTAGAAATAAAGGAAGAATACACGTGTCTTCACTCTTAATATAAAGTAATCCAGCGATGTTTGACCAGGAAGAGAGAAAAGTCTCTAAGTCCCAATTTAATCAATGATCATAGTGAAAAGACACCAAATAAAATAAAATAAAATCCATATTTAGAAAGTTTCATTTATTCTGTCCTGAAAAGAAATCAGCTTTATATTTGACATAGCCTAATGGTTCCCTGGTCCGTATGAACTTGTAAGATGCATATCTGTACTTTGAGTACAACTGCTTTAAAACAAAGAAACCTGCAGAAAATTAATTTCCACATTGACTCTCTAAAAGCAAAGTGAAAGATTTGAGTGACTGATGGAGAAAAAGAAAATTGGGGTCAGTCAACTGTGTATTTATCTATGATTTCAATTTCAAAGTATCATTATGAGTGCAATTTTAGGAATATTATAGAAAGGAGAAATTTGGGGAGTTTTATTTCATTAATTTCAATCTCAGCAAATGTATGTGTATAGAAAAGGTTGGTTTAATGCACACAATGTAGCTTTATGAATTGGGAAACTGAGGTGTAAAATATAATCTTAGGAGAATTCATTTTACAATTTTTCCACAGAACTCAAGAATTGGAATTATATTTTCAACTTTACAGTGTTAATTCTCCAAACAATTGTGACATAATTTCCATAATTTTTATGTCTCAGTTAATGTTCTAGTAAAAGAGATGAATAATTTATAAGCATAGGGGAATACTTGACTTGCAAACTTACATAATAAAATATAGATAAAGAAAATATTTTAAAAGTCAGAATTTGTGTATAACTTTAGTATACAGCAAGAAAACAAGCAAAGTAAAATACAGTTCTTCCAAACATAATCTGTACTAATTAATAGTTTGTTTATTTATTTATTTATTATTTATTCTGTCTTCATGAGACAGGGTTTCTCTGTAGCTTTGGAGCCTATCTGTAACTCCCTTTGTAGACCAGGCTCATCTCAAACTCATGGAGATCCACCTGTCTCTGCCTCCTGAGTGCTAGGATTAAAGGCATAAGCCATCACATCCCAAGCTGAATTTACTTTCTTTAATTTCTTTTACTATTTTTTATTACTTACAATTTTTATATTTAAATATATTTAAATCATCAGGTTCATCCAGTTCCTCTCTTCCTGTCTTCCCATATATCTTTAAGCTTTTTTTTCTCAATAAACAAACCAAAATTGCAATATAACATCAAAATGCTCAGAATTTCAAAAACTAAATACAATATCACCCCAGAAAAAAAATAAAACAACAACAAAACACCAAACTTGGTGTGCAAAGTCTTTCTGTCTATGGGTTGCTTTTATTGGTTAATGAATAAAGAAGTTTCTTTGGCCTGTGATAGGGTAGAATAGAGCTAGGCAGGGAAGATTGAACCAAAATGTAACTTCTCATATGTTAATTTCTCCTTATTCATGACTGTAGTAGATTCACTCTTTATCCAATTCACTCATTGGATATTCCTCAGGATCAGACACTGGTGTAAACAAAAATAAAATTTACTTCTTTTATGAATTATAGTATATACTCTTTTCAGAAAAAAAACTTCTGAATATAAATACCTTTCAGTATAAAGATTTTGAAAACAAAATTTATTTAGAAGGGAACATGATATTCAGACTTTTTCTTTCATTCTAATTTCAGATTTTAAATATGGCCACAATTATGTCTCATTACATTTCTTTGTAAAAAAAAAAAAGCACACATCACTGTCTCTACTTTAGAATTTTGTGCAATTTTTCTATAATACTTCATGCATTTATTTTACAAAACTAGGATTTCATGCATGAGTTCTCTGTTTTGTGTAACTTCTATTATTCTTTCTACTTTATCTCTTTCTGCATGTCCTCAAACCACCTCATGATTTGTCTTCTTCTATATTTTCATTCTTCCATATTTTGTGTGTGAGTTTTGTGTCTGTTTGAGTGTGTGTGTGTGTGTGTGTGTGTGTGTGTGTGTGTACACACGTGCGTTCGCTATTGGATCTTAGTTAGGGTTGTCTTTATTTTCATGTGTTTAGGGACAACCCTCTGGGATTGGGGTCTAGTCCCAGTAAAATATGACTGGTTTATTATCTCTCTTTTCTAAGTCTTGGCTTAGCCTTATTGATTTCACTATTTTTTTTTTCAAAAATCTGTTAAAGCATTGGTTTTAATTTTTAATAATGTGTCTGAGCATTTTTATGTCTCTATATGAGTATGTACGAATTCAGGCTGCTATGTTTCCACCTAATAGTAGTTTGGGGTCATGTATTTTATGATAGAAAGAGAAATAACCAAGTTCAACTTTTCCAGTCTGGCCTTGAAGTGAGCTGTCAGAGAATCTTCCTATTTCTTTTACTAACTTATGCATATGCATGATGGTATTCTAATGTTCAAAATTATGATAAGCAAAGTTCAGAGAATGACAGATTTTTCAAGTTTACATTAAAGGTAACATATCCATTAAGAAGATGATACTTTCAGTTCCTCCCATGGGTATTAGCTGCTTCTTCCTTCCAGACTTTAAAGAAAGAAAGTGGGAAGGCCTCTGACTTGTTACTCTTCCTGCCTGAGCCTCCCATTCTCTCACATTGCGTCTGTCTGCAACTGCTTCTGTTTTTTTTTTTCCACTCAAATATCTTCCTTGTTGGCTCTGTGTCTATGCTTCTTTAAGCCTTTGATTAGCTTGCCTAAATCCTGGAACTTCAACTGGCAACAGCAACACCCATACTCCCTGAGGAAAATGGACAGAATAGTTTAACAAGCAATAAAACAAATATTGTTTATATTTAGAACATCTGTAAATCTGCCAAACAATGGAACTCTGCTAGTGTGTGCATACAAATGTTTTAGAAGCAAGTTTTCTCATGGCGTTTTAAAAAGTCAATAGATGTTCAGTTCCTTGAGGAGAACCACACTCTCACTCCCAGGTTTGCTTCATTCCCTGTAGCTCTTTATGTAGGATTGAGGGCTCCTGGGCTTTTCCTAATTCAGTTTGTCACATTTGTTGGTATTATCCTTATTTAGTTCATGTTTGGATGGTCATATTGTTGAGTTTATATGAGCATAGCTTCTCTTGATCCATTACATTTTACAAAGAGAAGTACATGAAGTTTGGAGGTATTGAGGATAGGAGGAGGGTTTAGAGTAGAAATGAGTTTAGATTTTACCAAGCACTCTATTTTCATATATGACATTCACAAATAATAAAATGCTTTCATTATAAATGCAGCGAATGAAGCATTGTAAAAGATAATAGATGAATTCAACCTAAATAAGAAGAAGTAACAAAATGGAAAATAAGTTGTAGAGGTTCTGATATCTTTTTTAACCTATATTTTAAGTATACTTGTACAAACAATTGCTTGCAACTATATATGTTCACTATGTGAGTACAGCCCACACAGAGGCTAGAAGAAGGCATTGGATACATTAGGACTGGGATTATAGACAATTGTGGGTCACCATGTGGGTGCTAGGAATCAAAATGGAGTCCTTTAGAAGAACAGTCAGTGTTCTTAACCTCCAAACTAACTACTTTGCCCTGAATGTTAGTTTACTTAATTGTGTTTATGTTTGTTATAAAATAGATAGATAATCAGTAATATTATTTTATGTAAAATTCACAGAATGAAAGACAAATCATTGTTTCTCTAAAAGTCTCTTTGGATTATTCAATGTTACATGTTTCAAAATGAAAAATGTTTTCAAGTCAGAAAAATTGTTTTTTTTATGCTATGTTATAACCCTTTAACTAACCAAATTTACTAAGAAAATATTCACATTAAGGAACAAAAAAACTATCAGATTTTACTCTGGATCTTATCTCATCTGATTTTTGAAAATACAATGTAAATATCTGATTTTTAAAAATCTCTTTCCTCTCAAATTTTATCTGAGTGAAGCTCTAAGGTCTCATTTAGCATATTAATTAAAACAATGTATATTGATCACTATTTTAATTTGTAGTAGATACTGAAAAATCCATGAAATGTACTTCTGAAAAACTCAATGAATTTATGAAATCTTTTATTTAAATTATAAGAATCTGTGTGTTTAATTCTGTGTGTTTATTAATGAAGCATGGAGAAAGAGAAATATGGGAGTGAGAGGTAGAGCTCAAGAGACAGAGACAGAGAAAAACAGAGACAGAGACACATAGAGAGTCAGAATTAATTTATCAGTTCCTTTCTGTCTTTTATTTGGTTCCTTTCTTGTTACTCAATCTCTTTGTTCTGTATGCTAATGTACTGTGTCTATATCTCATGCCATGCACTGCAATTCTGGCTCAGCACGAAGAACATGTTGTTTACTGTCCAATGAGGTATTCAAGTATGAATACAAATAGAATAACTTGAGCAGTTATTTTAAACTAGGCTGTACTCAAAACCAGAAACAAAAGTTCTGTAAGAGATAGGGTTATGTCAATTGAAGCAATTCTATGTATGATTCCAATAATATTTCTCTTTTTATTTGCTGATCAATTTTGGAAAAGGTACTTAAAAATATTTCAAACAATGTATCTGTTTATTCTTCTTCTTCTATGATACAATTGAAAGATTGTAATGGGGGAATAAATTTGAGGTCATTTCACTTGTTCTTGCACAGCTATCTGCATAATGAAGATGTGATGCAAACTTCCCTCCTCTAAAAGTTCCAAACTGCTACCAAAGGTAATTTCCATAAAAGACAGCAGGTAAGAGCATTTTGTAGCATATTTCCCAGTCATACAGGAAGGAATAGAGAGGAGAAAAAGAAAAGAAAACCATCAAAGAGTTTATGAGGTTGTTTCTAAAACAAAGTCGAACATTTGAAAAACAGCCCTTGGCTTCTGATAGAAAATCATTCGAAGTTACCCAGGTTCCATGGAATGCATTTAAGGCAATCTAGCAGATGGGGTTTTGAGTAACATCTTGAGTTAATTTATTTTTGAAGTACACAATGAGTTTTTATGATATAATTGAATTAGAGAGAGAGAGAGAGAAGAAATTTCTTTCTCTGGTTATTTGGTTGTTATAGTTTGAAAAAAAACTAAAAAATATTTTATAACAATTTTTCTAATATGAAGGATAGATACAGCATCAGGGATAAAATGTTTAAGATGTTATCTAATAGCGTAGTTTGGAAGCAGTAAAGCAGAGTTCATATCAAAGCCCATCAGCCTGTCAGTTACTAAATAAGATTTTAGGCAATAATCTAGAATAGAATTTTGTAATAGCATTTATATGTTAAATAGCAAAACAGTTATAAAATGTATGTAATCCTTCTTTCAGAATCATTAAGTAATCTGTAAAGAATAATACAGATCAAAAATTAACTTCAAGTATAAATTTTATCAATAAAATCTCATAAATTTGTACAGACACATCTCATTGATCTTTTACTTTTTATTCATGATAGGTTAAAAAGTGCAATAATATGGCTAAAATAACTTAAGGAGATACTCTTTAACTTTAGATTCATCATAATCTAAAATTTTCTATGATTCTGATAGAATATAATTGTGGAGTTTTAAAGAATAACCACCAAATACACACAATACTAAAAATTCACCAAAATGTTTTGTACTTATTAAAATATAAATTAATGAATTTCCTAAGAACAGATTATAGTAATGTTTCCTTAGCTTGAAAATCTAGGACATCAAAAGTGGAACTGTGAAAGAACATGCACTTTGGTTACATGCCTTATAGCAGAAACCTTGACAGTTTGTTGCTCCGCATCTGGAGTGATTTCATTTGGATTCTTAAGGACATAAGTTTGTCCACGTGCATCAGATCTACTTTGAGGCAATGATTATGCAGGTCTGCTTGGAAGATCTGAGGATGACAGGCACCTTGTCGGCAAGCAACTGCTTTCCTTCGCCGTGGCAGCCTGGCAGCGTTTGAACACTGTTGTGCAGGTGCTTTCCTTTGGCAGACATGTTCAGATAATAGAGCAATCCAATCAAAACATCAGTGAGACTCCCTGACAGAACATTTGCTCCTTTGGAAACATTTGCACTTACCATATGGCAAGGGCATCTTAGGCTATGAAGCACTTTTTATGTGCAGTTTCAGACTTTGAAAAGCATGCTAGATTTGTTGTGGTGAAAATGCACATTTGGAGGTGACTTGTAAGATCATTAAACAATTAATGAAAAAGTCAAAAATTGAATTTTAATCTCATCTTTCTAAATATGTAGTTATTAATCTTATTCATATGTGTTCCATTTAAATAATTCCTAAAATAATACTATAGCCATCCCTTTATGTCTATTACTTCTATGACTATGAGTCCTGTGATCTACATATTAAAAATACTCATGAAACATAGATGCGGGGCTGAATAGATGAGGCAACAGTTAAGAACATGTGTTGAGTGATCATGAGGACTTCTGTTCTTATCTCAGCACCCATGTAATAGCTAGTTGTTCTGCAAAGCCTGAGGCAGCAATCTAGGATTTAACACTTTTGGCCTCATCAACAAAAGTACATACACCTGCACAGCATGTGCCTATCTAACAAAAAAAAAATCTTTACAAAGGAAAAGGAATAACAAGAAGTTCATGTTTCTACAATGGATGTCAGCTGGTGTGCCAAAGTAGATTGAGAAAATCTGACAAGGCCCCATCTCTAAAGGAAGAGCTAATCAGTGGTTATTGAAAGACAAAGGTTTTATTTTTTTAAATTTTTTTGAAAATAGATTGTATTTCATGCAATGAATTCTGATTACAGCTTTCCGCCCACTTCTTTAAATTCTTTCTATTACCTCTCCCACTGATATTCACACCCTTTCTCAAATCCACTCTTTCTCATTCAAATCCATTTCTTTCTCATCAGAAAACAGGCATCTACAGATCATAATTAAATAAAAACGACAAGGAAACTCAGCAGGAGTAAAAGGGTCCCAAGAGCAGGCAAAAGAGTGAAAGGCATTCGCACTCCCACTGTTAGGAGTACCACAAAGACACCAAGATACACAATCATTCATATGCAGAGGACCTAGCTCAGCAAGTACCTGGATCCCTGATAGTCCTCTCAGTTTTTGTGAATTCCTATGAGCCTTGCTTAGTATATTTTATGGTCTGTGTTCTGGTGTTCGCAATCACTCTGCCTTCTATTATCTTTCCACCCCATTTTTGACTGGATTCATAAAGTCTGACTAATGTTTGGCTTTTATATCAAACACTTATTTCCTCCTTATGTGAATTCTGTTAACTTTTATTTGTCAAACTACTGAACAGAGCTGTGTTTGTGATCAGTAACTGAATTGCAGGTAACATAAAATATGATTTTAAAAGATTTCAAGTGATTTAATAAGGTAAAACTAACTTATAATTAAAGTTGTAGGATGATACAGATCTTGAATACAGAAGGCACTTTATACACTATGTTAATATAGAAAACAAATCACTGTGTCTTCTCCCAAACTGATGAAATGAAAGTAATAGAAACTAGAGATAAGCTTAAAATATATTTGTTATGTACCAATAGTTAATATGTCTACATTTATAAAAAATAATTATATCATATAACATCCATAAATTTGTACCATCTATAATGAACTTTTATAATTTATTATTGTTTGGCATCTGCTTTAATTTCAAATGTTTCTTTTATGCTAGAAGCAAAGTTTTGTCACACTGAACAGTTTCCAGGGCTACATTACACTCTAATGGCACAAGACAGTGTCAAGAGATAAAATTTCTTCAGCTTTCAGCTTTTCCATAGTTTATTTTAAAGTGGTCTAATCAAATATTTTCCTCAAAATTAATGTTATCACATACCTTTTAGTAAAATGCTAGCTCACACATTTCCAAGTATTCTTTTTTGCTTTTCAAGAGTAGTTTGCTAAGCCTTCCATGTTAATTATCTAATTATTGCATTGCAATTGTGTGTGTCTGTGAGAGACAGAGACAGAGACAAAGAGAATCATAAGCAGTTGTCTTTTGCCTCTTTGTTGGTCTCAGGGTGTCAAATTCAGATCATAAGTTTGGACGATAGTTACCTCTGCATTCTGAATCATTTCGCCTGCACTTTGTCCAGAATATTTAGAAAAAAAAATACTTGAACCTGTTTTCTAATAATTTACTTGAATTCATGGCTTCATCTGAAGGCCTACCTCACAGTTGGTATTCTTTATGACATCAAAGAGGTCTCATGTTCTGACATCCAGCCTGGTGAGACCAGTGACATAAGGTTGTCTGCCAGTTTAAGCAGAATTTTCTTATAAGACATCTCCTCGATATAGGTTAAAGAATTACACATTAGATAGCTCACCACAAAAATGAAAAAGTTTCTGAGAGGCACAATATAAATACTACCTACATTTTCAAGTGAAAATGTATGAGCGCATGTTTACTAGCTGTTCTAATATTTTCATAAACCATGAGCTCTCAAAACATTAGCTTTATTATGGATCATTTTGAGGTGACAACATATCTAATAAGCTTCAAATTTAAGGAAATTATTCATTTCAGTGTGACATATCTTGCTGACACTTGCATTTTCTATCTGTTATGCCGTATTGAGTTCCATTGTACTTCTTTGTAAATGGTTTCTTTCACCAGTTCAGCCACTGATACTCTTTATTCTCATTTAGATTCTACAGCCATAATTGTGTGTCTGTTCTCTGCTATTCACCTCAGATATTTCACAAAATCTTTCCTCAGTAAAGGTTTGTGATTGAGGACAACCTTTGTAATTGTATAGAGAATATGATAGACTTGTAGTAGATAAGCATTCAAGCACTGTATTATTTTTCATTATTATTCATTCAAATAATATCTATGAGCTAAATTATTTCCATACAATTACATAAAATTGCTACCCCATTAATTTCTAATTAATAAGATATCTCTCAGGAATTTAAAAGTAATTTGATTTAATGGCACATATTTTTTAATAATGTGTATAGAAGATTGATATCTAGTAGACACAGATTTAGATGATTGCACACAGTATTGAGGACAGACATTAATCAACCTCTACAAGAAGCTTATACATCCATGGAAGGAACTGGGTACTTGGGTCCCTTATAAGCCTTCCAGAGACATCAATGACTCAAGACTAACTTACATCTTGTGGGAAGTTTTGTCCAAGCTAAGAGTCATTAAACTTGGGAAAAGGTAATATATCTATACCCCTGATTTTAGTTCTCTCGATGAATGACAGCTGTTTTGCTACAGAAGGTTTTTAAGGTGAGCGGCAGTCTGTACTTGCATAGAATGTATAGTTGTTTCACGTGTGCTTCAGGTAGTAAAGGAAGTGGTGTGGAAATGATGTGTAAAGGGTACACATTTACTTTCACCAAGCCACAGAACGTATTCCCATTTCATTTGAGAAAATATTTCTTCTTCCTATGCAGAAGTGTGCAAGCAACAACCAAATAATTATGTTTGTTTCAAAACATAATTTTAGCTCTTCAAACCTCAAACTTTCATGAATTATAAAATGTTGGGGGCCCCATTCTGCTACATTTACTTGGGTGAGAACATTTGCTACCAGATATTCTCTAACAGCATGCACGAAATACCAACATTGCCTCAAAGCTAAAAATCTTTCTGGCACTGAAAAGGGGAAATGGACACAAAGTACCAACTCTTACCAAGATGTTATTTGGAACTGTCTGATAGTGCGGTTAGTATGGTGCTTGAATTAGAATGCTCCCCATAGAATCATGTACTGCCACTGTAGAGTGGCAGTAGACGAGAGGAATTAGGAGGTATGGCCTTGTTGTAACTGTGACCTTGTTGCTAGAAGTGAGTCACCATGGGAGTAGGAGGCTTTTGAGTTTCAAAAGCCAAATCAAGAGAGGCTGCCTTGCTTCTGCTGCCTCTAGATCAAGATGTAGAACTCTTAGCTACTATTTTTTGTAGGCAGAGTTTTCCTGTCCCAAATGCCTGCTCCTAAATAACAAGCAGCCGCTTCTCAAACAACTGATTGGAGACTTAGTATGAATTATAAATGCCTGGTCAATAGTTCAGGCTTGTTAGTACCTAGCTTACAACTTAACCCGTTTTTATTAGTCTATGTGCTGCCCCTAGCCTCATGGATTTTTACTTCTATCCCACTTTGTGTAACTCGTTCATTCTCCATCTGGTGACTCCAGATTCTGCCCTCCTAATTTCAGCATCCTCTTCTCTGGTTTTCCCTCCTAACATCCTTCTGTTCAGCTACAGGCCAGGGAGTTTTTTTTATTAGTCAATGAGAAAAATATATTTCCACAGTATAAAAGACTGTTCAACAGCAACTTTCCTAGCAACATGTCTTCCTGAGTGCCAGTATGCTTCCTACCATGTTGACATGAATTTTAACCTTCATCAGGCGATGAAAGGAGACAGAGACAGAGACCCACATTGGAGCACCGGACTGAAATCTCAAGGTCCAAATCAGGAGCAGAAGGAGAGAGAGCACGAGCAAGGAACTCAGGACCGCGAGGGGTGCACCCACACACTGAGACAATAGGGATGTTCTATCAGGAACTCACCAAGGCCAGCTGGCCTGGGTCTGAAAAAGCCTGGGATAAAACCGGTCTCGCTGAACATAGCGGACAATGAGGACTACTGAGAACTCAAGAACAATGACAATGGGTTTTTGATCCTATTGCACGTATTGGCTTTGTGGGAGCCTAGGCAGTTTGGATGATCACCTTACTAGACCTGGATGGAGGTGGGTGGTCCTTGGACTTCCCACAGGGCAGGGAACCCTGATTGCTCTTTGGGCTGACGAGGGAGGGGGACTTGATTGGGGGGGTGGGAAAGGGGAGGCGGCGGTGGGGAAGAGACAGAAATCTTTAATAAAAATAAATAAATAAATAAATAAAGTGCCAATAAAATGCCATTCTTCATAAAAGTTTCTGTGGTCATGGTGTCTCTTCACAACAATAGAACATTGACTAGGGCAGATATGGAAGATCATTTTTCTTCAAAAGAATGGTATTGGTCATTAGAAAAAAAAACACTACAGAATCATTCCCGTGGTCAGGAGTAGTTTATCAACATGAAAGAGACTCCATAATTTAATGAAATCATCTTCAATACATTGCATTTTACATTTTGATACCCAAAGTTCTCATTATTTTTCCTTCAAAACTGCGATTCTAATAGGATCTCCTTCTTCTCGATCAACCTGAAAAACATCTCCAAGTTCTCAGGTATTTTTTTCTCTATTTGTATTCTACGTAATGCACTTGTCATGATGCCAGAGTGCTAGCAAAAGACACAAAAGACATGAAGGACACAATTACTCACAGCACAAAAACAGCTACATTCAATAGAGAACGTATAACAAACCAGGTGTCATAAAACAACTTATACATATTTTCAACGAAATGAATTTCTGAATAGGTGAAGAATTTTGATGATAAGTATGTTGTACTTTGAGAGTGCTGGCCTTCGTCTCACGTGAAGCTAATATATTCATCATCTGGGGCAGTGTAGAAAAACCTGAAGTACTTTTTTTTCCTAATTTCTGAATTAAACTACTTTTTCATTTTGCATGCAAAACTGATTGGAAGACATTCCAATTTCTTTAAAAGTTGAAAGTGCAAAACCATTTGAAGCTTAAGGAAGAATGTGTTGTACACATCAGCAAGCATGATCTAATTAAACAGTACACATTTCAGTGCAAAGAGAATCCCTTGAACTTGAAAGGACCTTTACTCCTGTTCCCTGAGGACCATTGTCATGTCAAACTCTCAGGTATGCTAGAAACTTACGTTGTACAATAATACCATGTTGACACTTATTTAATAGGAATGAATCTTCTTCTGGAAGACTAGCAGGTACTTCCCCTGCCTTTGGAGCCTGTTATGACAAATGGCAGACATATATAGCTCTACGATAAAGCTATGAATGGATATTTCTTGTCTATTTTAAAAGAATATTGTTGGCAGAGACTGCTTGTTTGTTCCCGGCTGCCCAGACCATGAAATAATCATATGTGAACTATATTATTTGCAATACTGTTTGGCCAATAGCTTAAGCACATTTCTAGCTAGCTCTTATATCCTAAACGAACCCATCTCCATTAATCTGTGTATCACCACGTGGCTGTGGCTTGCCAGCAAGTTTCCACCATTCTGTCTCCTGCGGGCAGCTGCATGGCTTCTCACGTACTCTGCCTATCCTCTCCTTATATCTTTTTCAACCTGGTTATATTCTGTGAAACCACTGGTCTAAAGCAGCTTTTTTATTAACCAATGGTATTCACAGCGTACAGAGGGGAATCCCACATCAGAATATGACTTGTTTTTCATCTAATCTTCTTTGCTGAATTAAAAATATCTTTCATCAAATGAATTGGCAGATATTGTGTATCTGGATATTTAATTGTATACTTAAGAAGTAATGCCACAGGTCACAATTGAAGTTAGTTAAACTATTTGACAAATCAATAATAAATTTGGTAAATTTGTAGACATATTAGTATAAATGAAAGCACACCATGAGAACTAACTAACGTAGGATATAATCAAAATTTCTTCTAGTGCTTAATGTAAGTCTTATGTAGTGGGAAATATTTGGCTATTAACTGGGCACAGAGTGGTTTTCCACTGGACATATGAGACAAAGTAGTCATCTTTGACAGCAGGGTCCCACCCACAAACCCTGAAAGGCAAATAAGGTTTATATCTAAAAACCATATTGTTTTGAGAGTCATTCATACTACCTTGATCAGCTGATTAAAAGGATTTGTCTTGTACCAAAATGTTTTTATTAACAAGTCTATGATGTTTTAATTTTATTTAAGGTGTGTGTATGTGTGTCTGTATGTGTGTGTGTCTGCATGTGTGTGTCTGTATGTGTGTGTGTCTGTATGTGTGTGTGTATGTGTGTGTGTCTGTATGTGTGTGTGTGTATGTGTGTGTGTCTGTATGTGTGTGTGTGTCTGTATGTGTTTGTGTCTGTATGTGTGTGTGTGTGTCTGTGTGTGTATGTGTGTGTGTGAGTGAGTACACATGCATATGCTTTGTGTATCCATTTAGGTAAATGAAACAGTTATAGAAGTTTGTCACTAGACAATACTAAAATGTAGCACAAATGATATTACACAATGGGAATTGTTTTCTCTAAAAGACAAAAAAATAATTTGATTATTTTTCATTAGAGTTTTCCTCTGACTACATATTCTATGCATGATCATGAATTTACCCTGAACTGTGCTAATGTCAGGAGAAAAAGAACCTTGTAGGAAAAGCATGCCATAAAGATGATTTTGATCTCCAGATACCAAATTTGACTTAAAAATTATATACATATTAGAAAACTGCATGTTAAAAGATGTTGAGCTAAGTCCGGAAGAATGATAGTAGCATGTATTTGCCACGATGTTTTAAGGATATATTTCACAAAGGACTCTTTAGGCAGGAGTTTGTGAAATAAAATATTAACTCCAGTCTGGGAAAGGAGCCAGATAATATAAATCCTCATAGGAATAACAGATCTTCTCTCCCATACATTTCTATCTTCTTCCTTTTATACTATATGTGCTAAGTAGCCTTTACATATGTTGCATATATTGTACATAGAGCCTTCATAGTCTTCTTACTACCCCTCACACCATTGTGAGAGAAAGTAATCCTCAATTACTACTTCAACCTCACCAGATACTCTGCTAATTAGAGTACAGGGGCTTCTTCTAGCTACGCTTTACCATCTGGCCTCTAGCTCTATGGAGCACACTGTTTGCTGGGATATTAATGTATGCTAGTCTAGGAATCTGTGATTGCTTCTGCAACTCTTAGCTCTGCTCAAGGGAGAAGAAACAATTGAATTGTTGCATCAATCAGTTGTGCCTCTCAGTACATTCCCCATGAGGTGTCTATAGTACATCTTACAGAGTAGGCCCTCTAGTATTTTGTTTCCATATAAAATATCCTGTTAATCCTGTCTCCCTCCTCTGAGGCACTTTACACATTTTTTTTAAATTAGTTTTCAGAGCAAAGTGTGGTGTACCTGCTTTATTTAACATCAGCAATTACATCTTCCATGCCTCTAAATAGCAACCTACAAGTGCATTAGTTCCATCTCCCGGGGTCCTTACAAACCATGTTTATCACCGTGTCCTGATGAGAAAACCCAGATCAGTCCTACATTTCAGTAGTTCTCTTGGTAAATTGTCTTCAAAGTCCAGAACTACAGGCAATTCTGTGTTGCTGTTTTAATCTTTCCTTGCAAGTTATTTCTAATGATTCCTTCAGGTTGCAGCCACTTTCCAAAGATTCAAATGTCCAAATTTCAGTAGGGTCTGTATGCTGTGATTTCAACCTAATGGTTGAACAGGAAGATGATGTGAGAGAAGCTCCTAATTGGCTGATCTTGCCCTTTGGGTAAAATGATTCAGGAGCTTCTTTCTTCCAACTATAGGTATAGACCCCTAATGAGAAAGCACGTATCAACTGGGCACATTCTTAAAGTTCATAGGTTTCAGAGCAACCAATGTAAAGAACGAGCTCTTCAAGATAGATATATATCATATTTCATTGTCTAGAGGTTGCCTATAAAGATAATATTCTTTAACTGGCCTGAATGTTCACTTCTGATCTCTGTGTACTTAAGGATGAATTTTTAGCTAAATTCTAGATGTGGCTACACTTTTACCGTGGGTATTGAAGTATTTTTGTATGATTCTAATATATCCTTTTGGCTGACGACTTAGCAATTAGGAATTTCATGGCTGTGCTCCCATTCTCTAGCAGTACAACACCAAAATAACTAAGTAGTAAGCAGCTTCCTTGTATACATAGAGGTGTTTCCCTTTCTGTGTTTCAAATATCTGGTGTATTTACATGTATCATTTCGATGTGGACATTCATTTCATTATACAAGTCAACCTTTTCAACAGTTGTCCACTACATTGTACCAGGTATTAATATGTATACAAGCAACACCAAGCATAGTTAATGATAGTCTCATTTTCTGTGTGAAATGTGATTCAGAAATAAATAGTGTTTATTATTTTTCATATTTGGCTATTTTTAGCACCTCATATTTAAGTTCTGTTATCCCTTGAAGCAGACATCAAGATATAAAAAGAAGTTCAGGTGGTTCATTGCAAGAAAGGACAGAGAGGAAAAGGTTAATTAGGAAGACCACTGGGCCAGGATGCAGGACTAACTCCTGGAAATAATAGAGAGAATAAGCCATTTATGATTGTGATGAAGATTAGGATAGGGTGATCAATGAGCTAGGATCCTTATTAGAGGAGTCCCGTATGTGTAAGGAGGAGATAAACAGCCAGCAGAAAGTATGCCTTAAGCATAAATGTTATAGTGAATGAATGTCCAGGGAGTGTTTTCATTTCTCATGCCTGCAAAGTAAGAGTGCAATACCAATGTAGCAAAACACAAAATAAGCAGTTGTTGTTTAATGTTAGCATAAAATTGACCATACTGAATGTACCAGACAGAGACTGTTAACATGAAAAATCTGATAGGATTTGAGATTATGAACATTTCCAAAAATGTTCAATAACTACTTTCTCTTCAAATTTTCCTTAAAAACCCAAGAATTTTATTGCATAAAACATGTAAGACTACTCACTGAAATTCAATAAATGTTATCTTTCTGATCCTTGTGATTTGAGGTATAGCTATTATTATGTAACTTAATAAAATTTAAAAAAAAAGCTCAGTGAATTTAAGCTCAAACAATTTGTATCAGTTGCTTTGGTTTTAGTAAATAGGCCCAAATGCTTTAAAAGATCTAAAATCCATTTGGCATTTTTAAATTGGATTTTAAAAATAACCCCTAAGGTTTCTTTGAAACACTTTTAATCTTTCTGATTTAGTTGTGAATGAAGAGTGACCTAAATCACATTTTTGTCTTCCTAATAGAGGTGGTAGAAAGAGAACAGCAGGTTTTTCCTGAAAATAAGTAGCCTGGTTTGTCTGAATATATTTATAGCTGGCATATTATCTTTTGCACTCCATGCACAAAAGATTAGGGGGTCAATGTATTTGACGTAGAAAAAAAGTAGAAGGCTCCCTGGGAAGTAAACCTATTAAGAGCAATGGACTTTCACACCATGAAGCTTTGCAAAAGACATACATATCGAGACCTATCAAATGTGTCTTTAACTTCTGTGTAGGGGGTAGTAGGGCAGCAGAGAGACAACACAGGCAGCTCACAATGTAGCCTGAGACCAAAGTCAAGCTATTAAGTATGCAATTGCAGAGGGCATAGCAGTCCCAGACTATTTCACACTCTCGATAGACCAAGGACTAAAAGAAGAAAGCAGTTAAAACAAAAGGAAAAAAAGAGTATAAAAGGAAAATATTGAAAACAAAATTTCAGTCTGCTAAGAACCATATTTTATACAATTTTAAATATAATACAGATTTACACTCATAATCACTTTATAATATCCATCTATTTCTGAGCGCTATGCCTTCTTTGTCCTTAAAAAGTCCTGATTTCTAAATACTGTGTCAGTTAAAGATGCTTAGCTCCTCTCTTGTTGCAGCCTTCTGCTGTCTGATGGTCTAACGCTTAATTCTTCAAGTAGAAGTCTCTGGCTCATTATTATGGTCTAAGAAATTAGTAAAGCCCCACTAATGGTTAATTTCTTTATCTAGAAAAAATCTGCTTTCCATTATGAGTTTCTCAATGCATCCATTCTTGTGTCATTGAGAACACTGAAGTGAGACAATAATTTCCATTGATACATCTACTTAATGTTTGTTCTAATTATATGTCAAAATTAAATGACATATACATGTAACATGTTTTATAACTTACTACTTAGAGAAGAAATTAAAAATAGGGTTGGTTATACCAACTAAGATAGCATATATGCTAACAGATTTATTTGATTTACTTTTTTTATAAAGTGATCAAGGACTCTATAATTAATTCAAAAAGGGTCAACAAGATGACTTTATGGGAGAAGACACTTGCTGCCAAGGCTAACAGTCAGAGTTTGACACTTAGAACACACACATGAGAAGGAGAGAACTGATTCCTGAAAACTGTTCTATTACTTTTATACAATACTCCTGGATGTGCACTCACACATACACATAAAAACAAACAAGTACACATAATAATAAAAAAATATTAAGAGTGAATTCATAGAAAGGCAAACACATAAGCAAAGGCTTTTTATTCTAGGTGTTGAGTACTGAATTGTGTCTTGTTTTTCTTATGTGTGTGTGTGTGTGTGTGTGTGTGTGTGTGCGCGTGCATGTGAAGTGTGTATGATCCCATAATCACACTTGTCTATGGAGCAAGTTGGGCTGAGAACTTTAAAAGTCCCAGAAATGCTTCTTGCTTGCTTCTTGGTGGTGAGAAAATTAAAATGGCTTCATTCTCAGACAGGAAGAAGATCCTGACCATGCTCTGACCATATAGGCTTTCAGACGCCAGAGTTTGAGTTCCCACAACTATGAGAACTTTATTTTTGTCCACTGAGATTTTGGTAATAGGTTCTAGTGAAAACTGAGGCATTATCTGTATAATAACTTTGTGTCACCATCAAAATAAATAAGATCATCTTAACATTCATCGACAGAAAAAATGTAGAGAATAACTGATATAATTTCCAGTCAATTTGTTGGAAAATATTGAGAACTAATGGCTTATTAGTGCATCAGTGCACCAGTACTTACCCTGTGACTTTCTCAATTCAGAAATCTTGGGCTGCATAGTTTAAGTAATTAATAAACAATAGACACAGATGTAAGGCTATAGGAATGACTGCCATTTCTACTTCAAAAGTCTTACTCTTGATTTTCAAGAGAGAAATACAGTTATTTATTTTACTTCTTCATCAGTACTCAATACTGTATCATACTATATTGAAAAATAGCAGAGCATTGAAGGTAAAAAACATGAAAGCATCATTCAGAAAAATTTCTGCAATTAAAGAAAAACATATCCATTGGAAAGAAGTTAGCTCTATATTTCATTTTACACTGTGCAAATAAACCTCCTTCAACAGCCTTGTGTAGAATTAGATAAGAAACAGGGAAAATGGCTCTGGTCTTTTTCAGTTTCCTTCCAAACGCCTTATCTGATCTACCCCATTGGCTTTTTTTAGAGCTAATGATTCAGTACTAGTGTCTACTTAGCACCATGGTGGCATAGTTGTAATGGCTTGACTGATATCCTTTCTAGAGATCAAACCATTTAAAATGTATTGTCCCCAATTACTTTTTTTCTGTAAATGTCTACCTAAATTGAATACCTGAGTTGCCAGCTTCACTATTTCCTTTTAAACACAGCTGTAGCTAACATTGCTATTGAAGAAAGCACCTCTGGGGCAAGGCAGAGTTAGCTTGAAATTTATGCTCCCATTGGAAAGTACCCAGCAGTAAGTTTTAGTGGATTGTTTGCATAAGGACTGTGGGAGGACTCAGGAATAGTTGTAATGGCAATGGATGTGACTCTATTAGGAGCCATAGCTTGAATCTCAGGAACAAAAGAGGTGCCTTGGGGCTTTCTGAATGTTCTTGCCCAGAGTATACATTTTAGGAGAAAAAGTTCTGTTCTAACATACTTCTGGGAATGAATCAAATCTTAGTATGTTACATAGTTTTTCTTTTGTAGCTACTTTACTTTGTGCCTGCCAAAAGCTCAGCGAGAAATTCCTAATGTGTTAAATGAGCTAATCTCTGAGGTTCCTTCCAGCTTTCAAATTCTCCAGCATTGTGGCAGCTAGTGCTGCAAATGTGCCCATGGTTAGAGTTTGTTCCCTAAAATAAAAATGGAATAAAACAGATGAAGATGCAGGTGCCACATGAAAAGCAAAATGACTAAACGGATCAGCATGAGGTACATTGTGTCCTGGCTGCTCAAATACAAGGCGGATTCTGTGCTAATTTTTGCACATAGAAATTTGTGTATCACATGTGAAAATTCATATCAACTTATGAATTTCAAATATATATATATTGAGAATGTCATATAGCATAACAAATGAAACAAAGATTTTTCTGTAAGTATTGTTCAATGGATATGCTTTCTGAAAGAGATTAAAAAGATTATTTCTGATATTAAAAAACTGATGGATGTTTTCAATGTGGTGTATTTGAAAGATGCACAGCTATATCTATATGCAATGATCCACATGCAAAGACAGAAACACCTATAATATACAAAAGATTCTGGAGAAATCAGACATCCTTAGATAAAAATTAGGTGAGTAAGATTTGAAAGTGATCTTTGTACATGGTAGTCAGTTATTTTCTTGAATCCACCCTTTCTATTCACTGAGAGAATAGATACATTTAGTAAACACTAAATTAAGAAACTGACTGTTTACTGCACACATTACATGATGTTCACACACATATGTAAAATGCTGAGGTAATTACTTTCGTGTTTGTTGTTAATTATGAAAGGAAATATAGAGCCAAACTATTTAGAGTATTTCAATACACCTAAGTAAAGCATCTTTAGAACAAATAGGATGACATATCACCTGCACACGTCTTACGTGTGACTTGGTTTTGTAGCATATTGATGTTATCTCTTGTTTTTGTCCACTATGTTAAGTTCTACTTTACCTTCTAACCACTGCTTTTAGTCATTTATAGGTATGGTTTAACCAAGTTTGATACTTCCTGAAGAAAAATTATGATCAGCTGTGATGTGAACCTGTGAGAACACCTGACCTGTGGATAATGTAAAAGCCGAGAAAATTCCAACAAAGTGACTGAGAATGGAAGACCATGGGTAGGAAGAGGTGAGCGTTTGAATTTGAGCAGCTCAAATATCTGTAAATAGCACCATAAAGATTATATTACATTGAGAAACACAAGGACAATAGTTACCCCCTCTTTCACAGAAGATCGGAGAATTATGGCAAAAAAAAATGAATGAAGAATAATTTCTCTCCCAAATCTGGCAAGAAACGAGTCATGGAGATGAACACAGATGGTTTTCTATTCTGTAGGAGGAAAGGGGTAAGGATGGAATGCACACAAGTGAGCATCATCACTTCCTGCTTTATGCACACCACACATAGGGAGGCTTCTGTACTACAGCAACAGTACTGCGGTAAACAGCAGAAGCCTGTGGTATGGAATTTCCTTTTTGTCTCTACCTCATCTATACATCTGTCTATGTGAAATTTTTCTTTCTCTTTCAAGACTTCAGTCTTTTTTTAATTTATTTTTAAGGTTTTAATTGATATAGAAATGCATCTCTTTTCATTCTTTTCTTCCTTCCTGTGCCTCCCAAATACATTCCTTCTGCCTCCCCATCCCAAACCCACTCTCAAGTGTACAGTCTTTTTAATTCCGATTATTATGATTACATATGTGCATGTGTGTATTTATAGAAAAAGAGAGCAAATACATATATGCATGTAATATATAACATATATAAATTGTATTTATACATAAATATATATATATCACAAATCACGCATATATGGCAAAGGAAACAATGGGAAAGAGTGTCCCGAATCAATGAAAGACTTCACTCCCACCATCCTTCAGTTAGATCTGATATTTTTTATAAACATTTTCCTGTACAATGATAGTGAATACAGAAATGCATATTTTCTAGTGAAATGATTATATTAGCCTTTCTTGTAAACATTTTGTTTTCTTTATCTGAAGAGAAATGTACATTGCAAATGTTACAATCACCAAGAGATTTTTTATTTAAAATAATAGCCAAGAAACGATAATAATCAACTCTTATATATTTAAATTCTTCTAGCATTCTGTTTCAAGTTGCAACTTGGATGAATGTGAATTAGTTTTTCGAGCCTGGTAACCTTATCATTATTTTCCTAATGTGTGATAAGGAAGACCAATCTAAGCTAGAGTGCACTTCATGTATTTTCACATACTCTGCTTTTGCTTAAGTTTTATATTTTTATCTTATTCGATTAGCTAATTAATTTTTGATGTATCATATTCAAAATATACTCTAATTATACTGGAATCAATCATTTTGGAGATATACTTGATGTGTGCCACACTGGAATCAACTCATCTTAAGATATCACATCTGTACTGACACTATTGTCAATATAGCATCACTATGTTTGAGACAATGATGGCTACAAAGCTTGAATGTTTGGAGCTCTATGAATATACATAAAAGACAAGGAAGAGTGAAAAGGGTTCACATCTGATGAGAAAGATGTAGAGATATAAAAAATATGAGATTATAGACCTAAAGCTTCTGCCAGAGCAAAAAGATCTTGTCCAAAGTACTTACTTTATCTTATAGAAAAATATGAGTAAATGACAATAATTAAAAATGAATTATGCTAATATTAATATTTCCCTACCTTTGAATACATTTAATTTTAGTTTATAAAAGAATATTTTGTAGTTGTTTAACTTTATCTTAAGATGATTAAACAAGTTCTACATTTCTAGATCTCTTGCAGGGGATCCACATTCAGTTCCTAGAACCCACATGTCCCTTCAGAGCAATCTGTAACTCTGGTTCCAGGATATCTGCTCCATTCTTTGGACCTTCATGATCACTGCATGCATAGAGCAAACGTTCATATGTTCAAAAAAATTAATACACATAAAATAAAAGCATTTAATCTGTGTATATATGTATATATATGTTAGAGATAAAATAAGAGAAAACAATGTGATCAAGGAGTATTCAGGAAGTTCTGCACAAATATTAGTCACTGGAATATAGGTCACATTTTATTAAAACTATGAACTTTCTATCATCTATCTATCTATCTATCTATCTATCTATCTATCTATCTATCTATC
>JABTXL010006268.1:13401524-13434983 GCA_025134845.1 Neodon shergylaensis
ATCTATCTATCTATCTATCTATCTATCTATCTATCTATCTATCTATCCATCTATCATCTATCTATCATCTATCTATCATCTACCTATCTATCTATCTATCTATCTATCTATCTATCTATCTATCTATCTATCTATCTATATCTATCATCTATCCATATTCAACTCTATCATCTATAGATCAATATCTATATCTGTATATCTATCTATCTATACATCTATCATCTATCTATTTTCTGTATATGTGTGTGTTTTTTTTCATGTTTCATGTATATGTCACAGTGTGTGTTGAAGAAAGAGGAAAACTTAATTAGTTGCTATTCTCCTTCCACCATGTGGTTACCAATGGTTAAACTCTAGTCTTCAGACGTGGATGAAAGTGCCTTTGCCCACTTCGACAAGATTTAAAATTTTTAAAAATTGCCATATTTGCCTAGTGTGCATTTAGTCTTGAGTTTAGTGTCCAGGACTGAACACACTAGTTATGATGGTACACAAATTTAATTCTAGCACTTGGGAAGAAGAGGAAGAAAGAGTATTAGGAATTCAAGAATATTTTTTTTGTGTCAGAGAATGCTAATAGCCATCCTGTTATACCTGAGGTCATGAATGAATGAATAAAAGCAATGTTAGAGATGGTTATGTCTTGGTTTTTATTAATGGAAAATTTTAGTAAACTATAGCACATTCACACTCTGTACGTAGCCTTTGTGAATAATTTACACAGCAGGTACCATTGCAGTTTAGAAAATGGTTTTAGGTAAGTTACGGTTGATATTCAGGAAAACTAGACAAATTGGATTTGTCTCTTTTTAATTTGTAAGTTATAGGAGGAACATGTTACTTTAAATTTTATTATGGTAAAGAATCTTGCAAGGTTATATTTTGTCCTGATATATTCAAATTTATGACTTAAAATCTGGAATACACAAAAGAAAAACACATAAAAAGCAAATCCCTGACATTCTTTTGATGGATTTCATTGTAGAAAATAAATTATCATCATGCTACACTTTTCTAACTATAGAGACTCTTAGCATTTGACTAATACTTCTATAATTGAACTCATCACTAATATTTTATATTGCTTTAATGTACATTACATATTAAATTTCATTCATTGGAATCATCTGTGATTGTTAAGGTATAATCACAATTATGTATAAAGTTGTAATATTAAATGTTGGTTCTCAAAATATATATTACCTTCTGCTTTTTATTGTATTGAATTCTCACTTATACTTGAGATAAGCAATGAAATCACAGGACTATGGATGATAACCAAGTCTCCGAACTATGCCCATGCTCCTAATGTAACTCATTGCTGATCTTGCATAATTCTGCTTATTTGGAAATTAAAGAAGTCAAGTAAAATACATAACAAATAATAAATTTATGGATCAAAGGAAGTCAGTTTATTATGGAAAACACTGATGCATACTGTCCATGGTAAGATATCTAGTAGAGGAATGAACTAAATAAATTCTAGTCTGTATAAGAAATGACAAAATTCTGTAGAAACAATTATGTACATTGCAGGGGATCATAAAGGAAATGGATACATTATTAAAATAAGTACATAATTATTCTTCCAAATACAAAACTCTGCAGAGTGAGGAAACATTTGCGAAGCATATGACATAACTGTAAACATATTTACGGTCCACAGCAGAGTTGGAAAGTTAATCGTTAGGAATACAAGTGAGAATGATGTTTCATACACCTCTGGGAAAGGAATGTTCTTATTTCAAAAGTGAAAAACCAGCACAACCTTCCAAATCAAAAATGAAATATAACTCCTTTATTCTGAATAACCACCCGCTGTGTGAAACAACACTATAGTTTTACTTCCAGGAATGTAATTCGATTTTGTCCAATAATGATTTTTTGACTGTTTCGAAATTTTACGAAACTTCCCAAAAGTTTATAACAAATATTTAAACATGTCCTGTAAAAATGAAAAAGCACAAAAAAGAGCAGTTCTTCATGTAATGAACTAATTATTTTGAGGGTTATACTACCAGGTAAGAAGAACCAGGGTTATTTGGAATGTTTTAAACAGAGGACTACTTTTAAGGAAGTTTTGCATTTCTTTCCTTTTTAAAGTGCAACGGAATTAGCACTGAATGTGGATTATAATCATCTTTGAGGTGAGGAATGTAGGGGATTGAATCATGTACTGGCTACTTTCTTTATTTAGTTAGTTGTCATGTGAGTGGTAGTATATGTGTTGCACATTTGAGTATGGAGACTTGATGTCAATGACACCAGTCTTCCTTTATCATTCTTCACTCTTCTCCTTTTTTTATTTTTTTTTTACGAGGGTGAAGCACACAGAGAACCTGAGAGGATACATCTAGACTAGATAAGCTGACCCAGAATCCCCAGGGAGCCTTCTCTTTCTGCAACCAAGGAGTTGCTGTTGCAGAGTCATTGTTGGGCTGAGGTCTGTCAATGATAAGGTGTGTCAATGCTGTGGAAGAGTTAAGGTCCCTATGATTGCACAACAAACACTTCACCCAGCCTTACTTTTGTGTTTTGAGGCATATCTTAAACAGCTCATGCTGCCCTTGACCTCACTGTGTATTGGAGGCACACTTTTTAAAGGTTTGTTTATTTATTTATTGTGTACACAGTTTTCTGCCTGCAAGCATGTATGTCTGCAGTCCTGGAGGCAGACTTTGATTTCATGTTATTGTCACATCTTTCTTGCTGGAAGCACATGACACTGAGCTTCACATTGGCAAATTTAAACATACCACTAAGCTGTGAAATGAACATCGTCTACCATTTCTATAGTAGCCCATCATCAGTACAGAAGAATTAGAAGTGTGCTTGGTGTTTATACATTAATGCAATTATTGTAGAACAATCATGCAATGATTTTGATCTATGCACCCAGAACTGATAGATTAGGTGAAAAGAAAAGGTACCTGGGAGACCTTAGAGAGTAGGATGTCAGCCACATGAGCTAAAGACAGAAGCACCTTGAGTGACAGTGAACTGTATAAGATTATCTCTAGTCTTTTTAATTTTTTGATCTGAGCATCTTATTTTCAATGACCACAATTCTTATTATAAATTTATCTTGATACAGATTTTATTCTAACGTAGAAAGTAATTTATAGAAACAACCTTATTTTTGCAGGTTGTTAAAATTTATTACCATATTGGATCAAATCCTGCTGCATATTTATTGGTTAATATATAGAACTGTCATGGACAAGTTCTGGTTTTGAATCTGGTTTAATATCTGAAAAATCTAATCTTCTGGTTCAAATAAAAGAATATGAGTAAAATTATCTTGTGCAACTAAATTAAATCATATTGATATTTTCCTTAGAAACATACTTTCTTCTCTGTAAAACTCTCATTGTCATGTACCTGTTATGAATAAAAATATGATTACTTTGGATTTATTGGGTTACTTAATTAATCTCTCTGTTATCAGAAACAATTGAAAAGTACTATGTGCATTCAGGTACAAAATTGCTATATTTTAAAGAGCAGCGTAAAGTATTTGTAGAAAGTCTAAATCTCCATGGTTAGTGCAATGTAAAAAGAATGAATCAATGAATCCTTATGAAATACAAATCGGATTTATTTTCTAAACTATGTGTATTTATATCATAGGATTTAGGGAATGTGACTGCTGAATAAGATCTAAATTATCATTTCCAATAGAGCTTAATAAATGTTTTATGTGAAAAATTATGCAAGTAATATAACAAGAATTATGGGACACTTTATCTGTCAAAATTATCATCTGCAGCTGTAATATGTATACAATTATAACATACATAAATAAATAATGAGATTTTCTAATAAAGCTGTTTTACATAAAAAGGAAGTGAGTTGAATTTAGCTACTGGGATATTTTTTGTGAAGCCTAAGTCAGATAAAGTCAGTGGACCTCAAACATATTTGAAATTACTATGACACAATTATTTATGCAGGTATTATTTACTAAAGATTACAAATCACAGTGATATTAAATATTGGTATGGAGTCTATGAATCCCCGAAACTGATGAAAACTTCTATCAGCTTTGACTTATTCTCTCATTTATACTAGAGGTTCATTATCTTCTTGCATTGCTAAGCATAAACATTTGAACTCTGTTTGGATGCTCACCTTCCTGGACCTGGAGGGAGGGCGGAGGACCTTGAGTTCCCACAGAGGAGGGGACCCTGACTGCTCTTTGGACTGGAGAGGAAGGGGGAAAGGGCGTGGAGGGAGGGGAGGGAAGTGCAAGGAGGGGAGAAAGTGGAAATTTTTAATTTAAAAAAATCATGTGAACCCTTCCCATGTGGGATTAGCTGAATGACTATTCTCAACTGTAACCAGACTCTGACAAATTTTCCACACTGGGTTACATTTTATTGGCCTAGAATATGAACTCCAAATGAAAAGCAATGACAAAAGTAGAAAATGCCACCCAGTCCTCCTGTGTGCTCTTATGGAGTTTTAATCTAAGGACTTTTTCTTACTAGGTAAAGGAGGATCACTTGAGCCCTGCAGCTCAAGACCAGATCAGGCTAAATACAACTCAGGGGAAGTGGCAAGTGAAGATTTGAGAAAACAATCTTCTTTTCATCGGAATAAAATTCAGTTTTTTTTACCTGACTACTCCATAAAATTATTTATACTACAACTTTTCTTTGCTCTGCAATTTATTTTCTTTTTTAAAATTCATTTTAGTATAAATACCATTTTTTGAATTTATTTTACATAACAGACAGTTTCCCCTCCCTCCTCTCCTCCTATCCCCTCCTCTTTCCCATCTATACCCCTCCCATCTACTCCCACTCTATCTCCACTCTAATGGGACAGGACTACCATGGTCTTTAAAGGAAGCATGGCACATTAAGTTAGAGCAGGATAAAGCTCTTCTCCCTATGTCAAGGCTGAGCAAGAGGAACAGGTTACCAAAAGCAAGCTAAGTGCCAGGGAGAGGTCCTGGTTTCACTGCTTGGAGCCTTACTAAAAGACATAGCTACAGTGTTGTCACAGATGCATAAGGCCTAGATCGGTCCCATTCAGGCTCCCTGACTGCTGGTCTATCTTTGATGAACTTCCAGGTACTCAAATCAGCTGTCTCTGTGGGTTCCCCATCCCCTGGTTGGTTAAATTATTCCTCCCTTTCTTCCACAAGACTCTTGGAACTCAGGACAGTAACTTCCACTAGTTACTGGAGAGAGTACCTCTATGGCAATATTGGAAGTCACCAATCTGCTTACAGTTAGATGGCCAGCTCAAGCATCCTCTCCACCATTGCTAGGAGTTTTACTTGGGGTCATCTTTGTAGGCTCCTGTAGATCCTGTAGGTTTCCCTGGCACCAGGTTTCTCCCTAACCTTGAAATACCTCCCACATATACACAACAAGACATCTCTTTTGTTACTCTTGCTCTCCATCTTGCCTACAACCTGTTTACAGTATGCAACCCAGCCTGCCCAACATGTACCCTGTAGTTCCATCCCCTCCCTCCCCCAACACCTTTGGCCAATTTACCCAGGAGATCTTTTCTACTTCTACTTCCTGGGGAAATCCAGGGACACCTCTTTGTGCTCTCCTTGTTTTCTAGCCTCTCTGGGAATGCTGGTTGTAAGTTGGTTATCCTATCCTTACTCCTAAGATCCACCTGCAAGTGAATACATATCTTTTTTTTTGTCTTTCTGGGTCTGGGTTACCTCATTCATACAACTTTCCATTGAGAATCTTGTAGATTATAATAAACATGTTTTATTTGTTGACTAAACAATTTATTTTATCTTTGAGAAAATCTAGGAATTATTTTTTTGAGTTCTAGAGATAGATTGACTATTTTCATTTATTTGAATAAAAAGCCATTTGAATATTCTAGTTCATTTAAATGAAATTCATGCATGTCATATAATCTAATGCAACTAAAATTATGCTTAAAAGTTTATAGATTATAACATTAATAATATAAAATGCATCTTTAATTATTAATTTTACTTTTGAGATTACACTTTATTTACACAGTCCTCTCTTCTCTGTCCTTCCTCCAAAGCCTGCAATATAACATTCCTTGTTCTTTCAAATTCATGACCTTATTTTTTCAATAATGTTTACATACATATGTGTATAGACAAATATATTCTTATATACATAAATGCAACCCTCTTCATTTATATAATGTTACTTATATGTATGTGTTCAGGGATTATCATTTATTATGGGATAATCAATTGATGTGCTCTTCCCTGGGAAAAAAAATATTTTTCTAGTTCTAAGCTTTCCTTATTTGTCTGTAGTACTTTGTGTGGTTTAGGCCTCCTGGGATTTCTTCAGTCCATGTTAACATTTCTATCATTGTCTTTATTAATTTTATATTTAGGCAACCATTTTGTGAGTCTTTGTGACATTCGTAGGAAATAAAATCTCCCACAAAACACCCTGATCCTTCAATTTTATAATGATGCCACTTCCCCTTCTGCAATGTAGCCAGAATATTAGAGGTGGAAGTTGTTTTGTAGATTTAGATACTGGGAATGGGCTCCAAAGCTGCATTTTTATGGGTTGTGACTTTCTGCAGTGCTATCTGCTGGATGCAAAAAGAAGTTACTCCAATTACCACTTTGTCAAACAAGCTTAACACTTAACTAATTTTAAATATTTGTTCATATTACCATATATAAGTATAAAATGAAACCTTTATAGAAATTAAAATATTTCTACTAGTCATTCATCAAAAAAGCATTTAAATTTATTTTATGAGTAATCTCAACACATTTTTTTCAGACATACAAATATTCAATGAATTCTCTAAAGTGTTTTCCATCTGGTTATAAAATATATTGGTGATAGAATCCTCACGATGCAAAAACAGAAAAACAAAGACAAAAAATTCAAACTTTTGGGGCAGGGTTAATGGAATATGGAGAAAATGGCAGCAAAGCTACAACAGATGTATTGGACATGTTTTCCACAACATTAGAGTCTCTAGAAATTAAAACCAGGAAGGCAAATTTTGAAGTATATTTAAGGGGCTTAAATAAAAAATGTATATATACTCATTCTTGGCATGAAAGAAAGTCTAAGACAAAAACTTTCTTGATGTGTATGGGTGTAGGTAGCAATAAGGCTGTCACGGCTAGACTGTGGCTGGACAGTAATGAATAGAAATGGGATTGAGGAAGCGTTAAAACCTGAGACGTCATTATCAGATTTAGCTTTTAGTTAGGGATGGAAAATCTTTAAATGTGTCTGAGTGTAAATGTGATGTGGAATAGTTTATGAACATCATGTTGGCACATGTGCTTAAAATAGATTCAATAAACACAGAGACAAGGGAATATGATGCCTGCTAAAGTCCACTGAAATAACACGTTCTAGAAATAACACTCTTGTACACCAGATTAAAACTTTAAAAGAATTTAAAAGTGACCTTGAAAGTAAGCTAAAATGTGCAACTGATAGTTTGAATATTTATTTAGAACCATTAGCCAGAATGCAAGCATCTAATGAATCTAATGAATTAGGCAGATTTAAAATAGAAATGCCCAAGACTATCAGTGTCAGATTCAACAATGGTTGAGATGATCAGAAACTATCACAAAATGAGACAGAAGCCAAAGAAAACAGGTGAGCATAGTGTCTGTAGCCATTAACTAAAACTTCAAAGGATTGAGTCACCCATTTAATTATAGTCTGACACTTAATAAAGTAGAACAAAGCTTTGCAATTTGATAGCTTGAATATGTGAGCCTTCTATGACATTGATGGAAGTATTCTCATGATAGGAAGACATGAAAACTTAACTGTGAGGAGTTCAGTCAGTGTGGTAATATTAATTGGAAAGACTGAGGAACTTAGTTCTTTCATTAATAGAAGTTCTAAAGAGGAGAAAAGGGATCAGTGATACAATTGAGATATGCTAAAAATTGCTTCAAGTGTACATTTATATATGAATTTACCTTAGCCATACTAAAGAAATGATTCAGTAAACAATTTAATGCTTTAGTTCTTATTTAAGGTTTCTATTTTATCCTCATTTATAAACAAAATGTTCTTATATGGTATTAAAAATTGAAAGTATAATAGACACATAAGTCAAAGCTTTACTGACAAGGTCAATATTGTGAAGAAGTGTTATGGATGTACATATTTGCTTGTCTTTTCATGTTTATTTTCCCAGGTATAGAATAAAATCAAACCTGAGAGTAAAGACAGTGAGGGAGATGTGGTAACATAAAATAAACCTGAAAGATAGTTAAGGGGACTGAAGAGCAAAGGGACTTTGAAAACATGATATCACTGTGAGAAATTTTGATGATTTCTTGAAATGAACTATGAAGGTTCACAAACTACAGAATTATGCCTAGGATAGATAAAATCGAGAATATGAGGTATTTGAGTGACAAAAGAAAACAAAAAGGCCCATGGATTATAATTCACCATGTTGTCAGAATTAATAAAAGCTGAATGTTGAGAATTAGAAAGAAGTGAGTCTTTGTCAGAGTGGACATTCATTTTTAAGTTTCTATTTTTCAATTTGGACAAAATTGCAATTTAAAGTACATTAAATAAATATCAGACAAATAAAAGCTTTGGACCCAGGCTTTATGACACATTTCTTTAATTGTAGCACCCAAGAGACTGAGGCAGTGGCAGGGGAACAGCTGAGATTTTGAGGACAGCCTAATCTATGCAGTGCATTTCAGGGCAGGCACTAGAAAGTGGACCCCAAATTATGATGCAGTCCATTTAGGCTGTCTCTCACTAGAGCTAAGAACCTCAAGAAGCAAAATGTTAAGATGGAATGCTGTTAAATAGAAAAGCGTTTTCATGGAATAATCTTCAAATTGTGACTCAATTAAAAAATAAACTTGTTATGTTGTTTGACTTATTTGTAGCCCAGACTGATCCATATTACACATGTGATTGCCGGCACGAGTTAAACTTCTAAATTTAGCTTTCTCAACTGTAAATACACAGAATGAAACATAGTCAATATTTAATCTTTTAAATCTATTTATTTCTTTTTGTTTTTATTATTTAATTGAAATTTTACATCCAAATTCTAGTTCCTACTCCCTCCACCTTCCCTCCACCTTAACCATATCCATTTCTCAGAGAGGGTAAGGCTTTACATGGGAGGTCAACAAAGTCTAGCACAATGCCCTGAGGCAGGACCAAGGCCCTCCCCACTATATCTAGGCTGAGCAAGTCATTCCTCCAAAGAGAATGGGCTCCAAAAAGCCAGTTTAAGCAGTAGTGATAAATCATGGCCTCATTGCCAGTGACCCCACAAACTGTACCATCCATACTAGTGTCACCCACATAAAGAGGGCCTAGTTTGGTTCTATGCTGGTTTCCCCACTGTCAGTCCAGAGTCAGTGAGTTCCCATTAGCTCAGGTAAACTATTTCAATGAGTGTTCCCATCATGATCTTTGCTGCACACCTTGCCCCCTTGTGTGCGCTCTGTGCGCGCTGGCACCCAGATTGCGAGCTTCCAGCAAGGGAGCTGGAGGTTAAAATACACAAACACACACACAGACAGAGAGACAGCGACACGGGTCATCCTTGAATTCCCCAAGAATGCCCCCTTTATTGTGTTCAGGGGCAGATTATATAGAGATAGCCATGCCCCAGCCAAATCCACCAGAAACCACTCTCCTGACATCAGGAACTCCTGAAGGTCTTGTACTCAGAGCAGCTGTAGGCACTCAGATCAGGGGATTACAAGAAATTCAGGATCTGGGGTCTCACTGCTCCCAAGAGATCTTGACCTTTTTTGCTCATATATCACTCCTCCCTCCCTTTGACTGGACTTTGGGAGCTCAGCCCAATGCTCTGTGTGGATCATTGCATCTGCTTCCATCATTGACCGGATGCAGGCTCTGTGACTTCAATTAGAGTAGTCACTAAACTAATTATAGTCACCATTCACCAATTTGTATACTTCCTTCCTTATAAACTTTGCCATTTATTCTAGTATATAAACATATAATATCAGCAAATATTACCCACATGTTGATTTTGATTATCAACTTGATGGGTTTTAGAAACAAGACGAAAACAAGTCTCTGAAATTTTCTATGGGAATGTTTGTAGATTGGCTTAGTTCAGGTTTGAAGTCCTACTACCCTACTCATGGGCACAGCATACAATAAACTGTGGCCCAAGAGTGTCTAAAGGGGGCATAGATTGTTACCTCTCGCCCTGCTTCTTACTTGGGCTTACTGTTGCTTCAATGCCAATGCACAATGACAGACTTTCTTCAAAGTGTTCAGTAAAAATAAATTGCCTTCCCTGAGGTAATATTTTTTGAGGCTAGAGGGCATTTTGTCACTCTATTCAGATGTGTTATTAATACGGTTGTCTTTCACAACTTCCAGCAATGGCATTAGAGGGAGTTTGGCATGATGTTTCCCTGAGGACAACAGCAGAAGGCTCACCCATTTCTCTATCACAAGCAAAGCATCACATGAGGGAGAATCCAGAGGAAACAGGTTTTGGTACTGTAACAAAATGTAAGCAACATCCGTTGGGCATTCTGCGAAAGAAGCAAGCAGAAATAACGTTTGACGGCTTCCCAAGAAACATTCTGCTGTTGTATGATTTTAAACCTCAGGGTGTCTCAGGAGAACAATCAGGAAGTTATTCTAAGAAAGCCGCCCAACACCAGGAAGTCAGACATTACTCGACCTGGAGATCCACATATTATAAACCTCTCTATGTCTAGATTTTACTACTTGATGAAGAGCTAAGAAAACAAGAATGACGGTCTTTTATTTCCAAATATTTACCTCCCAATTATGTTTTTCCCATAAATACAGAAAGATTTGCCTTAAACCCCTCTACTATTAATTATTTTATTTCTATTTTATGTCATACCTTTTATTTCTCCCCTGTTATTGTAAGGTTTTCATTGACACTGGCTAAGTCAGTCTAATTCAATTAGGTAGAACAGTTCAAATAACCAAATATTTCCACATATAGTTTCATTTTTTCCCAGATTCCTTTTTAACCATTATTATATTTTCCAGATTTCCTTTATTTACTTCAACTTGGAAGTTAGTTTACTTTAAATAGTATAGATACCACCAAGTAATCATAAATGCACAGCAACGGTATAGCTCTCCTATGCATAAAAATCATGTAACAGCTTCAAAGCTCAAATACAGACTACTTCAAAAATAGTTATAAATGAGAGGATAAATGCCACATGGAATGAAAATACCCTTTTAAAGAAAATCAATGTGCCAGGATTTGTTGACTCCCCAAGGGAGGGAAGCCTTCTACTTTCTGAAAAGTAGATGGGGATGTGTTAGGAGACCAGAGCCGAAAGAAGTAAGGGAGGGAAAACTGTGGTGGGTATGCAAAATGAATAAAACATTTAAAATAAAACAACAACAACAAAGAAAATACTGACTGTAATTTAAACATAATCCTCAAGGTGCACAACTGATGTTTATGACCATTATTCCTTAGATGGGTCAGGATATTTCTCCAAGACTTTATAATACAGCAGCATTGTTGACATACATCTTCATTCGAGGGAGAGAGATAGCATGCAATCAAAGTGAATTAGGGATACAATCATGTTATGAGTATCACCATCTATACATGTATTTCTTCTTTTTTTTTTTAAGTTTTTCGAGACAGGGTTTCTCTGTAGCTTTGGAGCCTGTCCTGGAACTAGCTCTTGTAGACCAGGCTGGCCTCGAACTCACAGAGATCCGCCTGCCTCTGCCTCCCGAGTGCTGGGATTAAAGGCGTGCGCCACCACCGCCCGGCTATACATGTATTTCTTAAATATGATCTTTCTCCTGTAAACAGTGTAATAGCATGGAAATCGCTAAAGCTGTAGTTGTTTTATATTTTATTTAAATATGTTTTTATGAAACAAATACTACATAAATTTTTGTGAGTGTTTCAATTCAAATATCAACTGCATTACTTCTTGATACAACAGCACACCTCAAACTAATATAGTTTTAAAATTCACCAGATAAGTATGGAAAATCAAAAGTCATACTTTACTCACTATTCAACTTCGTAATAGATCATCATCGTACCACGGGCATGTAAAGGTTCTTTTTTGTCCCCTGACATCACTGACTTTGTGTTTGTTTTTTTGCTTTTTGGTACTGTCATGGAGACTCTTTGATCTCAATTTGTACAAACTGCCTTCCAGACAGTGGAGTTCAGGGAGAATTATAATACTTTATCTTACTATTTCCAGATAAAAGACCTGGATAACTATTAGAACAAAAACTATTATTCAAATATTTCTCTCTTTTACTCAGTCACTTGTTCCTGCATTTCTCCACTACTGGAAACCAAGCTGAAGAATTCACACATGGCAGGAGAGTATTATAACAATGATCTATGTTTCTGTGATTATGTAAAGCACTCTATTTGCATAAATCCTGTATGTAATCACCCCAACTTCATACTACAAATCAAGTTAGGATGGATATAATGATTGCAATCAAGTTGACTAGAATCCTCTTTGTCTAATTTGGAGATCCATAAACTTGAGGTGAATTATGCATCTCTTTGGAAAAAAAACTGAATTACAGAATTTAATAATCCTTAGAGTTTGAAAGAATAAAAGGACTAAAATGTTCTTTTTGAAAACATGCTCTATACTGTTACTTTTCCAGGAAATCTGAGTTACTCTTTTAAGATACATTCTATCTGTTTGATGATAGATAATTAAGGCAGTGCTTTTCCTGGGCCATGGAGGTCAATGTCCAAAAGAACTTTACAACAAGAAAACCTACTTAAGTAATGTCTATGCTAAGATGAGCCTAACTTGTTAAAAAAAAACTTGTTGAGGAGTGAGGTTAGTAAAGCTGTATGCATATGGAGTTCAAGAGAGTCACATTGCTTATTAAGAAATAATAACATATCTAGCAAATATTCTCGGGTATATAGTGAAAATGATGCATGAAAGGACTTTTAATATTCAATAATGTATAAATTCCTGTACAGCTACTTCACAATCAATAAGTAATAAAAAACAGAACATGAATTTTATGTTTTAAAAGAAATACAAAGGAAAATTGAATAATAATTTATAAAATCAGAAATTTCTCATCAGCAGTTAATCAGTGTAAAAAACAATAAAATGTAAAAGGATGGTAGAGTACAAAGATACCACTTAGAGCAGGATAGTGAGTAAAAATGTGCTTTGATTTTAATATGAAATAAGCCTTAAGTATTACTGTCTATAAATTGGTAAATAATGACAGAAAGAGAATTAAGAAATTCAAAGAGATATTCAACATCCTTAGCCATTAGGGAAATGGAAATCAATCCTACTTTGATATTTTATCTTACAGCCACCAGAATTTTAAGGATCAAGAAAACAGGCGGCAGCTCATGCTGTTGAAAATGTGTTGTGAGTGGAGCAGGCTTGTATTGCTGGTAGGACTGCAAACTTGAGGAAACACTAGGAATGCTGGTGTGGTGATGCCACAGAAAGTTGGCAATTTACTGACCTCATGATTCAGCTATACCACTCTTCAGCATAAACAAAAAACACTCTTTCCTGCCACATAGACACTGTTCCACTAAGTTCATTATTGCTTTATACACAATAGATAGAAATTGAAAATAGCACATATCTCCCTCAAGAGATGAATGGATAAACACAATCAAATGTTACTAAGACATTAACAGTTTTAAATAATGAATTTTTCAGGTAAAGAAAAGGATTTAGAAAAGATAACTCATATTCATAAATAAAAATATGATATGTACTCACTTATCTGTGATGTCAGCTGTTACATATTGGATAAGACAGGTACAATCTGTAGAACCACAAAAAAAAATAAGCATGGAGTAAGAAACTAGTATCAACACACATCCCCCAAATACAGGGAAATAGAATACATAGTTGTGGGGTAGGAAAGAGATGAGACTGAAATGAGAAGATCAATCAGGGAATAGGGAGGAAAGAGAGGTAGAACGGTAGAGGAAGGAAATCCTGGGAAAGATAGCTAAATTTAAGAGCCATGTGAGGGATAGTATAATAAAACTAATGAAAAAGGATGCTTAAAGGAAATCCCTGACTAGCTCAGAATTGAGAATAATAGATGGTTATTTATTTAGGGGTAGAATTACAAATCAGAATCCTATGCTGGAAGGGAGAACAGAGACTGAATCCCGCAGCCAGAAAAGAGAGACCAGACACTTGCTTTACATGGGCATAAATACTATAAGAGGCCACACTCCAGTAGGCACTTAACTTCAAGGCTGTATGATTTCCTACAGCACCTCCCCCTTTTGTTTAAATAAGAGAGTTCTAAACCTAATAAAAATTACATACAATAAAAATAAATATATTTAATAATTATCCTATCCTAATGAGTTTAAGTCTTGTATAATAAATAACTTGGCCAAGTCATAAGAGGAAAGTAACTACAACTATCTAGTCTTCAACACCCTCGAAGATTGGAGAAAGGAAATAATATTACTTGAGTAAGCAGAAAGTGCAATCAAGCAACTTCCAAAATGTGCAAAAAATGACAGAGACAACTGGCTACCTGGGCAATCACCCAAAGTCTCATTTGCAACTTTGAAGCAATCAACTTTGGCTAAGGCCTAGAGTAACTGACAGACCATTTTCAGAGGCACAAAATTTTTCAAAACCATCTTACCCTGTCTTGGCAAGATTTGAGAGTTCTGCTTATCATTTTCTGATACCATGTACCTTGTCAGTGATTGAAGCATGGGCAGTTTCTTGCCCAAAGGTCAGGTTTTTTTTTTTTTTTTCAAGAAAAAAAAAAAAAAGAAGCTCCAAGTGGAGTGTCTTCAGTGCTCAGCATTTTCTCTGGAATAGATTGGTGCTGCCAGGAGCAATTGTGCCTCACTTCAACAGAACCCTAAATTATTTAAATGCCATATTCTGAATCTCTTTGAAGTGGCTGAAGATTACCTCTCTATGCAGAATACAATCTGTATGTATCTAAAGAACCTGATTAGTCTAACTCTTGTCCAAGGTTTTCTGTCCTGCCTGTTTCCCGCAATTGTTAAGTCCCAAAGAAATCACAGAGGTCTACATTAGTTATAAACTGATTGGCACATTAGCTCAGGCTTCTTATTAACTCTTATAACATATATTAGCCCATTATTCTTGTCTATACTAGTGACATGGCTCGGTACCTCATTCAATGAGGCAGTCACATCTTGCTTCTTCTGTGGCTGGGTCAGGACTGCAGGCTAGGACTTCCTTCTTCCCAGAATTCTCCATTCTCATTGGCCTGCCTCTACTTTCTGTCTGGTTGTTCTACCTATATTTTCTGCCTGGCTACTGGCCAATCAGTATTTATTTAAAATATAATTGACAGAATACAGACCACTCCAGCAAAATGTTCAAAACATTCTTGGCAGAGCAAAATTGTGTGCCTATTACTTATATCATTTTTACATTGAGGTAGTTTTCTTATTTTAACTTCATGTATAATATAAAAATTAAAAATTTCTATTATGCAGCATTCATGTGAATCACAAACAACGAAAACATGAATAAATAATGTCCACAGGCTATTTTTTTTAATGGAGCAAATTAATCTTGGGGGAATCAAATGGAAAATTCATTCTAAATAGAAATGTGTGTTAATAATGGGATACTTACATCCCAACAAATGAACAAACCCGGCACCTGCGGCTTTAAAAGGATCCAATTAAGTAGCTAACCCAGTAGTTAATCTGATCAAATAAGGAAAGAGGCAAAGTACCATATGAGAAACCTAATTATAGGGCAATATTTTGCTTAAATCTGTTTAAACAAACTTAAAAATTGACTTCAGATCCTCAGAAAATATAAATTGCCAGGAGAGCATAAATGTAAACAAACCAATTATCATGGTAAGATTTCAGAAAGCTGTCAAACAGCTCCTTTCCAAAGTAAAACAAGTCTGAAAATCTTCACAAGCGATTCTATCAAACCTTCAAAATATAAATATTTTTAGTGTTATTTAAATGTTTCCAAACAGAGAAGGAAAAAAAATGCTCCAACTCACTTCTTCCAAATTTCCATTTGAAGATGTAACATATGTTTTCTTTATATGTTCTTGGAACTCTTCAAATATTTACTCATTGTGGTAATGGGTAGGTGGATTCCTGGTTACTGATATAGCATCTCCATAAATCTGTGTGTATTTACTTCTTTTAGATTTCTTTTTTAAATTTCTCTCTATGGATTTATTGGTAGGTATATAATTTGAAAATTAGGGTGCAGTGTAACCTAAATGATACTAAACCCCCACTGCTGTTTGGCAGGACAAGGTTATCTCTAGCAGTTCAACACTATAAAATATCATCACAATGGGCACTGCAATGTTATTTTCTTCTTCTATGGTGAGTAATTAGCCCGTTGTAGACAATTTCTTTGCTAATTCCATTTTTTACTTTATATTACTCAAATCAATGTATTATTCTTAACATTCACATTGAAAGTCATCAGCTTTTTTATCATGTGTCAATATATAGTGAACTGTTGTGAATCAGTTAACTTTATAAAATGTCACATATTTTACTCTTTAGTGTATATCATTTTAAAGTTTCCACAACCAAAGTCAGCATATTTATTTTTCTTCTTTTCAATGTCCATGACTGATAAACAACTAAATTACGTCATTGCAAATAGAAATCAGAGAAGATTCTGAAAATTATTGACCCATAAATAGTAGAATGCTATTATATTGTTTATTGTAATAAAATGTGAATATATCGATGCTTATCACCTCAGTCATCTTAACTTTATGATTCTGTATTCATTAAGGTCCATATAGTCATCATTGTTTCCTGTCTCCCGAACTTGAGGAGATAGTTTCAATAGAAAACATGTAAATTTCAGTGACCTATTTGCACTTGTGGTGATAACTGACATCAGGGAGATAAGATAGCCAGCAACGTTTTAACAATAACTGTTTTTGTACACATTCTCCTTATTTTTAGAGCTTTATCAGCCAAAGTTTACAGCTTGATTCTGATGACTGAATACTTGAATATAAGTGCCTCTTTACTTAAAAGATTGTTTACCAAACCGAAGATACTGGTTATTTGTAATTGGACTCAAAGTCTTGCAGCTGCTTAAAATTCATGCTTCATGTATAGAAGTTGGTGACAGGAAAGAATTTTTTTCCAAAACTAAAACAAAATGTATAAAATGACTCATTTCACAGATGGTTACTACTTTAGAGAATGCTGCTACCAAAACATATGATTAAAATAAAAATCAGCATATGTTATTCTTAATTTTCTAATTTTTGTATTGCTTTAAATGGATAAGGTATGAGCTGTCAAATGGCACAGGCATAAGTTGGTATAAATGTGTGCAAATGTATACTTAATGTACAATAACTTGGTGATCGATGTCAAATTCAGACTTTGAAAATGAAAGACCTAAATTACCATTTCTTAGTCTTGCTCTGTGATATATCTATGTTTTAGTATAACTGGTTTAAAAAAAAACAGAAAATGTACTTGAAATTCATTTAGTAAGCTTTGATAGGCTTAACATATTTGAAATAAATATTTGACTACAACAACTTTATTCATTAATGAGGCTAATAAAAACTAATTCTGTCTTTTTTACATTAAACTTATATACAAATCATAACTTAAGTTCCATTGAAAATGTGAGTAAAGAAAATATGAGATTTTAGAGGAAAGGCTGGATTAGGGAAGGAATAGTTATTAATGTATATTAAATTATAGTTAAGATCAGAAAGCATCAGTGTCTTATTGTGCAATATGTGAACACCAAGAACAAAAAAAGAATTTTTACATTTGAGAAACTCTAAGAGAAGATTGTATGTTCAAACATAAAGCAGTTATGTGATGATCTTAATTTAAATGTTATAATTTTATGCACATGTTGCATATCAGGTGGTACCCTATTAAACTTGGAAACTTTCATCTTTTCCATATATACTTACATAGATAAATAATAGATAAATAAATAAGTAGGCATTACATGTTCTTTAGCATAGAGAGAGGAGATAGGAAAGCCTTTGACAAACCCCTGATGATCACAGCACTAACCCATCCAGCAGAAGCTTCAGTTTTTGCCTAAAATGTCTTCCAACAATTAATTAATATAGAATCTTAATTATAAGTATGAATTTTGGATTTTTTTTCCAAATATAACCCTGCTCCTCATGCATGGACGAACTTTCACTTAGGACTTTCTACGCTGCTAGGTTTCCTTTGGGAAAAGCTAAACATACTAGATCCTTCATACAAGATGGATGGACGCAGACTGAAAATGCCTTGCTGTCTTATTGAAAGACCCAGACTGGTGCCGGAGGCAAAGATGGCTCTGTTCATGTTGATTAAACAGGAAAACACATGAAGACTTGTGGAGTCCAGCTGCCTACTATTTCTTATGGACAATACGTCTGAGGACAGCAAGTGGCTTCTGTATGCCTAGCCAGCTGCTGAAACACCCATGAGGCTTTTCAAAGCCTCACGTGGTGAAGGATGACAGGTGAATTGTTTTCCAATTTCCAAATCTAATTTGAGTATCTCCTATTAGAATCATCTACATTGGGGTTTTCAGATTCTGGAAAATCTATATACTGAGTTTTCTATATAGAATGAATGCAAAGCAAATAAACAAAAAACATATTTGAAGTTGATAAAGATCATTCAGAATCCTTTACAGAAAATAAAACAACTAATCCTTGTAGAAGTTAAGATAAAAGGCGTATTTCTGAATATTGAAACTACATTGTTTTATCTTTTATTTGAATGACTCACATGACATTTGACTAGAAACGAAATTCTATTCCCCATATACTTAGACCATTGATCATCCTTAAAATGTGGTATAATATGTAAGCATTAGAATTATGTTTATTTTGCAAGATCCACAGATTTATGAGAGAAACCCTCACAATGACTCTTTTTCACATTGCTTTGTATCACATCAAAGTAGTGTACAGAGAGTTCCATGACACCAGCATCAATCTACAATAGCTAATATTGAGAAATGCTTCAAATACTGTTCATGCAATGAGAATTTTTTTTTGCCAAATGAAACTAGATTTTGTAATATGAAACTGAATAACAAGATAACTACTTTGTGATTAGAGTATTGTGCCACAGGCTTAGCTTATATACAATGGAAGGATAAGACAGATTATAAAAAGATGAAAATTTGGCACTTGTTTCATTGTCCTTTCATCCGAAGTCTAAAAATATCCAATTAGTTCAATGTCCCAGCCTTGTAGTATGAGCAAATCTTTCTTATTCACTCACAATTATTATTGATTCACACAAAACAGAGACAATTATTTATAACTAGAAGGGCTAAAATAATGAAGCCACTGGAAGACAACATAGACTGTGTTTGTTGTGGGGTATGAGGAAATTCAGTGTATATATTCATGGGTGTACAAGTGTGTGCTCCATTTTCTTACATCCAGTACACTGAGGTCCATTTCACATTCTATTATTTCTAAGCAAGCAAGCAATATTTCTTAGTTACTCTCAAACATATACTATTGTTATTGTTCATTATAAATATTGATCTTATGTTGCATATTAGACATCATGTTACTTATTTTAGACACAAAAGGCTTAACTTCCCACATCACTTATTCTGAAAATGATAATTCTTAGGTAACTTTGATTCTCAGAATTATACCCTTAATCTTCTTGAGACTCTTTAGGGATTTTAAAGTTAATAAAATGGTATCATGTGAACATATGTAAGTCAGTAGAGGTCATCATTTACTCTTTATTTCTTCTCTGATAGTGATTGACATCTCTGCCTCTTCAGTTCTACATTGAATGGAAAAGACCCAGAGCTTGTGTTTTTACTGTGCAATGTTTAGTTGGGAACAGCTCGGAATATCACTGCAAGAAAGGAAATGCTCAGAATCAATAAAGACAAATCTAAACAATCACATGTTTAGCAAGCATGGAAAACTGGTGTTTGGAAACCTTTACAATATCTGCCAGATGAAACAGACTGTAAAAGCAATAATGAATAACTGGGACCTCCTGAAACTGAGAAATTTCTGTAAAGCAAAGGACACAGTCAATAAGACAAAAAGGCAACCTACTGAATGGGAGATCTTCACCAACCCCACATCAGACAAAGGACTGATCTATAAAATATATAAAGAATTTAAGAAACTAGACATTAAAATTCTTAATAATCCAATTAAAAATGGTGTACTGAACTAAACAGAGATTTCTCAACAGAAAAAATTCAAATGGTCAAAAGATATTTAAGGACATGTCCAACTTCCATAGCTATCAAGGAAATGCAAATCAAAACAACTTGGGATACCATCTTATACCTGTCAGAATGGCTGAAATCAAAAACACTGATCATAGCTTATGCTAGAGAGGATGTGGAGGAAGGGGAGCATTCATCCATTTCTGGTTGGAATGAAAACTTGTGTGACCACTTTGAAAATTAGTTATGCATATAAATGTTGACATAAGTATGAATTATATTGATGATTCTTACATTTAATAAGCTTCCAAGTGTTTAATTATGTTTAAACATGCTTGTCTCTGTAAGGTTATGTTCATGTATAGGGTACATGAGCCCTGTAGCTGGAGTTATACTCAGTTTTCATTCAAACAATGTGTGTGCTAAGAATAAACATGGGTCATCTGCAAAATAGTAGACTGTTTTAAATGCAGATCCATCATTCAACTGTATAATAAGAAAATCTAATAACTTAGAAGAAATAATTTTAACTTTAGAAGAAATAATTTTATCTTTAACATTAAAAGAAATAATTTTAATTTTATTATTTTTAATATTTTATGAATTCCTGAATATATTATACATGTGTATGACTATGATCATATCTGCCCTGTTTCTTCTTCTTCCAACATGTCTCCCTTCCAACTTTAAGCACTCATTAGTTTCTTTATACCCAGTTATGAAATGAGCATGGTTGTGATGTCATCCCCAAGAAGATGGGAAACCGATCTACTTTAAAACAGTGTTGCACCATGATACCTACTTCTTGGTATTGATTTCCTTACATTGCTTGTATAAATGAACAATCTTTCTTTATTGCAATCATTTGAAATGTTTTCAACTGACCTCTAAAAGTAAATTATACAAAATTTCTATGATGAAATACTTTTGTTATGCTATCATTAAATGATATTCTATTCTACTATATTGAAGGAAATATTTATTTTTAATAAAATGTAGTTTTTACAGTTTCTTCTACTCACCTCTTCTGAAATCCCATCCCACTTTTTCCAATTATTATTCCCATTATAATATTTATTAATTTGTGAATGCAAATTTGCATTTCTTTATAAATACTGAACAAGCTTTATAAATTCAGAAAGTTTATATTTCTGACTTGTAAAAGAGCTCCTGTATTTACATCTTACATTTAATAAAGTGTATCTTAGACATAGGAACCTCTTCTCCCTTATTAAATATATGATAATGGCTATATCACTGTATCTGAAAATATTTTATTACTACAGATATGGTGGTTACTGTTGGAATTTGATGAGAGGATGCCAGAGATGATACTATATATTTTATAATTTACATGTTTCTCCCAATGGTAGGAATGTTGATGTAATGTTGACAATGATTTCTGGGCTTTTTCTGCTGCTAAGAAAGACAAATTAATTTAAAATGACAATATAAATAAAATTGCGATGTGTAAATTGATAATATTCCAGATAAATTTATGATAGTTTTAAAAGCATTTTACTTTCTGAATATTTGCATCTAATGGCTTTACTGCATATTGTATTCAGTCTGTTAATAAGAAATTGCTCTGCCAAAAAGTCCAATTAAAAATTGTGAACAATATACAGAATGTTTGAAAATAAATATTATCCTACAAAGTTCTAATTTTTATTCCTAGTTTTTAATATTCAAAATTAATATTCTAATATATTATTTAAACTCTTGAAGTAGCATTGAAATGCATTATTAACATCCAATTTGTGTGATAAATGATACAGTCATATCAATTTATATAGAGTAAAACAAACCAGGAATTTAAATTAAAAGCAAAATAAATAATAAATCATCCTATTACCCTAGAAGAGTTAATGTGTTATACAAAATTTTAATTACCTACATCTCACATGAAAAACCAAAAGTTTGTGGATTTATAAAATTAGAGATTTCAACTTATTTTGAAATAGTAAGCATAATTCACCACTGAATAATGGACATGCCTTTCTTTTAAACCTTAAACACGCTTAGTTTTCACTAGTTCTTATTAAAACTTTGATCAGTTCCTTTTTACATTTTTCATGAATTCATTCAGTTTTTGCTTCTAAGTCTAGAAGTCATAGTTAATGGTCATATTAATGCATCCAGGTTTCCTATGGTACTATGTCAAATTAAGTGCTTTGCAAACACTATTGTGATCAAAGACATAGGGCAGATCTTCAACAGAATCACACATAAAACTTATTTAAATTAAGCAAAATATATTAGCAAAACAAAAGGGTGTTTAACATGCCAGGTGTTCAGGATTTTGTCAGATGGTTTATGGTTAAAGTTCTGTTTTGCTTGTTGCTTTATTCATCACAGCCAAAAACTGGAAACAATCAAGATATCCATCAACAGAAAAATGGTTTAAGAAAATGTGGTTGGTACATTTACACAATGGATTATTACTTAGCTGTTAAAAAAAGACATCATTAAATTTGTAGACAAATAAGTAGAGCTAGAAAACAATCAGTCTGAGAAAGGTAATCCATATCATAAAACTAAATGCATTGTGTTTTTATGGGTGGATATCAGGCATTATATGAATGATAACAGACCTATAATTCATAGACCCAGGGAGGACTATGTATGGAAGAAGGAAATAGGGGAAGACATAGATATCCTTGGGAGGGCATAATAAGTTAGGTTTTATAGGTGAACTTAGGTTGGTAGAAGACGCAAATGAGAGTATGAGGTGGGAAAGGGGAGAAGAAACAGGGTAAAGGAAGGGAGTGTGGAGAGAGCCAAAGGTAAATGAGGTGTAATTGAGGAATGATATATAAACCTGTGCAGTGAAAACCTCTCAAAATGTATGAATGTTGCATGGAGGCCACTAGTTTGTTCCTAGTCACTTCACCCCTAGATAAGCACACAAAAACTGTATTAATTAAATCACTGTTTGGCCCATTAGCTCGATCTTCTTTTTTGGCTAACTCTTACATATTAATTTAACCCATTTCTGTTAATCTGTATATCACCACGAGATCATGGCCTACCAGCAAAGTTTCAGCACATCTGTCTCCCGTGGTGGCTCCATGGCTTCCCTCTGACTCTGCCTCCTTTCTGCCAACTTTTACAAAAGGAAAACTTTCCAGTGATGACTCTCCTCTGATTGAGTCAGAGGGAATGTTGTTAAAAAATATGCAGTGGACCTGATTTAGTTCCTAAAGCTTTGAATGGCTGTGAAAACAGGCTTCTTAAAAAGAGGATGTTGCCTCTCCAACACATCATGTAACTAGCCTTAAGAGTCAGAGTTACTCATCAAGTTTAATATTACATATTTGCATAAATGTTCTAGAAGAATGACTTTAATCATAAGAGTCTTGGAGAAATCTTATTAAATTGATGATATCGGGAGTTAGTGAGAACAATCTAGAAACAAGGAGGAAAGCAAAATTATAAAAATCCATACTTCATTTCTATTAGCTATGCTAATATTGTAAGAAGTTGAGGGGAGCAGGATATGAGAAGGGATAAGTACTACCAAGTATTGATAGTAATTTACAAGTTATGTTGCCTATAGGATAAATGGAAAAACTTGGTGCATTCCCAGAGGAGATGAAGTAGCACAAAAAGTAGAATGAATTGATCCAGCTTTAACTGCTCAATTGATTGTGAGAACTCGGATCTTATGGGATGTAAATATTAACCACTAGAGACAAAACTGTCTTTCACCCTGTAACTTCAAATGCTGCCAACTAGGCATACTGTTCTAACTGTAGGTGTTCCTAGTCTGGAAACTTCTTTTGTGGCTTGGAACAATACTTATGATTCTAACATCAGAGCCTTAGTTCAAATTTGTAAATGTTACCAATTGGGAAAGTTGGGGGATGGAAGGGGAAAAAGACAAGGGGAAAAAAAACCTGGTAACTGTTTTAACTATTTTTAGAAATCTAAAAGAACAATTCTTATTATAAAATTATTCAGGCAAACCATTGAATTGAATAATTAAAAAGAGCTAAGGCTATCCAGGACCCCTTGTTGAACAACAGGTGGCCACAGTTTCTTAGTTGTGCCAACTTCATGTATTTGTCCCAGGTCATGGAATCCTCTGGATCAAGGTTCCCAGCAATATGTTTTTGTAGGAAGAGGCAGCTTGTTTGTTCCAGGCTGCTCAGCCCTGAAATAACTACACAGAAACTGTATTAATTAAATTACTGCTTGGCCCATTAGCTCTAGCTTCTTATTGGCTAACTCTTACACCTTAATTTAACCCATTTTTATCCATCTGTGCATTGCCACTTGGCTGTGGCTTACTGGCTAAAGTTCCTATAGTGTCTCTGGAGTGATTACACAGCCTCTCTTTACTCCACCTTCTTCCCCCAAGCATTCAGTTTAGTTTTTCTCACCTACCTCTATTCTGCCCTGCTCTGCTATAGGCTCAAAGCAGTTTCTTTATTCACCAATGGTATTCACAGCATACAGAGGGGAATCCCACATCAATATGTACCAATTCTGTCCTGACTGAAAAATATTGTTTCCTTGAAGTCATCCACCACTTATAGCACATAAAATATATCTGCCTCCTAACTGCGGAAACAGGTATGTCTCTTGATTTCTCTTGGGACTCTTTTCCTCCTTTGGGTTGCCTTGTCCAGATCAGTTTGAGGGCTTTTGTTTCATTTTATTTTGTTTTATTTTTTTAATATATATTTAGTCGTTTTCTCTTGGAAACCTGCTCTTTTCTGATGGGACACAGAGTGAATCCCGAGACCAACAGAGGTGGAAAGGGGCAACTGGGAGTAGTAGAGGGAGTTGAAGCAGTTGTATTGTATGAGAGAATAATCTATTTTCAATTTTAAAAATTGTGTCTGACTTCTCTTCTATATCATTTTTCAAGCCTTTGTGGTGAAAAATTTGATAAAGATACCACATTTAGGGCTGAGTACTCCAAAGTGTCTCCCTCTTCGCGCATTATCCACATGTAAATCTCTTTATAAATTATCATCTACTAGAGGTAAATCTCTACTGTGGGTGCAGTTGTGCTCTTCTCTATAGGTAAATAACTATGTCATTAGGAATCATTTTATTGTCATTTCAGCAAGTCTTAGTGGATCTCTTACACAGTTAATTTATAATTATATATTTTTCCAAATTTAATCATTCACTTCTAGAGAGAGATTGGAGGCTCCTAAAACTCAAAAGGTAATAAATCTTGCCAGTGTCAGGAAAGGTCATGAGATTTACAAGAAGCAGGATACTCAGAAAATAACTGGATATGCAAAGTCCGAATAGACGTTATATGAGACATAAACACAAGCTGGGCAAGAGGAGTGCAATGAATCAACTTTGGTAGGGACTATCAAGAATTTCAGCTTTGTCAGTTGTCTCCCTGAATCAGCTGGTTTTTGTATTGGTAAAGCTGCTTTTGAGCCCTTCTTCCTGCTGTGATTGAACCCTTCTCTGTAAGCATCTTCCCCAATCTTTGTGTCATCAAGGTACTCTAGTTTACAAACTATGCTTTTTAAGGTAAGTAGACATTTAATCAGGTCTCCCCAGTAAAATCACATGACATTCGACATCAAAGTGACCTGATTAAGGAATTCCATGTAGATTATTTCATACGGTCTAGTGCCCTTGAGACAAACTTATAAGTCTTTATTTATATATTTTGTTCTCCTTGTGCTCAGTTGAAAATTTACTAATTTTCTTTGAAGAAAAGAAAATTTTGTTATTTGAAAGGGCTCAACTAATAGGCATCTGCTTCTCCTGTGTAGAGCCCTACACAAGAGTATATTTCTAGCTCCTTGTAAGCATTCTGATTCGAAAAAGACACTAACATCTTGTATGTTTCTAAAGACACTTAAAAAAATCTGCCTGCTAGTGAACAGACATTTTGATGCTTGTTCAGTAATTGCATGGTGCAAAGTGCGTCTTATGAAGCTGTTGTTGTTTAGATGAGAAAGGTCCACATTGGTTCATATGCTTGAATACTTGATCTGCAGTAGGTGGAATTGTCATTGAAGGATTAGGATGTGTGGCTTTAGTGTAGGAATACACCTGAGGGAGAACTTTGAGGTGTCAAAAAGCTTGTATCATTACTGGTGAGTTCTCTCTCTGTCTTCTTCTTTTGGGATAAGGCATGAGCAGAGCACTCAGCTCTTTTTGCAGCCATGCCTTCACACAGTTTTCATGGACTTTGACCCTCTGAAATCATAGTAAAATTAAGACATGCCAATTCTTAAAGAAATGTGATATTTTAACACAGTAATAAAATGGCAACTAACACAACAACCTTAGATACCACGATACCACCAGATTGATATATGCATAATAAACTGAAAATACTACAGTTTTGTCTTATTTTAGTTCTCATCCAAATAACGCTAGTTTCCATATTAGTTATTGTATACATTCATTAGTTTTTTTGTTTGGAGATAAAGGCCATGATGACCCTAACTTACCATTATGCAGGCCTAAACTCACAAGTGCTGTGATGACAGACTTATACTACCATACTTGGCTTAGCAAAAGTTTTGAAGGATGGGATTCATTATTTATAGAGCCTTGCATTCTCCTTAGTGATTACATATAATTCTTTCTGCTGGGATGTGGAGTACAACTACCTGACTTTTCTTTCAGTGGGAATGCTACCGAGGACTTAGTAATTACAATGAAACACTTAAAAGTATCCTCATAATGGCACTGATAAATTGAAAACTATCTGGACTTTCCATAAAGCCCATAAAATACTCAATGAGTATTGGGGCCTTCCAAAATATACCCACTCTAGCATGACTACAGCCACTGATATTTTTCAATCTCTACCATCTGTTGTTACAGTCAAAGCTTTGCAATTTCCTCACTCTAGGATTTTTTTCAGACTTTTACTTCAGCCAATCTACTTCTGATTTTCTTCAAACCTCAGCCAATAGGGCAGTGAGTGTGCACAAATCCCCAGCATCTTTGGTAAGGTATTAAGTTCTACAACCTAAAATTATCCCCTTTCAAATGAACTAGACAAACTGTAGAGAATGAGATAATATTACCCAGAAAACTGTTCTCACTTTAGCTGCCAGCTGTAATTTGGGGGGAGTTCCCATGAAATCCTTTAGAGCAGACTGCTTTGGTAGAAATTTTCTTGTTCCCATAAGCTCGTTCACTTTCAATGATATATTATAATTACTCAACTGACAAAAAGAGAGCTATTAGACTCACAGTCAGGTTTATAACGACTATATAAAATTTGGGTTTATAAAAGATATATACAAAAGCCAATAAAAGAGATGAGTAGGGTGAAATTTGAGAGGGTTCCACATGAAAACCTTTCATTGAGCTTTGCAAATAAGATAATATTGCCAGCTAGAGAATATTGTGCAAACCTTGTTTTTTTTTCTAGTCTTTATGGTACCTTATTCGCATCCTGTCTATGTTAATGGATTTGCATAGCAATCCCTTACACTCTTATGCCAGAGGTAAGGTATGTGCTTAATCCTCACTTCCTCTAGAGCACTAAACTGATACAATGTTTCAAAACTACCACAGTTTGGCACATTGCCAAAGAGTAAAAGTTAAGTCATTCCCGTCGGTTGGTCCATTTGAGTTCAAAATGAGTCAAAATCTCTTTTTGGTAAAATTAATTAATCATGTATCTGAAACTCAATGAATTTATTCTTTATCAGTTGTATATTTTAGTCTACTTTATCCATTTTGTAGAACCTTTCCATTATAAAATTACAATGCATTGTATGTATAATTTTCCTTAAAAAGAAAATATCTATTCTATACTGAGTTCACAATTTAAATAATTGCATTCAATTACCAAGAGCACAGGGGTGGAAATGGAGGCAGATATCATGGGAGAAGTTGCTTTTCTTAAGGACCCCCATGACTCACAAGGTACTAATAGGAAGAAATTGTCCTTTATATAGTCTCTAAAAATTGTGACACCACTACTAAATAATTACCAATATATCTCATTTTTTGTTGTGTTGTCTGTGTCTTTCAAATGCCTATATTATCATACTGATTAGGGATTTTCCTCCAGCTAAATTTTTTTCTCAATCCAACACTAATGTTAATGTTGGTCGATAGTTCCCCATTTTGTACCCAGGAGCCTTGCAAAGCATTTAATGGGTTCTTAGGATCATTTGTGTCCTAAGCAGGTAACTTCCATCTATAATCATGCCAATTGTTTTAGGCATCACTCATGTACCCAACTTGACAGTTGTGTCCTTGGGGGAATGAGGATAGGCTGAAATGAGTTAGTATTAGAAATATGTTTTTATCAATATAACCCAAAGAAATAAAATAAAAAAATAAGCTCTAAGCATGAATATAATTAGAACATGTACAGGAGTTAGAATGGACATATATGCCATCAGAGGACTTCAAATCTGAATTTATTAGGAGAAGCACACATTATTAGGAGAAGCACACACAAGAATAAGGGTCCATGCACTTTACCAAAAAAAAAAATGTTCATTGTGGAAGACCATCCATGAATCATATAACCTTGTTTTAAAGGATGAAGATAACCATAAGGAATTTAGTTGTTATTATCCCACTCATCTCATTCTTTCTTAGAGGGGTTTCTGAACTATATACCTACGTGTCTCTCTAGGTTCTGAGAAATATTAGGAAGCCACTTGGCTTCCCATTGTAATTTGCTGTGCATTTCTTTTAATTTTTGGTTTGTTATACAGAGAAATATCACCCAATTTGAACATAAAACTAAATATGTTACAGGATGGCAATAAACAGTAAATAAGATAATATAAGCACAGAATATCTGTTAAGACAAATTTTTAAATAATGTAAGTATAAAAATCACTATAGGCACCAGATAAAATCTAAGGTAGAGTTTCATTCTAAAGACTCACTACAAATAATGCTGCTATGAACATAGTTGAACAAATGCTTTTGTCATATGATAGGGCATCTCTTGGGTATATTCCCAAGAGTGGTATTGCTGGGTCCAGGGGTAGGTTGATCACAAATTTCCTGAGAAACCGCCACACTGACCCCAGTTAGTTCCTTGGGCAGCTGAGGATAGGGAACCTGAAATGACCCTATCCTATAGCCATACTGATGAATATCTTGCATATCACCATAGAACCTTCATCTAGCGATGGATGGAGATAGAGACAGAGACCCACACTGGAGCATCGGACTAAGCTCCCAAAGTCCCAATGAGGAGCAGAAAAGAGGGAGAACATGAGCATGGAAGTCAGGACCACGAGAGGTGCGCCCACCCACGGAGACAGTGGGGCTGATCTATTGGGAGCTAACCAAGGCCAGCTGGACTGTGACTGAAAAAAGCATGGGATAAAACCGGACTCTCTGAACATGGCGGACAATGAGGGCTGATGAGAAGCCAAGGACAATGGCATGGGGTTTTGTTCCTACTTCATGTTCTGGCTTTGTGGGAGTCTAGCCAGATTGGATGTTCATCTTCCTAGACCTGGATGGAGGGGGGAGGACTTTGGACTTTCCACAGGGCAGGGAACCCTGACTGCTCTTCAGACTGGAGAGGGAGGGGGAGAGGAGTTGGGGGAGGGGGAGAGGGGCGGGAGGAGGGGGAGGGAAATGGGAGGCTGGGAGGAAGCAGGAATTTTTTTTTTCAATAAAAAAAAAAAGGCAACAGGGAATAAAAGAATCATTTTCCTAGCATCCGAGGTTAGGAAATTCTTGTAAAGAAAAAAGACTCACTACAGGTTCTTGTGATATAGAAAGTTTTATTATAAAGGTCAAGGTTTGAGATGAGAGAGCTTTAACAAATATTGAGTAGGTTTATGAAGGCTCATACTTTTCATGAAGAAATTACTTGGAGTTCAAAGCAGAGGTATTATCCTCTGAAATTTTATTATAGCAACATAAAACACACTAAGATATGTTAATTATGTTTGTCTTTGAGAAAATTGAAGTGATTGTTTCATATTAGAATTCTGTATATTAATCAATCCTTCATAAATACCTAATTGAAGTAGACATAATACAGATACCTGCAATCCCAGCACTCTAGAATGGAAGCAGGAGTTTAAGAAAAGTTTATATATATAGCTACATCCTGCCTCCCAAAATAAGTTCAGGAGAAATGGCTCAATGAGGTAGTTAGTACTTGCCAAGTATGACAAAGCTCCTGTACTAAAAACAAAACACAAAACAAAACCAAAAATTCAAACATCTCTTGTTTGTAACTGTCTCTTCTCTTATTTGTTGGGGTCCATTGTATTACAGTAAAATATAAATAAACATCTCCAGCATACAGTGATTCCCTACCTAGAACATTTTCTTTGATGGGCAGACAGGATAATAAAAATCTTCTAGGGTCAATTTTACTGTTTGATGAATTTAGTTTTCTTAGTTATATATGAAGAGTTATCATGATAAAAAAACATATATACCACTTTTAATGTCCAATAGATGTGATAATAGCTAAATTATAATAATTCTGGCAGTGCTTCAGAGGCACCATTTACAAGAGGAAATCACAAAAAATCAGGATGCCAGTTTGATATTATTATTTCTAACTTGAAAGAAAGAAGCTACTCTTTAAGAGTTCTCCTTTAAATGTCCAAGCAGGAAAAAGAAATGGAAATTGGATGTGTTTTTTCTTCCCATACTTTTCAATTGATAATTATTTGAAGAATTACAAAATTGGGATGATAATCTTGATTACCATTATAGGTTTTACTTGAGGAACTTATGATATAAAATAAATTTTATATCAAGAAAATGTCATCTAATAATTTTGGGGGGGAACCTATTACTTAAGTCAACTTTGTCAATATAATAGTACTTTATCAAAGTTTTTGTAAGTTTTAACCTTTCTAATGTTTCTTTAAGATCAATTTTTCTTTTTCTAGACTTAACAAATAAATTTAAGATATATACTTCTGAAACTATAAGTTAGATACTGTTTTTTTTTTATTTCAGGAGGAAAATGTCACCTTAAAGAATTTGTTAGGATTTTAGTAATTTTTTTTTCAAAGAGAGCAGATGTTTAGAACATTGGACTCAAACCATAGATTATAGTGACTGCTAAAAACCTTTAATTTTCTTATTTTAATTTTTACAAAAGTATACAGGAGATAAAATATTGTCACTTATCTAGAAGCTGTGTAGACAGGTATTTAAATGGTAAAACTAATTATTATTTTAGAATAACTCATCACTTCAGCTTTGGAAATTAGTACGTTCAATTTTCTCAAGCTAAAAATATTATATAAAAAGTTGTCTGTAAATCAAGATTAAGCAAATGGCTGTTGTAGGGGTTTGCTTACTAGCCAATTCTAGTATTCAACTTTCATACCCCACTAGCTTAAATAGGTTTTCCTCTCACGATAATAGTCTTGTTCAGACAATGAGTGGTTTGCTTCCATCCACAGTAGAGAAAAAAGAAAGGTAAGCATTTGTAGTTAGTTCTGAAAAGACTTAGGTCCATGAAAGAAAATATTAGAGTAAAGCATTGTTTACATTGGGCAGAAGCTTCCAGAAACAAGAAAAGGCAATGCGGATATTAGAAACATTGAAGTTTCCTACAATTATGAATCAGACTTAACACAGGAGGGTGAACTCGTGAGAGTGACAGACTACTGTTTGGTTTTAATTTGATACAGTATTATAGGGACTACATAATCAACACTGCCTGGATGTCCAAGAACCAGAGACTAGATAGTTCAGAGACCTAGGAAGGAAACAAACATGAGGGGATAAAAAATCACTAGTGTGACTCCTAATAATATTTTGCTATACTCATAGATCAGTGCCGTGTACAACCATCATTAGATGGACTTCCTCTGGAAGAAGATGGGAGTGGATGAGGAGATCCACATTATGCAGAGAGAGAGTCTAATTTGGAAATCTCCATCAGTTCGCAACTCTTGGAGATCAAGGAACAATATAGAAGAAGGCATAGGAAAGATTGTAGGAGTCAGATCTTTTCCCAATCTGTAGGCTGCCATATTGCCTTGTTGACACTGTACTTTACAGAAGCTTCTCAGTCTCAGGAGGTCCCATTTATTAATTGTCAATCTCAGTTTCTGGGCTACTGGTGTTATATTCAGAAAGTTGTCTCTTTTGCCAATGCAGTCATGGTTACTTCCCACTTTTTCTTCTATAAGGTTTGGTGGGCTTGATTTGTGTTTGGTCTTTGATCCATTTGGACTTGAATTTTGTGCGTGGGAATAGATTTGGATCTATCAGTATTTTTCTACCTTTAAATATTCAATTATGCCATCACTATTTGTTGAGGTTGCTTTCTTTTTTCCATTTTAAAGTTTTAGCTTTGGTGATCATAAGTGTATAGAATAATATCAGGGTCTTTGACTTAGTCTCACTGGCCCATCTCTCTCTTTTTATATCAATACTAAGCTGTTTTTATTACTATAACTCTTTAGTAGTCAAAGAAGTCTGGGAGGGTTATGCCTCTGGATGCTCCTTTACTGTACAGAGTTGTTTCAGTTATTCTGAGTTTCTATCTGGCAGTCCTGTCCAGGGGTAAGAGATAGGTGTTGAAGTCTCCCACTAGTAGTATCTAGGGTTTAATATGTCATTTAAAGTTTAGAAATTTTTCTTTTAAAATGTGGGTGCTCTTATGTTTGGGACATAGATATTCAGAAGTGAGATTTCATCTTTACAGATTTTTCCTTTGATGAATAAGTCCTTCTTCATCTGTTTTGACTAATTTTAGTTTGATGTCTACTGTTCAATATTATGATAACTTCACCAGTTTAATTCTTACATCTATTTCATTGGAAAATCATTTACCAAACCTTTACTCTGAGGGAATGTCTGTCTTTGAAGTTAAGATGATTTTCTTGTATGCAGCAAAAAAATGCATAGATATTCTTTAAATCTGGTTTTGTCATTGAATTTCTTGTTTACTCCCTCTATGTTGATTGAAAGTTTTATTGAGTATAATAGTCTGGGATAATATCTGTGGTCTCATAATGTCTGCAGAAAATCTGTCCAGGACCTTCTGGCTTTCAGATTTTTAGATTTGAGAATTTGCGTGTAATTCTGATAGGTCTGCCTTTATATGTTACATGGCCTGTTTCCTTTTCTTAATATTCTTTATTCTATATGTTTAATGTTTTGATTTTAAAGTGGTGAGTATACCTTTTTTTTTTGGTTCTGTCTGCTGGGTGTTCTGTAAGCTTCTTGTACTTTAATAGTCATGGCCATCATTAGGTTTAGAAAGTTTTCTTGTATGATTTTGTTGAATATACCTCTGTCCATCTGTGACTTTAAGCTGGATTCTTCTTCTTCTTCTTCTTCTTCTTCTTCTTCTTCTTCTTCTTCTT
>JABTXL010006268.1:13434993-13457951 GCA_025134845.1 Neodon shergylaensis
TTCTTCTTCTTCTTCTTCTTCTTCTTCTTCTTCTTCTTCTTCTTCTTCTTCTTCTTCTTCTTCTTCTTCTTCTTCTTCTTCTTCTTCTTCTTCCTCCTCTTCCTCCTCCTCCTCCTCCTCCTCCTCCTCCTCCTCCTCCTCTTCTCCTCCTCCTCCTCCTTCCTTTTCTTCTTCTATCACTATTATTATTTGGTTTGGTCTTTCCATGATATCCCAGATTTCCTGGATAGATTATGTTATGGATTTTTGGATTTAACATTTCTTTTACTATTAATCGATTTCCTCTATCACATCTTCAATTTCTAAGATTTCTCTTCCATTTTTGTATTCTGTTGATTATATTTTATGTGTAGTTCTTTATCATTTACCAGATTTCCCATCCATAATTTCCTCAGTTTGTGTTTCCTTTATTTCCTCGGTTTCAGTTTTCAAGCCTTGAACAGTTTTCTTCACTTTTTTGATTGATTTTTTTTCTTGGCTTTCTTTGCTTTCTTGAAGGGATTTGTTGATTTCTTCAATTTTTGTTTTTCTTGTCCTTTTGTTCAAGAGATTTTTTTATTTCCTCTTTAAGGGCCTCTATCATCTTCAAAACAAGTTATTTTTAACGTTTTTTATTTTTCTGCTTCATCTGCATTGGGATCTTCAGGTCTTGCTGATGTAGAACCACTAGTTTCTGGTAGTGTCATAATTCTCTTTATGTTGTTGAATATATTCTTGCAATGTCATCTACCCATCACTTTCTCTAATGGGTGCAGGTGAGGCTGTTCTTCAGGGTATACATCTTCCTCCAATTCATACCTGTAGTGCCTATGGATTATTTGCTCACTGTCTCTCCATGTTCATGTGGGGCTATGTAGCTGATCACTGATGCTGCTCTGCTCTGTGGTTTCTCCAAGTGACAAGGTGCCAAGACTTTGGTTTTTGTTCCTCCAGCTGTAGTTAGGGCCAGGATTCTGGTGGTCATAGACGAGTGGTGGCTGGTTGCTCTTTTGGTAAGGCTGGTCCCAGGTTTCTGGAGCTTCAATTGGTGGTGGTAGGGCACAAGATGTGCCTCCAGGGCCTAGAGTCTGGAGAGCAGGGCCCTGCAGCTGGGAACACATACACTGCCCTCTCCAGGTGCAAAGGCAAGGCTCTTGTGGTTACAGATGCCATGGCAGATGGTTGGGGGTGTGGGGAGTTTTCTCCCAGGTCTCTGGTGCTTTAGTGGGTGGAGTTCGGGCATAGGATGTGCCTCCAGTTGCTACAGCCTAGAAAGCAAGGTCCTCCAGCAGTGAACCCAGGCAATCACCTCTCTAGAAGCAGTGAGGTTCAAGTCAAAATATTATTCTAAAATTATACCCACATTTTATTAGATATTACACTTAGAAGATGTGCTACATATATCCTTTTGCCCTTCAGCAAATCAATGAAAACATTTTCCTCATTTTTTTCAAGGATAACATGCCAAAGTTTTTAAACTTTGTGAAGGATAAAATCAGAGAAACTTTGATCTAATTTTAAGTTTAAGATTTTCAGATCGCCTATCACGTCTTTGTTCCAAAATATTCCAGTATTGAGAAACTAATTGAGTGAAGGTATTTCTCATCAACTCAGTCAGTGTAAAATGATCACATTACTTAACATTGGTATAACGCCTATTAAAGTTAATGGAATAAAGAATGATGCTGCTGAGCTAGAAGTGATTGGGATAACTCCAATAGAAGCAAATGGGGAGAACGGGCAGGGAAGGTTACTTTTCCCTCGTGTTTCTTTTCATGTAGCTTTTGCATTGGTTTGAAGTGGGAGTTAGAGACACTAATGTCTTCCTAAAAGTATGCATTAGATTGCTTCTATGTTTATGGATCCTGTAGCTTCTTGTCTTGGTTATTCGGTGAGGTGATTGTATAAGTTCACTATGTTAATTTACTTTCCTTTTATGATATGCCCACATCACTGTTGTGTTTTCCCTTGCTCCTTATTGCTTGTTTATTCTGTCATTAAGCAACAGGAGAAAAAGCTTGTCCGTGTCATGTTATTTAGTCTAATAACAGATAAAACTATGCCAAGTAAAGGCAGTATTACTTTGTCTCAATCAATACTGTAGTTATTTTTTTATTTCTTATTTGGATATAGAGTAAGACCGCTCTATAAATTTAAAGGCGACAAAATAAGAGGGGTGTGTGGGTAGTTTCCTTTCACATATCTCTGTGCACTATTTGCTTGTCTGGTGCCTGTAGAGGCAAGGGGAAGGCACTGTATTCCCTGGATCTGGAATTGCAGATGGTTGAGTGACCGTGTGGGTTCTGAGATCAACCTAGGTCTTACAAAAAGCAACATGATCCCCTACCCTTGTCTTGTCTTTTCAATTCTCAGAATATAATTCTTCAGGTCTCTCCATATCAAAATACTACTTATTTTTCTCTAGATATTTAAAGTCCTTTAGCAGAATAGATTTTTTATTACTTGAATGTGAGACTTCAATTTTTACGACTTTTTTCTTTTAACATTTGAGCATAAGACACTGTATGTATTTAATTTGACTAGAAACCACTTACTTGAGAAATTTACTTAATTGAGAAAATTAACCCTGTACACATATATTGTTCACAATTGTTCAGAGAAAAGAAACAAACATAATGTCGCTATTAAGGCTTAAGGATCTATATTATAAAAGATACAGTAGTTTGAATATGAAGATCCCCAGATCTACAGTACGCATACTGTTGAAATCTGGGAAACATTGTCATACATTTCTAATAGGAGACCTCAAGCAAAGAAGAAGAAGAATGTCCTAACTTGAGAAGTTTGGAAAATGAGTAGAATTCCTTCTTTTCCTTTTTCGTCAGTTGAGCTTATGAAAGTATGAGTTTGGCTTATTTTATTTAATGTAATATGACCAGCTCTTTCTGTTCCCCATGCTCATGGTGTGCCTCAATTTCAATCTGTGTTAGTCAGATTTTCAATTAAATCGTATTCTCATTTATGAGGCAACATCCTTAGGATACAATTAAAATAATAGTTCATCAGTTATCTACTAGAAAAGGTGCCAATAATATGAGCTACTGGTTTGTATTTTAAGATTAAGAAAAATTCACGGAGTACAAAACAATTAAATGCAGTAAATAGGCTTGCATTTTGTCAGAAGTGCAACATTATAGAAAATTAGCATCGTTTTACTTCACTGGAAAAGAAGTAACATCATAACTCATACTAAAATTCCTTAAGTTTTCCTTTAGTTTGGAGACATAAGATCCCGAAAATTACAAGAGCACTCAACTTACTTCAGTGACAACACCTTTGTATAGTCTGGTGCTTTCCTTGCCACTGACCTCTATGTAATATATAGGACCTCCAAGCCAGAATCTAAAGTACAGGGGGCAAGAAACAAAGATCAACTGTAGGAATGAATGGCTCAGTGATTACCATTGCTTACGGTTCTTGGAGAGGACCTGAGTTCAATTTTACCACCCATGCCAAAGACTCTCACAATTGCCTGCAACTCCAGTTCATAGCATCTATGTCCTGTGCTTTCTAGTCTTCCAGAAGCATCAGCCCACTCCTGCACATAATCCCACACAGAAACACCCACCTACATATAAGTTAAAGATACAATAAAGAATAATAAAGAGTATGTAGCTTTATGTTATAAAATGTATCTGGGTAACCTAAGGCTACCCACTATAAATCATGAAAAAAGTCTGGTTTATTGAGTATCAGATTTCTTTTAAATCAAATTCATACACAAAAAGACAGTTGAAATTGTAATTGAAGATGTCAGCTTTGATTCCTCTCAGAGGATTATTCCCACATTATATCATTCATTCCTGTTAGGACCATTTGGAGTCCTGGCCTGTGGCTGCTCCTCCCTACTAAAGATCTTTACTTTCCTTCTGATTTGAGTTACTAAAGGTTGTTTACCAGCTCTGCTTCACGAGCATGTGTTGCCTTGGCCTTGAGGACCAGAGGAAAAGGTTTTCACCTGTCGGCCCACCTGACTGTTGGGTATATAAGCCTCCATGGTGCTATTGAAGAAAGGGCTTCTTACCAGTAACTAGAGGTCCATGTCTCTGTCTCTCTGTCTGTGTCTCTCTGTATGTTTCAACCTCCAGCCCCTTGCCCGAAGCACGCAAACTGTATGGTAGCGCATAGAGCACAGACAGGCGTTGTGTGCTGTACATTCCTTTGTACTTGGATTCAATTTATCCGAGTCTCCAAGCTGTAAGAAGATAAAAAAAAAGGACAGGCTGAAGTTTCTCCATTTCATGAGAAGATTGGCCCATTTAGAGACTTGGAAGAATGGTGACTTCACTATGCATGTATCCTCAGATTTTTTATATCTGATCTCACCTGTAAATCTGCTTCTCCAAATTTGTAACAGTCTTTCTCACTTATATGTATAGACTGTAAAATAATTATCACAGTGAGAATATTCTTTCAAAACTACTTTTAGCTAATGATGTTAAATTGTCTTGAAGGCTAATGTTAGAGAACAGATTTTAGGATTTTTCTAATACACACAACATGGTAATCAATAATAGCTATCTACAATTTTAGACTGTTATGTATATATTTATATTTTCTATATCCAGAGAACTACCATGATAATATGTAAGACATACAATCAAGCAACCTATAATAAACGTTTTTTTTTTTTCTACAATTGAAAGATATCTCAAAAGAAAGAAGACAGGCAAGACTGAGCAGCTACTTGAAGACTGTCACCTGAACGAGTGCTGTTGGAATACGGGATTGGTGTGGGAAGCAGTTAGACATCTGGAAAGAAAAGTAAGAGCAGATTGTGCAGGAAAATTTTGGCAGTCTGTCTCACATACTCCATAGCTACAATCTGAGTGAATTTAAATGTTATGTATTTAGAAGCCTGTCAGGACTGCTAACTTGAACTATGTATTTGAAACAATATAAAAAATTCAGATTGTATTTACCCACCATCCACGGTAACAAACTTAGGTAGATGCACCAAAGTAATACAGAAAACATTTCTGTTTAGAGCTTAGATAGTAAATGTAGCAAATGAAAGTATATAAAATCGTGAGTGCTGTTCAAACATTGAAACTGTCTTAAGTAAAATTCATGTTTAAGAGCAGACAGTGACATATCACAAACACTATTCATTTTATAGAAAAATTTTAATTATATGAGAATAATTAAAATTGTATTCATCGGAAATGATGCTGGTACGTAAAATATTTGGCTTCAAAACAAAATAGTTGAAGAGAAAAAAAATCCCAAGAACAAAAAGGTATATGGTGTATGAGTATTTACAATCTTATAGAATAAGCATATATTTTCTTATTTGTTTTAATTTTTACTTTCAAATTTTGTGATAGAACATAACACTTGTCTCTTTCTTTTTCTTTCTCTAAAACTCCAATATAAATGTTTCTTAATCAAGTACAGTATTAAGTCAAATGCCTGACACATCTCATCAATCAAAGTCCTCAAAGTTTTATTTTGGAGGTCCCATACTGCAATGCATCTAAAATTAGAAAAGGCAACTTTGGGAAACAAAACTACCCTCATCTGAGTAGAAACACCAGAGAGACTTTTATGCATAGCTGTTGTAGTCCTGAGTAATGAGGTGGAAATTTACAACAATCTTCATATAAGTTGTTGCAAATCGCTATATTAATCTCTCATCATTGTTTCAGTTATTATGAGGATTGTTATTTATATGAGAGATCCTTAATGTGAAGGGGTCTTCTTCAATTTTGTGATTTTTACACAAATGCCAAATCATAAGAAAATTATTCTCTTAGCTAAGAAAAATATTTTCAGAATAAATATTCCCAAGCAATAGTTCCAATTGCTCTACTTTAGGTCTCATTATAAAATTCATGAGTTTTCAGGAGTCAAATGTCTATTAGCACATCAAAAGTAATTGAACATGCTTGTTTGATTAAATCCACGGCCATAGCCTCAGGCCACCCATCTCTACAATAACCATTCTAGAAATTACAGGTATCACACACTTGTCCTAGAATGTTTCTGCACTCTGACCTCACTGTGGCCATCTATGAAGTCTGAAATAGAAACACACTCTTGCCTGAGGACTCTAAAACAGCAGTGTCCTGCCTCCACAGTGCATGAGCTATGTATGATTTCACTTCAAATGAGTGATCATATGACTCATGTTTTCTACTGTGCGGTTTCTTTCCTAATTTTAAAAGATATTTAAGTGCCTAATATTATATCTCCAAATGATTAGTAACAAAAGGAAAATATGGGAAAGTACCTTTTAGCTTCATTTTCAAAAAATGGCATAATGTGACAAGCTGTGTTATAAATGTGGTTTATATTCTTATATTGGAAATATTGCTATTTTATACATATCTTAATGATAACACAAATATCTGATTTCTGAAAACTGATTTTGATTCCCTCTTCTGCCATAATTTTTTTCCTGCTTATTTCTGTATCTTCTGTTTATTTGATTTTTTGCACATACACACACACACACACACACACACACACACACACACACACACACACCTGTTCTTGGATGACTTTTTCTGGATGCCAGAGCCCTTATTTTCATGGTTTAGAAATGTCAACCATGTAATAGCTGACTCTCCATGAACTTTAATGCTGATTTTAGTACAAGATGACAGTCTTTCTCTAGAGACTGTTAAAACATCCTTATTTATGCTTGTATTGCACAGACAAGAATATTTCAGTTTTAAAAAGTACTAACAATACACTGAAGTCATAGAGATGTATGTAATCTATTTGACTTTATTATATTGTCTTTTCAATGGAGCTTAGAAATAAAACCTACATTATCCAGAGAAAGTAAGAATTACATGACTATATAAATTTACTTAAATTGGTGAATAAATTTGTCATAATTTCAGACATATTATAAATATTTACTCCTATACAACATGAAAGAAAAATTTCAAAATTCATAGGTATTTAGATAATGCATTCCATTAGATAATACATTTACCTATACCTAAAACATTATATATGTTTAGAACATGTCTAAAATTGTTAGTATTTTATTGTAACATTTAAATAGATTTAATTTCAATACGATAAACTTACACATGGATCAATAATATGCATGTTTTCTAAGGATGGGAAGTGAATTGAGTTTAAAGCATGAGATCATTCTTCACAGAGAATATTTCTGTTTTCGGTGAAGTACATCCTTCCAAAGCCCTTCCATTATCCCTGATGTGAATCAAAGTTCTAGAAAGGACACGTGCCTCCTGTCACCTCAACAGGGAGTCTGTTCATTATTGGAAAGCCTCTCTTTCAACAGGCATTGGGGTAGTGGAAAGACTGACACTTGACTGGGTTTACTCAGACTTTGATTTGGCAGAGAACTCTTGGAAGGTAGACAAGTGTTGTTAGAATGACTGGGGAGGTCTCAGTTCAGATTTCAAATCCAAATTAAATCAATTCATGATGGCTACCAAGAGAAGACACAGACAATGATCAGAGGGACAGCTGACGCTGGCTTTGGACTGCTATTTTAAAATTTTTCCAAAATGGTGTCTAATTCTTACAAATCCCAACTTAACCACTATTTGTTACTTTTCGAACAAATGGTGGTCTCTTCAAGCTGTACTAGTTTGAGGGGTTAATTGCTCTGCACTTTAAAACACCACCATCTTATGGTAATATCCTGAATTACATTGGCAGTTCTTTGTGATCAAAGTCCTCATTGGTTATTTTGAGCAAAAGTGGGCACTGATTACCAAGAGCAGGAAAGGAAAATTAAAACCTCAACAAAAGAGTGGTTTTAGTTCAGAAAGTGCATATACCTAAGAAAGATATGCTTTATTTTCTTTTGAAATATGTTTGAATACATATGACTGCTTTCCTACACAAAACTTCAATAGTATATGCATTATTGAGGAATATTTTAGGTATTAAAAATTAATGGGGAGCAGGATTATGCAAAGGGTATATCAAATCACAAATCATCTTATAACCAGATATTGTCTAAGAACAATCATTAAAAAATTACATGACTTCATTTTTCAAATAATCACAACAAAGTATAAAAGATAAATATACATCATCTGGTCAGTGGGGAAAGAAATTACAATACATATGTACATCTCACTACAGAAATGAAGCTCGCTTGAGAGGATGGATAGAACTGGAAGTTTTTAAATAAAGTCAGTCACAAACAGAAAGACAAGGACCACACTAGAGAGAATAATGTTTCTACTAATATTTTGAAGTAGTTTCATAATAATCAGTCATTGGACTGTCCACTATCTCCCAAAATCATGTATTGGAACTCAAGTTTAGCTGTTTCTCAGCATAATCAGTGTTTTTTGTGTTGTTTTGTTTTTTTGTTTGTTTTTTGTTCTAAGAGCTATGGCGTAGAATGACAGCTTCAAAGAAGTAACTCAATTTTTGAGGACCTTTGAACACTTAAACACAAGAGATGGCTCGTGGTAAGACAGCATTTTCCTCTACCAATAAGGAAAGAACTAGATTAAAAAAAAGCAAGAAAATCTAGTTATTCTTTGCACAGAACAAACAGACTTGATGTTAGGCTTTCCCAAATTACCTCCTTTATCACACATCTGAAGACATCATTAATGATCATCGAAAACATCTCATCTTTTCTTATAAAGATCTTAATCAATGCATAAAACATCCAAATAGCCTTTATGACAAATTAGAACTCATATTGTACCCAGAAGAAATATAACTTTAAATGACTATATTCTTCCAGTATACTGTAGAACTTTAGCTACAGTGATTCACTCTTTAGCCCTTGAGTTGTTTTTTTTACAGAGAGGAAAAATTAATCTCAAATTCAATTGAATCAATAGATAAATCATGGTTATGAATTTTTTGACAGAAGTCCAAGAATATATTCATCTTATTTGTTGAAAAATAAGCTGCCTATAACAAGTAATAAAAAGAAAAGCATTAGTAAATATGTAAATATTAGTAAACATTTAAAGCATTAGTAAATATTAAATTAGTAAATATGTAAATAATTAGTAAATATTAGTAAGTTTGATTATTCATAATATCGTAATAGCATCCCACTTTACTGAGTTAAGAGTAAGGATTTTGTAATCCTATAAATTTGAATAGCAACACAAAAAAAATGCAAATAACATTTTAGGTAATATGATTACAAAAATAATAAAAATTGCCAAAAAAGATGTAATATGAAGTTTGACAAGATGGCCTAACAGTGAAGGAACTGTTTATCAAATCTGTAAACTGACTTCAGTCCCCAGAACCCAAACGGTGAAAGAACGGATCTGACTTCTGCAGATAGATGTCTGCCATCCACACTTATACCACAATTCATGTATACCTACACACACACACACACACACAAAACAATGTGAAGTTTTTATTGTGTAGAAGAGGCATGACGAGGAGGTCCCTGTAAGGATCAGAGCCTGGCATCCACTTTCAAGGTAGAGTAACCACAGAGCAGAAGAGTGGTACAGCATTGGGGAAGAAGATGAGAAGTGTCCTTTTCTGTTCTGAGAATGGTCTTGTCAGGTAAGACTAAAGAATCGTGAGGACTGAGTAGAAGAATGGCAAATGAATAATGTTATTTTTTATGGGCAGCCATTTTCCAGGGACTGCAGAGTGTGTATGTCTGTGTGTGTGTGTTCCAATGTGAAAACGAATTACTACAATTAGACGTGGATCACATATTACTAAAATTTTAGGAAACTGTAACTAAAACAGATGATTATATCAAAAAGTCATGGCTACAGACAATGTTCCAGAAGTTTGTTTCTAACGATAGTTGGAGAAGGGAAGAAGCTGTCCATGTAGCTCTTTCCTGCTGGAAGATGCTAGCATCTTCATTCAGGGGCAGTCAGTCATAGATTTTGATACATTTTAAAACTGAAGAATAACGTAATGTGATGAAGAAAGCATCTTTCTCAGTGGCTTTTAAAAAGCCTGCTAAAATTTTCTTAACTACCTACCACCCCTCCCCCAAGAGCTGAAAACAAAATTAATGAAGGAATGGATGTTGAGTAAACCTGGCAAATTCCTGGTGAAATTAAGTAGATAGGAGGACGAAGGATCTTGACTTCAAAAATTTTCTGGCATTGCTGGGTAGTCAAAGGGATTTAGGTACATGTAATTTCATTGTTGCAATACCCTCTGAGTATGGATCAACAGCAAATGATAAAAGATAAAATTGAGGGGCCAATTCAGGACACAAGGTTCAGAAATTAGTAGTATAACTACAAAATTTTTAATATAATTTACACATTTAGTGAAAAGATTAAAGGATCCATTTTTACAGCTTTCAGGAATGGATGTTGGTGCTCAGCCTGTTCTTAGATTGCTTTTTACAGACCTTACAAAGCAAATTAAGCAAGAACAGATATGACAGATGTATACAAACTGCATATGCTCACAGGTAGGAGCAGCCTGGGGTCCTTTCATCTGATTATACCTGTTGCAACTGTGATGACTCCACTTGTGGTGTCAATAGTCAATTTTGGCTCAGACACTTCCATTGGGTATCCCAGACAGAGAATCAGTTCTAGACAAGTCCTCTGCATGACAAAGAATAGTTGTTCCAGTGTTAGGCTGCTAAGAGGAGAAGTGAGTTGGGAGAAAGATAGAAATGTAGGAATTTGGTACAGAAGAATGCATTAAACAAAGACAGAGAGCCTGAGTCTAATTGTCTGGCAGAGCATGGAGTTTAGTTAGCGTTCAGGTTTCCAGAAGAAGCAAGCCAGGCACCGGGTAAAGAGATACTTCCATAGAAGATGATCTTTAGTACTAGATTTTGCAAAGCATTATATAAATGGCAGAAAAGTAGTTTTATATTGGAAAAGAACATGTCAAATTATGAAAGGAATAAGATTTAGGCATGATTTATAGAAAAGGATCAGAAGGTAGTTCTGTCTTACAAAAAGACAGAAGGATACAATTTAAAACCAGAAACCTCACAGGACATTCTGTAGCTTTAATGCAAGGTCCTTTTGCATATGTTTGTCAAATGTGTCATCCTTTAGACGGTGATATCCATTGTTCAGGGGTACTGTGGCAAGTCTGTGCTGCCGCAGAATTATTTTAAAAATGAATTTCAAAGTCTTTTGTTCAGTGTCCTTAAATTCTGAACCAGACTGTATTGTTGAAGAAATGATATATTCTAGTCACAAAATATGGAATTTTCATCTCTACAGTCTAACACTCATGGTACTGAAAAGGCACTATAAAATCTGCTCTAGGAGAGATGTAAACCTAACCTGACAAATTATAGCAGGATCAGGTCTGCCAATATTCAAGTAGCCCATTGGTGAAATATTGTGCTGTACATTACAGTGGTAAGCAGCTACCCTCTGCTTATATATATATGAACCACTCCATGAGACAGACCCGACTGTACCTATTACTACAAAAGTGCCTGAGAATCTGTGTAGATAGGTCATAGGTCTTAAGGAAGCACCAATTCTTATCATTTTATGTGGAAATAGATTAAAAGACTCACAAGGAAACCTTGCCATACCTATACATCAGCGAAGCTACTCTCTGCGGCAGCTGGCAATTAGACCAGAGAGCTCACACCTGGCTGAGGTACAGAGAGTAAAAAGTGGTGGGCACTCAGAACTCACAGCTGACTGAAGAGCAGAGAGTAAAACTGGTGGACTCTCACTCACCATTAAATGTGGTGTTCATAATCCATCAACACTCTAGGGGCCTCAGACTCTTTAAGGAAGAGGGGCCAGAAAGTGTAAGAGCGAGTGGCGGAGTATCAATCACATCGAGGCAACCGTTTCTAAGCACAACTGACAGATGCATATATAAACTCACAGCGATTGTGACGTAAGCTCGCAATACCTACGTAAGCTCAAGGCAACTAAATGGCAGCACAGAAGTTGGCAGGCAGACACAAACTCCCAGGAGAAGTGAGGCGCTGCTGGCATTTGTTAGCTGTGGAGAAAGGGAAGCGGTTTACTTGAACAACAATTTGAGACATGGCAAATCGACCACAAACCAAGGCAAGTTCCACCCACAAGAATCACTGGGAAACACAAATTGGATTTGATGAAGAACAAAGAAAAAACAGGCAAACAAAAATGAAGTATTTTCAAAGTTTAATAGGAGGTGATGTGGGGAAGGTGGTTAATGGGTGGAGTTGCGGGCAAGGTGCTAAACCATTAAAGTTTTTTTTTTTTTTTTTTGGTTTTTCGAGACAGGGTTTCTCTGTGGTTTTGGAGCCTGTCCTGGAACTAGCTCTTGTAGACCAGGCTGGTCTCGAACTCACAGAGATCCACCTGCCTCTGCCTCCCGAGTGCTGGGATTAAAGGCGTGCGCCACCACCGCCCGGCACCATTAAGGTTTTTGAAGAAAAGAAGTAAAATTCCTTTTTAAAAGTTTTCCGACAATAAGATGAATACTGGCTTTTGGCCATGTGGAGGGTCAAATAAAAAAGATACTTCACAAGAGATGAGACAGCAGGCATCTGGCAACCAATGGCGAGGTTTTATAAAAGGGCTCTCAAAAATGAGAAATGTGTCTCTACTGTCTTCTTACGGAAGAAACTGAAATGTTTACGAACTCTTCTTCCTGTGCTGGGGATTTTAACTGGCCAGAAAGCAAGATGTTCTTGAGAAGGCAAAGCTGTTTCAAAATTCATGCAAACTAGAATGGCTCCGGTGAACGCAAGATGTTTACAAAAAACATTATCCTTGCCAGGGTAGCTGAATGTAGATGCAAGGAGTGAGAGTGGGAATGGGAGAGACAAAGCAATTGAATCTCAACTCTTAGAACGGAGCAATTGAGAAATTAGTTAAAAAATAAGGCAATGAGAACTTAAGATAGTATAAGCTTTCAACGACAGAGAAAATCCAAAAAGTGGTGGGTTCTGTATAAGAATCAGAGATCAAATGTGCAAAAAGATTGTAAGTGTAGGAGAACTAAAAATTGGCTACAAAATAGAGTACTCCATACAATGACAGGGAAACTACCTTCACAAAATTTCAAGAACATGGCTTCCAAAGGAGACCAGAAGAAAACTAGTACCATTTGACCTGACAGTGTGAGTTGAGAAAACTTAACGACACCTTAACCCTAAATGAAGAGCAGTGAGCAACTAATGGCTGTTGAGAAAGAAAGAATTATTCTCAAGGGCAAGCCCACAGATATCTTACACAATACTAGTTCCTCACTTCTGCATGCACATATGTGAACATTAGATGGTCTCATGTGCATACATATGTGCATATACACATGGACACACACACATTTATGTATAACAGTAATAGTTAAATAAGTCACGAATTTGAGAGAGCAAGGCTCTGGTGAGGGTTCACCTCTTGATTACTACACATGCAGTTCCCTGGCTGCTTCTATAAAGGCACTATAAAGTTTGAGCAATGCTTCACCACCTAATCACTTCCTGGACATCATCCTCCTGAATCATCACATTGTAGGCTAGGACCTAAACACTTGTATTTAGAGGAACATACATCATTGGTGCCTGGAAGTATATTTATTTAATGTTCTCGGTAGGGGAATCTATCCCCTTTACTTTGAAAATAACTACTGAACTAGCTACAATGCTGTCCTACAATTTGTCTTTATCTAAACCTCCATACTCAGACTGTCTATATAATTATTCTCTAATTGTCACTTTGCATCCACTAAAACTCTGATTCATTTTATTATTCTCCCTCAGTTGCCCTTTGAGTATCCTACTTACCCGGTTATGTGTATTTCCCCTGAACAACTGTCACGTTCCTTCTTCTGGTCCTGTGCTATCTACCACTCATGACATGACACTGTAAATGCTTTGTCACTTGACCGTATCTTATACCAGAGTGTTAGAACAGTGACCATACGAACTTCCTGCTTAATGTGCACATCGAAGACAGCACTTTACTCTGTGTGGACCACATAATAAATGGCGCACATGTATCTGAGGATGATTTAATGTCAGTTGAATCTCAGAGCACTTTCTGCTGTGAAATAGCTTTTTATTCTTTGAATTGTGCCTCATTCCTGAGAACTTTTACCTCCTATGACAATATAACTTAAGTGTTTGTTCCAGGAAATTCTTATACTGAAAGATAGGACTATTATCAAATAAATCACTTTTCTTCCCTTCTGAAGAATTCTATACTAAGCATGCTCTCTGGAAAAAGTACTTGCTTATCATGAAGCTAAATGCCCAGAAAACCTAACATTATTCTTTACCTTTACTGTGTGTCCTAACCATAAAATATTATTCCATACATTGTTTAATTCTAGCAAAATCCCCCTATGAAATGAAGATGTAAAACCCCTGAAATCCAACCATAAGAATACATTCAATTCATTGTTAGCTCCCTTCTCAGAGAACTTTTCAAAATGATACATAGTGATACAGCAATAAGTAAACTGAATTATTGTTTAATCAATAGATCAGTCAGATGTGATAACATTACCAAAATCTTGAAAATCTACAAGAAGAATCTGTCTCATAATTTCATGCATTCAATCCTTTTAATTAAATACTGATAATATATACTAAACGTGGTCAGGGGGTCAAGATAAATTAGACAAGGCACTAATTCACTAGAAGAAAGCTTTCTAATAGTTAGTTATAGGAAACTCATATTGTTGTTAAACACATTTATATTCTCAAATTTCTTGATGTCTCAATTTATTTTGCTTTTCTTTCTCAATGAGGAAGCGAAAATAAAAAATAACTTTATGTTGGTCTAGTTTATTGCAGTGACTGATGATGGGGCAACATTTAGTATTTAAACATAAGAAATTATTTTTTTGGAAGAGGGTCTTTCATTTCAGATTTGATAAAGTTCAAGACAATTAATGATAACTATGTCCTATTAACTCCTAGCATGTCTAGCTATACTTTATTGCTAAAAAAAAAGCACAGACCTTTACAGATAATGAGTGGACAATTTTGGATTTCATATGCAAACAAACAAAAAACTCAATAGGATAGCTAAAACAATTTTAAATAATAAAAAAACTACTAAAGTTGTCACTATCCACAATTTCGATGTACTGCAGAGCTAGGTCATAGAAATAACATAATATTTGCCTAAAAATAGATACATTGCTCAATGGCTGGATGACCTCTTGCAGAAGAATACAAATAGGTCCGTATTTATTAATTTGCACAAAACCTAGCTCCAAATAGATCAAGGACCATAAAATTAAGACAAGATACCTTGATCTTATAGAAATAAAAATAGTATTTAATTCACTTGCAGTGGAAAAGGCTTTTTAAAGAGTGCACTGATATTACAGACACAAAAATCAACAAATGTGACCTCATGAAACTAAAAAGATATTTTTTATGAAAAATGATGTCATCATTAAACAAAGTAGCAGCCTATAGAATGGGAAAAGATCAACATCAATTTGATAACCAAGAGAGGGTTAATTGCTAAACCATATAAATAATGAAAGAATGAATATCACAAAAACAACCGAATTAAAAGTGGGGTAAAGAAATGAATAGAAAAAAAATGAATAGAAAGTTTTGAAAAATAAAGCAAAAAAATGCTGAGAATCATTTAAAGAAATTTTCAAAGCCTTTATAAATGATAGAAATAGAAATCAAAACTTCTTTGACTTTTTATTTTACACCAGGCAGAAATATGGGGATCAATAAAACACGTGATAATTCATGCTAGCAAGAATGTATAGAAGAACACTCATCTATGTCTATTGCAAGTACAAAGTTCTTCAGCCAATATGGAAGTCAGTACGATGGTTCCTCAGGAAGCTGGGAAGAGATCTATTTAGAGATCCAGCAATACCACTCTTGGGCCTATATCCAAAGCACTCTGCGTCTACTACAGAACACTTGCTCATCCATGTTCCTTGCTGCTGTATGCATGACAGCCATACTTTGGGAAAAAACTAGATACCTATCAATGGATGAGTGGATAATGAAAATATGGTATATTTAAAAATGAAATAATATTTGGCTCTTTTAAAATTGTAACTCACAGGTAAATGTATAGAACTAGGACATAACACTAACATAACAAAAACCAATCCCTCCAAATAAATATGGTATATATTATATTCCTTTATGTAGTTTCTAGCTTTTAAGCCTTCAATAGACATACAACAATCTGTATAACTAGAGGTTTTATATATATATATATATATATTAAGGGGATTGCAGGGGGTAGGGGTAACATGAGGAAGACTTCCAAAAGAGGGTAAAATATATGTGTACATATAGGAATATATTTCATAAACATATATATGAGATATATATGTAGATATGTATATTTATGGAGAAACAGTGGGGTTGGGAATAGGAAAATTAAACAGGAAATGTGGCAAGGTGGAGGAACTCACTGATAAGGGTAAAGAACATAATACTGGGAAAACTAACATGAGGGGCACTTGAGGGTTCATATGGAAATGTATTATAGTAAAAGTTTATTTAAAGAAAACACTGTTGTCTCATAGTTAGAACCAAGGCTAGTTAGCACAGATACCTAGGGTAAAACCAAAAAGTCTGACCTTAAAATAAAAAAGTATCAATAAAATGTCTCCTAATAATATTCTGCGATACTCATGATCAGTACCTTATCTAGTCATCATAAGAGAAGCTTTCTATTTTTTCCCTCTGGGACAACACAATGAAACTTTGTGACATTTCAACTATGGCCAATCTTTTATTTTCATGAAGTTGAAATTTTTTTTTTGGCCATGACCCTTAAAATGGGTTTGATTTATGTAATACAGCTTAATCTATGGAAGCATTTTTATTGATTTTATTGAGCTCTACATATTTTTCTGATCCCCTCCCTTACTCTACCCTCCCCCCTTAATCCCTCCCCCAAAGTCTCCATGTTCCCAATTTACTCAGGAGATCTTGTCTTTTTCTACTTTCTACTTCCCATGTAGATTAGATCTATGTAAGTCTCTCTCAGTGTTCTCATTGTGTCTAAGGGAGAGAAGCTTCCTAAAGCAGAAGATGGAACAGACGCAGAGAGCCACATCAAGATATTATATAGTGATGGAGTCATTGGAACATACAACTCTAAATGAGATGTCTTTATCAAATATCTTCTCTTACAGATCAGGGAATCCCATAGAAAATGATGCTGGAAGAATGTAAGAGTGAGAGCGGATGGAGAACAGCAGGAGAACAAGGCACTCATGAATGAACTTACCAAGGTGCACATACACACAAAGATTTAAGCAGAAAGCACAAGGTATAAATTGGCCTGCACCAGATATAGATATAGCTGTAGGCTTGGTATTTTTATGGACTCGAATTAGTGGGTCTCTGAATATTTTTGCTTTCTTAGGAATAATTCACAAATGATAATGAAGACCAAAAATCTTAGGGTAAGAGTGGAGGAAGAAGTTAGTTTTAGTATTAGAAAGTTCACAAATCTCAAAGAACATATCTTGGCAGTTTATAAGCTTTATATTACTTAGTATGACAGAAAAGTTATAATTATTTTATAGACGTTTTTACATACACCATTCCTTGATTTTTTTCTGTTGTTAATGTGTTCCATATTACTAAAGCACAATTATCACAATTAATGAAGCCATATTGACTCAGTGTTACTAATTAGGTCCCATATGTTTCAAGGGATGCTTTAAGTTTCAACTGACAATCTTTTCCTCTTTTAGAAAAACACTACATTTTACAGTATTATATTTACTCATCAAGTCTCCATTCTTCCCAAAGGACTTTTTATCAAATTCAAATAAAAATATAACAGAAGGCATTGCACTCTAGAGCTCTAAAATATGAGTACAAAACAAGCATGTTTTGCAGTGAAAAGGGATTATCAAAGTGGTAACATATCACACATGAATAATGCATAACGAACATTAACAAGATTATACTAGAAATCTTATATATTGAAGAATCTTGAGTCTCAAATGATAAAGTAAAATTTACCCTCAGTAAAACTTTTATGTACTTTTATAATTTAATAAAAATATTTCACCTGCAGAATAACATATTTTAAATTTGTCACACAAAATGGTATTCTATGCCTTGTCTTAGACTGAGAATAATTAAAATTATTTCACATTGAAAACAGAAATACTTTAAAAGAATTTATAAAATATGATGTCACTGTTTAAATATAATAGAATTTATTTAAAAATAATATACTATAGTAGTTATTTTATATTCACTGGAAACAAAAATAAAGAAGACATGTTTACTGAAATGATTACTATGTAGATTTTAATTTTGATTAGTAAATGTTTCATATCAATTCATAGTTTAGAATATTATTTGGAAATCTGAAGAATGTAGCATGCATAACATGTATCAAACATTTACTTTATGCTAATTTTTTTCATATAATATACAGACATGAACACATTTGAGAGGTAAATAAATGCAATTATCTTCTTAAGAGTGAGGGTATTGATAAATATAGCCAAAAATAAATATTAAAATGTATTTTCTTTGTGAAATTGTTGTAGACATCTATATTCTAATGTCTTATTTATTAGAAAAATCAAGATATGTTGCTGATCACTGTTCATAATATTTGAGTATAGTTTATGTCACAAAAGGGAGGATTGTGTATAATTTAACAGAAATCTATGTTTTAAATGTTTGATCATATAACTTGTATGCCTTATGTATTCTCATATTGACATATTACCCTTAAAAGTTAGATAATTTTAAATGTTTCAGTATGTTTGGAGAATATGAGGCTAATGAAGAAAGCTTCTATGTCTGGGCAGGTTTTCACAAGTGACAGTTATAAGACATTTTATAAATGTCAAGGTTAAATATACCAACTCCTATTAGCAGCATCTTTAGGGCTGAGGCAAGATAATCACACATTTGAAGAGAAGTTAACATGACTTCATGCAGCCTCTGTAATATCACCAGAACAAAGGAGTATTGTTGAGTGTTGGAAGAATACTTTGCTGGTAATAATAAATTATGATATCCCAAATGATATTTTCTTAATTTTCCAGATAAGGTTTGGAACTATGCTCAGGATCATTCAATAGATATCTTTTTATTTCAGAACGATACATTCTGATACTATCCAAGCAAGACATGAAGTTGACTTCAGTTCTTCTAGTCCAATTTGGAAAAGAAAGAGAGGAATGTTCTCTTTGCAATTGGTGGAAACCACTCAGGAACCAAAGGCCAATCAGAATGCAGAGATTTGGACTTCAGTCTCAAGAGCTACATCTTCAAAATAACTCCTATACCTAAGGTTCAGAGGACATTGCAGAAGGGGCATCAGGAAGAGTGTAAAAGACACAGAGTTTTCTCTGAAATACTATCTCCCTACAATGACAGATCTTACAAACACAGATTTTCTCATCAACATATTTATTCAAACATGGGCTGAACAAGGACAGCTGTAATAGACTGGAAATTGGAAAGCTCTGATTTGACAGTCACAGGACCTCAGTCTAGCACAGAACTACATATAAGTAAGGAATGCTGTAAACAGAAGAAATAGTTTTCTCCAGAGAAAAGCACACTCATTGGTTATCCGTTACCCAATGGTCGGCCCTAAAAGTATAAGTATAGACTAAACCAGTTATATTTAAGAATATACATGTGTATGCATATATGCATTTAACTATTAATGAAAGGAAGCATGGATTTAAAAGAGAACAAAAATAAATTTATGACAGAAATTGAGGAATTATGGCAAAGGGAGAAATGATAGAATTATTGTCTAAGAAAAAAGATATGAAAAAATTCTCCTGTAAACCTCAAAGTTGATAGTCATCTTAGTATTGTTGAGGATTCAAGGCTTAATGTTCTCTCTACACAAGAAACAAATAAATCTGTATAAAAAAGTGATGTTAATAAAACAGATTTGCATAGGTTCTAAATTATGGGACTGGGAAAACATTAAGTCATACCCACTGAGTCACATTCTAATGATCACCTTCTATAAAATCACTACAGTTTCATAAAAATACAAGTCAAAATATCTAATACAAAATTCCTATTTAGGCAGTCATTACTGAGGCTGGTGATGCTAATTTTGGTAATATATTTTACTTAATTCAAAATTCCTAAGTGATCTTATTTTCGATGCAGCCATTATGTACATGTAACCATTTTGTTTACATAGCTAACTTATAAAATCCACTATTTTTGATTAATTAATTTATTGTGTGTTTATAAATGCATGTGAGTTGTATGTATGTGTTTGTTTTTGCATGCATATATGTGCACATGCATGTTAAGTCTTATGTTCAACCTTAGGTGTCTTCCTAAATTGATTCTGCATTCAGATTTACATAGATTACTGGTCAGAAAGACTCAGGTGTCTCTTTTTTCTCTATTACTCTAGCATAATATCACAGGTAAATGCTTTGGTATCCAGATTTAGATGCATTTTCATTTAAAGCACTTTACCAAAGGGGACATCGACACATTTCTTCTACTAGAAATGATAAGTCTAGAACACACCCCTATTCTGACTAGGCACAGTAAAAGTGCTCTGAAGTCATTTGCAAATAGCGTTTATTTTAGTGGACAGTACAAGCTCACATCTTTACTACTGAAATGGTGATTCAGACACTAGCAGCATTGGTACAGGTCTAAACCTAGTAGAGAAACAAAGGACAATAGCATACGTAAGTAAAGATATACGGAATTTTTAAAATATTCCAAGGAACTTATTAAAATATCAATATTGAAACAGTAGATTTAATAAAATATGGCTATAACATATTCTTAGGGGAATTATTATTAGAGAAATCGAACAAATATAAGTTCTAATAGGAAGGATCCTACATAGGAAATTCAAGAGGACACACGGCAATAATTATTCCTAAAAAAGTAAACAAATAAGTTAGCAAAGTCATCTTATTTATGTTTGCAGGCAGTATCTAAAATTCTATGAGGAAACTTTGACATCCATTTCAAAATCAATTATACTGTAAGAGAATTTACACATATTTTCATTGTACTAACTTTTTCTGGTAACAGTAGAGAACTATGATAAACATATATCTTCAGTTTGAAACAGAATACTTGTAAAACATGTTATAAGAGAGATAAATAAAGCCACTCACTGTGCTGATTTAACTGTTACCCACTTATTAGTTTCAGCAAATAATTCCTAACTCCGCCGACACAATTCTGAGAGCAGCTGAAACTTGAGTAATCAATTATAGATGCATCTCCCGTAGGCACCTGCAAAGGGTGGGAGTTTATTCCATAGTGTTAAAGCTCCTTATTCCCTCAGCTAGTAGGCCATGTCAAATCTCATCTTGAAGTGATGGCCAGATTCCCAGACTTACAGCATGTTGAATGCATGCATAATCAGACTTTCAAATATGTGTCTGGGTGACTGTTTTGTGTCTACTTACCTGTTGGAATAAGCACAGATATATTTTAATGAGAAAAAAAAACTATGAGTTTAAAGTATGGAAAAGAATTTTCTTTCCTAGTGAGTAAGAAGTGGGCAATTCAGTCCTGTTTTTTTTTTCTTTCCTAGCATTTTTGAATTGAAACTGATTGAATAACAAACTGATTGAATAACAAACTGAGTCTCTTTTTTCACATGGTTGAAATGAAGAAAAAATCAATTTTAATGATTTAAGAACTCAATAAAATGAAAGTCATCATCATATAAATAAATTATTCGATAGGTTTTAATATATTGGGCTTTTTTATTAAGTCATTGGAATGAAAGTTTGGTCTTTAAATCCATTATTCTTACTAGAAAACCTAGCTATTGTTTAGGGAAAGAGTACAGAGAAGAAAGTTCTTGCTGTGCAATCACAAGGACCTGAGTTAAATTGTTCAAAGATAAGCTCATATATAAAAATAAACATTGGTAGTTATATATGGAAATATCCAGTTTGCTCTCATCCAGATATCATAAGCTCTGGTTCAGTGAGATACCATATGTTCAGGTAATATGGAAAACAACAGAGGAAGACAAAAGAAGATATCCTCTGGACTCTGAGTGCACACTCATTGCTTATATCATGTTTATGTATTACACCTAAAGTATTCACATACATATCACATACAAAACAAATGTGAAAGAGATACAGAAACAGAGACAGAGACTCTAAACACCAACCATCACAATATTCATTTTATGTCTGAAGTTATCTATGTTTTTTGCTGCATCTGGTTTGTCAACATCACCACCATGATCATCACATAAGCCCAAATTTAGTGGTTGTTTACGTAAAATTTCACACAAATTTTCTCATGATGGTGCTATAATATATATATTATATATATATTTTATATATATAATATATATATGAGTAATATTTACCCTTGGTATGTCATCAATTCTAAATGCTCAGCCCTAAATACATAGAAAAAAAAAGTATCACTAGTTGAACTCAGTAATTTGCATGTATGTGTAGTATCAATTGTGGTAGTAATGTAATTGTAATATTAATGGTTGTGTAGGAGGGTTAATCAATCCAAGATGGGTGAGGAGGCAGAGGACAAGATAGATGAGAAAAAGGGAGAGTAGGAAATGATGTAAATACAGTATTTAAGTGTTAAAATATGATGAGATTTTTTGTATATTTTTCTCAATTAAAAACGATACTCTTTAAAGTAGAAAAATTATTTTAAAGGTATTTCCAAAATTGATCACAACTTTCATTTAGTTAAGAGAAGCAAGCAAACAAACAAAAACAAGGAGATATTCAAAGAAATTCATATTCTTGTTAGGAAAAAGGAATGATTGAATAAGGTGCTCTGGAATTGTCTCATTATTCGCAAACATAATTAAGCACAAGTAGATATATCAAACTACCTTTGCAAAAACTAAAGGAAGGAGATGGCTTTGTGGGAGCCTAGGCAGTTTGGATGCTCACCTTACTAGACCTGGATGGAGGTGGGTGGTCCTTGGACTTCCTACAGGGCAGGGAACCCTGATTGCTCTTTGGGCTGATGAGGGAGGGGGACTTGATTGGGGGAGGGGGAGGGAAATGGGAGGCGGCAGCAGGGAAGAGACAGAAATTTTTAATAAATAAATAAATAAATAAATAAATAAATAAATAAATAAATAAAT
>JABTXL010006268.1:13457961-13485155 GCA_025134845.1 Neodon shergylaensis
AATAAATAAATAAATAAATAAATAAATAAATAAATAAATAAATAAATAAAAACTAAAGGAAGGAGAGGAGAGTCTGTAATACCTATATTTATACTCATACTTCCTCTCCAAGCTCCATGCAGCTTAGCACTGGCAGATGCCTCCTGTTTGGGATTGAAGAGGAAATAAATCCAGGCCATAGATTTGAAATAACACCAGTCTCGCAATGATGAAAGTCACTGTTACACAGGGTCTCATGACTTACTGCCAGAAAAAGTCAGGGGTGAGAGTTTCTGTCAAATGTGTAAGCTAGGTAGTAAATACTGTGCTTCCACCCTCTGTCCTGAATTTCTGTTGTGAAGATTCCAGCTAGTCTCAAATTGACAGGAAGAAATCCCCAACAATAACATGCACGATTGTATTAGAACTCATTAACAGGTCTGCTATGTTGTAAGACCTTATGCCAGGCAGAAAGCAAAGGTCCTCTATCTACTCCAGAGCTCACCAATGGAGATTCTATACTTGTCCTACCATGAGGTAGAGTCCTACACACCATATATCACCCGACCTTTAACTGAGCAGATATTTATTTCTAGGTCAGTGCTTAAAGATGCTACTCTTAAACATTTCAAATATAAGGTGTGGGGCTTGTCCAACTTTCCCAACCTCACCAAAGACAGTGGTGTTGGTCTCGGTACACACTTGAAACTCTGAAGGTCCTTCTGTATAGGAGACAGCATTAACCAAATTTAAAGCAAGCATAGGTGCCACTAATTCACTATCACAATTAGAAAACACAGAGTGAATGAAAATCACATGCTGCAGGTAGGAAACAGAATTTTGCACAGGAATTTGGTTTCTGGGGTTATGGAACCTAACACTGAAGAGATCCCATAGCTTCCATTCCAATGACTACCTACACATGAAATCTCTTGACAGCGCTGGTGTCAGTTGAGTTTATTTTAGTTCAACTCCTATAAGCATTGCTTATGGTTGATTAGAGCTCAACAATATGCAGCCCATTGCAACATGAGTCACCAGAACTGTTCAAGGCTCGATTGGGTATGGAGTCAGGAAGAAACATAATTAGGTAGCCTTTGTGGGAATATGTATGACATATGATTCTGAGGCACATCCTATCACGATCTGATCAGAAACCCATAATTCTTACCATAGATTGGTAATTGTAAATATACCACCTAGGCCTATTCTTGTCCCAAGAAGAAAATTCTATTAAAGGACTCAGCTCTTGAGGGACTTCTCCAGTTTATTCAGAACAACATAGTTCATAGAATTTGATAGAAACCTGGACTTGGATCACCCTCTGTTGTTGAAAGAGTAACAGCACATCAGATATTCACACCCAGAAATTCAAGACCTGTACATCTACAGCTATGTTGGGATGATAGAGATGACTCCAGTGTCAGGGGAAATAAGTCTCTTGCTTAAGATTTCTTGAGAACAATGAATAAAGTAAGTTTAGTTATGGAGGCTGGAATTAATTGTTCAAATCTTAGAGAAGTTCAAATGTCAAACATTGAGAGCTTTGAGAAAACCATGATATCAACTAACTGAAATGAGCTGGGAAAAAAGATAAATATAGAAAAACCCTAAAATAAGAATGTAAAATCTATATTAAGAACATTAAATAGATTCAAGAGACAGTGAGGGAAATATTCAGTTAAATTGAAACAGATCATAAAGAGATGCAATCAAATAAACTCAATCAGGTTGACCTAAGGTAAAAACTTTAAAAAAAAAATCTGGAATTTTAAACATGAAGGAACTAAAATCCAAAAATTTTAGAACTTTAAGACATAATACTTGAAAATCCCATGGAAAAGAGAGCAAAAAGGAAAAAGAATAAAAATGAAGATATAAGATTTCCAGTATCTGAGGACAGGACTCAAAGAATAAATGATTAGGAGGCTGGAGCTCATAACTAAAGAATGCAAAGAAGTAAGCAGATTATTCAAAGAAATAAAGAAAAATTCTGAAACCTAGAGAAGGATATGGGCAGAGAAGGCTAAAGGTCGTCAGACAAATGTAACTCAACCATGTTTCATTTTCATAAAGGTAAAAGGTAAAAAAAGTTTCTCACTGTTATATAAAATTGTCCAATTTACTTGACAGCATAAGAAATACAACATGCTAGGGACATAGCACAATTTATTTTACAATAGAGTAGAGAATTTGTTAAAGTGGGAATTCTGGAATCTGAAAATCTGTCTGGGAAAGAATGACACATTAGATATTTTGAATAAATAAATATAGTAAAAAGAGAAATTATATATCAAATTTCAGTCAACCAAATTATATAGTAAATGCAAAAGGAAGATTCAAGTTAATAATGGGGTAATAATAAGATAGGGACCTCAGACTGAGGCTAAAGCTCACATATTCACATGAACTGGCATCTCAGATGTTTGCTTCTCTGTTGTAACTTTTATGTAATGGTGAGAAACCGACAGAGGTCTTGCTGGTATAGCAAGCATGGTAATGACTTAACTAACACCAAACCTCTTAAGTTACTTTTACCAAACATTTTCTCATCATAAAGAAATAAGTAACTCACAGAACTAATAAAATTTCTTAATAATCTATGTCAATTAAAATAAAGAACACTTGTTACTTTTTATCATAATTTGGAAAAGATTCCTTTCAAAGGCATTGCCCATTTATTTCAGTTGAATAGGTAACTGCATTTTTTTAGTAATTTGATTATTCCCAGATAAGTCAATTCCAATATATTGCACACAATTTATTCTTTATGCTAACTAGGTCTTTTTACTACATTTGTTTAATCAAGAAAACATCTATAAGGGACTCAAGAGATGATTGAAATTTATCAAGCAAAAAAATTAAAAATTCTCTTGACAGGTTTATACTTTATTTATAAAATATTTTTTATTTACTTCTTTAAGAAGAACCATTAGCAGTTATAATTTATAGTAAATCATCCAAGTAGTTCATTGTCAAACTGCAAACAGAACAGAGGTCATGTTTCTTCAAAAATCTCACATTTGTAGAACTAGAAGTACAGTTAAAATCTTTAAATTCTCTGTCTTACAGAGCTATTTTTTCATGTGATGATAAATATTCTGAGACTTTTATTCAAATTTGAAATAAATGTTAGGAGTGCATCATTTAACAACTCATGATGCTATTTGGTCACTTGATTTTATGGCACAAAAGACTATAGATCTTACTGGCAAGCTACAGAAGATGTCCCCTCGGTATTATAACAACCTCTTGTTCCCCGCAGTATTGTAAAGCTGTGTTTCAGAGGTCTACCGAGGTTGCAGGAGGATAGGGGAGTTTGGGGGCAGGATGGGACTAGTAATTTTCAGATTCTGATGGATGGCTTTGGGTAATGGGAGAGCCTACCTGCAGGGAACTCTGCTCTGGCAGGCTAAGTAAGCCAAGGGAGTTGGAGGAGGAGCCTGGGGTTTTGTCCCACTGTGGGTGTCCTAGAGAGTGGGGTGTCCTTCTGCATGGTTTTTCACTCACCTCTTAAGTGCCCTCTGTATTAGAGCAAGATGTGTTTCAGAGTTCCACTGAGGTTGCAGGAGGATAGGCCTGGACAATAAAATATAAAGCTTCTATTTCTATTTAATAGTATGACATCTTTGAAATGCAATTTGGTGTTCTCCTATCAAATATATCAATGAGAGTTCAACATCAGGAGCATGGAAAATTGTCAAGGCTGATGTACTTGCAGCAGAATTTGTATTTGTGATTATTCATAAACTACTGCAGACATGTGGTGAAAAAGTCCAAGAAGAATAAACTGTATTCCTTATCTAAAGTGGTGAATGTTTCAAAAAGGAACTGAGTCCAGATAAATTATATATATTTGTCAAAGAAACACTATTTGGAAAATGGAAGACTACATTAAATCATATTTTCATAAACCTAAAAACCAGAGTGCTGTGAGAAATATATTTTCTTAAATGCCAGTCTGTTACCAAAACCTAACAAGTTACTTTCCAGAAAATCAGCAATCCAGTTTTCTTCAAAAATGCTAATGTGAATGTTGATGTACATGTTTTCACCAATCTTAAGTAATAATATATTACCTTATTAGGCATATCTTATAAATTTATTTCTAGACTGAAAAATCACATTCTTAGTTTTATTTTGTTTCACCTGCTTCTTGCGGCTGGAAAATATTTGCAAATGTGTTATTTGTTTAACCCTAATGAATTCTATGAAATATAATATTCCATAGCATCAAGCTGCCCGGTGAGACATAAGGAAGTACAGCTATCACAATATTTTATAGTGGAAGAAACCAATCATAAAAGAAGAAAAGATTTGGTAAAGAAAATGACTCACTCTAGTTAATGTAGGCATAAAATAGCAACTTCCATAAACATAACAATAATCCCTGTTCTGCTGCATCACAAAGTTCTTAAGAACTAAATAATCTATAACAAAATTTTGGACTTTGTAATCATTTTCTAATTATACAAAGGTGAAGCTTTGCTTAGAAGTACTCTGCCAGGATACTTTTATAGTTTAGTAGTGTATATTAACTACACAAACAGAAGAAAGTTTTATTAAGATGTTTCCATGCATGAATATAATATATTTTGATCTTTTAAGACTGATGATAGCCCTATGCTTATATCTTCTAAGTAACACACCTGAAAAGTAAATAATTATATTATAAACCCTTTTTTAATCTTTGTTAAATTATTAGTGTAAAATAAGGTATTGTTTTAATTTAGGCAATGATCAGATCTTTATATTGGCTTAGAAAACAATTCATATGGGTTCTTAAAGATGCCCAAACTTACATGCACAAAAGAATGCTGGCTTTGTGGAAAGAGATTCACAGATGCTATATTTGAAGATTAGAGCCTGTCTTAATCAATGTTTTATTGCTGTGAAGGAACACCATGGCCACAGAAATTCTTATAAAAGAAAGACTATAACTGGGGCTTGCTTAAAGTTCAAAGGTTCAGTCCATTATTACGATGGCAAGAAGCATGGCAGCATGCAGGCAGATATGGTACTGAAGAAGTTGAGAGTTCTATATTCAACATTAAGAATGAGCCACTGCAAATAACTGCACCTATTGGCTTTGTGGGAGCCTAGGCAGTTTGGATGATCACCTTACTAGACCTGGATGGAGGTGGGTGGACCTTGGACTTACCACAGGGCAGGCAACCCTGACTGCTATTTGGGCTTAAGAGGGACAGGGGACTTGATTGGGGGAGGGGGAGGGAGGGGGGAGGCGGAGGTGGGGAAGAGACAGAAATCTTTAATTAAAAAAAAAAAAAAAAAAAAAAAAAAAAGAATGAGCCACTGGACCTGTCTTAGATTTCTATAGTCTTAAAACATACTTTCATTGACATACTTTTTCCAAGAAAGGACAACGGCACACCTACCCAAACAAGCCTCTAGTCCTTCTAAGAAGTGCTACTTCTGAATAACTAAAATTCAAATATATAAGCCAACAGGAGTTTCTTTTACTAAAATCACCACAAGGTTGAAAAAAGTTGAAAATAAAATAGAAATCAGACTTAGAAGTTGTGGCTATTTCTACCCCTTAAAGCCATAGGGAATTTTGTCTGCTTGGTTTGCTCTTTGAATTTAAATGAGATGTACCAAACATTCAGAAGAATACAATCTAAAATGTGACAGTTGTACTTAATTGAGTCCTGAATTGATGCCATTTCCCTGAGCATTTAAACAGAGGTTATGTAAAAGCTAAATGTGATGTTCTCAAGTGAATATGGAAAAACTGAGCAGGAAAAAAAAAAGACATGAGCTATGATTGATTTGCATATCAGATAGCAGGCCTCAGACAAATAGAGCTCTCATTTTATTTTGTTTTCATTATTATAATGTGCATAATTTAAAACTGAGTTCACTTCATCAAACACCAGGATAGTTAATCTCTTTTAAATGACGTGTGGAACAGTATCATATTTCAGGTGAAAACTGCAACTAGGCAGCTCCAAAGAAACACATCATGAAAATGTTAATCACAAGCTATCTGTCATACTAGCAAATTTAAAATCAATGCAAATCTACCAGATCAACAATCTTTTAAGAAATTCTTAACTCATTATATTTCTAAATTTTAAATAATATTTTCTAAGAATTGCGCTTATTTTAAAGGAGATCATCAAAAGCAAGCAGATGATATAAAGAATGCTAGATAAAAAAAAAAAGCACATGGTTAATCACATGCTTTTCTAAATTTATTTTTTACTGTTTTTGTTTTTCAAAATTCTTAAATTGCTAATAAAAGCAAAACTTTTTACAATATTCTGAAGAGAAAAAATTCTTATTGATTGATTTAATATTCTAGAAGTGCAATAGAATAAGAAAATAAGTTATTTTAAAAAAACAGGAAAGAATTAAGAAACCCTTTTAAAAGTGTGTTGATTTACAATACATAAAATTTATCACATATATAATCTGTTAAAAGAAATTTTTAAAATAATGTTAATGTTACAAAGAAAACATCTTTGATTAAATACTGTGGGGAGGGTTATGAAAGACAGAAGGAGACAGGAAAAGAAGAGAAAAGAGGTAATGAGAGAAAAATTTATATAAATAAATGTGAAAATAGAAAACTAGGAAAGAAAATCCAAACACCTTCATAAAAAAAAAAGTCTTGGAGATTTCAGGGATACAAGGGGCATGCTTAAACATAATATAGGCAATCAGTATTCACCAAGCCAATAGACAGCATTAAATTAAATGGGGAGAAACTTAAAGAAATTCCATTAATATATGAGACAAGACAAGGGTGTCAGTTCCCCCCATATCCAAGATAGTACTCAAGTTTTTAGCTGGAACAATAAGATAATAAAAGAAGATCGAGGTGATACAAATTGGAAAGGAAGAATTTAAAGAATCATATTTGCAGATGATATGATCGTATATATAAGCAATCCAAATGGGAAACTCTTACCACTGATTAACAACACCTCAGTGAAGTGGCTGGATACAAAATCAACCAAAAAAGAAACAAAACAAACAACAACAGCAACAACAAAAACAGTGTCCCTCCTATATACAAAGGATAAATTAGTGGAGAAAGAGATCAGGTAATTAACACACTTCACAATAGCCATAAATAATATAAAGTAAAATATCATGGAGTAACTCTAACCAAACAAGTGAGGAATGAAGAACCTGTATTGCCGCGCAACTCGCCCCCTTGTCTGCGCTCTGTGTGTTGGCACCCAGTTCCCGAGCTGTGGGCAAGGGGGCTGGAGGTTAAAATACACAGACACACACAGGCAGAGTGACAGCCACACGGGTCATCCTTGAATTCCCCAAGAATGCCCCCTTTATTGTGTTCAGGGGCAGATTATATAGAGATAGCCAAGCCCCAGCCAAACCCACCAGAAACCACTCTCCTGCCATCAGGAACGCCTAAAGGTCTCGTGCTCAGAGCAGCTGTAGACACTCAGATCAGAGGATTACAAGAAATTTAGGATCTGGGGTCTCACTGCTCCCAACATCTCCCCCCTAAATTTTTTATAAAGCAGAAGACCTTCCTGACCATACGACACAACCTTTTGGTCTCTACTGCACCTAGATTCACTTTGGCCAGCACTCTATTGAACCTGTACTCAAGAGAGAGTGACAGCATCTCCTCAGGAGAATTCTGGCTTTTAGGGAACACAAGAGAGCAACTTCAGCCTGTAAGACAGGTAGATCCAAGTATCCCAGAGACTGTTGGTTCCTCATACTATTTCCCACACACCCTCTTCCCCTCAAGTGAACAGAGGTGTGTGACCATATCAGACTTCAGGAGCGGTCAAGAACCACTGCTCCTTCAGCAGTCCCCTAAATAACATCTATCCCAGCTGCCATACCCCCGTGGCACATTCATTCTTGTCAGCTGAGTGCATGGAAGACATCTTCTCGCTCGTGCACCTCTTTGGCTTCCCTAGCAGCCCAGCTGATCCTGCTTCTGCTAAGGAACCCTTTGTCTAAAACAGTGCTAATTGTAACACTTCAAGGGTTATTCAAGTAACCATTGAGTTGTTTCACCCCATAAGAGGCATTAGTAATATTAACAGATGTCATACAAATGAAATAATGAACAAGACATTTGTTGTACTAGCCATAAGTCCACCTGCTCCTACAATAGGGAAGTCTCTTGATTTGAATTCGCTCTGCCGCAGACTCTTCCGTGTGCAGAGCCTAGAACTGCCACTGCCTTTTCCTTGTCTCGGTGCTGCGTTCTCGGGCAGCCCAGTGGGGTCTGTGCTCCAGTTTGTCTCAGCTCCAGCACTTACCAGTTGCACCCTCCGACACTCCTGGCACCGCTGCGGCATCCTCCAGGCTAGGCACCGACTGGGCTGAGGCTATGTGCCTTCCCCCACAGCCACCTAGCAAAGCTCTGCTCCAGCTGCCTTCTAGCCCCACTGCATTCGTTCTGGGTCCAAACTGGTGCATGAAGTGGAGCAGAACTCAGGGAAGCAGGCTTGCTGCTCTGCAACCCTTGAAGGGGCCCCACTTAAACTTTCTTTTAGGGAATTTGGGCGTTGTCAATCTGTCTGGCTACTTCCTGCTGAGCGGGGATTTAGTACAATTTACTGCCATTTTCCAGTGCTCTGGGGTCTCACTGCTCCCAACACTGTATGGCAAAAACTTGAAGTTTTTTTTCTTGAAGAAAGAGACTGTTAAAGAAATCAGAAGATGTAGAGATCTCCCATGTTACTGGATTGATAGGATTGACATAATAAAAATGGCTACTTTATCAAAAGAATTCACAGATTCAAAACAATCCCCATCAAAATCCAACACAGTACTCATCTTTACATGGAAAAACAATAAAGCCAGGATAACAAACAATCCTGTACAATACAACAAATTCTGGCGGTATCACCCTTCATTATTTCAAGCTCTACTACAAATCTATAAGTAATGAAATCAGACAGGTAGATCAATAGAATCAGATCAAAGACCACCTGGATATAAACCCACATACCTCTGGACACCTGGTTTTTGATAAAGAAGAAAGAAATATCAAATGGAACAGATAAAGTATCTTCAACAAATGGTATTTGTAAAACTGGATATCAGCATAAAGAAGACTGCAAATAGATCTATATCTGTCATCCTCCACATAACTCAAATCCAGGAGGATCAAAGACTTCAAAATAAATTGAGATATAGTGAACCTGGTAGAAGAGAAATTAGAAAATAGCCTTGAACACATAAGACAACTTTCTAAACAGAACCACACAAGCAGTATGATAAATTATTAATTTCTGGGACCTCGTGAAAATTAAAAGATTCTGAAAGGCAACGAATACCAGCAGGACAGAACAGCAGTCTCCATAATGAGAAAAGATCTTCCTCAACTCCACATCCAACAGTGTGCTGACTTACAACATATTAATAGAACTCAAGAAACTGGACATCAAAAACTATATAAACCAATTAAAAATATAGTACAAATGTCAACAAAGGATTATCAAAAGAGAAATGTAAAGTGGCCAAGAAGCACTTAAGGAAATGTTCAACATCCTTAGTAAACAGGGAAATGCATTCAAAAGTTCTCTGAGCTTCCCTTTTACATCTCTTAGAAAGGTTAAGGTCAAATGAATAAGTGACAGCTCAAGCTGGCAAGGATGTGGAGCAAGGAGAACACTCCTCCACTCCGGTGGGAGTGCAGACTTTTATAGCAATTTTGAGAATGAATATGGTAGGCTGGGCTGTGGTGGCATACGTCTTTACTCCCAGTACTTGGGAAGAAGAGGCAGGAGTTCAATTAATCTGAGGCCTTTTTCCTCCATTAAGTGAGTTTTAGGACAGTCAGAGCTGTTACACAGAGAAAACCTGTCTTGAAAAACCAACAAAAAAAAAGAGGAGAAGAATAAAGAAAGGAAAGAAGGGAGGGAGGGAGGGAGGGAGGGAGGGAGAGAGAGAGAGAGAACTAATATGGTAGTTTTTCATAAAATTGGAAACGTTTTATCTCAAACCCCAACTATATCACTCCTGAGCTACCCAAAGGACACTCTACCACACCACAGGACAGCTATTCAACTATTAAAACAATGGCATCATGATTGAACTAGGAAAAATCATCCTGGGTGTGGTCTCTCAGACCCAAAAAGACAAATATGGTATGTACTTATTTATAAGTTGATATTAACTGAAAAGTAAAGAATAACTACGCTACAGTCTACAGACCCAAAGAAACTACACCACAGTGAAGAAGCAAGAGGGGGCACATGAATCTCACTATAAAAGGGAAATAGAATAGATATCATACAGGTCGACCAGAGAAGGGGTCTGGATAAAGGAGCATGGGAACAGGAGGAATCAGGTTGTGGGAAGATGGAGAAAGACAGTACTGGGAAAGACAATTGCAATCAGGTGCATCTCTGGGATAAGCCGGAATCATAGAGTAATGAAAATCCCAGAAATATATAGGGTGACCGAAGCAAAGACTCCTAGCAATAGCGGATATGAAACCTGAACTGGCCATCTCTGTAACCAGATGAGACTTCAAGTGGAGGGACTGGACCTCAACCCAACCATATAATCTTTGAGCTACAATACTCCTACAAGATATTCTGGGGTAAATGTGGCACAGAAATTATTTGAGTGGCCAACGGACGGCTCGTCCACCTTGAGACCCACATCATGAAAGAGAGTGTAGCCTTGACACTGCCTGCGCCAGGACCCAGAGGCTGGATGGCTCAGAGACTTAGGATAGAACCAAACATGACAGGCGAAAACAAAAGGTAAAGAGATGATTTCTAATGAGATTCTTCTATAATCATATATAATTGTCATCAGGGAGGGTAGACACAGCAACTGATAGATAGAAATAGATGTTGAGAACCAGTCAAAGATGAAGCAGAGCTCCAGCAATTCTGAGGGGGGACGTGGATTATGGAGCTTGGAGGATCCAAGGACAGTACAAGAAATCCCACAGAATTAACTTACTTGAGCTATAGGGGTTCACAGAGACTGAGCTGCCAACAGGAAAAGCTGTATGGGACTGATCTAAGGCCTCTGCACATATATTACCATTTTAGTTTGGCCTTCTTGTGGGACCCCTAAGAATGGAAGCAGTGACTGTATCTGATCCTTTTACTGTCTTTTGAGACCCAATTTTTCATAGTGGGTCACTTTACCTAGCCTTAATGCATGTCAGGTCTTACTGTAACTTGATATGCCATGTTTTGTTGATATCACTATGGTGAGTTCCAGGGAGAAAAAGAAAATTATATTCTATAAGTTGTTCTCTGCACCCACACTGCTGCCTTGACATAAAAACACACAAAATAAATCACTTAATAAATAAAGAAATGTAATTTTGGAAAGAAAAAATAGTAATATAATTACATAATTTCTTTTTTTTTCTCCTTCTAAAACTTTCATACACTGCTCCTTGTTCTGTTCCAATTTATGGCTTTTTTTCAATATATACATATATTGAAAAACACATATGATGTGGGAGTGTCATATATCAATCTGTTGATTTCATTGGTTAAGCAATAAAGAAACTGCTTGGCCCTGATAGGTTAAAACATAGGTGGGAAGAGTAAACAGAACAGAATTCTGGGAGGAAGAGGAAGTGAGGTAAGACTCCTCAGACAGACTCCATAGCTCCTCTCAGAGACATCACGCAGCTCCTCTCAGGGCAGACGCAAGCGATGAAGCTCTGACCCAGGATGGACGTAGGCTAGAATCTTCCCGGTAAGCGCACCTTGGGGTGCTTACACACCTTTTTAGAAATGGGCTAGTCCAGGTGCGAGAGTTAGCCAAGAAGAGGCTAGATATAATGGGCAAGCAGTGTTTAAAAGAATATAGTTTGTGTGTTGTTATTTCGGGGCATAAGCTAGCCAGGCAGCCGGGGTGCTGGGGATGCAGCCCCGTCGCTCGTATTACAACACACATATACCCAAAATATACATGTTTTTAATACACACAAATACATATATATTCCTAATGACAATCTGCTCTGTTTGTCCAATGTTATTCATATGTGCTTTTTCAGGATTTACCATCTGGATCTATGCAGCCTATGATGCTTTTCTTTGGGGAAGTTATTTTGTACTCTCAGTATTTCTTAGTTGTCTATAGTTCTTTCTGCAGGGTTTAGACTTCAATGTTAAAGGCATGTGACTGAGAACAAACTTACAAAAAGCTCACTTCTGCTAAATCTTTACTCACTCTAGAAGGAAACTGAAAACTGTATGTTCCTTCTGTGAATCAAGCCATGCTTTCAAATTTTAATCTTCCTACAGGAATCTACATGGCAAATCTCACTAAAGATTACTATCAGGGACCTGTCTTTCTACAATTTTTTCTAATCTTAATCATTTTCTTTGATCTTACTTGTTTTCATATTATTTTACATTAAATATAAATTTGATATAAGGTTGATATTTTATGCATGTATTCAATGAAATGTGAACATATTCACCCTCTTTTCGCCTTTCCAATATACTCCACCCAGGCTATCTTCACTCTCAAATTCATATTCATTATGTTAGTCTACAAAGTCCATTCAGTACTGCCGGTATGAGCATGAGTGTGGGACCATTCTCTGGGACAAGAGAAATGTAATGATGGGAATGTCCTCAAAAGAGAATGATCTTCCCCTCCCTAGCAAGTATCAACTTTCTATAACTGCTATGTAAGTAAGTGGGAGGGCCCAGAGAGCATCTCCCAAAACATGCTGGCTTTTGTCTATTCTGGTCTTATGTGGAACCTCTATAGTTAACCACAGATACTGTGTGTTTATGAGAGCAATGCCTATAACATTCCCATAAATGTATTTTTCTTTATCTAAAGTTGTATATAATTCAGTTCTAAGTCATTTCCTTGACTGTGCTAATTCTCTACGCAGCTAAATGTTTACAGAAATGTCAAAGTAAGCATGCTCTTCTTTCTCTTTTCTTGTTAATCTGTCTTTTCCTATTAGAATTCTAGTGAAGAAAACAACCTTGTAGACGGAAATAGTAGCTGGTTTTGCTGTATAGAAGGAAACTAAATGAGGCCGTTGAACAAGTGTCATCTAGAAAACAGAACCTTCTACTCAGTGAATAAAAGAAATTCAATTTGACTAGTGCTTTTCTGAATTTGGAAACACATCTTTTTCAGTTGAGTATTGTAATGAAGGAAACCCAGGATGACATTTAATTAATCTTGAGAGTGGAACAGAAATAGAAGACTCACTCACAAAGGACTCGCAGAGAGTTAAAAACATGTAGTTATTCTTTTAAGTTGTTAAATATTATCATGTCTCTTGCAATTCAAAATCTAATTTGCATGGAAGTTTTCATATAATATCTGTACACGTGGATGTGTCAAGTGAATGGTAGGGATCCCTGAAGGCAGCAAATGTCTCATAAAAACAAAATTCTCTGCTCAGGAGAGTTAAGATGTGGGAAGGAGTTACAGAGGCATTCTTTAAAATACATTTTTTTCTCTTTTGATAATTTCATTCGATTTTTTGAAAAATTTGTAAAAGATATTTTGATAATACTTAATTATTTTCCATACTTTGTTAGACATATTTCCCTCCCTTAACCAATTAATTTTTCATCTTCTTTATTTTTCATCTATCAAGTACAGTTTGTACTTGAATGTGTGGCTTTCCCCAGAGAGTGGTCCACACACTTAGATAAAATTTGCACTCTTTCATCTGTGTGGATTATACACCTAAGTGACTAAAACTGAGTCAATCATGATGCACCAGTGTCAAGTTTAGGAAATTAATAACAACATTTTCCCCTGGGGTAAGACAACAGCAAGTTCAGTTTGCAATTTTCTACTTCTTGCTGCCCATATATTCTGACATCTATATGTTTCTTTCTGTGTCTGAATCTGTTGCAAATCTGTTTTTGTATTTGTGTGTGTTGTACAAGTGTAAGTCTGTGTATATCTGTAGGAATCTATAAATGTCTTCATGTATCTGTTCCAAACAAAGGGCTTTATTCTAATTTTTCAATGAACAGCAAAAAAAGCATCACATGGGGAAGGAATGGCACACTTCACAGAAATATTTAACAGCATTTTCCAAGAGATTAAGTCATCAGCATGAAGTTACTTCAAATGATTGAGACAATAAACATTATTATAAACATCATTATTTATCGAACTATATCAGCCAATGGTAAATTGGACCTTCATGTCAAAATCTCGAGGGCTGATTTCAACCTTTATAATTTGCTGCTTTCACCAAATAATATAGCAGTCATTGTGTCATGTGCATAAAAATGTACATAACAAGATCATCGCTTGAATTCCTTAGATTATAAAGTTAATGACATGGAAAATCCAACTCAAATATGGTTTATTCTTACCTTATATTCTTAAAAACTTATTAAATAGATTGAGTACAGAGTAGGATAACACTCATAGGACTTAGTGACCTTATATGGTGTTACTAAATATGGCTGTGATGTCCATCAAAAGCTGTAGACTCTTAGAAGATAAGAGATATTTTCATTATATTGCATCTCCACATGCAATCACAAATAACACACTGTCAGTAGCTCCTTAGTACCTCTCCTCTTCATGCTTAATTTTTTTTCAAGACCAAAACAGATCTTGTGCATGCTATTGCAATTGCTGTGAATTCATACATACACTTACCCTACTGTGTTTAGAAAACATTGTTTCCGAGGAGTTATTCATGTTCCTTGGCTGTCATGATTATTATAGCCCCACTTTGGCAATTATTGCTCCTAAACCTTGGAAGAAGGGCTTGGAATATAGAGGCCCATTTAGGCTTTAGAGTTCCATAGTCTCTTATCCTATGAACTTTGACCATTTGTGGGTCATTGCACTAATCTCCTTGTACTGAAAAGAAGTTTTTCTTTTTTTTTCTTTTTCTTTTTCTTTTTTTTTTTCAAGACAGGTTTTTTCTGTAGCTTTGGAGCCTGTCCTGGAAGTAGCTCTTGTAGACCAGGCTGGCCTCGAACTCAGAGAGATCCGCCTGCCTTTGCCTCCCGAGTGCTGGGATTAAAAGGCGTGCACCACCACTACCCATCTGGAAAGAAGTTTTTCTGGAGAGGGTTGGAAGAAATACTCACTAATCTATGGGTACAATTAGGAGTTGGTTTAATACTCTATTCATTTGGAAGACTAATAGTGTAGTTTATTTATGAAGGCCTATGACCTGTATAGGTGCAGGTTGGTGACCTTGATAGTGCTGTTAGAATGGACTTGAAACTGTAGAGGTTTTAAGTGATCTGTTCTAAAAGAGAGGATTGAGAACTGCAGGGAACTTTCTAGTGGAAAGTGACTAAGCAGACAGAACCTGAACAGGTTATTCATCATGCCTTGGACTTGGGCTGTTAATCATTCTTGTTATTTAAGAGTGTAGATGAAGCAGAAAAGAGAGGGACTTGGGTGTGATTTAGATAGATCACTCATATGAAGAGTAAGAATTTAGAACAGAAAAAATAAGTCATATATTAGGAATAGGGAATATTTATTGAGCACTTATGTGACAGGAGCTCTTCTACTTCATTTAACATCCATAAGCTTCATTTACATGACAGGAACACCTCTACATCATTTAACAGGGGCAAAACTCCTCCTCAAGTTTTATTTGCAATCATTTATTAATATGAAAGAGTTGAGATTTCGTGAGCTTTTAGGATACCTATGAAAGTCAGAGAACTGATTATTTATAAAACCAGCATTTAATCACCCACCATTGTGCCCTTGAAATATTTCTCTCACTTGGTGGATGTGGGAAAAGATTCTACAGTGATGAAACTGATGGAGAATATTTCTTCAGAAGGCATCCTTCAGCCTCTAGCTTCCTGGCCTTATTTCTATGCATCGAGTCCCATTCTTCTAGTGCTCTGAGCTATATCATGGTTCTTATATATGCTTCTTATCTCCAGTATCTCAGTTGTATTTTCTGTCATATTCTCAGAATTTTTCCCTTAAATATATTTCTTAGATGAACACATTGTTTGTAACTTCTTTGCTGTTCTCTTTATAATCTAAATATTTTCCTTAAATTGTTTTTATCACTTATATTCATTCCTTTCCCTGGACTCATCATAAAGAGTGATATAGGAAAAAAGAGCAAAAAATATATGTGTATAGGAATGTGCCTGGGTTACCTAATTTTCTTTTTTATGAGTGTGTGTATGTGTATCATGTCATTCATTCCTGGCTTCATTAACAGAAGGTGTGAAAAAGATGCGAAACATTTAAAAGTGTATGAAAGAGTAAAGGACCAAATGCAAAGCCTAGTTTTGTTTGGTAACCTGCCACGCAATCACTAAGGTATTTACAAGAGATTTGGAGTTCATGCTGAAAGTGAAGGATATTTGTCTGTGGCAGCGTCCTCCTGCTGCTTGGACTGTTTCAGACTGAATCGTTTGCAAATCTTCTGGAACAGTTCATCAAGTAGATTCAAACAGATTTGTTGCTTCTTAGCAAGGAGCCATGGAAAAGCCTACGTCTTTTACTTGTTTCCATAACTTCGATGAGATGCCTGCCTTGTACAGTTATGACAATAAGAGTGTGGCCAGGCACTCTGACTCAAAGCAACCATGAAAACATTAAAACCTAGAAAAATTTGCATTCTGAAATCCTGGCAACGTGTAATTAGAAACTTAATTAGAACTAATTTTTTTTTATATATAGCAGAGGATTATCCATTTTCTCTCCCAATATGAGCCCTCAGTAGGGTAGAAATAACCAGGTGAATTAAATTTTACAATTTCTTTCTAAAAGTGACAAGTAATATTTAACACGAACATATCATATGCTACAAATGTAAGAAATTACGTTAGAGCTGGGCATGTTGGCACCATGCTGTAACCATGACAAGTAGCTGGCAGATGGAGAAGGAGGTAAAGCTAATCCTCAAGTAATGCGTTTGAATTCATCCAGTGCTCCATGAGACCCTGGTCCAAGAAAGAAAAGAAAGAAAGGATGCTCATGACATGAATGCTGCAATGTTATATCATTCGGAAATAACTATTCTAGAATATGAATAAGCATTCCAATGAGAGAGCTTACTATGGATTGTGGGCTTATGAGTCAGGTTTAACCTCTTAAACCTGTGCTAAAGTGGACTGTTAAAATAGAAAAACTTGAGACATCTTTGGAACTTCTCACACATTTTATGATACATCCCTGTCCACCTTCACATGTAAGTCACAAACACACAAATGCATGCACACACATGCACACACACACACACTAAAAACATAGATTAATTAAAAGTTAAACAGTTTTAATGAACAAAAGTTTGAATAGAGTCGGAATCATTATCAGTAAAATATTTCTAAAAATAATTTCAGTATAATTTATACTTCAAGCTATTTTAATAGAATTTTTATGCGGCTATTATAATCAAGGAATCTGATTGTATATTTAGTAAATAAACTAATTATATTAACAATACAATTTATTTATAAATTGCTACAATTTATAAATGTAATATTATTTTGAAGTTGATATTTTAATAGGTTCTATGTCATTATTTTTGATTTGGAGATATTTATCCGATATTCAATACTGAAAGTAAACAAAACACTAAGAAGGAATATGTCATATTTAAAATCACCATTTTATTGCCTAAGTATAACAAAATGTACAATGAAAATCCATAACTGACTTTGCTTGCTTAGAATCTATTTTCCTACAAGATAACCAAAAGTTCTAGTAATTTACAATACGTTTTTCCACTATTTCACTGTTTTGAAACATTACTATTTGAGTGAGGTTTTTGGAAGTCGTATGCATCATGTTAAGCCCTTTCACACTAACTGACCTTTCAAAGTGTCAGATTTAATATAAGAATTAAGGTAACAACTGCTGTACTTCACTGAGCTATGCATAGAATTCAATTTCATTGTATAATTTAAGAAGTGTTTGACATACTGTCTGGCCTAAGACAAGAAATCAAATAATTAATTTAAATTACTCTAAATTAATTGATTTATCACTTCTGTAGCTATAACAGCAATGCAAAAGGCAGCAATATTTATACTAGTTAAGAAAATTCTTGCAGGGACTAAATAATTATATCAATTTATTTACACAAGCATTCATGTGTGTATATGCAGTGTGTATGTGATTCTGTGTGTGTGTGTATGTGTGTGTGTGTGTGTGTGTGTGTGTGTGTGCACGTGCCTGTATTGTACAGATGGATGGGGCAACAGATAAGTGGTCTTTGACTGAATAATGCATCAAATATCGAAAAAACTTCAGTCTTAGAGAAACAGGATTAAAAATTTTCATCATTTAGATTTAATTCTAACTTGTCATGTTCTATCACTCTGTTGATGTTTCTTGAATGTTTCTGAAACCTCACACAAAGAATAAAAAATGGCAAATATGTCTAGGTCAATGTGAACCATACTGGAGTTTATAGCATTGATACTCCCAAGTACCAACTTTCTTTCACATGCTAATGTACACTGAGGAAAGAGATGCAAAAAAAAAAAGTGATTGTAAACCAAAGACTTTGCCCCACTCGGCAATCTATGTCACATATTTCTCCCATGGCTCAGGGTGAGTAGGATTGGAGGAGCTGGAAGGAGTGGATCACTGAGCAAACTTTCTTTTTGGTATAGCAAGGCCACTGTTCATGTGAGTTAGCAGTGACTTTGATAGCATGACACCAAAATGTGCAAGCATATCACAGGGAAAATCACAGCACGGAGAATGCAGTATGGCATAAAGTCTCAGTTTTAGCTGAGTAGTTACTGACAATTAACAGCTGTTGGGATAATCATTTTACTTACATCATTAATACATTAGCATGATGCATTGTATTTGTTGATTCACGTATTGCATCACTTAAACTAAGCCAACGTGGTCCCATAAGCAGGAGCAGGCAGAGTCAGGAGCACTCTGTAGTGAGCTGCGTGGAGCCACATCTGATAATCAGTTCCTAATTATGGCTAAGACCTGACTTATGCTGTGATCACGCAATGATTGTCAGCTGCTTGCATATGCGTGAACCTATGGGCAGTGCCCACCTGGCAATCTGGGGTTGGCGGCCCGTGCCTTTTTAAGGGCTGGGAGAGGTTTGCCTGGAGAGAGGGGAAGAGAGAGAGAGAGATACAATTGTTAAAAAAGGTCCTGAATAAACTGCTAGCAGGAAGAGCTCGGTGGTCGTGTCATCCTTGAGGGTCGAGGGTGGACGTGACAGCACTCCATCCTCTCATTTTTAGGAGTCCCACAAACACAACAAGTTAACAACCATGTCATAAATACAGAGGACCTAACAAAGTCTCATTCAGTCCCTATGATTGCCGCTGCAGTCTCTGAGAGCCCATGTGAGCCCTGGGCTCTTTCCTCCTGATATCCTCACCCCCTGGGGAAAAAAAAATTCAGTAAAACTAATTCTTTATATGTGGGGGAAAAAATAATTTTGAATTAAGAAAACACATGAAAGAATGTGTTAGGCTTTTCAAGAAGATGGGATGGAGGTGGAACTGTGGTTTGTATGCAAAATTAATTCTTAATGAGTAAAACAAATTCTTTGTTCTTAAAAGAATCAAAGAATGTAAAATGCAAAAAAACAAATGTTAATGCCGAATGAGTTACATAAATGCAAATTATTGTTATTATTGGGCAACTGGAGTCCTCACAAGTTATATTTAAAATGTTTGATAACTCAATATAAAACAAACATTTTATTTAGTGTGGGAAGCAGCTGAATATAGTTCCCTTGCCTACATTGAATGCATAAGAGCTAGTTTAATTTTACATTTGTTTAACTAGCATCATAAAATTAACACTGTAACTCAGACTTGTTTCCTTCCTCTGTTTATTCTGTTTATGCCTCAAATTCCCTAGACTAGATTTTATGCCTTAACCTACTTCTGTACGAATATAGCAAGTTAGGAAGTATAAATCAGGAAAACTACTCTGGTGGCGACTTCATAAAATAATGAAGTTATTCCTAATGAGGTCATGAGGACTCCTAATAAAGGAGATACAGAGTCTGGGCTGGTCATCTATTGTTATTAAATGAGGGTTCTAGTGCCAGGACTAGGTTCCATTCATTTGAATGGTTAGCCACGAGTGTCACATTAAATTCCCCAAACAACCAAGGCTTTTGTTGATAAGACAGTTGCTTTAAACAAACTGACAACAGGGCTCTACTGTTGTAGATAACACCCACAGAGCCCACATTGAGAATTTCAGCATGTGCCTACAAGATGTTACCCCTATGTTTTAGTGTTTTTTATGTAGAGGGTGCTCTGCAGATTACTAAAAAGAAAATAAAATAGTAATCTAGCCACAAAACTTTGGCCTACAATCTGAATCTTCTTGGATTCTGTAATAGTTTGACCTACCACTGAAAGACCCCCAGTGCTGGGGAGACTCTCACTCAAGTCTTGGGATAACACGACGGGCCAGTAACTCACGAGAGACCGTCCTTGCTGCAATCACAGGAGGCTTTAATGATGAGATGAGACGGGAACCAGTGCACTGGGCCCGAGGCTTATAACCCACGCAGGGGGAGAGTTCGACCCCGAGTGACCGGGAGAAGCGATTTTTAAGGGAAGAAACCACAGCCCGGTGATACGGAATTGGCAGGGAGTGTGTTACAGAAAATTCGGAAAATACCAGTGAAGATGACAAGGGGGCAACCCCCTGCCTCTCAGGACCACCCCAAGGTCATAATCAGCTAGTTCTTAAAACACATTACAATGACAATCACAAGGGGGAAACTCCCTGTTTCTCAAGATTATTCTCAAGATTACAACCTAACTTTATCTTCAGCTAGTTCCTGAAACAGTCACTAAACTGGCTAATTCTAGATTTTTGATTCTTCTCTTCCTGCTTGGATTTTTGGCTATTTTCTTCCTGCTGGGGGAGGGGGGACCTGGATTTATCCAGGGCTTTCTTTGGGGATACCTGGAGTTATCCAGGTCTTTCACCACCTAATAATATCTGATTCTGGGTATATTTACTTTCCTTATGGAAGGCAATACATTTTTTTATGTTAAATTGGTTTATAGCATAATTTTCTTGAGACTATAGCAGCATGTTTTTGGATATATCTGTAAGATATTACAGGGAGAATGAAATAAGAGAAGAAGCTAGACATCCATCTGGGCTTTTGGTACAAGAAGAAGATATATGCTATTGTAGGAGTTTATCTATTTTCCTTCTTGGGTACCACAGGTAGAATGCTGTGCTCTAACATACATTTCCTCTAGGATAGATAAGCCCTTGAGTGGTGGTGATAACAAGTATCTCCTTTCTTGAATTGTTTCTTTCAGGCAACTCATCACAAAAATAGAGGGAGAAAATATAACATAAAAGAATGACACACCAGCCATGGAGCTATTTATTGTATCAAGGTCCTTCAGGTAGCAGCCCCTTAAGCCTCTCAGGTTCCAGCAAAAATCTACGTCTGGTGAGGGAACTAATGATCCGAGAGCAAAATGAACTCTCCACTATGTACTTTTCCACATCAATTTCTTTAATCCTTTGTTTCTATTCTAATAATCCTGTCTTACTTCTACTCCTTCTAACTTTTCCTTCCAGCTTCCTCTAATCTAAAAACTCTTCTCCTTCCGGAGCCTTGAAGCAATAATCCAATTACAAGGGTCACCTTTTCATTGGTCAAAATCACATTCCTTAGGGTAAGTGATTAGAGAGCTGAGCCATTGTTATGAAAACACAAGGCCCCAAGATCGGTGGAGCAAACCACAACCAGACCAGGTGGGGAAGGGACTCAATGTGCAATGAAAAATCTGAGATAGAGACCCATTGTTAGTAGAATAGCAAGTGAAGTATTGGCAAGCTTTTCATAGTAACTTTGTTTGGACACCTACAATTTGTAAAGAGTTTTAAGATTTTAAAGTTATGACCTATTTTCAAAAGCCTTTATTCTAGTTTGAAATTGTTCTGAGGTGAAAATTGACAAGTAGGGTGCAGTTAGTCTGAGTAAAAGAACAAGGCATGCTGCTACATATTGACAGCTCTTGTGGGACAAATAGATCTAGTTAAGAAACATGTCTTAATATACATTCTGTATACTAAAATTGTTGTGCTTTCCTGTCCCTTTAAGAGACAAGCCACGCCCACTCCCTCCCCCATCCGCTGAGGCAGGCTGATCTTCAGCATCCAGCCTGAGCTCTCTCTCTTTTCCATCTTCCTCGGAGAGGCAGCTTAGCTTTTGCCTCTCTCCCCACTTCTCTGCCTCCTCCCTTCTCTGTCTCTTTCTCCTCTTCTCTCTCTCTCTCTCTCTCTCTCTCTCTCTGTCCCCCCTTCACCCTTCCTCTTCCATAACCCCCTGAATAAACATTCAACCTCACCCTGCATGTCCTGTCTATCCATGTTTCTGTCTTCTGCCCGCCCGCCATGTGTCTCCCTGCCTGGGACCAGCCATTGCTCAGGGACCAGCAGCCGTCTCTGCCTGGGGCCCACTGCCTGCTGCCACATGGCCCGCCACCACTGCTCTGAGACCAGCAGCCGTCTCTGCCTGGGACTGGCTGCTCCCAGGGTCTGCTGTCTGCTGCCACATGGCCCGCCACCACTGCTCAGGCCACCGCTCTGGGACCAGCAGCCATTTCTGCCTGGGACTGGCTGCTCCCAGAGCCCGCTGCCTGCCACCACATGGCCCGCTACCACCATTTGGGACCAACAGCATTTCTGCTGCCTACTGCCGCCGGGATCTTGCAGCATTTTTTAAAAAAGAACAACAGCTATGAACTAGCCTGGTCATACACTATTTAGAATACTAGATGTGGCTTGTTTGGAGAACATGGAAAAGGATTGTGTATTGGAAGTTCAGATGACAATTCTAATAGAAGATTAGAAGATCAGAATGACTGTACTTATATGGATATGAAGGATTTTTATCAGTGTTTCTCAATGAGAACAAGATTTCTATTCTGAACTAAACAAAAAATTAATAAGATTTGTATAAAATACAACTACAGAATCCAAGAAACTGGCTTTACCAAGAGAATAGACAGATGGATGGAATAGAACAAGAAGCCAAGAAAAATACCAACATTATTGATTTGTTAAAAATATTTGAAGCAAAAATTCAATTAAATAGAACATAGACTTTTTGGTTAAAATTTTAGAGTTAGAAAAGTAGGCAGACAATTAAAATAATGATCTCAATAAGAATTTATCACCCACAGAATAGATAGATAAGATAAAGTATGAGACACAAATGTAGACATTTATAATATAGTATATAGCTCCTTGAGTAAATTATTTTATACATAAAACATCGAAGACCTGAAACATAAAAGGAGGATTTTAAGGCTTTAGTTAAGCAATATCAAAAGTATCTATGTTATAAAAGTTACTATCTATAATATATAATATAGTTAGATCTATATTAACTCTAAATTCTAAGAACAAAATTATAACAAAGTCAAATACCTGAGTTATTGCCTATGTAAATAAAAGCATATGAAAATACTTTAAATTGCATATGTCATGGAATCTCCAGTTCAAGTCATAGTGAGTTTCTACCGTGCACACCTGTTAGAATGGCCAAAGTAGAAACAGCTACTGACATAAGCAGATGTCAGTAGAGATACTGGGAAATGGATACCCTCTTCTGCTAGTAGTGGTACGCCCAAATCCGCAATCCCAGACAAGCTGATAGGGAAACCAAGAGTCCTGTATCTAAAAGCAAAGAGCCTTTATTTTAATCAAGTTTGCAAACTCTCCGCATGCCCAAGGTATTGGAATAACCAGAGAGCCCTGAGTTCAACTAGAATAGGGTTTTATAATAGTAAAGGTGGGGGTAAGGGGTTTCTGAGGTTTTAAGACCTGTGATTGGCTGACAGTTGTCTAGCGACTGTGAGCTGTAGGTGTTTCTATCTACAGTGCTTGGAATGCCAGGAATTTCTTTGAATGGTCTGTTGGGGGGGGGGGATCAGGTGATCTCAGATTGTGGTTTTTCCTGCAGCACAGCTTTTTTTTATCAGGGTAAACAATTGAGACTCAGCCTCTATTGAAATTCATCCATGGCCAGAGTCCCAGGTGATAAAGGTTGGAGGAAGTAAAGACTTAAGATTATCATGGCTGGCCCTCACAAGTAGAATATAAAGTCAATGAAAAAATGTAGAGTAACTTTCAGTGCGGTTTTATTTTGTCCTAAAGAAGCATACTAATTGCCAATGTTTGCTTTACCTAAAGGAGCTGGAACACATATCCATATGGACCAGAATAGCTATTAATAGCTTGTTTCACAGAAGCAAATATGGGGAAGCAACCAGAGATCATTCAGTAGACTGCTGGTTAAGTAACCTGCAATATATCCAAATAATACAATACTAAACAGTGCTGCAGAGGAAATGATGTGTCAAGTCCTCAAAGAACATGAAGGTACTAAAATTATATTCCTAAATGAAAGAAGCTAATTGAGAAATGGAATGTACTCTGTGCTTTCGTATTTATGACTCTCTGGAAAAAGCAAACCTATGGAGAAAGAAAAAGTGACATCCGTTGTCAGAATTTTAGGAAAAGAACAAGAAAACAGAAGACAAAGAACTTTCATGGCAGGTAGCTTTCTGTGTAAAAATGTAACGGTGGATAAATTTCATTATATATGAATCAAAAACCTCAGAGGAGATATTAATACTAATCGTGGAAATTACATGACAATGTGTGAAGGTTCATTCACCAATCACAAAAAATACAGCACTCTGAGTAAATCTTACAATCATTAAGACAATCATAAATATTTGGGTAAATGTACCAATATTTTGGACCCTCTTTTTTACTCAGTTTCCTCTGACTTTAATTTTCCCAGAGAAAATGTTCATTGATATATAAAAATTATTGGATAGATTTCAATTTAATCTTTAGGTTTTGTTTCCTATGCCTTATCGTTACATATGTATCTAGTTTATTGTGACAAATTCTTTTCACTCAAAATCATATACATAAAGAAAATTAAAAGAAATTTGTCTTAAAATTATAATTTTTTATTTTATGATTTTTATATGGAAAGTAAAATTGAAATAATAGTTAGTAAATGATAAAGGATTTCCCTCATTCATCTTTTACTGGATGGCTGTACACTGTATGTCACTTGGTCTACTTTGACAGTTGTTAAGAGTCATTTTTATTATCTATAAAGAAAGGAATCTTCTCAGAGATCATTTGATCCAACATTTCCCAGCATTAGAATTCCTGACATGTTAGACACATATAAAATTAAAGCCACACAAGCATGTAAACACACCCTCACAAGTAATTGAAATAGTAAAGAAGATCTCTGAATTCTGCTCTTCATCAAACTATAATTATCTGAACTATGTTTAGTGTTGCTCATCTTATCAGAGGATCAACTTAGTGTTAATTTGATGAATCAACATATGTTCTATGTTTTTCTTTGTACATTACATTAATTGGTATTTCATAATACTTGTTTAGAATTCTATCAATATCTTTTCATTTATTCAGGACATAATAAGAAATTAACCTGTGCTTAAGCTTTTCATTAGCAGTAATAGTTTCTATATTAAGACTTTTAAAAGTGATGCCTTAGATTACCATATAATCTAATCTAAGTCATCTTCCATTCTATTCAACAGCCAGTTAAAATATTTCTATACTGGACTTATGTTGCAATTAAACTCCTTTTTAATGACTCTGTTTAACAGTTTGAACCATATGTGAAGGAAAACATTCAATTTTGAAAAACATGTTTGCTTATAATTGAAGCCAAATGGAATTCACACTAATTGCTTTAAAGGATTCTACAACCAAAAGCCTTTATTATAAGTCTTAAATGTGTTTAATATGAGAAGTTAAAATGAAATTTTAGTATAAGGTATGTCTACACTTTAATCCAGAAATAATCATCCCTGGATATATGCAAGAACAAAGCATATTTAACCCAAAACACAGCACCAGGTTTGAAGAAAGGAATCATATTAAAGTTAGGATTGGAAAAAGTAAATCAAAGCTAATGAAGCAACATTAGCACTTTTATGCTGTAGGTTCTAATTAGAAAGTCTGTTAATGAAATTGGGGCATTCACTTAATTGCTGTGAACAATTATTTTCAAATTAAGATGGCAATTAAATAGCATGATTAAGCTCAGAATAGACAATTTAGGTAGTGGTACGTTAACTATTTTGCATGCTGTATTATGTATGGCAGTTTAAATACTGAATATCTACTGATTAAGAAATACAGATGACAGGCAGTACTTCTGGATCTTGGTGAGTTATGCAGGGAAGTTTTCTACTGCCTAAGAACTTGCTTTGAATAGTAGCTTGGAACTACTGGAGCCCAAAGCAAAAATATGTCCTACTTAACAAAAATAAACCTTTTCTTCCCATAAATGTCAAGCTTCCTAGAATACACTTGCCCAATTATATGTTGGATTGGCTTTATTCATTTATTGTTCCTGGTTCCTGCCTTCAATCACACAAAAAATCATCATAAAAAAAAATTCTAATTGATTTGTTCTTGCATAATTATTTGAACCTCAGTTGAAAATTTTATTAAAGCAAGTGTTATCACTTGAATTTTCTAAGTAATTTTGGACCCTATAAACACTCCCAGAAAACAAAAAAAAATACATATGTAGGGCATTGTTTATTGGTAGAGAAGAACCTGAAATGTTAATGTATTTACTGGGCTAGTCTTATAATGAAAACTGATATTTTTGTAATAAACTTGACTGTTTCTGATTTTTGTTTTATCAAACTATGGACACTAACTACATTTTCAGTTTGAATTTCAATGAGCACATAATTCTTCAATATTTTTTATTTCTTATCAGCTACTTGCTTTTTTAAAAAAGTACTGTTCTTCACTGTATTTTTCAAAAGGCTTACAAGAGAATGGATGAATTACCTACGTTATTATTATGCTACATCGTGTAAAAGAGGAAAACCTTTTTTGTCTACAGGTATTTCACTTCTTAATCTTCTCAAAATTATCAACTAAGTATTGATAACCTTATTTGTTGTTTTTGAGAATGAAGTGTCATTTTGTAGTACAGGGCTATCTCAATCCCAAGCTCATAATGTTTAAAGTTAGAGCTATGCACTGCCATACCCCTTGTCATCCACTGTTACAGTTGGACACTACTGTACCCCTTGTCCTCCACTGTTACAGTTGGACACTATTGTACCCCTTGTCCTCCACTGTTACAGTTGGACACTATTGTACCCCTTGTCCTCTACTGTTACAGCTGGGCACCACTGTACCCCTGCCTTCTAGTGTTACAGTTGGACACCACTGTACTCCTTGTCCTCTACTGTTACAGCTGGACACCA
>JABTXL010006268.1:13485165-13583339 GCA_025134845.1 Neodon shergylaensis
ACCACTGTACTCCTTGTCCTCTACTGTTACAGCTGGACACCACTGTATTCCTTGTCCTCTACTGTTACAGCTGGACACCACTGCACCCCTTGCCTTTTCCACACAAAGTGTTTACTTTACACTGACCATCTCAAAAGTGAATTTTAATAGGACCTGAAAATCATTTCTAGGAATGTATGACTTATTCATTCTGTTTCTGGGTAATAGTGCTCAATTATTTTCTTCTTAACAAACTTCTTTCCCTCTTTCTCTTCTTCTCTTTTCCTCTGTGGATCTGAGTATTGGGGCACATGGTCTCACACATTTCTGGCCAGTGTGCCACCTCTGAATTACATTTCAAGCCTAAATGGAGTATTTAAATGAGAACATAAAAGAGACAGATAAATGAATTAAAATTTAATTTATATTTGAATGTCTATTGTTGTTTTCCTTGTTCGCCTCATGTGTAGACAGGAATATTGGTGAGATAATATGGTCCTGATATTGCTGTAAGACACAATCTTTCTTCAAACTCCTAGTTCCTCTGGTTCTTACCCTTTTTCTGTCACCTCTTCTGCAATGATCCCGACACTTCAACCCTACAGGTGGGTTTTAAAAGGGAAATAAAAGGGAAAAATCATTGCCTTATATTATTAGATCATAAAGCAAAACAAGAATGTTAAACAATTAATTCACAGAGCCAACATCAGCCAGCATCTGTCTACTCATATGGAAATAATATTTCTGAAAATTTTGCTATATTCTGAGTTTGTGCGTATTGTTATATAAGCTATTTACATTAGTCACGCTAATTTTAAAACCATATTTTCAAATTCAATAAAGCTCAGCATCTCATTTTGTTATCTGAAAGCATAATCTATATTTACATATTATATATCTAGTTTTATTAATGACATATAGTCTATATTTTGAGTATTCTTTTATTGTACTTTAAGTGTCAACCTCATTTTTTAAAGTTAGAACTTTAGAGAATAATTTTATTGATGTATTCAATTAAATAATGATACATCCAATTTTAGAACTGGAAAAATATCATACCAAGATAAAACTCTTAGACTATGTTAATTTTATGAGTTACCATGTAAAAAATAAATTTTAGAAGTAAAAGAGTTCTGGCATTGTATTCCACTATAGTTTGGCTTTGCAAAAGTGTAATTATAATGGCCAGGGATAAATATTATACTACAGTGAAACAAATCTTGTATCTATTTTTACTAAAATAACTGCTGCCTTTCATAGTTGTTTTACTTGTTTGTGTATTTATTATTTGAGTTGATTTTTGCACTTAATATTTCACATGAGAAGTTGAAACATCTTTGTGCTTTGTGCTTAAATCATTTCCTATCTAGTCTTTATATAATAAATTGTTTAGTTACTTCCATTCTTGAAGTAAAAGGATAAATTTTAATTCATCATACCAGTAGTTTTTCCACTAATAAGCTGTCAAAATCACCCATTTGCTTTTAAAACATTACTTTTGTTTAAAATCCAGTGTTTAAAGGAATCTAGATCTTTTATTTTGTATTTATCATTTATTTGTTTATTGTTTCCTAGTTTCTGCTTTCCAAATTTTCTTTCAGTGACTCACTTTGAAAGTATATTCCAGTGTGGTATTTACAAAAAAAAAATGGTACCAAATTTCAAATATTACTTTTATTTACTCATTATAATTCAGCAAAGATCTACCATTGGCTGACACTGTTTTACTTTGTCAGTATGTCTGCTAGGACAATTGCTTAGAAAACCTTGAACTTCAAAGATGGATCTCTTAGCAGATTCCTGAAATGTGCATTCCCTTCGAGTTTCAGAACTTCACTAATTGGCTTTTGAATCACCAGGTTTTGACAATGTAGAAGTAGCTAAGTTTTGTCTCAAACTGTTTCTCATAGTGATAAAGATGACTCTAGATTGTGTGAGTCTGTCTAATCTATCCAGTGAGAAAATTTCTGGAAACTTCCTTCTGGAAATAACATCAAATTTCTATGCCCTATAGAGCATAAAAGCCATTTTTTTTCTCACAAACACCTGGATATCAAATCATGGGACCTGAGTACTTCATATTGGACTATTATAATGAAATAAAGTCATTCATATCAGTATGTTGGCGTCTTTCAAAAGTCTTTCTTCAAATTGTTAATTAGCTCATGCTCCTCAGTTACCTCCTACATTAAATAACCACGTATGTAGAAAATTCTCTCACACATATATTTTCATGTGTATGCAGAAACCAATATTATTGTACCCAATTATTAAAGCTGTCAATCTTAGCAAACTCTCAATTTAAAAACAATTCTAATATTTAATCCATGCTACACAGAGATGTAGCCTATACCACTTCTTTCATTAAACATTGGCCTCTTTCACTATCCCACATTTGAATCACGTGTGTATTTTATCCTAAAGACATTGTTGAATGGAGTTTCTTTCCAGTGATGTGAACACATGCTTGATTTAATACTGTGCATAATGGTTTACTTAGAACAGTATGCTCCAATAAGTCACAGAATTGAAATTATTACCAATCATGGATAATGACATTTCCGTATATATGGAAATGTCATTATATATATATATATGGAAATGTCATTATATATATATATATAGTCTTCTGTTCAGATAATCTTACATACTCTATATACAAATATAGCATCTCCTGAGACTATATGATTACATATAGCTGGGATAGAAATACATACAAGTGCAACTGAGGCACATAAGAGAGTGGCTAAGATGTCATGTCACTCTGTAACCACTAACTTTTATAAAACACCATTAATAAATATTTTAATAATAAAATAAAAATCATGTAATGACACATTATCATGGAAACATTTGCCTTAAATTATTTTCTGAGTTTTACAGTAAAAATTTATTTTCCTTTCCTTTTACAAGTACATCTTCCTTGATACCCTTTAATCTTATCTGTAAATCATTGCAAAATTTGCATGACATTACCATCAAACAACATCATTTATTCGATTTAGTAACCATTTCTCAAAAATATCACTAGCATCTTTGTGAACATTGTATATAATTATGATATCAGCACTTGGGATGTATATGCAGGAACATTCATAATAAAAAAGATATCCATATGGATATGTATATTTGAAAACTGTACTGATATATATATCAGTACATATATATATAAATATATATATATATATCTGTGTGTGTAAAATATATCATCAGCACCACACATTACTGTATCTCCTGCTGTGTAATTCCTGTTTCAGAAAGGAGTGCTTCTTGAAATCTATGAAAGGTATTTCTGGCATGAAATTTCCTTATTAATTGTTGCAAAGATTATGGAATATGAAATCAAAAGTAAAGGTAACAAGTCTAAAGGCAAACAAACTGAGTGGATGTGAATCGACAATATTCTGCACACAAAAAATGAAGCAATAGAAAATATAAATTGTGGAATTTGAGAAAATATATCATATATATGCATACATATATGTGTGTGTTGTATTCCAAAATATAAATATGTATGTGTATGTGTACATGTATATACACATACATATATTACAGAATACTACAGTGAATGAATAAATAAATTTCTCCTAAACCATGCAGATATCTCTATGTTTGAATCATTCTCCAAGTCTTTCAAACATTTGTCAGTACTTCAAGGGATTTATAATATCTTCATTTTTGTGTTATATTTCTATCTTTTTTTTAAGTTTTCTAAGTTCTCAGCCATTTCGTCTGTTCTAAGTGGTGGAATACCCTACAATTTTCACTTCCATTATCATAATTCTCTGTGACCTCAGATCTTATCCAATTTTTCAAAACAGTCTATGTAATATTTTAGAGAGATTTTAACAAAGTTATTGAGACTGTTATGTGTAATTGAAAGCAAAGGATGGAATTAAAGTCCTTGTTCATTTTGAAACATTAAAAATAAGATAGGTGAGATAAGGTGACTGTTTGTATTAGGGTAATATATGTTAAGTCAGGAAAAAAAACCATAAGATTCTGGAAGAATTGGTAATGATTTTCCTCTTGATTATGAAGGAAAGCATAGACTTACATGACACTTGAGAAGCCTACCTGACCACCTCAGGAATGAGTGGCACTGATTGAATTGAAGGGAGAAAACTGGAGGATAGAGAAGCAGAAAAACACAGATTGTTTAGTATTGGAAGCTCTTCTTTAAATTATCTCTTGCCGCTATGAGAAAGAAAAGCCTTTAAAGCTTTCCTTATTCATTATTTGGGGACCTCACACCATGTACCCTGATCATGCTCTCCTCTCAGTCTTTCCATTTACACCTTACCCACCATAAGGAAAACTTTAATTTTAGGTTGTATTTACTGGAGCATGGTCACACGGTCTGCTCGATAGAGGCACCCCAAAAATAAAATGAAAAGCACCCTCAGGGTAGCAGTGCTCTCGGCTCTTTATTTTAAATTTTGTTAATGGTAATAGGCTACTGTATAACAATGAACTGAATCTGGGACAGCAAAGTTCATCACTGACCCACAGATGCTCTATCACATACATCGCTTTTGACTTAGAAAAAAAATTCTATCATTTGTTTTCATTGTATTGACCAAGATTTCAACCTGTGGACCTGAATAAGACTCAGAGATAGAGACAGAGAGACTCCAGAGAAGGATGGCATGCACATCCTGTATATGTAGATTCCTGTGAGAACGTGGGTGCTTGCTGACTTGTGTTATGTCAACTTGACGCAACCTAGAGTCATCAGAGAGGACACAGCCACAATTGAGAAAATGCCTCCATAGGATTGAGCTCTAGCAAGGCATTAGGGCATTTTTTAAATTAATGACTGATACCAGAAGAGCCAGCACATTGGGGATAGGACCTCTCCTGGACTGATATCTTGGGTTCTATAAGAAATCATGCTGAGTGAGCCATGGGGAGCAAGCTAATATGTAACATTCCTCCATGGTCTTTTTTTTTTTTATTGAGAAAAAGAAAAAAAAATTTCCGCCTCCTCCCAGCCTCCCATTTCCCTCCCCCTCGTCCCACACTTCTTCCCCTCCCCCCACTCCTCTCCCCCTCCCTCTCCAGTCCAAAGAGCAGTCAGGGTTCCCTGCCCTGTGGAAAGTCCAAGGCCCTCCCCGCTCTGTCCATGTCTAGGAAGGTGAACATCCAAGGTGACAGAGTTTCTCTGTGTAACTGTCCTAGCTGTCCTAGAACTATCACTTGTAGATCAAGCTGGCATTGAAATGACAGAGATCCATTTGTCTTTTTCTCCAGAGTGCTGGGATAAAAGGAGTCCACCACCACCACCAGGCTATAAACAATCCATAACCTTAACCACTTGGCTATCTAATTGCAAGTATGTTCAAAATAGGGTAGAGGAAACTCTTGAAAAAAAAGTTAATAAGAGAATTTTTATATTAAAAATGGTTTGAAATAATTTCTATTAGATACTGTAAAACATAATTATGTCTCAATACACATTTTAGTGCATGCATAATACTCTACAATTCAAAACTTGTATGTTCTGTGTTCTCTTGTAGCGAGCTGCATGGAATCACACCTGATGGAGATGTATAATCAACTCCTATGGCTAAAGTCTGACTTATGCCTGATCACGCAATGATCATCAGCTGCTTGCATATGCGTGGGCCTATGGGCAGTGCCCACCTGGCAATCCGGGATTGGCTGCCCATGCCTACTTAAGGGCTGGGAGAGGGTTTGCCCAGAGAGAGGAGAGAGGAGAGGAGAGAAGAGGGACAGAGGAAAGAAAGAGAAGAGAGAAGGAGAGAAGGAGAAGGAGATAGATTGCTGTGAATAAAGTCCTGAAAACTGCTGCAAGAAGAGCTCCGGGTGTTGCGTTTTCCTTGCTGGTCGAGGGTGGACGCGACATTCTCTGATATTTTATTTTTATGCAATTCAAAGAAGATAGTCTAAGATAAAATTGTTTTTCATTAAGTGGATCAAATTCTCAAAACTGCCAGCATATATTATTTTAATATGTAAGATGGGATTTTTAAAATTTCTTTGAAAAGATTTATTAAAGCATTCACAGTTCAAGCCCACATTTAAAAATGTTCCTGATGGGATCAAGCAGCCTTTCACCAGCCCAGATACAGGTCTATGATAGACTGCGCACTGTAAGAAATGTTTTTATACTTTATAATGAACTTCTTAGAACGACAAAGGTTCTTAAATTCCTAGGAGGGTTGAAGTATTTATATGGTGCTATTAAAGAAGTCCTCTAGCCAAAAATTGGAATCACAGAATTAATCCACATTACTGTTTTCTTTGTTGCCTTGGGGTTTTCAATTGTGCTAGTACCCTTGATGAGAAAAAATCTCCTTGCACTTCGTTCTTGTGACTTCTGATTTGCACTTATATTTTAAGAGCAAATATCACTCCCTCAGGCTTTGCATTGTTCTTTCAGTGGCCAGAGTGCACTTCCCCTCAGCCACCTTGAACTTCGTCTTTAAAATATACAGAATTTTACCTCTCACACATCAAATCTTCTAGAAAAATGAAGAATCAATGAGTTCAAATAATTTACTCATTTTATCATACCTCAACCCATAAACATTTTACATGGATAAATTCCATTCATATTTGTTGACTTTTTTTTTAGTTCTCACCCTCAAAATATTTTATGAAGTTGTTAATATTATCTATGATTTATTAAACATTGATTACTCCAGATCATCTAAAAACAATATCCTATTTGGCTTACTGAAAAATCAATTTTTATTTAATCATTCGTCATTTTTTCATAATTTATAATACAAAGATTTTTGATTTTAGGATATGACAAAGTTCAGGTTATATGCCGAAACTCTGAAAATAATAATTAAAAACTAGAAATTTTCTGAATTATATTAAATTTTCTATTAGCAACATCTGTTTGTCATTTTTTTTGCATGTGTCTACAACTCCTCAAACAGCATTATGGACCACTACATACTTCCTCCCCTCTAAGCGTGAAAAAGTAGAATTGTTATTTGTAGTTGTGGGAAATTGTTAACCATGCAGATTATTGTTTTCACATTAGAAAATTATCTCCTATGCAAAAAGTGGCATGATATCCTTTCACTATGCCCAATGTCTGTGTAAGCCTGAAATGTCACACTTACTTCCATTGCACATATTACCAGTGGATTTTTCGTTCTAAGACAATTCATCTGACATGCTAAGCTGTTTGGTTTTGGTATCGTTCTACACTTATCACATAATAGAAACTCTTACACGTAAAGTGAGAATGCTTTTGATTCAGGAAGTGTATGTTTTAAATATTTTTAGACACATGAAAATGTAAAATTGTAAAGGTTAATAGGCTACTATATAACAATGTGTCAATCCAGGTCTACAGTGTATGTAGAATATTTGGTATTTTTCTGGTAAAGTGATCAAAAGACTTTCTTCTAGATTTTTTGAGGAAGTACTTCATAGTTGCTAATTATCACCTTCCTACTTCGTGACAGCACACCAGAGACTCTCGGCTTTTTTTAATTCAATTTAGAATGCATTAGTCAATCTTTCCATTTTCTTGTTCTATTTCCTACTGTTCTTTGTCTTTTAGAAAGACCATTTTAAAAGACCATTCGTGATTCAAATCCCAAGGTACTTTTCTTTCCATACCTGACTTGTTTCACATAAAACAATTATCTTTCTCCACTTGTATAAATATTGTCATAAGCCACAGACATTTTTGTAGATAAATCCTATGCAAGTTCATGAAGTGTCCATATTTTTTCTGTCCACTTATCACTTGATGGAGACTTTGGTTTCTGTTCCTTGTGTAAATGCCTCTTCATCGTCTCCTTTGAATAAAGCTCCAGAAAAAAAAGAAAGGAAAAAAGAAAAAAAAGAAAGAAAGAAAACTATAAAAGACTGTCACACCAGGTGAGAGTTCTCTTCACAGTTCTTAAGTTCAGTAACACTTTTCAAGATTGGGCTGTAACTTACACACCAAGGAGCAGGGGCTATTGTTTTATTCACATCTCTACCATACCTTTTCCTTTCTAGGAATAAAAAGACAATCCTTAGAGGCGAACAGTCATCGCCTGAAAGAAAGTATCTCATTCGCTTTTAATTTCATTTCCATTTCTCAAACATTATGGTGAACTTTTTGTATATAGGTTTGCATTTATTTACATTCTTTTTGAAATATCTAGTCCAATATTTTTGTACTATTAAAATTTTTCCCCAATGGTTTTTAGTCCCTTAATTATCTCATATACTAATTTCTCATTATATATGTATTTAAAAAAATTTTTTCCGACATTACAGGTGGTTTCTTTTCATTTATTTATTTATTTATTTATTTATTTATTTATTTATTAAAGATTTCTGTTTCTTCCTCGCCACCGCCTCCCATTTCCCTCCCCCTCCCCCAATTAAGCCCCCTCCCTCATCAGCCCAAAGAGCAATCAGGGTTCCCTGCCCTGTGGGAAGTCCAAGGACCACCCACCTCCATCCAGGTCTAGTAAGGTGAGCATCCAAACTGCCTAGGTTTCTAGCCATAAATAAAGGACATCGAGCCTATAATTAGTGATCCTAGAGAAGCTAAATAAGGAGGACCCAAAGAAAAACATATAGGCATCCTCCTGAATATTAACCTTCATCAGGCGATGAAAGGAGACAGAGACAGAGACCCACATTGGAGCACCGGACAGAAATCTCAAGGTCCAAATCAGGAGCAGAAGGAGAGAGAGCACGAGCAAGGAACTTAGGACCGCAAGGGGTGCACCCACACACTGAGACAATGGGGATGTTCTATTGGGAAATCACCAAGGCCAGCTGGCCTGGGTCTGAAAAAGCCTGGCATAAAACCGGACTCGCTGAACATAGAGGACAATGAGGACTACTGAGAATTCAAGTACAGGTGGTTTCTTAATTTTAGTAATTATATTGTCTATTGTCCATATTTATAGATTGGTATAACAAATATATTTAAGTCTCTTTTGGAAAAGTATATTTTAAAAAATCTACCCATATCTCTATAAAAGAAAATTTTTGCTGTTTGCTATGTTTAGTCTATCTACTTTCAAAGTCTAGAGCATAGAAATATGAAAAGAAAGTGCATAGCATACTGCTAGCATAAAGACACATAAACCAAAAGAAACAAATAAGGTCCAGAAATTTGCGTATCTTTGTCATGCGATATATGAGAATTCCAAGAAATCACAAAAGGAGAATGTTTTCAATAGTGTATGAAATAAAAATTAAAATACACACAAAACAACAATGACAAAAACTAACTTGTGGGAAACATCCTGTACAACAGATTACTAGGAGACGTGAAATTACACCTACTGTTCACATAATTAAATCACCAATAGATTGTGTTAGAAGTGGTTCCTTTGCCATGAACAGAATGGCTTATAGAATATCATCTTGAGTTCAGGAAGAGAAGTCTCTTAATACTTTTCAGAAAATCAATGATTTTCCTTATTTGTTGGCATGAGAAAACAAGCAGCCATGTTGCAAACTGCCTCTGTAGAAGGAAATCCTTCAGGCTGGAAGAGCCATCACTCTCCAGATGTTAATAACTATAGTCTGCTCATACTTGAATGAGGGCCCTGAGTTTAAGATGAGAAATACCACATCGCTATACTCAAATATTAGCCTTATTAGTTGTAGGTGTGAATAAGTCAAGACATGCCTAGAATCTAGGACACTTTAATCTGTTAGGTACTAATTTTTTTTTTTTTTGAATTTTCAAGACAGGGTTTCTCCGTAGTTTTTGGTTTGGGTTCCTGTCCTGGAACTAGCTCTTGTAGCCCAGGCTGGCCTCGAACTCACAGAGATCCACCTGCCTCTGCCTCCCGAGTGCTGGGATTAAAGGCATGCGCCACCACCGCCCGGCTTGTTAGGTACTAATTTTATAGTCTAAATTAATCTGCTGACATAGCAGTGGTTTGCTGTGGTATGAAGAAAACCAGTGTAGATTTCTTCTACTATAAAAATCTTATATAAACACTAATGCCACATATGATCCCTGAGAGCATTAAAGGAGTGAACACACATTAAAGTGCCTGGCCGACTATAAGGGCTAAATAGAAACAGAGGTTTATAATTATATATGATTGCTTTGTGTGTGACAGCATTTCCTTGTGTAACTTAATAATTCTAATTAGGACTACAGGCTGTGACTTTTTTTTTTTTACTTACATAAGAACATGATCACAGATTCTTTGAATCATTTATAATACACTCTGAAGACAGTTGGTTATGAAGAAAATGTTAAGTGGAAAATTATTTCTGGTTTTTGCAAGCTTCCTGGAGTCTTCCAAAGCAAGCACATGCTGAACATGGCCCAGTGCAAACTGTGATGTAGGCAAAGCTGCTCCTTTAGTTTCCAGACCTCATCATCACTCCAGCACATTTTTAGGCTTTTTATATAGCTATATTTCCATGAATTTGCATAATTTTAAGTGCACACATAAATATGATAAAGATACAGATATTTTTATTGCAGTCTTATTTAGCTCTTTTTAATTTTTTTTGTTTCAGCCTTCCATTTCCCATTTATTTGACAAATCACCAAAGTTAGTTTACTTTTCTCAGCATCCTCTGTCTTCCAGCAACTATACAGCACCTAATATTCACCCTATGCAGAAACACAAAAATCATTCTTGTAAGTGATGGCAAATATGCTTAAAGAATGCTTTATACAACTTCTTAAAAGCCCAGATACATATAACTATGTATATAAATATATGCATATTTTCTTACAAAAATCATGGAAAAATATTTGGAACACTTTCGTATTTGCATTTCATACTTAATCTTAATGATGACCTTTTCTTCTCTAACAGGCTTCCATATTTTGTCTTGCTTGTACCTTAGGACATGTGCAGGTGGGATGGACTGGGCTGTGTTATGGGAGAAAACAAGAGGCAGAGCAGGTAGGTCAATGTTTTGGTGTTTTACATGCTATGCTTCTATTACAGAAAGGGGTTGGCACTATGGCTAAAAGACTGTCAAGAGAAGAACACACTGTGTTTTCAGTGCACCAGCACCTTTGTAGGTTATCATAAGACAACTATGGTTGAATGGATGAAGTATGCAGCTGCTTATGGCTATGCTGGAGCCCTGAACCTTTAGATCCACCAATAAATTAAATCACTGAGTCTAGATTTTTCTTCTAGTTGATTAAAGAGTTTCTAGTACATCAGTATGGCAATAACACAAGTCATAACTTTATGTTTGCTAGTTGAAGTAATAATATGAAATCTGAGCTATCAGAAAGTCAATGTGTTGCTGTTAGTGAAAACTTATTTTTGAGTTTTCATTTCAAATATTTATAAGTCATATAACAAATGAGTGAGACAAGATAAGCCTACTGGTGCAATAATGGTAAAAATGTTCTGGAAGTAACCAACTGCTTCTGTTTTCATTTAAAGCATGCTCCACAAGATGTAAGCTACGGTTTGTACTGTTAATTGGGCCAAACCCACAGCTGCCTCAGTCATAGAGAAGAACAAAATATTATTGTTCTTGTAAGTAGAAACAGAAATACGGGTACCAGCCTGGCAATGGTGGCACATGACTTTAATTCCAGCACTTGGGAGGCACAGGCAGGCAGATCTCTGTGAGTTTGAGACCAGTCATGCTCCAAAAGACGGGTCTATAGTCATATCCCCAAAGAGAGCACCAAACAGACATAATGAATTTACAAACAAAACACACAGTGCTGGAGGAAACAAAAAAAAGGGGGGGGGGGTCAAAAAATAGAAGAATTAGAAGGGCGTAGTTAAGGGGCAACTTTAATCAAAATGCATGTCCCTGAGTTGGATAGTCAAACTCTGTCTTTCCATATAACACCTTTGTATATGGAAAAGGGAATATATGACTACTACTCAGACCACCTATACAATTTCCTCAATCTCTGGAGAACAAATTAATAATTGTCTCTGAATTTTGTGCATGTCTTTCTGACTGTATCTAAAAAGTCTCGGTTCACAAATTTGGTGGGTGGTAGACTTCATCTCCTGCCTATGTGAGTAGCTAGTATACAAAAGACATGCTGGTTGTGAACAAACTACCCAACAATCAAGCAATGAAAAGATAAATTTAGAAAATAACTCACAGTCTACATTTGAATGACTTTTTTATAGTACTTAGAGTTACTAATTGGTTAGTGTGTAACTGGCTGAAATAGCTACTGTGCACAAACACAGAACCATAAACAAACAACTCTTCTCCCTGCAAGGTGTACTGGGTCAATGTTGGCTCCAGCCACTTGAGGGAGCCCATGCCTTACACTCCCTGATGTCCAGGAGCCCGAGATTGAATAACCCAGAAACCTAGGTTAGAACAAAACTCAGCCCGAAAAACAAAACAACAACAACAAATCATCGAAATCATTCTAAATGATGTTGTATATACTCATTGAATTGTGCTTTTTCCTGTTGTCATGAAAGAGGTTTCCTCAGGCAGCTGATGGAAGCCGGTGCAGAGACCCACTGCCCGACATTTAGAGGAATGTTTAATTTGGAGGTCTCCCTCAGGTCCCTCTCCTGGGATTTCAGGGGAAACCCAGAGGCAGAATAGATGTAGGACACTAGGAGAACATGGCCCCTGAATCAACTGAGGACATCTCATAAGGGCTAACAGAGACTGAAGTGGAAACCAAGGGACTTACATGGGTCTGCACCAGGTCTTCTGCATATATGTTATAGCTGTCAGCATGGTGGTTTTATTTATTGATTTTTTTGTTGTTGTTTGTTTTGTTCTGTTCTGTGGAACAACTAACAATGGAAGCAGGCTTGTTGCTTTTGCCTGCATTTAAGATTATTTTCCTCATTTCAAGTTGCTTTGTCCAGCCTGGATTTGAGGGCTTTTTGCCTTGTCTTACTGTATCTTGTTTTGTCTTGTTTGGTTGGAAGCCTGTTTTTATTTTATTTTATTTTACTTTTCTGAAAGGGAATTGGGGGGAGGAGAATAAATCTAGGGGACAGGAGAGGTGGGAGAAGTGCTAGAAAAAGTAGAGAGAGGGAAAACTGTGGTCAGGACGCACTGTATGAGAGAAGAATCTGTTTTCACATAAAAAAGATTAAATGCAGAGAGCAAAGGTCAAACATTTTTCTTGTTGACATTTCAGTTCTCTTTTGTTTCCTTTTCTCTTTCTTCATTTTTTCACATGTGCACAGGTGGTGTATATATGACTGCTTTTGTACATAATAGACCACATGAGTGAGGTGTTGACATACATGTGTCTAAGTTCTACGCAGGCGCAGACTGATACTGGAAATCGTACTGCAACACTCTCTGCCATTGTTTGTTGAGCTAAGATCTCTGAGGCAAAGCCAGAGCTTGACAACTCAGATAGTTCGGCAACCCAATTTTCTGCCAGGATCCCCTGCCCTGCCCTCCCACCCAACACAGGAGTTATATGTAAATTCTCCAACCAGCATTCACAGTATTTTTTAGGGTCCAGACTCCATTCCTCAAACTTTTATGACACTAAATTTAACCTAAGTATTGAGACAATAATCCAGTCTTAATTAAAGTTTCATTGCACGCTTGCTCATATGCTACCTCCAGCTTTTTGTTTTCTATCACAAGTGAAAGAGTGAGCACAGGTCTTGAATTAAGAAATTTCAGTTCAATATTATTTCTGCCCTCAATAACTAATTATATTAAAATCACTCTTTTTCACTAAAGTTCACTTTAGTACTTTAGACAATGTAAGAAAATCCCTAAATTCACCAAATTCCAATCTTCAAATGATCTCTAATAAGAATGCATTAATGATCTTTATAAATAATATTTGTATTTCACTATAACTATATGATTAAATGGCACTGTTTAAATACAGAATAAATATTGATTTAATTAGTATATATAAATAATATTTTCCCACGAACATTTTCAAAGTCATGGAGATACTGTGACAAATAAAGCTCAATTAAATATATAAATTCATAATGTGAAATATATTTCTATATGTATTATAGAATATAGAAAACAGTTTAATCCAAACAAATTGTCAATGTAACAAACAAATGTACATGGAAATATTTTATGACAAACATTTTGTTATTGATATTTTAACAAATACAATGCTAGCACATCCCTATTTTAAAAATAGAAAGGAATTACTTAAAAGTCATTATTTCAGCCTTTGCTTTCAATTTTAAGGTAACATATTTGCTACTTAGATTTCTAATTTTAAAGAAGCATATTTTTCTTTGTAACAATCCAATGTTTTGAGTTTTAAATGCATCCCTTGAAAAACAGACACCATTCGACAAAATTTCAGCAAGAAGAATGTGGCCTGATTCCTCAAGAATGAAGGCTAAGGCGATTAATTTAAAGGCAAATCCTAGAACTCAATTTCTGGGATCAGGGACACTTACACTGGGATTATCTCTAAAGTAACCAAGCAGAGCAAAAGGCCAGTTTCCTACATGCTATGAAGATCAAATTTGTCCTTTCTACGCAATTTTCTCACCAATAAATTATGTCTGTCAGAAAAGGAAGAAAGACAGAGAGAAAGAAAGAATTTCAAGTAGCTTTTGTTCTAGAAGTCACTTCTATCTCAGAAAGTGTTTGCTTATCACATCTTGTCAAATAAACAGAACAAGAGCTTTTCCATGGAATCTAGTACTCTGACAGCCATTAACACTCTGTACTGAAGTTTTCTCGTTTATTTGCCAAAACTAAACTGTCTTTCCATGGCCCTGATTATCAGTGACTGCTTACTATCTTCCTTGCTTCTCCTAAGTGAAGGCAATGAATACAGATTCCTTCATCAATTCTATTTCCCAATTGCACTTATTCAGACAGTTTTCTATTTTTGAGAGAGAAGCAAAACAGATATAAAAAAGGGGGGGCCTCAAAAGTAGTTCAAAAAAATGTCCGACCACATATATTGAACTTTTTTCATCCTGAGGTTATCATATTAAATCCTGGCACACAGCACAGAAATACACACACACACACACACACACACACACAGAGAGAGAGAGAGAGAGAGAGAGAGAGAGAGAGAGAGAGAGAGAGCAGAGACTGTGCCTAGACACATCTAGAGATAGATGTTCATGGAAAAAGCAGGTTTAAATTAAAAAAGAAAATAGTTCTTCCTATTGAACACAATGAAGAAGACATCACTGTATCTCTGCTACACTTACTTCAGAAAGCTCACAAGATTGAGTTTTTCTTTATGTGTCTTTCAAATGCATGAGAGGTTTTTTAGAAGCTAAATGAAATTTTATAAGCTTCACGATCTAAGAATATCTTCTGACAGACAGACGACCTTAAACTCATTCCTAGGTTTCTTCCTTAGGGATTCGAATGCTGTGATGAAACACCAGGTTAAAAACCAGCTTTCCCAGGGAAGGGGGGCTCATTTGACTCATGTTTCCGCATAACGGTTGGTCATTGAATACAGGGCATGAGTTCAAACTTGGTAGGAACTTGGAGGCAGGGGCTAAGGCAGAGGTCATGGAAAAGTGTAGTTTAGTGACTTGTTCCTCATCGCTTACCCAGTCTGCATTCTTAGAGAATCCAGTCCATCAACCTAAGGGTGGCACCAGTCACAGTGGGCTGGGCCTTCCCACATCAGTTACTAATTGAGAAAGGCCTCTACAGACTTGTCTACAGGACATAAGATTGACAGTCTGAAGGAAGCATGTTTTCCCCCAGCTGATCATCTCTGCTAGCAAAAGTCTCTAACTTTCATCAAGTTGATTTAGAAATTCATCAGCAAAATAAATTTCTATGGGAATAAAAGACTGAAATTTGCCTGTGTTTAATTTCCAACTGCTTAAAATACCTTGACCCCAAAAGGTAGAATTAAGACAAAATCTTCATTAACATTATACAAGGAAATGAACATACCAATTGAAGGTTATGGGCTACATCCATAGTTAAACATTCTGTTACTAGAACAATACAAGTCAACGCTCACACCTGTTGAGAGGAGCTGCGGGCCGCTTCCCTGCCGCCCCAGCTCCCGGTCACCAGCTAGCTCTAGCTTATGCCCGAAATAATTACACAGAAACGGTATTCATTTAAAGACTGCCTGGCCCGTTATCTGTAGCCTCTTATTGGCTAGCTCTTACATATCGATCTAACCCATTTCTAGTATCCCTGTAACACCACAAGGTGCGCTTACCAGGGAGGATCTTAACCTGCGTCTGGCTGGAGTGGGAGCATCATGGCGACTCTCTGACTCAGCTTCTTTCTCCCCCAATCCTGTTCTGTTTACTCCACCCATCTAAGGGTTGGCCTATCAAATGGGCCTAGGCAGTTTCTTTATTAGTTAACCAATGAAAGCAACAGATAAGATACAAGACCCACCTCCATCATTTCCCCTTTTTCTGTTTAAACAAAAAAGAAAGGCTTTAACTTTAACAGTAAAATTACATATAACAAAACAGTTATCAAGTAAGAATTACAGTTACAATATTTATATCTATTTTATCTCTTATCATAATTAAGGAAAACTATAACTATTTATTCTTCAACTCCATCAAAGACTCCAGAAGGATATAATAATACCTAAGTAAACAGGAAGTCCAAAACTCTAGAAATGACAGAGACATCTCGCTGCCTGGACAGTCATCCAAAGTTCCTCTGTACCGTTGGGGCATCCATCTTTGGCCTACAGGCCCATGGTATCCAGAGACATTTCCATGAAGCAGGAAATTTCAAAGGCAGTTCAGTCACTGTCTGTTGTGTCCTGCAGAATGTCTCGTAGACTCTTTCATGAATCAGGAACCCCGAAAGATCATCTCACCTTTAGGCAAGTTCAGCAGTCCTCTCTCTGCAGATTCTCTGTATCCAGTTTATGCATCAGTCCAGGCAAGAGCAGTTTCTTGCCCAAATGGCTATCAAACTCCATAAGGATCCTCTTCGATGCCCATCTTCCTCTCGAAGTAGATTGGTGCTGCCAGGAGCAGACGTGTCTCATAGTCATAAAAAGCCCTAAGTTATTAAAACATTTAAATGCCATATTCTGCAGTCTTTGAAAGATATGAAAAATGCCTATCTAACTGAAATATATCTCTATATATCTAAAAAATCTAACTAACATGACTACAAGCTTGACTATTTTTGATGATTATCCATTAACAACCTATATTTCTAATTATACATTACATTTTAAATGAACTACACAATCACAATACCTTAGTCAAGAACAGAAATACATATACATATAACAAAATTGACCTTAAAATCCATACCAATGCAAATTATTCATATCTATATCATATCCCCCTTTAAATGTAAAAGAACATTTATAAACAATATTTGGGAACATGGGCGCAGTTTTTTCTCTCCAAACTGCTTCCTGCTGAATGGGGGCGCTGTTAATCATATCTTTTATGGGGTAACCTGTGTGCCAGGTTCATCTCAGTTGGCAGTTGAGTGAAGTAAATTTTTTGAAGATGTTCACAGCAACCTTTCAGGAGGGCGAGGTCTATCATACCAAATCGGAATAGATGCAATCCACAGGGTCACATCCTCTGTGAAGACAAAAGAAGACCCTTTCCAAAGCATCATATCCTTAGACCAAAATTTTGAAATCGTAATACCCTTATATCCATTATGGTTTAGCTTGGCAGCCCATGTAATGAAATGTCTCTCTGTAGTTAGCTCCTTCACAGTCAAAAAATTTAAAGAAAACACAATAATATAAAGAATCCAGACTCTCTGTGAATTTTCCATTTTTACGTGGCTTATTTTTCTTTATTTCTTTTAATCTATAAATATCTGTATTTTGTCTCTTTAAAGACTTTACCCTTTTTTTTAAGGCATTAACTTTATTCTTTCTCTCTCTATATATATATATATTTTTTTCTCTCTCTCAAGCCTACGTACATTCATCCAACATTGTGACCCATTTAGTGGTCTGTGTGAATCTGTTTTATTGTGAATCTGTAATTTTTTTTATTATCCAGGAGCATTTCTTAAAATGTTAAGCAGTTCTTAAAAACTTAAGTTGCACCATGTACAAGTAATATGGTAATGCCTGTGTCCTGCCCAGTCTAAACCTTAACTATGCACTGTTATTACGGTAATTACGGTAGTTCCTGCCTGAGGTCAGCACAGTTCAGCATGGAGCAGCCGCTCCTGCCTCAGAGCCTTTTGGTGCCCCTGAGCTGAGCACAGTTCCAGGCACACAGCAAGTCCACATTGGCGCCAAGCAAGCCTTAGAGCTTTATTTCAAATGCTATATTTAAAAGCTCTGTCTCCCGCCGGAGCCAGACAGAGATCGTAATGGCGGCACAGCCCAGAAAGCCGGCATTTTAAAACAGCCATTTTTTTCCTGCTGTCGAGTTAGGACAATTTCTTTGCGGCAAGCAACCCAGAAACAGCAAAAAGTTGTCTTAAATTCTCTCTTTATCCTTTTTAAACCCTCTCAGGTTTTACGTGGAGTTCATTAGCACGTTGGGTGCCACTTTGTTGAGAGGAGCTGCGGGCCGCTTCCCTGCCGCCCCAGCTCCCGGTCGCCAGCTAGCTCTAGCTTATGCCCGAAATAATTACACAGAAACGGTATTCATTTAAAGACTGCCTGGCCCGTTATCTGTAGCCTCTTATTGGCTAGCTCTTACATATCGATCTAACCCATTTCTAGTATCCCTGTAACACCACGAGGTGCGCTTACCAGGGAGGATCTTAACCTGCGTCTGGCTGGAGTGGGAGCATCATGGCGACTCTCTGACTCAGCTTCTTTCTCCCCCCATCCTGTTCTGTTTACTCCACCCATCTAAGGGTTGGCCTATCAAATGGGCCTAGGCAGTTTCTTTATTAGTTAACCAATGAAAGCAACAGATAAGATACAAGACCCACCTCCATCACACACCCTAGACCAAAACATTCTGTGGGCAAACCACTATCTGGGTGGAATCCAAAGTTATCTCCTTAAGGGAACTGGACCCTTAGCTGTATCCTTAGACTTTTGTTTGAGGTAGGAACATATCTACTTCTTTATTCCTGAAGTACAATGTCTAGCTATTAGACATACCCGTTGACAATAACCTTAAGAGAGCAGAACTCTCTGATATAAATCTAGGTGGGACCTCTGTTTGAAGAAGAAACACAATAACCTTGAAGGAACTAGAGTTAAGTTCCAACTCTCTAATCTTTGGTCAATGTGGGAAAATGCTCATATTTTTGGGCCTCCACATATACCTTAACATTTGCCGGCACCTACAATTGGAAGATTGTAGTCTTAGAGGAAATGTTGAACTCTGAAGTTCTAACATCGAGATATTGAGAATTATGGGAACTTTTAAAGTTGAACTTAGAGCCTTTTGTATTTTGATGTAATTTTGAGTTAATAGAGTCCAGGTACTGTAATGTTTTGGTGGGAATGAGATTGCCCATGATAGGCAGAGGTTTTTGAATACTTGTTCACTGGTTGTTGACCCTATTTGGAGAGGATCTGTGGACTTACAAGAGGAAGTAATCACTAGGTAATAACTTTAGGTGATTTATAGTCCTGTTGCATTTTCAATATTCTTTGTCTGTTTTGTATTTGTAAATGAAGACATTGTCTCTCAGTTTGCTGTTACTTGCCTGCTGATTGCAATCACATCACACTCTCTTATGATGGACTCTGATCTCTCTAGAACCATAGGCCAAAATATATTTTCTTCTTTTCAAGTTAACTTTGGACATTCAAATTTTTATCACAGGAACAGAAAAGTAATTAACGTGCCCATCTTCAGCTGAAAGCCATCCGGCTGGGAATAAGAAGAGTGGAGTGTTGAGTCATTATCTTTATAAAGATGTCTCTTTTCTCCCAGATGCGTTCAAATGCTATGCATTTGAATGTCCAAATTTAAACTGTCCCTTTTAACCACACATTCCTGTAAAAAATAAAAGATGGAAGGACAAAGTAGCTACATGGACACCAGATGTGCAGATGTTTCCTGTCCTTGTTGTGAAAACAGAAAACTCTTCTTAGAGTAGACCCTTTTCCTCTCACAGTGAACTTGAATACAAATCCTGTGTGATAAAACTCAGGGGGAAAAATCTAGAAAAGATTGTGCATGGGGTAGCTCTAGTCCTGTGAAGAAGATTCTTCCACTTTCTCTCTAGAGTCAGACTTGCTGAGTCATAAACTCACAGACTTTCCGCAGCCAATCAGGGGAGGGAAAAGAAAGTAGTGAGAGAGATCTAGAGAGAACTCAGTGAATATTCCATGCATTGTGGGACCGAAGTGACAAATAGTGGTGCTCAAATATTTGTTTGCAGGCAAGAAAGAAGAAAAGGACGTTGGTTGCTGTAAAGCATAGCTAAATTTATACTCTATAACCATGTAGTTATAGTCTATAGGAAACTTCATAACTAAACACACATTTTCAGTAGAGTTTTCCTGTGTAAACTATGTGCTACACTGTGCATAATGACACAGTATGCAAGACGGACTGCTGCTGTATAAATCATTTTGACTTGTATTCAAGATCTGTATATCAAGAATTACAGTGTTTTAATTGTATATACAAAGATTCCTGCTCTTGTAGTCACATACAGTCAGTGCATTAATAATAAAACATATTTCAACTCCCTTCATTATTCAGCATAACAAATCAATATATTCTCCATCATATTGACAGAATGTTTGTTTTTCTAAAATTGAATTGAATAGACTAAGTAGATAAAACATGAAATTGACATGAAATACAAAAGGGAAGACTGAAGAGTGAGATGGTGTATATAAGTCTGGAGGTAGGATTAACAAAAGCAAAGAATGTATGAAACAGTTACGAGACAACTCAGTTATCTGCTTGCTAATTACAATAAAAATTCAAACTCATTGCCTCTGTCTCGGGTTTAAATTTAATAAAAAACTTGCTTAGCTTGAGATTAAAACAGAATGTCTGACCTTTTCTGAAATGATCATAAATATACTTCCAAACTTACAAATGCATTTATATTAAACAGCATTATCAGCTTCATAATTACAATATCAAAAATACTGAAAAATTGTCAACCATGTTGAAAACAACCATCAGAACCAAATAGTCATACAAGATTTATTTCTTCATTTAAACATAAACTATATGGCATTTGTTAGAAACTAACTATAAACACTATTATTAAATATGTTTACTAGGGATCCTTTCAAAACACATTTTGAAAACAATTTATTGTTCATAAATATACCATATTTATTTTATGCCAGTATATCCAAGATTGTATCAACATCAATCAGGTAAAATGGACACTTGGGAAAAATGAAGGCGTCATAGTTTACAAGTCATTTGGATGCAGTCCTTTGAATGCAATCAGCGGGAGAAGTGGAAATGAAAAACTGAAGATAATCAAAAGGAAACCTACGATCTGTCTAAAGATTAATGGAATAGTCCAAGTTACAAAAAAATGGGCAGAAAATGCATCCCACGAGAGCAGATTCCTCTTCCTCAAGAGTTCTTGTCATCATGAAAACATTGCCTCCATTGTTCTACTTTCCCCCATTTTAACATGGGAACCACCTGACACAAATAAAGCAAGGGAATGTGTGCTCAGCGGGAATGATAGGTTACCCTATGTAACTATGGTCTGGAGAACAAAAGATGAATCAGACAACATTCTTCTCTCCATGTAAGTACCACATCAATGAAAAAGTCCACAGAGTGACTACTTTTATTAATCTCGGGCAACCACAATATCATATAAACTGTTAGGATATAAGAGTTTAAAAAGAGGAGAGAAAGGGACAAGAAAATTATACTAAACATACTTAAGATGAATGAACTCTGAAAATGTAAATCTAAAATAAACTAAAATGTGTTGGACTGCCTCCCAAATTTGGAAACGAAAAGAAAAACGATTCTTTAGATTTCTAAAAGTTTCTCAGCTTCAGAAAATATTTTTACTCTAGAATGTATCTAGAAATGGTTCTTCTCCAAACAAACTCCATACCACCACAGGAGAATTATGTGGTTCCCACTCAGCATTGTTCATACATGTCTTTTATTTCCTACAATGATAGATGAACATATTTCTCACCTGCCTATATGATGACTTCTTTTTAAGTGTCCTGCCATTACTGCTAACTCAGCACAATAAAAATTAAAATCTCTTTCTTCTCACATTTCCCACATCTTGTCTTCCTGGAATTACTCTTCAACACTATCTCAGTTCTGTGAGTAGTACTGTAATTTCAATATCAAGATAAAGCCATAAAAATACCCTGACACTTAAATTTTTCTATTCAATAGACAATAAATCTCCAATATATTTTACATCAGTCTTAAGTATTCCCCCATAGATATAACTTGTCAAATAACAATTGTCACGACTCAATAAAATTCAGAAAGAAAAATATTTATACACAACAACAAAATAGTCTTCCTGGTAGATACAATCCTTTAGAATTTATCACTTTTTATTTTATGTGTATAAGTGTTTCTGTGTGACCCACATGCATATCTGGTGTTCACAGAGACAAGAGAAGGGATAAAAATTCTAAGAACTGGGGTAACAGATGTTTGTGAGTCAATGTGTGTGTCCTGGAAATCAAATCCTGCTCCTCTATATAAGAGCAAATGTTCTTAAATGCAATAGGAGAAGTGGGCTGCTTGTTCTTCTCGGCCACCAGGCTAGCTTAACTGCCAAATAATCACACAGAAATTGTATTAATTAAATCACTGCCTGGCCCATTATCTCTAGCCTCTTATTGGCTAACTCTCACATCTTGATTTAACCCATTTCTAATAATCTGTTTGTCACCATGAGATCGTGGCTTATGGGGAAAGATTCAGCCAGCATGTCTGACCTGGTGTCTCCATGACGGCTCTCTCTCTCTCACACTCTGCTTTCTTTATCCCAGAATTCAGTTCTGTCTTCTCTGCCTACCTAAGTTCTGCCCTATCAGGCCAAGCAGTTTCTTTATTATTAACCAATGAAAGCAACACATAAACAGAAGGACCTCGTACACCACTTAAACAGTAAGCCTTCTTTCCCACTAAATTTCAACTTTTAAAACTCACATTACTTCAGTTAAAGCATTACTTATTAAATCACATGTATTCCCTCATCTGCATTCTGTCCTTTATTTACTTTTCCATTTCAATATAGAGCAATTAACTCACATAATGAACTACCAGCAAACCCTTTCTTACACTTGCCAAATTTAGTTTTAAGCATATATGTTCTTGTTTATTTTGCATATCCATCCTATTTTCATTATCCACAAATACTTGATTATCATTACTTCTCTTCCTAGAGTTTGTACATATTTCTATACGACTCAAAATCTAGTCCTCCTTCTAAGGACTCAGATATTAACACAAGACTCTTGGAATTTTGTTGAAACTGTTGGAATTCCTGACAGCTTACTTAGAAACACACACATTACTATCTTTTATCACGATTTCCATGAAAATAATAGTTTGACAACGTATAAGAGGAAGAATAGAATGGTAGGAAATAAAGAAAACCAGCTTTGCAAATGAAATACATGCATGAATCAACCACAATTCCTGAGGCTATATGAAAAAAGTTATTACCAGCAGCATCAGAGAACTGGGACCCAGATTTTCCATTAGGTTCATGGCCTTTGGTCCTGTGGTTGCAATGTCTATGAATAGAGAACACAAAGTAATGCAGCTTGTCCTGTGATTTTTGGAACAAAGAAAGGAGATAGGCCTAACTACAAGAATAACTGCCATGTATAGGATATGCATCAATATTGGTATTAGCACTGAAAAGAGAACAGAGAGGCTTAATACCCAGCAGTCAATGGGTAACCGGTGAAAATCCCATCCTCTGATCCTCTAGGTAAGGCACAGCTTTTAGTAACTCCAATTAGAAGGTTCTAGCAGGGAAGAGCAGCTGAAGGCCAGGACTCAAATTGCTCCCAACACTAATGTCATTTTGCTAAACTCATAGATTTGTTTGTTTCTTTTAAATTTTTTTTTCGGTTGCTGTTGTTTAGCCACTTTCTGAGAATATTTCTACTGTAGGAGGCAGAAAAAAAAATACAGAGATCCACAAACAAACATAATGCAGAGATTGAAATAACTTCAAAAACTCGGTCCTATATGGGTTCTCTCTATCAAATCCTTCCACTCAGGGCTAAGAAAATCCCATGGAAAAAAAAGGGGGGGCGGGGCTGCAGAAGAATATAAGAAGCAAATGGGATAGAAAGCACCAAGAATACAAACCCATCTAAATCAACATGATCAAGCTCATATGAACTCGCAGAGACTGCAGTAGAAGGATCAGGGCCTGCCTGAGTGTGAAACTCTGAGGACAAATTAGAGTTTCCAGTTTAGTGTTTTTTATGGGAATCTGAGTACGTTAAAAAGTGGGTCTCTGCTTCTTGTGCTTTTTCCTGTTTATCCTGATATTTGTATGCCTTGTCCAATTCTTATGTGATAGTTTTTGTTTTTATCTTGTTAACTTTTCTTATATGATTATTCTTTAGAAGCCTTTTTGCTTTCCAATGAGAGAAATAAAGGGAGATAATTTAGATGGGAGAGACAGTTGTGAGGAACTAGAAAGAGTAAATAGAGGTGAAAAACTCTAATCAGGGTATATTATGGAAGAAAAAAATCAATTTTCAATAAAAGAAAAGAGAAAGTAACTACCAAAGAATCAATTCATACTTAAAACAAATTAAAATAGACTGATGACCAAAAAGACCAGGGCTAATGAAATGATTACCTTTACTTTTTTAAAAGGGAAACTTAGATGAACACTTACCTTTGTTGTTAATAAAAGTGTTACAATCAAAACTTAAAAAGCTTTTCTATTTCCCTGGCAATAGATGCCCAATGATCTAAACTCATAACTTGAGCAGTAGACTCAACTTCTGATCTTAGTGACAAGTTTTATTACACAACCTACAAAACAGCACTGTAGATGGGAAATCTACATAAAGCTTTTCTGATACAGTTTCCTTACTTTTTCATCAAACAGTGTATGAAGTTTATGGCCAACCTAATTTCTCATGAAAAGAAAGTAGAGATTTTACTCCTACAAGGGTTTATTTGCTGCAGTTGAACATTAGAAAATTAAAAGGGGACTCTGCTAACAAAATATAATTCATTTCATTCACAAGAAGAATAGACATTAAATGGCATTCAGGTAACAAATATTATGTTTCAAAACTGAAGTAAAATAAGTGACATGCAAAGCATTATAAAATAAAACTGAATAAATATTTTTATTTTTAGCTTACTACATACTATACTTAACGAAAAATATACATAATATTGTCATCATGCTTGTCCTCTTCAAAAACTACACCTTGATTCTCCTCACTGACCTCAAAATACATTATGACAAAATAAATATCTTACTATCTTCTAGACATGGATGCAGGAATTTTTTATATAAGGTTTTATTCTCTTTCATTGTTGCATCCAGATGTCTAGAATTTGGGTGCTGCAAGTATTCATATTTGTATTTCTACCCTCAGTCAATCTTCCATAAAAATATCTTCACTGACTCAATCAAAAATACGAATCATCAATCATCTAACTGATTCTAAATCTCCTCAAGTGGAAAATAAAGATTAACAATCTCTTGTCTATGTGACACTCAAATGCATATTAGTTTCAAGCATAAAATTATGAATGACCTTGCTCAGCAAAACGCTTGATGTATCTCATAATGAAAATTGCATTTTTTACACTTTTAGAAGATGCAATGATCTAGAAAGAAAACTATATAAACAAGATTATCATTTCCCTTGGTTGCCTACCAGAATTAAGATAGCGATACTAAAGATGTCACATATTTTGGATACAAGGTAAAGAGAATTCAAGCTGGAACTGGAGATGTAAAACCAGATTGTGTTTTGTAGTCAGATAGGAGAGTAAAGGAGTCATTGACTTTGCCCAATTTTAATTTTTTTATTCACTATTATATCAATCCACCAAATTTGCTTGACTGTCTGATATAGTAGAGACAACTGTTATGGGAGTAATTCACCTCCCTCTACTTGTTTTGAAGCTTTCCATTCAATAGGAAATCCATTCTTGTTTCCAGAAACCTTGTCACACCTATGGCTCCAGTAATACATGAAGGATCATATTATCATGGTTTTGCTAAATTGATACAGTATAACATTGCTTCTAAATATCTCTTTTTATACGAAAAACAAAACCATAGTCAGAAAAGTACTCTTCGCAGAAGATAGAAGTGAATGTAGAGATGTACAACAGCACAAAATTATGGAAACAAGTGAAAGACAAGTGTTCAGTCATGAGTTAAGACATTTATACCATCCAGTTAATGTTCTGGGAACATTGTGCAAGACAGGACAGACATTAAGATTCTGCAGATCATAAGAAGGGCTATCAAATTCTGTCTTCTAAGTAATGTATGCCCATGGCAATCAGAAACTCACAGTTAGAAATGTAGATGCAATAATAGAAACTTATAAAGAAAATGCAAAGGATGGAAATTCTCCTTGCTTCCTCACCTACTGTATTGTGAACTTCACTGACTTCCCATTCCTCTGTCACGATGCAGTAAACTTTCTAAGACCATATATTTAAAGTACTGTGCTTATTCCCCCTGTGACTTCAGAGTAACTCTGAAGCATAGGCTGCCACTGCACAGAGAGGATCAAGAAGTGAGTGATCACCCACCCAGCTGAACACCACACTCTCTAGTCCTTTGTACCAGGGCAAAACCCAGGGACCCTCCCCCACCTGCCTCAGCTTCTCTAGCAAGCCAGCAGATAAGCTTCCTGCTGGTAGGCTGTTTGAATCCCCCATCATATTGATTGGACCCTGTAAGCTACAAATTTCATGCTACCATGCCTCCAAAGCCTCCTATCTCATCCCTACCCCAACCCCACCTTCATGATCTCAGAGGAACTCTGAAGAACACCTCAAACTCAAGGACAGATATTACCTCAGAGTAAATGGTTGGTAAAAGATTTTCCAATCAAGTGGACCTAAGAAACAAGTGATGTAGCTATCCTAACACTTACCAAAATAGACTTCAAACTAAAATCAATCAGAAGAGATGGAGAAGGACACTTCATACTCATCACAGGAAATATCCATCAAGGTGAAATCTCAATTATGAGCATCTACATATACAAGAACAATCCTATCAAAAGCAATCATGGATTCAATGCATTCCCCATCAAAATCCCAATACAATTCTTCATTGACCTTGAAAGTAGTTAAAGGAGATATTTATACCATTTTAATATATTGACTACATCAAATGTAATTGAATTTTAATGTAACATCATTCATTTAATTGTGGTATGTGAGTAGGCATACCATGTGTTCCCAATACTACATTAATATGCATAAATGCATATGCTTAACAACTACTCACACCTTTCCTGAATATTTTCACTCAAAAATAGACTGTACAACAAAATAAAACCTTTTGCTGACAGTTATCTTCTGTAACCGCTAATGGTTTAATTATACCTTTCTATTTTAATCATATTGATTAATTTTACTTCCTAATTCCTTACAAATGCTGTCTGTCCTCCTACTGTTCCACAATATCTATCATTCATTAATTAGCCAGAAATGAAAAAATGAATTATAAATATTAGCATGTAAATTTAGCTATGTAAACAATTTTTTGAATTGATGTTTTGAACTTCTAATTTTTAAAACAGTATCCATCTTAAATATCACATAGACACATTTACCATAGTATAAGGATAATTATGACGATACCACACAGGCAAAAACATTGCCAATACCATCCTCTCTATGAAGAATAGCATTAAAAAGGTTCAAGATAAATTGGTTTGCCAAATAGCATACTACTTACAATATGCTGAGAGATGATCAAGTCAAGTGGATGCTGTGTCACAATCACCACCACTGGCAGAGGAATCTAAAATATATGACTAGAGGCATAATGATAAATTCTGCATGTGCAGGCCAAAATTTACATTAGTGTAATAAAATTGAAAGCATTCACATAAATCTCCTACCTCAGCATAGCACATTTGTAACAAAGTTAGTGCTGTACTTGAGAACATTGTCTTTGAAAATTCAGTGTCAAGTTGCAGAGAGAGCTAATGGTTTACAGACCCAAATCTGCGTCCTGGAAATTAAATATCTATTATAGAAAAAGTATTTTAATTAAGTTTACATTTTAACAGTTTTATCACTGACAAATGTTACTAAGACTAAATGTAAATCAAAATTCCAACTTTTAAACTTAACTCTTTATCCAACAACAGATGGAAACAGAGGCAGAGACCCACATTGTAGCACTGGACTGAGCTCCCAAGGTCCAGTCAAAGAGTAGAAAGAGTGAGATTATGAGCAAGGAGGTCAAGACCATAAGGAGTTCACCCACTGAGACAGTTTGCCTGAGCTAATGGGAGCTCACCAACTCCAACTGGACTGGGAATGAATGATCATGGAATCAAACTAGTCTTTCTGAATGTGGTTGACAGTTGTGGCAGACTGTGGGGCCAATGACAACAGCACTGGGATTTGTCCCTACTGCATGTACTGGCTTTTTGGGATCCTATTCTCTTTGGATATATACCTTGCTCAACCTAGATGTGGTGGGGAAGGCCCTGGACTTTCCATAGGGCAGGGTGCCTTGTCCTCTCTTACGATTAGAGGGGGATGAAGGCGGGTGTGTGGAGGGAGTGGGAGTGGGGGAGGAGGGGAGGAAGTGCATGCCTAATTGATTTTTGATTAATAGCTTATTTATTACCATTTTCACACCCATCAAGCTTAGCCTTATTCATTTATATTAAGAATAGTGAATGGATAAAAGGAGGGTGGTGGTGGTATTAATATTCCCATTCAAGTCGATAAATTGTCTGATTTCAAAATTCTTTCTAATCTCAAAATTATCTCTACAGAAGTATTGTGTTAATTGATCTTGGAATATACATATCTAATCTGACTACCAAAGCATCTATTTGGAGCAGACATAAAGCATTATAGAAATAAAAAAAAACTGTTCAAATTACAGAGACATTTAATTATGTACTGGGCTTTACCAGTTCATGTGTCTACACTATACCTAAGACTGAGAGGACATGCCAGATGAAGGGGAAAAATGAGTACAAAAGCCAGGAGATCTGAATATCACTTAATGATGGTGTCTTCTATGAGAGGGAGGTGCGTCCATGAAATATGGACAGTATGAGTGCCTAAATGAGACCTGTTCAGCAACAACACCAGCTGACATCCTACATGGAAGAAGAAATTCTCAAAGGGCCCTACCCCTAGACAAGGAGCTCTAAGCAATCATGGCTGCTAAGAGATAGACAACATGTGTATTCCAGGACAAACCCTGATGGGTTATTGCATCCCAAGTGGTCACTTCTAAATTCATTTACATACGAGCAATGGCAAATGGATTCAGGAGTTTGTATATCTGTGAGTATAAAAGAATAATTGAAGTAACGCACTTGAGAAAGACCAAGGAAGACACAAGAAAAGTTGGGAAAGGGGGAAAGATGCATGGAAATGAAACAAAAATACTACTCATCTATAATAATAAATAAATACCTTGCAGCATATAATTCATGTAGCTAATTCATTATTTTGTCTTACAGTCTTATATTTATGATCTGGTTATATTTAAAGCATGATCATGAAAATATGTATATGTATATATGTATTTCTCTATATATTCTTGAACATTTATTTAAAGATCAGTACAGTTAAGGATAGTGAGAGGAATCAGAAGGTAAAGGTACATGATATAAAACTTGATGACCTGAGTTTGAACCCAGGATCCACACGTTGGGAAGTAAGAACAGATACCTGAAAGTTGTCCTCTGACCTCCTTATGAACTCTCTGGTATGTCCAGAAACATGCACACACACACACACACACACTGTTTGTCAATTACATAAATCTATTAAAAATTCTCTTTAAAAGAACGTATATATAGATGCGGTGAATACAAATTTACTTATCCTTCTGCAGTGAAAGCTCAATCTTAAACTACACCTTCTAGAAAAGAAGGCAAAGGTTTCCTAAAGCTTGAATTTTCTTCATCGTTTATATTATAAAATGAATTTGCTTCTATGGACTTGTTTCTAAAGAATTCTTCCAAAAGCAGCACAGATCACTGTACTTTTTGATATTTATATATATGTACAAGCATAAAAGGATAAGAGACATGGAGATTAATAAAACATAAGCACCAACAGGGGGCTCATTTCTTCCACTTTCATGTGGTTGGATTAGGAGCTGTGATATGTCATTTGAAGCATTGTTTGGTGATTATATTTTTTAGCACCATCGCGAAGTGTAACTAACAGAAAGCTCAACATTTCAGTTTCCCGTGCTGTCACACCAGCTTAAAGTCATCAGAGAGCAAATGGTTCGGCAGACTGAGTTAAGTTACTGGCGCTTAGGTCCTTCATGTGGTCTCACATTTTGGTCTTTTATTGCAAACTAAGGCCATTTTTTTTTTCTGAGCATTTCCCACTATACAAGTAATTACTTTGACAGAGCTATTTTTTTTTTTCCTTTGTGTTCCCTAATCTTACTGCTTCTAACTGGTTCGGAGAACTAATTCATAAAAATACCCACAAGGAGCAAATATGAAATAATGACAGATATAAAAAGCAGCAGCATTATGCAATTAAAAATTAGGAATGTAAAGTATGTGTAAGTTTTATGCACACTTATTATAAGCAAAGTTTTCTAGTTGATAAAACTACACTGATGGGTTCTGTCCCAATGCATATCAGCTGTACTGTAGAAATTTAATCACAGTAAGTGAATGGTACCTGTCAAAGCACTTCTCAGGGATTCTGACTAAACAGCAAAAATGGGAACATTAACATAAGAATATTTCATGGTAGAAGTTTTAAATTACGCTGCATGATGGTGGCTTGAGGTTTGAATCCTAGCACTCAATTGCAGAGGCAGGCAGATAAGATCTCTGTGAGTCAGAGGTCAGCCTGGTTGACAGAGACAGGACCAGGACAGTGAGGGCAGTTATACAGTTTTCTGTATTTTATTTATTGTGATTTCTGTGTTATTATTTATATAGTACATTTAAAATAAAAATAAATGCATGCCTAATTGATTTTTGATTAATAGGTTATTTATTACCATTTTCATGCCCATCAAGCTTTAGTCTCATTTATTTATATTTGTGAATAATGAATGGACAAAAGGAGGGTGGTGGTGGTATTAATATTGCTAGTTTTGAAACAGGGTTTCAAGAAATTTAAAAAGTAAAATAAAACGTAAATTATGTGCATATGTAATATACATATATGTTTTGTACATATATGCTTGTCTTCGTTTTTTCTTTTTCTTTTGTGATTATAATACAATTCTCCAATTTCTTCTTTTCTTTTCCTTCCTCCAAACCCTCCTATATACCACCCTTGTTGTCTTTCAAATTCATGCTGTCTATTTCATTATTCGTTCTTGAATAACTTTGTATGTATATACATATATACTTATAAAAATAATATTCTCCATTTGAATTAATTTATTATTTTATTCATATGATATAGTTTGACTATAGTATTCTCCAACCCAAATGCTTTCTGTTCTTTTACACATACCCTACCTTCCATATCCACATCCTTTCTGTATCTCCTTAGAAAACAGTCATCCAAGAAGAATGATGAAATAAAATAGATAAAGTAAAAACAAACAAGACAGAATATGAAAAAGATTACACGCAGAAAGACAGATGCCAAAGGAAAAGCTGAGAATCCCTGTACAAACAGGGAAGTTCTATAAAATCAAAGTTTGTAGCCATTGTGTGTGTGGACATTTGCCTTTTGGATTATTAGCTATATAAGTTTTCTGGTGAAATATATATGATACTTTTGCATAAAACATTATATCATTTATTTCTAATTTATATTTCTGTGCTGTTTTATCCTATTTACCTTTCCTGTGGTTTTCTGAGATAGGATCATACTACAGAGCCCAAAATTTCCTCAAACTTGAGCACTTCCTGCTTTAGGTGGTACACAGACATTGTTCTCCAAGCCAATACAATTATTTTATCAATAAATATAAATCAGATATTATATAGTGTCTCATTTATCATTTATGCCAATTTGTGGTTTGGGGATGTAAGCCAGACAATATCACTGTAGGAAAAATCTTTGTCTTTAGAGTGCTATAATGTGCAGAGTATTTATGTAGTTATTGACTAATATATTTATATCATATACACATTTAAGTAAACTAAATATGCTTATATATTTTAGTCATTTAAATATTCAGTATATAGATTTAACTATAAAGTACTTAACTATTAACTATTAAGTCACTATAGTAAATTTTATGCATTTTCTACAGGCCAAGCTCTATAAAATGTAATATAGTACCTTATATATTCAAATATATTACTGTACTTGAGTACTAGTCCCTGTAAAAATCATACATTGTTGTAAAAAAATGCCTTAGTAGAAATTTGATGCACTGATCTCACAGTCTAGCTTAGTACTCTCTACTCTCGACTCTGCTACACAGCAGTGCAGGCTGGGACTGAGGCTGAATCCTCAGCACCTGAGGTTTAAAGGCCGATAGATAGACTTTGCTTACATGGAAAGGAAGGGGAATAGGGCACAAATTGAAAGCAGAAACTATCCATGAGGAGGCCCTGAATCACACATTAAAATTTCTGTTGTGAATCTAAAGGGGTTTGCCAGTTTTTCTATTTGCAGGATACTGGCCAGCTCATTCTGTAACTGAGGCCAGCTTCAAATTAAATCTGACTTGGTTCAATAAAGGATGCCTTCCCATTGCTTAATTGATTATTGAAGTAAATGTTTTTGGAACTATAAACAAAAAAAATACTTAACAATTTTCCCTCTATGTTCCGTACATAATTTCATGCAGAAATAGTTAGGCATGCCATAAGAAAATAAGAGAGGAGACTAAAAAGGAGAAAAAGAAAAAAAGATGTAACGCTAAAGCTGCCAAAAACAAAGACAAAGAGGAAATTATAAAGGCAGCCAGAAAATAAGGAAGCCACATGGAAAAGCATATTGCCTTCAAAGAATGATTTCCCAGAAGTCAACAACAGAAACCAACAAACACTGGACTCTGTTTTTGAAGTGATGTTTTAGAATTCAATACCCTGTGAAAACATCATTCAGAGATGAGGAAAGGCCATTGTATTCTCGTTAGAAAGAGCAGATCCTTGAAGAAATCATCTTTACATAAAGCTGTGATTCAGAAAAAGACTGCAGCAAGATTGTTGTTTGCTATAAAAGGGTGGCTCAGATAAGTACATTAAGAGAAAATATAAATAAATAAACCTAATGTGGAGCTTTCCTGAAACATGCATACAATGTAATCATGTATTAATTACAAAAATTAACTATATAAAATATCACATGCACACAAGAAACTTAAAGTATCAAGAAATGAAGGTCAGTGAAGTTTTTAAAGAATTTTCAGTCCTACTAGCATCTGAAATGAGGAAACATTCAAATATTTTCACTTTTCTTAAGTCTAGGATGGTTCTTACTATGAATCATGCATTGATAACTAAATACTAGTAAAATACTAAATCAGCGCAAAGGAAAGTGAAAAAATAAGTATGGTGTGTAATAAACAGAGGAAAGGAAATGATAATATACTATGAAATCATGACAAAATAATATATATAACAGACAACTGTGGTAACCAGAGAAGATGCTAATGAACTAATTAATACATACATATTAATTACCATATGTGTGCAAAGTATAAAATGATTCTGTTGTGTTTATAATCAGCATAACTTTAAAGAAAATAGGGTAGACAAGAGAAAACTAAAAGAGACAGACAATCAAAGCATACTTTCCTTATCTTTGTATATTTCAGCTCTCAACATATTTATAAAAATATAAGCCTTCTGATACTGGTCATCTCACTTCTATGTCATGACTTATAAAAAACATCTAGAAATACTTCTTAAAAAATTAAAAAAAAATATTATTCCAAAGAAAAAAGAATGAAAAACATTTTGAAACATTTGCAATTTGATAGAATTGGTCTTGAAATTTGTTTACTTACAGTGATTTATTTTATTTCCTTTCCTTTATTTTTCTGGATGAGAAAAAAATCAACAAAACTCTTAGTTACATTATTTTATTCAGGACTACAGTTCTATGTAATAAATATTATAATTTCATTTGAAATGTTTTTATTTGAAATTGGATTCCAAGGCAATATTGAAATTCTTTTGTAAAGCTCTGCTTAATAAATTACATATATTCACCTAATACAATAGCAAGGGACCTGAAAATATTTAAAGAGAAGAATTACAAAGACAAAACATGTGTGAAGAAACACTCAGTACCTTCATATATTATACTACAAAAAAACCAAAATAATGAGATCTATTTACCTCAACTTGCAGAGCTAATGAGTGAACGCAGTGGTATGGATGAACCTCTTCACTACGGTGGAAGTGAAATTAGTGCAACCCTTACTGAAATGCATAGAGAATCCTTGAAATACTAAAGGTAGAACTGCTGAATTATAGCTGTATAAAGCTATAATACACATCACTGTACTCTTGAAAAAAATCAAAGTACCCTAATCTAGAGTTTTCTGAATACCCATGTTATTTCAAGGCAACTTGATGCAAGACAGAGTCATTTGGGAAGAGGGAAGTTCGACTGAAGAAAAAACCGCATTGTGGATAAACCAGTGGTGCATTTTCTTCATTAATAATTGATGTGTGTGGGGGGGAGCAGATCCTTCTTCAGAGGGCCACAACTTGACTGGTGGTCTGGGTAGCTATAAAAAATATCATAATTAGAAAGTCATGGGGAGCTAGCCAGTTAGAAGAACACCTGTATGTCCCCTGCATCCATTTCTGCCCCCAAGTAAATGCCCTGTTTGAATTCCTGTCCTGACTTCCCTCAGCGATGGAGCAGTCTTAAGGATTATAAACTGAAATAACCCCTTTCCTATCCAAGCTTTTCTTGGCTATTACGTTTGATCACCACACTAGCAACACTAAGTTCATTAAAACGTTCATGATAGATAGCTCATGAATGAGCATACATGATCAGAGAGACGGCATGAAAATGAATATGCTCTATGTATGCTTAGTGGACTATTAAATAGTATTTTGTAATTTTTTATGTGTTTATATCCACAAATGTGTGTGTTTAGTGGGATATTTTTGAAGGCTACCAGGAGACGTCAAATTCCATGAAACTGGACTTGCAGGACTTTGTGAAATATTTTATATGCTTGGTGGCATTTGATTTCAAGTCCTTATGCAGAAATAATTTTACCTTATGAGTCACCCACCTCCTCCAAAATTTAGAATTTTAAGTTAGTTTATACCAAAACTGAAACAAAAATTCCATATATGCAAACTGAAGCAAAAATTCCGTAAGAACAAAGTTTTGTCTAACATTTTTATAATTTCTTCTGTTTATTTGAATAACATTTAGATTAATACTGACTTTAAATTAGCAGGATATAATTAAAATAGATATCATACTTCTTGCAGTTTGTACACTTCTTCATCAAATATGTCTTTTTTAAGCACTGACAAATCTTATTTCAGCCATGTTGTCTTTCCAAGTCCAGCTTCATGAAGATGCTCCTAGATGTGTTGCCCGTCCTCCATTCTCAAAGCTTAGCATTATAACAAGAGCTTAATAAATTGTGTTCATTAACAGTTTTTCAGATGAAAAAATAGGTGTTAATATTTTAGTGTAATATTACTACATAAGTATTTTTAACTTTACCACTTTTTATAAACAAGTTTTTAGTCATGAAAAAATCAAGTAGATATATGGGAATTTATATATGAAATAAAGAAATAAAAATTAAACACATTAGGTACTATAAAACACATTAGTGATATAAAATAAACCAACTGATTATTTAAGTAACATTCATACTAAGCACTGTCATTATCATAATTAGTGAATGCGGTGGTGGTCACAGGATAGAACACTATGAATTAATGTTGAAAAGCAATTCTGTGGAGAAATCTGATAACAGTAATGTCCTCTTCCTTGATTTTCTCTTTCAGTGTCACTTGCTATGTTCCTTAAACTTGTCCATATAGCTAGAAATTCAAGAAAAAATACAGGTTTTATCAAGACCTAGATGTTGTATCATTTTTTAAAACTTTTCAAGAAATGAGTAAAATATTAAGAACATCAAAAATGTAAAGTGATAATATACATTCAGAATAAGAAAAAATGATCAAGGAATTAGACATGTGAACTCTGTCCTCTAGAACCCCTATTGGCAATTTTTCTGAGACTTCCAGTGATGATTCCTAGTAGCAAGATGGCAGCTGTCTTCATCTTGACATCTCTACAACATTATGGCTTTCGGAAGTCACAGGCACTCATGCAAAGGAAGACCTTCACTTTCAGCTTCATTAACTTCACATTAAGTCTGTCTCTGGTCCCCTCTCTAAATCCCAACAGAACACTTTGCTTAACAATGTCAGCAGCCCTTACCAAAACCAGCCTAGAAGTCAAAATTTGAGAAAGGAGGCTAATTAGAGTTATCCGAAGTCTGAACATGACCTGTTTAGCTGTCAAATGTGAAGGAAAAGAAAGTAGATGAGAATGATTATAACCAAGCTTAAGCTCGCAATTAACTCTACAGAGAAAAGAATCATTCATAACAATAGCAACAAGGGAAGGGACAACAAGATAATAGGAAAAAAAAATCAAGTTGAGGCCCATAGAATTTGAAGTGTTCATAGACATATCTACATATAAGTGTAGGAGACATCTGGTTAAACTGATCAGAACTCGAACTAGAGATTTACACTGAGAATTATGGTTTGAGATCAGTGATATGAACATTGATTTCTCTTTCTGTGAAATCATTTAAACACTCTTTAGTTTTAGAACTAAACATGGACTACACTAACTCTCAGCATATCTATGCTTGAAGTGACAGCTCACAGAAACAATTTCAATCAGTCATTAGAGAGTAAGTGGTGTCACCCTTGCATAGCTGGAACAAGAGGAAGGAATCTCCAAGGATGTAAAGCAAAAGGGAAATACTAAATGGTATGAAAACAAAGAGCTCTATTTCCTTCTCATGAAAGACTATTGGGATTTAAGGTGAAGAATCTGGATTCACAAGTGGCATCGCTATGTCTATTCCACTGTAGTATATAGAGAACATGTTTGAGTCTAAATCAGCTTCTGATTAATAAATACTAATACAATGGCTGTGAAGACTCAAAAACACCATCCAAACATAAAATTTATACAGTGAATAGTAGTGTTCTTAGCCATAGGACTGTGAATGTTCAACATATTCAAATAGTAATTTAGACATTCCATAAAGAAAACCCATCTCGATCAAACAGTCTGTTTCCTAGGAATATTTTCACAGATTTATAATTATAATGTTATGCCTGAAAACTTCAAGGTTTTCTTTGCAATTTCTACAGATTTAGGACACTACATATGGTAATATTTCTCGACCTTGCTCTCCAGGTCACTGCTTACTAGAGTGTATCAGTGTGCTATTACTCTGAAAGCTTTGTATTAATGAGTATCAGGGTTATCTATTCATGTAATAGGTTTTAATACAGTCATAACTTCATCTCTAACTTAGAACACTTGCGTTTGTGATTGACTGGTGCTAGGAGCAACATAATATCCATTCCTTACTTCTAGACATGATGTTCAAAGCTAATCAAGATGTGACATATTCAAGTGTTCTGGGTTGCTTGGGAGAAAATTGTCCCTAACTGTTGCAGTAATTTCTCACACCTTCTTAAGAATAGAATTTCATCTCTTCATCATATGCTGTTAACAGCTAAATTTAAGTAGTTTTTTCTTATTTCCATACAATATAATCTGAATACAGTTCCCCTTCCCTCTCCTTCAAGTTCCTTCTGAACTTCCTCCCATATAGATGTATTTCCTTGCTGACTCTCATAAGAAAAAAAAACCCAGCTTTTAAGAGACAACAACAAAACATAGAAAAATATAGTATGATGAGGTAAATTAAAAAATCATCACATCAAAAGTTGGACAAGACAATCCAATAGTTTCTTCTTAGGCTCCTGTAGACAAAGACAAAGCCTCAGACTTCTCTTATATTCTTTTCTTTTATGATGGCTCTAACAGTTTAGAGAAGTAGTGGACAACATTTTGTGGGATTCATCTTTGTGAAAATGTATCTATTTTTCCCATACAGTTAATTATGTCTGATTTCAGGTTTTTAGGATTATAAGGAAAATACAAGAAAAAGAAAAGGAAAGAAAAACACTGGTAACATCATATCCCATTAAGAGTACATGTGCCAACATGCTTTGTGAGCAATGATGTTGAGAATTAACAATGATTTCACTTTGAGGTCTAGTCAGGTTCACTGGTTTTACTCTTTTCTTCCCTAAAATGCTATATTATTTTAAGCTATATTTCATTATTTATGTTTGGACATCTAGGTCTCTGTGCATCTTTGTGTGGCTATGTGTGCATACATAGAGATGCCATGGAGAAAATAAATCAGAGACCCCTGGAGCTGGAATTAAAGTAGCTGTGAATTGACCTAATGGGTGTTGAAAAATCAGTTCCGATCCTCTGCAAGAACAGTATGCTCTCCTAACTGCTGGACTGTCACCCCAGTATGCTAATTCTGTGGAGAAAACATGTCCAACTTATTTGCACTTCTCGAAGAACACATTTAAGTCCCAATTTTATAACATTTATTTTTAATTGGATTGGCACGAGCTGAGGGTCTGCTACAACTGTAGTGAGACAGACATCTGGGAGCTGGGCCTCCTGCTGGCAGCGATGGGATTATCCTGACACCGTAATTGCTTGTTTACACTGATGTATAGTTGTGCCAAGTTATATTCGTACTTTTAATTTTTGATTCTTTTTTAATATATAATTTTATTTTAGATATTATAACATAATTACAACATTTCTTCTTTCTCTTTCCTCTGTCCAAACCCACCAACACATGTCCCCACTCTCTCCTTCGAATTCATGCCCATTTTCTTCAATTGCTATTGCATGCTTGTGTCTATATGCACATATATTTCTAAATATAATCAGTTGAGTCCAAATAATGTTACTTTTATGTATGCTTTCAGGACTGGCCATTTGGTACAGAAGCGAATTGCTGTGCTCGGCTCTGGGAAAGAACACCTTTCCCACTCCAGGTTTTCTGCCACTGCCTATAGTCTATCTGCAGAGTTTCTCATGGGCTTTTCCCTATCCATTTTGGCATACCCACTGCTTTTGTCTCTGTTGTGTGGAATTTAAACCCTGTACACACTATATGGTGATTACACCCATTCCTGTGTCCATCCTTTTTACTCCACTAACTTACCTAACATAATAATTGCATCGTAACTTTGAGTTTGTATTTTTTTTAAAAAATAACCAATTAGTATGTGTGCAAAAAATAACAATAACCACAAAAGTGTTTCTTTCTTTAAAAAAATATCCAATTAACACCTATGTGGGGTCATCCACCTGAACATGGGCAACCTGCAAGTAGTCAGTCCACAACGAAGAGTGGCTCTCCCTACGCCAGTAGCCATCAAGTGCCAGTATTTTGTCAGCAAGTGGTATCAGGTGCCACTCTTCTTTCTATTCAAGAATCATTAATTCTCTTAACAATGTGAGAGCCTAGTGAGGGCATCTGTAACTGCTTGGATTTCAAACATTCCACAAGCATGCAGTACTTACAGACTATTTATTTTTAGCACTCTTCCTGTTCTCAAGCTCTTTTGATCTCTCAATGGTTTCTTTAGCAAGACTTCCTGAGACACATAGGATGAGTGATATAGATGCCCCATTATTTCACCACGCATAGTTTCATAATATTAACACTCTGAAAAGTAATGAATTAACCAGTACTCGCTGCAGTAAGGAAATTCTCTGTCCAAGGTTGAGAGTTCTATGAATTTGAACATAAATGTTTGCAATGGAAATTGACAAAATGGCTATTCAGCAAGGAAGCATCAGTAGGTCTTAACGGAAGGACTTTGGCTTTTCTAGTTCTGGATTTTTATCATGTTTACAGGGCCAAACATGAAATATCCCCTGCCAATCAGGCCTTAAATCCATGAACTGCTAACTACATACAAAATCACCTTCATAGCACAACTGTATGCATCTTGATTTTAAGGTCACTATTGCAGCATTAATGATCAAGGGAAGACCATTGATATCTCTAAGCACCTGTTGATCTAATATCACTTTCCAGAAGTGGGAAAGATAAATTTTAAGCAGAGGGTTTCCTGCTCAGTTCAAGATTGATTCCTCTATATCCCTGACCAACAACTCTACTGGTTATAATTTGTGTCTGGCATTTGGACTTTCACATAGTAACCCATGTTTTCTAGGAGAAAGTCATTTGCCCATGCAGGGTATCTCCATTTAAGCTGTGTTTAAAACTTCTTTAAATAGCATAAAAACTAATGGGATTCCATAAGACTTCTTCTGACATTCTTAGGTTTATTTAATCCATTCCAGTTCCTCCTTCTGATAAGAGCTAAGATTGCAAGAACAAATGGCCTATTACTGCCTTGTCATTTTAAGGTTTACATTCTCCAAAAAAGTTCTTCAGTATATAAAAGTTGATAACTTTTGGTTCTAGAGTGTTTAATAGTATGTCTCTGTTATCATTTTTTATACACATGACTGCTGTCAATGACTTCAAATGTCAATTAGATAAAGAATAGGTATCCAACTAGAATATTATTTTTTAAAAAAACTATTGCTTTGCCAACATATTTGCAATCTCTATTAATAACACGAATCAAATTGCACTCAATAATTTTATGATGAAACATGAAGGAAAGTATAAGTATGTTATTAAGTACAGATTTTTCCAATGCAGTTTATGGTAATATCTGTATTAAATCTGATTTTGACTATTTTATTCATCGAGCCCCCAAACTTCCCTGCAAATAAATATGAGGAAGTTGAGTGTTTACCTCTTTGTGTGCCTTGTTCCTGTTTCTTCTTATTCTCTCTCTCTCTCTCTCTCTCTCTCTCTCTCTCTCTCTCTCTCTCTCTCTCTCCCTCTCATATATAGTTAACATTTATCTCTCTTCTACTACCTGTCAATATCTATTATCTATCTAGTTAGTCAGCTTTCTTCTATATCTCTATCAATATACCTGTCTATCAATCATTATTGCACATGCATCCTTGAACACACACACACACACACAGTCCTTTCTATCAATTGTGTGTTTATATATTTATAATTATGGTAGACAATCTGTAATTCATTCACAGAATTTGCCACCTTTTATCTACAACTTCAATTTAAAAATGGTAATGCAACCTTGTCTTTTATAAAATAAGTAAGCAAAATTAAATATTGTTCCTTTGTAAACATGCTATTGCATTATTAATATAAATACATTAACTTGTGTTCAATAACATTTAGTTGATTCTGGTTTTACAGGGAGTATTTCCTAACTTCTTTTGATTTTTTCTGCATTTGATCAATATCAAATATGAAAGAATATTTTATTTCCCACATCTGAGAGATATAGTATTTGAGCTATATTTTTTCAATAAAGATTCTTGAGTTATATTTTGAGACCATCAATCAAATTTAGGAAGAATACTTTTTTTCTGAGTCACACTGTATTTTTTCCTCAAAGATCCCTCTGTACCAAAGTCTGAAGCATTTATTTTAAGCTTGAATTTACATTTGCATAAAACCATGTTTTTATACTCTCCAAGTTGTATTTGCAAACTTTACTTGATTGTCTTTGCCTCTCTGCCATATTACTGAGACAGAGAATTTGCTATTACCAAACTATACAGGCAATTTACTCAACAAGTGAAGGGATATTTTCAAACAGATTGCTATATTCTGAGTTTCTCAATTTTCATAATATTCTTATACTAAGGTAGCAAGAATTTCAAATAGCTTTCTAAATTTATTCTAAATTACTTGTCAGCAATTTGGAGTTTGAAATATTTCAGAGAAATAAACATATTTTTGTTTTTTATTTAATTATGTATATTGTTTTCAAAGAATAATGAACTAAGGTATGAATCAAAAGGCATCATGTTACCGGTTAGACAGTTCTAAATAAAAAAAAAGTTATTGGAACAATGATATAAATAAATCTTTTAGAAAATAATTCCTACAGTTAGCCTTGAATTGATCTGGAGAGTGTGATTTAAGGGAAGGTGAAGCCATAACATAGGTATATGTATTTATATCTGCATGTGTGTACACACTTTGTAATAATTTACACATTTCTCTTCAAGTTTTAAAAGCTTATATGAAAATGAAACAAAAGCAACAGAAAATTTCACAAAAAATATATTTGTAAAAAAATGCATTCTAGTGTTAAAAGCCTCATTGACCTCCCCCCAACCCCGAGCTTGGAAATAAACTGTACATTAAATTTCTATTCATTGTAAATTTATTACTTAGTGTTTCTCTTTATTAACAGGAAAAAATCTTCTGTCCTTCATTGCATATAAGATATTCCAAATTATAATCCATATTTAATTCCCTAAAAAAGGCATAAAGGTCATAAACATAACAGACTGTAGTTTGCATGGATGCCACTTGAGCCTTGCTTTTATGCATAATAGAGTGTTAGGTTACAGGCATCCTCATTGTTAATAATTAGAATTTATCTTGCTGAGGTCATTATTTGCTTAAACACTCCAGTGACTTCTTGGTACACACTGATAAAAGCCAATGATGTTTTGAGTTAAGATTCCAATGCAATCAGCATGCCTTAACTCACGATTTTAGCCTCCTCAGCCCCACATTCATTCATTATACCCACTCTCACTTAAATTCCTTCTACCCATAAACAAGGTAATTTTAATTCTCTCTCAGTGTCTCAAATTTGGTTTACTTCCCACTAAAGACTGAACTTCCATGTCCTAAATGATACTGCTCATCCTTATTTCCTAAATCTGCAGATCAAATGCTGCTTTGAGGCTGATTAACATCACATGCAGTAACTTAGATAGCCACTATCAATGTTTCCTCTATATTGAAATGGCATGAAATAGTACATTAACTTCATTATCACTGTTATCATATGCTGTCCCAAAAAATGGCTCTAAGTGTCCTAATTCCAAGGTCATTTTTCATTATTTTCTCATGGGTATGCCTTTTAATTAAATAGCACTCGTTAATAAGGGAAACACTCACTCTTACTACTTATCCTAATACAGAGTAAAAATGTTTATAGTTGTTACAGCCTGAAAAATAGTTCTGTCAAAAATCTAATACACACATTTCTAGCCCTACAAAGTCATGTTCCTAGGTTGCCCACTCCACTCCTCTATTGTTGACTTCCACTTCAGTGTGACCCTTCAAATTACATGCTACCCTCCTTGCCCAGGTTATATATATGACTGAAAAGAAATTTATGGCGATATCAGTCATGTGATGGGAAGTCAGCCCCATAACTATATCTACAAGTGGTTCACCTTTGTTGGCTAATTGAATAAAACTCAAGTTAAGTAACTATTTTGAAAATTTATTAATTTATCAACTACAAACACACACATACACACACATCCATAGAAATCAAACTGCAGGAATAAAATTTCATCTGTATTCTTGACTTTTGCATTTATGTGAATTTCAAAAATGCACATAAAATTTTTACAAGCACCTGTGCTTCAGTATGAAATACCAAAAATAACTTAGCCTGTTGATGAGCAGGGTTTACAATCTTTGAAAATACAAAAGCACAAAAGATTAATGTGGCAGGCTTAGTTTCTAGAACAATCTTTCAAAAATGACCATATTTAATACTGAGAATTTGAGAATATGGGTGATATTATTACCATGATTTTGTTAATATATAATATTACGTTTCCATGTAATAACTGACTACAAAATAATGGAACTAGCTTGGATAGATCCTTTAAGTAACATGAAGGCAAGAACAATTATTTGCATTGTAAAAGAAAAGTGAAGTTCATGAAAGGTCTGAGGAAACACTTCTTAATTTAAAGACAGAAGAAGGTAACATTCCAAGGATATAGATAAAGTCTCAAAATAAACAATGAATGCAGCCAGTTCTATTCAGGCTCTAAATTGCATATAGATATATTAAGTCAGCACATCAACTCCTTTAGAAGCAGACTTTCCCCTCAGTCTTTAAGAGGAAAAGCCTATCCTATTAAGCCTGTTGAGAGTACTAAGTCAAATCTGCTCGACCTTCTAGTTTAGAGAACACTAAGGCTGTCAGGTGACTTTAAGTGCTTAAGTGTACTACAGTTTGTAATATAGTGAAAATAAAACTGATATGATATGATCTTCGGAGGGAAACATTTGAAAGAACACGCAAAGCAGATGAAAAGGAGAAGATAAATCAGTACCTTAATAAATTCAGCTTGTTAGAAGTAGAAGCTAGCTGAAAGAGTATCCTGGAGCAATTCTTACCATTTTTACTTTGGATCATGTAGAATCTTTGAACTTTTAGCAGACCACACCCTCATTACTGCATCATTAGAATTCAGAAAATGTTTCCCCTTTCTCAAGAAACTAATATTAATATATTAATCATTTGGATAAGGAGGAATCTTGACTTCTAGGGGTATTATAGTTTAAATAAAATTTAAAGACCCCTTGAAATGTGGAAAATAGTAAGAGGAAACAAGTGAGAATTTCAAAGAAGTAGAACTTGAAAGATATTATGAGGGAGGAATGGGTCATTATTAATGGGAGAAATCAGGGTTAAATGGGATAGACTAGGAGGACAGAAGAAGAAAGAATTGTGAGGGTGAATAACTAACTCTAAAGACCACTTTAAAAATCATATGAAAGCCTAATGCTGTAAAATTTCTTAACTACACACACATACACAGATAGACACACAGACGGATTGATTAATTCACCAAATCTAATATTTCTATGCTGCATCCCAGAAAAATAAAATACAGCAAATATCAAAATATAAGAGGTAAAACTAGTGATATAAAACTTATAATAGAGATATAAAATTAATGTAAAACACCATCATCCTACTCAAGAAGAAAAGACTATAATAGCTAAGACAACAAAAGTACAAAGTAAAACATAGTAACTGTTTTGAGACCCAATAATTTTATCTATTTATACATTAATAGAAGTATGTACAATATTTAATACATTTCAATTTTTATATTACTTGCAATTTAAACTTATATAAAAATAAACTGGATAGTGGTGGCTTATGCCTTTAATCCCAGCACTCCTGAGGCAGAGAAGGAAGATCTATGTGAGTTCAAAGCCAGCCTGGTCTACAAGAGCTATTTCGAGGACAGGCTCCAGAACTACAGAAAAACTCGTCTTGAACCCTCCTCCCAAAAACCCAAAATATTAAACTATGTATTAAATAAGATTGATTTCTTATGAATTCATCTATATTGCTGTGTATCTATGCTTACCATGCAGGAACTAAAGTTTCTCAATGTGATTGTCAGGTGAACATAAACATGTATACATTAAGAAAGGAAAGATTCTTCAAGAACAAAGTTTTTATAAAGTGAAAGCAGGTGCATTTGTAAAAAGGTACTCTTGGAGGAAAACATTTTTGATAGAAATGAAGATGAAAGGTTATAACTCTACTCCAGACAAAAATGTTTAAAGTAGGAGCTTTAAACCTCTACTTATTGGGAAATTTTTATAAAGCTCACTGAGTAAGGTAGTAACTTTCAAAAAAAAAGTGTTTAAAATGGTTTCAGATGCAAGCCTATTTCTAGTTGTTCATGGAATAACATTTTAAAATTTAAAAAAATAGTCATTGAAAGAAAGGAAGGTCAAATTTTGGATCAGATTACTTTACACTAGTTCAAAGAATGTCTCTCCTTTATAAGTTAAGTGAAGTAATTAAGTTATTTTATTTGACAGCTTGACCTTCCTGGATTTTAAAATTAACTTTGTGTTTCTTTAAACCTCACAAATCACTAAAAAACAGGAATTATTATCAGATATTTACATATAAAACAAGGTACTGTAGGATTGCTTAATTTGAAGTGAAAGAAAAGAGATTGTCAATATACCTATGGAGGCAGCAATACAGTGGTGAAATGTCAAAAACACCTTTGCTGAGAGTTGTTTTCCTACTTCAAAGAGGAACACTCAATTTCTACCTCTTGTTAGAGCGCATTCCTAAATAAAACCTGAAAAAAAAAGTCTTTCGAGGTTTTTCAGTGCTCTCTGCTTGCTTTTTCAGATTAACAGTTATGAAGTATAAACACAAATGAAGTTAGTACAATAACATATGTGCCCATGGCAGGAAATAATAAACTCTCCCAATATTTTTCATGTCCAACTTCCCTTTCTTCTCTTACTGTACACTTAAAGTCATTAGACTGTTAGACTTTCTGGACTGCCAAAGAAGTACACAAATATATTCCTGTGCCAACACATGCCCAAAAAGACATTATAATAGCAAATGCCTGATGGGAAAAAAATTGCAGTTAGAAAACCACTTACTGAAGCACAATTAATCAAAACCCAGAGACAGAAATGGGGCTTCAACCTGAAGGTCAGAAAAGTAATGCAGCTTTTACTTACCTCTATCTCAGTCCGAAATGGTGACCCTGCCTCCAGGAATCGCAGAATGAGACAGGAGGAGCTGTCTCCTCCTGTTTTATAATCCTCTAGTTCTGGGATTACAGGCGTGCTCCACTACCACCCAGTTTCTATGGCAAGCTAATGTGGCTACTAGGATTAAAGGTATGTGTCACTATTGCTTGCTCTGTTAGGCTGGCCAGTGTGGCTGTTTTACTTTCCCGATTCTCAGGCAAGCTTTATTAAAATGAATTATTTATTACAAATGAAATGCCACTACAACTTCCAACATCACTCTTTCTGCTACATTTACCTAACAACTGTATAGAAATCTTACACTGTTTCATTGTTGTTTTTATTTCACTTTTATTATAGGACCTGATTAGGTAAGTATTGATTCACTTTCACAATCCAATTTAATGTTTACTATCACATAGTCGCAGAAGACAAGCTGTCCTGTATCCTACTTCAGATTAATAATTTTAGCATGTGAACTATGATATGAGCAACATTATTCACATCCTTAAATCTGATGAAATTAAATACCACTTTTGGTTTTATGCTGAATAAATCTCCTGGTCATTTTAGTGTTCTTTGTTGTGTCAACTTGTCCATAATCTTATTTCTGTTACCTTCTTGTATCTGAATCTTACTTAAGCCCAAAGCTGTTGGACACACTGATGAGTTTACTGCAAAATCACAGAAGTCTCTCTCTCTCTCCCCGACTATATGTCTGTGTTTCTGTTCTGTTCTGGTCTCCTACTTGACTTATGTCTCTCTCAACTATCACATGTCTTTGCATCCTGCTGAATATGTGTCTGCCTTTTCTCTGGTCTCTCTTATTTTTTTTCTCTATAGAAAGATTCATAATCTATGAAAAAACACTTTTTTACTGTATTGGAAAGGTTAGTCTTGCTCTCTTGCAAGATTTGATAATATTTTATATAGAGCCTACAGTGTCAATAAGATAAATGTCCTGATGACAGTTATAACTATGCCTTTAGAATGCTATGAAATACATGGCTTTTGGGACACTTATAAAATCTTGAGAGACTCCCTCATATTCTAACATTTGAACTTCTCTCTATCCTTCTCCACTTCTTCCATTCAGCCAATAGGAACTCTTCCCCCTTTTATTGACAAACTATAGCCTAATACTCCTATGTAAGTTCACTAAAATTATCCTCAAGTGTATTGAGTTTAAGAATAAAAAAAATTAAAAGAAGATAAAGAAGCCCAACTTAATAATGTGGAAATCTGGGGACTCTGTCCAGCTTTGGGGATTTTCAGAAATGATTGCCCTTGAAACGAATCAAAAAGCATCCAAAACAGTTACTACTTTCAAATAGTCTAATACTAGAATTGTGCTGAAATCCACCTGTGGTATATTTCTTTGTGTATACACAAATGAGCTCACTGTTGGCTGTTCAACATGCAATTAGGCACCGAGAATATGGGAACTGCTGTTTCAAGACAGGAAAATGGCCTAGTGACCTCAAATAGTTCCTTTATTAGGCGTAATGAAGAAGATAGATAGAATCAAAGAATAAAACAAAAGAAGGAATGCTAAAATTAGATCACGTGTTTCAGTGTACCTGTCTACTTAAATGCATTAATACAGACATGCATATATTTATGTGTGTTTGCCTACTATATCTGTTATCTAGTTTATCAAGAGTTGAGCAAGAGAGAGAACCTTGCAGCTGAGAAATACTCTTTGTGTAGTAGTGTTTGCCACAAGTGTTAGACTTCTCTGTTAACCTTAGGGAGACGCCGTGAAGCAGAGCTGCTAGTGTTCGCTGTTTTCACGGCAACTAAGTAAGAGCCTTGGAATAACTTCCTTGTGTTCTTTTTTTATTATTATTTTTTTTATTGAAAAAAAAATCCCTGCTTCCTCCCAGCCTCCCATTTCCCTTCCCCTCCTCCCGCCCCTCTCCCCCTTCCCCCCCACTCCTCTCCCCCTCCCTCTCCAGTCTGAAGAGCAGTCAGGGTTCCCTGCCCTGTGGAAAGTCCAGGGTCTTCTCCCCTCCATCCAGGTCATCAACATTCCCATATTCTAAAATAATCTCTTAAAAATACAATACAAGAAATGCTTATAATACTTAAAAATACTTATTGTTGTATAATAAATAACTAGTACCTTTATTATCTGTAGGAATAGATTTGTGGTATTTTTTCTTCATTAAGGACAATTGAAAATCTTTTTTTTTATTGAGAAAAAGAAAAAGAAAAAAAAAAGTTTCCGCCTCCTCCCAACCTCCCATTTCCCTCCCCCTCCTCCCACCCTTCTCCCCCTCCTCCCACTCCTTTTTTCCCCCCTCCCTCTCCAGTCTGAAGAGCAGTCAGGGTTCCCTGCCCTGTGGAAAGTCCAGGGTCTTCTCCCCTCCATCCAGGTCTAGGAAGGTGAACATCCAAACTGGCTAGGCTCCCACAAAGCCAGAACATGAAGTAGGAACAAAACCCCATGCCATTGTCCTTGGTTTCTCATCAGCCCTTATTGTCCGCCATGTTTGGAGAGTCAGGTTTTATCCCATGCTTTTTCAGTCACAGTCCAGCTGGCCTTGGTGAGCTCCCAATAGATCATCCCCACTGTCTCGGTGGATGGGCGCACCTCTCGTGGTACTGACTTCCATGTGAACAATCTAAATAGACCTGTTAGTCGCGAAGAATTAGAAGCGGTTATCAAAAACCTCCCTACCAAAAAAAGCCCAGGACCAGATGGTTTCAATGCGGAATTCTACCAGAACTTCCAAGAAGACCTAATACCTATACTCCTTAATGTATTTCACAACATAGAAACAGAAGAATCATTGCCAAATTCCTTTTATGAAGCTACAGTTACTCTGATACCAAAACCGCACAAAGACTCAACCAAGAAAGAGAATTATAGGCCAATCTCACTCATGAACATCGATGCAAAAATCCTCAACAAAATACTGGCAAACCGAATCCAAGAACACATTAGAAAAATCCTTCCTTGTGTTCTTAAAGCTACATTTTGGGGCCCTTTCTACAGTATTAGACTCTTTTTTGCTTGCTTATGCTAGGTCTGCACCTATGTATGTGTGACAGTCACTTTTGCAAGGCTTCTGTGCCTGGCTTGTGGCATTTGGAGACAGGGTGCTGGTTCCACGGATCTTTTTAGTTCGTCAGAACTTCTCACCTGCTTGCGCAGGCTAGGATCAGACTAAGAAGAGCTGCAGCTGAGCTTTTCTTCACAGTATGGCCACAACAAACAAATGGTAGCCAAACATTTATGCGGCCAATACCCCTGCAAATCCAGGAATCAAGACTCAACTGGCTATAATTTGCTGCTGTAGGAATTCCTACAGCCAGTAGCCTTTATGGTACCCGCACACTTGGGCGTGGCGTTTTACACTATATATGCCTATGTAAAGCACATGTTCAGCCTCTCTTCTGGATACGAGTTTTGGTTGCTGCTCACCATTCGAACAGAGGACTGTGATTCGTGAGTCTACCCCTAAATAAATAACCCTCTATTATATTCAATTCTGAGCTAGTGTGGGATTTCTTTTAAGCGTCTGTCTTCAATTTTCCTGTGAGTACTCAGCTTCTAGGGTGTAAATCAGACCTTCACAGCTTTTGTTTAGGAGCAGGCATAGGCTTCGAATCACTAATGCTGCCACTCGCACTGTAGACTAGACTGGCCTCGAACTCACAGACATCTGCCTGCCTCTGCCTCACAAGTGCGGTGATTAAAGGTGTACGCCATCACTGCCTAGCGCAATTACTTTTTGATTTGTTATCCAACTGAAAAGGCGACCACCTTCGCTAAAGTCTCTAAGTGTTACTGAGCAGTCCTGCCCTCCCAGACTGTAGGAACCAGGTGATTGGAGATATTTCTGCCTACCTTCAGGATCTAAAAGTCCATGTTTGGAAGAACAGTTGAGAGCAATATCTGTACAACCTGAAAGTAGAGTTAACCTGGCTGCGGGAAAACTGAGTTCAAGAATGTCCAAAGCTGAGGCACCCACCATGTTCTTGGAAGACATACTGCCTCTCAGCCACTGCTGGGCCCTGCAGTCACAGAGCTGAGTTCTGAATTGGTAGGAAAAGATCCAGCTGAAACTTATCATACTATGTGTGGTCACAGGGTAAGCAAGGAGGAACCAGAGTTGGCAGTTTGGGTATGTATCCCTCGGATGTATTCACCATTCTCTGAAAAATCAGGCAGAGCATCTACTCTGTATGTGGCAAATAGCACTACACTCTTCCCCCACCAGCCACTGGGTTATTTTTTTTAATAAATTGTTCCCCGTTGTAATTGACAATTACTGCTTATGAAGGAAAATCTGGTGATTTTTAAGAATCAATCTGTCCACCAAATGATAACACTGTTAATCTTGATGTTATGTTTCTCTATATATCTTTGTGCATAGACTTCGATGTGTTTACATAGTTGTTACCATAGTTTACATACACTTTATGTTTCTTTTATTCTTAACATAAACTTTTTTGGCCATGTTACCAGTCTTAATTTTATGGCTTAGAGAAAGAGAGAGAGAGAGAGAGAGAGAGAGAGAGAGAGAGAGAGAGAGAGAGAGAGAGAGAAGAAAATAGATCCTGTGCTAAAAGAAAAAACAAAAAAAGGTGACACTCCAGAAGAATATAAATGAGTAAATAAGATATTAAATTTGTTTCATGAAGGCTTGAATAGATGCCATTTTCTGAGACACTTCTGGCTGGGAAAGTCAAACTCAATGCTGGTAGACAGTGAAAATGACTTGGATTTTTGTTCTTGCACTGCATTGGACTGTCTTCCTGAATGAAAATATTTAGTATAAGAGCTTAATTTTAAAAAAGGGGAAAAGAGTACATTTAGTAAAATAGATTATAAGGAGTCTTGATAAAAATGAAGAAGAAATGTTAAGACATTTGATTTAAAGAGGAAAAAGGAGCTTACTGTGTTATTTCTACTGCCAAAAGGAACATTAACTAAACTGAATCATTATAGAAGAATGATGGAGTCTGTGGTAAAGACATTCAATGGTTTTTATTACAGGGAAAAAAATTTAGTGATGAATATTAAAATTTAGCCAGGGAAAAGTTGTCATGCTTTAAAATATTTGAAGAATGTTGAAAATGAAAATTATTTTCAAGCTGACCTGTAATCTTAAATTCTGGATGTATTTCAAACATTATATTAAGAAGAATGCTATGATCTGTGGTCTCAACAACTATGGTGGTTAGCTATATTCTCAATCATGGGCATGAATTCTCCCCTATTAAATCTCCAATAAAATAAATGCTTGTTAACCCTAAGACACAGGTCCTACTCCTGAAGTCTTGGCTATATCTTGTCATTGTGTTTGTTGTTGTGATTCACAATCCTTAAAAACAGGTAGAACTATCATCTTATTTGATTTTTTGGTAGCACCTTCAGATTTCATGAGAGCTATTCCGCAGAGCCAGCTCAGTTCCCCTTGATCTCATATAGTCCTGTCTGAAAATTCATAACTTCGTTCAAGTCCTACAAGGTTTCCATGTACAAATTGCCACGTTTCTAAATCAGTATAATTCCCAAATTCATCTATCCTCTAGGCCACAGATAAGTATACCTTTTATCCTCATCAAAAAGCTTTCTTTTGTAGAATGTGGAGAACATTAGAGAAAGTAATATTTAGTCAAAGTGAGAGGGCAACAGACCATGGTGTGTGTATAGCCAATTTATATATCTCCAGAAAGCCCTACATTTAAGATTCCTAGAACATCAGGTAACACAACAAAAGTAGGTTAAATAGAGAAGATTAGAATGTTTTTTGAAAGTGTTTTCTATACATTACAGGGAGCTGTACCCCAAACTCATAACAATAAGGCCATCTAAACTAGACCTGCATAATGATAACACCAACTGAGAAGTGGAGGAAATCTCAGACACTCCTCATTTTTATGAAGAGCTGTAAGTAATAAATGGCTGATAAGAGAGGGAGAATAAGTGTTCTCTACTCTCAAGCCAAGGTGTTTAGTCCTAATCACTATACATATAAACAATAAATATACTTGAGACATTATATTTTTGAATACAAATGAATATGTATTTATATACATAATAATAATAATAATAAATAATATGAGGTCATGAATTTCAGAGAGGAAGAGTGTAGTATGAAGAGAGGCTGCTTGTTGGTTCCCAGCCGATTAGCCACAAAATAATCACACATAAACTGTATTAATTAAATCACTGCTTGGGCCATTATCTTACCTTCTTATTGGCTAACACTTACATATTAATTTAACCCATTGTTGTTTATTGGCTGAAGCATTTCTAGGGTTCACAGAAACATCTTGGGGGTGGGTCTTGTTCAATCAAGCCACATTAGTTTGGAAGGAACCCACAGGTTCTCTTCCTCTGTGTAAACAAAAGTAGAACCTCTTTTCCAAACCAACTTATCCTTAGAACCAAATTTTGAAGTCAAGAAATCTTTAAGGTATGTATGTTGGTTTAGCTTAGCAGCCCATATAATAAAATGTCTCTCTGTACTTTGCTCATTCATAGTCAAAAAATTCAAAGAATACACAATAGCATACATAATCCAGACTCTCTGTGCATAATACATCTTTACATTGCTTATTTTTTCTTACTCTATTAATCTATGTCTGTCTGTACTTTGTCTTTTAGTTTTAAGATGATTTATTTCCTTTTATAACTGTCTATATTATTTTTCTTCTCTCCCAAGCCTTTTGACATTTATCTAACACTGAGACCTAATTAGGGATCTATATCTGTCTGAATTTGCCTTTATTGCTATTTTAATTATTTTCTGACCAGAAGTGCCTTTTTTTTAATTCTAAGCAGGCATGACTAGGACCAACTCTGCCCTAACTGTTGGCTCCACCCACTCCAACATTGCCTTTGAGACTGCCAGGTGGGAGCCATCATTACCACCTCAACTCTGGGAAACTCTGTGCAGCATATAAACCCTTATTTATCTGAGTAAAGCTTAAATTTGCCATGCAGCACACTGTGCAGCCTGGAAATGTCTCTGTGTATGGTGGCAGGAATTTGCCATGCTCTCTTGCCTGTGAACTCCTAGAAAACCTGATCCCGCCATCTGCCCAGGCAGTGGTTACTGAGCCAGTGGTATGGTCTCTGCTACTTTCCTCCAATGCTGAGCGGGCATATAAGCATCCGGACATGAAGTGGGTGGCAGACATCAATCCCCCAAAAGAGCCAGAATTGTTTCTGTAACTAACATGAATCAGGAAGCATTCCATTAAAGAAACTGAGCAGTTCTTGCCACTAAAGCTGAGTCAGGAAACTTCATAAAGGAGTCACGTCCTGCGCCATCAAACAGAGCAAAAAGCTGTGTTAAAGTTTTTTTCTTTTTCTTTTTTTGGGTGTGTGTGTGACTAAAATTCCTTTTTAAGCTCCCTCAGGTTTTTAAGTGGACTTAGTTTACCACATTGGGGGCCAATTTGTTGGTGGAGGCTGCTTGTTTGTTTCTTTGCCACTCAGACTTTGAAATAATCACATATAAATCTGTATTATTTGCAAAACTGTTTTGTCAATAGCTTAAATGTATTTTTTAGCTAACTCTTACATCTTAAATTAATCCATTTCTATTAATCTATGTATCATCACATGTGGTGAGTGTGTCTGTGTCTGTCTCCTGAGGGTGACTACATGGCTTCCCTCTGACTCTGCCTACTCTCTCTATATATCTCTTTCAGCTTGGCTTTACTCTGTTAAGCCATCGGCCGAAAGCAGCTTCTTTATTAACCAATGGAATAAAACATATCACAGCAGACATAATCTCCCACATCAAATAACTGTCATATTATTTCATAAACTGTGGTATATAAATATTGTACATAACCTTCTAGAGTGTTAAATAGTTTTGCTGCAAGACATATGCTTATCTTCAACCTCTAAATTCTATTTTATTTGGAAATAAACTATTTACAAATATGATAAGTCAGTCAATAAGAAATTGCACTTGAGAATGGGACTGAACAGTGACAATGTAATCATTATAAAGTAAATATGAACAGAAATATGTAAATTGAATTCTATTTCCATATATAAGCAGAGATTACAGTTATGATACATGAGGGAAATTATCACCAGGTATTGGAGCACTAGCAATTCTCTAGTCTAAATAGAGAGCACAGTATTGAACATATCTCATGGAGAAAATATATTTTCTATACCTTTTTTTGTAAATTGCCTAGATATGGTATTAAATGTTGAATGATACTGAAACAATTCTCTTTAAAATGGAATGTTGCTTTAGAATATGGAAAAAGATTGGAGTTGACACACTCTGATGTACTAGACAGTAATTATGGTCAGTTTAAAAAATAAGTATGTAGGAATTGAAATGCCATATCACTGGGTCTTTATTTGTGAAAGGCACATACCATTTGATAGTTCTATTAGCAAATTTCAATATTGTTATGTGAATAATATTGCTGAAATATTAAAGGTGCTTCCTATAAAAATTGAAAAGAAATGAGAAACAAGTTATTGAGAAACTGAAAATAGAATCATCTGTGCAAGTAATGGAAATTTTGATTGAATTATTCTATATGATAAACTATCAGAAAACAAAGCTTATTCCATGCAACACACTGGAGTAGTGACATGTTGAAGACACAGATTGACTTTTCCTAGATGCTGTAAGTATTTCACCTTGGCTTCTCAACTAGGCCAGCTGGACGGTGACTGAAAAAGCATCGGATAAAATCTGACTCTCTGAACATGGCGAACAATGAGGGCTGATGAGAAGCCAAGGACATTGACACGGGGTTTTGATCCTACTTCATGTTCTGGCTTTGTGGGAGCCTAGCCAGTTTGGATGTTCACCTTCCTAGACCTGGATGGAGAAGAGAAGACCCTGGACTTTCCATAGGGCAGGGAACCCTGACTGCTCTTCAGACTGGAAAGGGAGGGGGAGAGGAGTGGGGGGAAGGGGGAGAGGGGCGGGAGGAGGGAGAGGGAAATGGGAGGCTGGGAAGAAGCAGGGATTTTTTTTTCAAAAAAAAAAATGAGCCAAGTCTTTCTTTTCCACTAAAATCCTCCAAAAAAAAAAAAGTATATCTTTTCTCTGTCTTCTTCTGAGGTCACATTCCCCAAGAAGGGTTATGTGCAGTGTTGTAGGTTGGATTCTGAAGATTACCCTAACCTCCACTAAAGCCTCTCAAAGTTTGATTTCAGATATGTAGTCACTAGTTCAGTGAAAGAATGACTCTGACTGTCTTATGCTATGAGTTTTAGTACTTTAGAATATTAGCATGTTAGACTACATTTATCTCTTATATCAGAGATGGAGGGCAACCACCTATGTAGTGTATTATAAATGAGTCAATCCTTCTTTGTACTATTCACATTTCCGCTGTCTCACATGAGTGGTAATTGTTTTCATCTAAAACATCCATTGTCTAAATCTGCAGATACAAATTTATGCTTTCTTGTGAAGCTTCACTATTTCCACTACTTTGGAAGATTGTTCTTACTTCATCTTTGCTCTTTCCTACAAGTCCAGTTGTTTTTTTTTTCTGAAATTAAACACTGATTATTGAAGTGCTAACAGGTAAGTGATATAAATTAAAGTGTCACCTGCTGGTTTTAAAGAAAGCAAGCCTAGCATGTTGGTATCTGAAACTAATGGGTGAACTGAGGAAAAAGGGCCATAGGAGATCTGCTAAGAGCCCTGGGAATGAAGGAATAGAGAAAGAAGATGTGGCAACAGGTAATCTGTAACGAATTTGGAGATAAGACTAGAATTAGGATTGGAGGATGGGAAGGGGGTAAAAATTTCGTTTCTCTGGCTGCAGTGGCCAGAATAATTCCAGGTAGAGACTGCCTCGAGTCTCGTGAGCAAGGAAAAGGGCCATATTTAACTGTTTATATTTAATTAATTAGTTTTCTTTGCAAATATTATATGCAAATATCATGGTAGGTTATATCTCAATAGTAATCAATAAATTGAAAATGAAAGCTGAGTTGTTCATTTCCCATACCAAATTTTCTGTAAGCAAGAAAAGGCAAATGAAGCTATAAAAGAATAAATCTAATTTAATTTAGTGAATTCTTTTTTTTTTTTTTGGTTTTTCGAGACAGGGTTTCTCTGTGGTTTTTTGGAGCCTATCCTAGAACTAGGTCTTGTAGACCAGACTGGTCTCAAACTCACAGAGATCCTCCTGCCTCTGCCTCCTGAGTGCTGGGATTAAAGGCATGCGCCACCACCTAATACCAGTGTAGTTTTATGAGTAGCTGTTCATGTAATAAGTTTTGGCAAATATTTGAAGATTTTACTAATTTTAGTGTAGGCAAACAATACAAAGTATAAAATACAGATTTTGATGGCTAGTAAAACCTAAAAAAATTAGTCCTATGAAAAATAGAATGCAAAAAAATCTGATTTCAGTTTTCCTTTTGCTATAATTCAAGAATAAGATACATAAAATCATTCAGGTTGTAATTCATTACTAGTTATTTTCAAAGACCATTATACCATAATCTATTTTAAGATATCTCAAATATTATTATCTTACTTGAACTGCAAAAATTTATCTAGTTTTCTTTATATGCACCATCAGACACATGTTAAATTTATGACTTTGAAGATTACTTATATTGATGATAAAAGTGGTGTTTTTTACTTGCTGTGGTTCATCATTGTTTTCCAATAACTTTGGTATTTCTAATTATAGAATTAATATTTAAATATTGTTTCTTATAGGTATAATTTCAAATCAGTATAGACAAATAAAATAATATTGACATACGTTAAAATTAAAATAATAATAAAATAAGATAGTCATTTGTTGACCGAGTTTTCTGTCCTGCCTTGTTCCTGCAATTGCTAAGTCCCATAGAAATTACACAGAGGCCTACATTAGTTATAAACTGATTGGCCCATTAGCTCAGGCTTCTTATTAACTCTTATAGCTTACATTAGCCCATTATTCTTATCTATGTTAGCCATATGGCTTGGTACTTTTGTCAGTGAGGCAGTTGCATCTTGCTTGTTCTGTGGCCAGGTCACAACTGCAGAGCAGAACTTCCTTCTTCCCAGAATTCTCCTATTCTCATTGACCTGCCTCTACTTCCTGACTGGCTACTGGCCAATCAGCATTTATTTAAATAATTGACAGAATACAGATCATCGTCCCACACCACTTCCTTTCTTTAAAAAAAAAAAAAAAAAAAACGAACAAACAAGAACTCTGAATCTAATATCCTTTGTTTAGCTTTTCTCCTGACCATGAGCCATAACAACTTGTAATCAACATTATAAACAAAGGAAATATCCATAGTCCAATTTTGGGGATGTGGGTGTAGTTTTCAAGGCAGTTGTTGATCATAAAAATGTGTTTCATATTCTTGTTACAATATAGCATGATGTATATTTTCAACTTCTCCCATAAATATAGCCATAAAATTGATATTGTCTGCTGTTTCTGAACAGAAAACACATGCACAGCATCAGAGACTTGGCTGTGAAACTTGCTTGCATTAGTTGCTTCAATATATGCCTTCTGTCAGCTCAATGGCTAAACAGAATAAATTTCTGTGACCATGTGTCAAAGATGGCAGTATCCCAGTATGAAATGATTCTTAATTTCTAAATCACCAGCTCAAAGACAGTGAAAAACAGTCCAGAAAAACTGTTATGGACATTATGTGCCAGAGAAGCAAATTTTTTTAGTCATAAACCTGGTGTTTATTTCATCTTCCATAATTACTCAATTATGTCACCTCGTGGATATTGTGTGCTTTTTATCTGGCGAGTAGAGACTATTTCTCATATATCCTTATCTTATAAGTTTTCTGAAAATTGCAAATAAAAATTTGATATTTTAAAATATCTTAAGACAAAATGAAGAAAATAAATCTAATTAGTGTTGATCTTGCATCATAAAAATTAAACATTTTTAGAATGTGCATACTAGTCTCCTTTGGCTTTTTAGTACTATTTAATTAAAGAGTTTAAACTATTTAACTTTCAAGGTAGTAATAGTTCATGTCAGATGAATCTTCAGTCTCTTTTGATTTTCATTTTTACTGAAGCACCTTTCAGTTGTCGACACATTTTCCTAACCCCTCCTCCCTGAATTGTTATGGCAGGGTATCTTTGGCTAACTCTTAATAAACTTATGTGGAAATGAGTAGATTATTTTGACAAATAATAATTTTCATATCCTTAAAAGGAACAATAATGTAAATCATTAGATTTAATTGATTCAAATAGTAAAAATATAGATTTAAATAGCAGAAAATAATGAATTTTGTCAAAAATGAATTGCACTTATCTATTTTAACTATTCTTGTTGGTGGTGGTGGTTTTCTGGCACACGGTTTCTCTGTGTAACAGCTTTGGCTGTCCTGGAACTCTCTTTGTTGACTAAGCTAACATCAGACACACAGAGATCCACCTGCCTCCGCATCCTAAGGTGCTTGGAGTAAAGGTGTGTGCCACCCCATTGAACTTACTTCAACATTATCTATTGAACAGAATTTGTATTTTATACACATATACATTTTGTAATATTTAAATCATTTTTAGCATATCTCTGATCAGTATTTCTATTTCTTATTGTAAAATATTTAAACATCTATCTTTCAGTATTATGAAATATTTGCTGAATAAATTATTAGTAAATCCATCTAAGTGGAATGCCTCTTTTTTTTTGCAGCAAGAATGACTATTTGTTAAAACCAGATGTATTGTGAGTGAAACTCCATGAATGAATACTTTCTTAGGAAATGCAAGCACTTGGGTTTTAGGCACAGCAAAATAATAAAAAAGTAAAAATGTTTGTAAATAAATAGATTAGGTGATGCTGGTAGATGATGTAAAGAGGAATCCTCAGGTGGTATTGGATAAAATAAAATAGCTAATCCATTGTGTACCATTATCAAGTTTCCAAAGTTGTAAGAGAACTATAATCCAAGTGTGTCAAAACTAAGTCAAAAGAAATAATAAAAAATTGATGCCACAATTAAAAAAGAAAGAAAGGTCCTTTATATTGTAGTTTAGACAAAAATATATATAAATGTGATTTCTCTCCTTATATCTTTTTTTCTTTTGTCTGTTCTGTTATCTGTGAACTATGTTCTGTGGTTGTGTGTCTCTGATATACCTTTGCCCCAACTAAGACTTTCTTCTCTATTTAGTGAACATCACACAAAAAAATAGGTATAGAAATGGAATGATAATTTCTTTTCTATAGAAATATTTAACATACTTTTATTAGAGAAGTTACTAAACTGATACTAACTGATGCAAAACAGAACTCACAAAACCACAGATACTTTCAGTCTGCAGTCACATGTTTCCAAAATGAGTTATGGATAGTGGTGTTCTTTAAAGTTTCTTTGAAATTTCAGGAGCTTTAAAGGATAAAGAAAAATGATATTAAAATGAAATGTATATCTTAGGTTATAAAATCTGATTATATGGGAAGCTCAAAACGTAGTAATGTTGGTTATATCGTATGCTAAAAGACAAGTTAAACTAAAATAGTCTAAATACCCAATAGTGAAACCATGAGTTAATAGCTAAAATGGCCTCAAGGTATATTATAACTTGATTCCACGGCTAGGCAACAGTTCGTTTTCTAAGACAGGAAGTATTTCTAAAATAAGCAAACTCCACAGGAAGTCAAATAATATATTGGAGAGACACTTAACTTTGCAGGTGATTTATTTACTTGAAGTTAAAAATGCCTTATAAAATGAATGCCAAATGTCTTTCTCTAATACTGTATATAAAATTATAACTCTTCCAATCTAATTCTTACTCTATTTTTAAAGTGTATCTGACAGAAAAACAGGATAAATTTATTTAACTGAATCATATTTTTCAATGATTTATATCCTGTCTTGAAAATGTCTATCTATTTAAAATTCATAAGACTTTTTCCTTGCTTTCTTCATTAAGATCTCACTAATATTTCCCAAGGTTCTGATCATTTTCCAAAATCTGTTCTCCCCTATAAGTACAATGCTTAAATTGTTTTACTTACTGTTAATATTTATCTATGTCATGTCATAAATATGAAAATTCCCCCCACAAAATATATATAGTTGGCTACCATAATTGTTCTAAAATTATCTTTTTTTAAATTTTAAATTTCCAGAAGTTTTAAAATTATTCACTATGTAATAATTTTACTATTAATAGTATGTTTTATAACCCATAGTAGACCTCTGACTTCCATACCCCTAATTACTGTCTATTCAGCACAAATGATATTAAATATAGTGCTGTCTTTATTAGTCAGGCTTTATATGGTATACACACACATACTCAAATAGAGATCTTTTCCTTCCAAAATTGTTTAGATAATTTATAACCTTTCTAAGCAAATAAAAAGTCAGAAGGTCCATTATAAAAATGAAAACAAATAATACAAATATTATTTTTAAGATTATATTTAATCATGTATTTAATCGTGAAAATAATTGATATTTTTATAGTTGTTATTATTAATAATATTGTTTTGCATCCTGACAACAATTTCCCTTCCCTCTCTCTTCCCAGTATCCGCACAACATTGCCTCATGCACTCTACATCTGTTTCTCTTCATAAAAGCACAAGCCTCCTATGGATAGCAACCAAACATGGTATATCAAGTTGCAGCAAGACTAGACACCCTCCCCTATATTAAGGGTAGAAAATGGAAGCCATTATTAAGAATAGGATCCCAAAACCCAGAAAAAGAGTCAGAGACAGACCTGCTGACTCTTTTAAGAGTCCCACAAGAAAATAAGCTACACATCAGTAGAATATGTGCAGAGATTACATAGGTCAGTCCCCTGCAGTCCCTCTGGTTGTTGATTTGGTCTCTGTGGGCCCTCATGAGCCCAGATTAGTTGAGTCTGTGATTTTTCTTGTGGTGTCCTTGACCCCTCTGCTTCCTATAATTCCTCCTCCCTTTCTTCCACAGTATTCATCAAGAACCACCTAATGTTTGGCTGTAGGTTTGTTTTCATCTGTTTCTATATGTTTGCATCAGTTGCTGGATGAAAGCGTCAATGGTGACAATCAGGCTAGACAATGATCTATGAGTATAGCAGAGTAACATTAGAAATCATTTCATTGACTTCTTTGTTTTCCTCCCTTCCTCTTCCTCTCCCTCCTTCCCTACCTCCCTCAGTCCATCTCTCTCTCCCTCTCTTTCTTATTTTCTATTTTCTTTGTCAGTCATGTTTGGTTTTATCCTGAGTCTCTGGGCTATCCGACCTCTGGGTCCTAGTCCTCCAGGCAGTATCAAGGGTTGTCTCACTCTTATAGTATGGGTAGAAAATCTGAACAAGTAATTGCTTGGCCACTCTCAAAATTTATGCATTCACTTTTTTTCAGCACATCTTGTAGGCAGGACAAATTGTACATCCAAGTTTTTATGGCCTGGTTGGAGTCCCAATCCATCTATTGAAAGTCCTACCTGACTACAGTAGATTTCCAATTCAGGTTTCACATCCTCTGTTTCTCAGAGACTTTAGTGCAGTCATGCTTATAGATTCCTGGAAGTTTCCCCTGCACTAAATTTTGATCTTGTCCTTGAGATGTCCTCCCCACTGCAATTTGTCTCACCCACTACTTTCTCTCCTTCCACCCTCCCTCCACCTGATTCCTCTTTTTCCTATCTCCTTTTCCCACTTTCCCACCACACATTCTACTCATCTACACAAGATGTTTATTCTATTTACCCAAGTGTCCACGCGCTTGAGTAGTCCTTGTTTAGCTTCTCCGGATCTATGAAATATACCTTGTTTGTCTGTCTGTGTCTTGGTTACCTTTCTCATGATGATTTTCCTAATTTGATCCATATCCTTGAGTTCCTCACCTGCAACTTTCTCCATCAGGTACGTTACTGATCGTTAACCTCACTTCTCCACAAGTTACTTTCTTTTCTTCTTTTTTTAAGAACCTTGTGATAGTATTAACTCAGTTGAGTTAAATAACCAAAGTTTGACACTTAATGAAACCAGTATTTCAGATTAAATTTCTGTTTTAGTTTTCAAATAGATCATCTAACATAGGTTTGAGTTGCATAATTATCAGCTTTTAATCCCCAAGATGAATGACAGCTATAAAAACTGAAGTACATTAAAATATTAATTGTGATCAAAATAAACACCAAGATCCAGATTATATTTGATTTGCTTCTGCAATTACATATATACTTTAATGTTTCCTGTTTTCTAAAGAAGTTTTCTTTCTTTAGCCCTGGGGATGGAAACATGGCCTCAGCCTGCTAGGCAGCAACTTTTCTTTTAGCTATAGTCTTGCTCTCTCAATATAAGAATAATCGTGAATTTATTCCAAAATAAAAGAAAGGAAAACGATGTTTCTATTCTAGAACCACACTGAGGCTTTTTCCTTCCCAAGACTTAAAGTCTTGTCTCACAACATTATAAGATCAAATTGCACAGTGTATGTGAATGAAGGAGCCAGTTGCCACCAAACAAACAAACAAACACTCATCAGCTATGTTCTGTTGTCCAACCTGCTTTGCTCCCTGCTCCCATTTCTCTTTTCTAAGTATCCTGTAAGTCTTTATGGACTGGACTTCTAGTCTCTGAAAATGCTCTGTCTGTGTCTTCCTAATGGGGACAGTCATTCAAGTTTCAGGACTGAGTTTGATGTCATCTGTTCTAAGATACTGCAAGTGTCTTTACTATCTCACAGAATATGCTGAATCTTATTTATCACAGTGTTAATTCTGTTTTAGGAAAATCTTCAGCTTATGATTCTGTTCTTAACATTGCAGTGTGAATATCTTATTGAGGAAATAAAAATTTACCTGTCTTTATCATGAATTCCACAAAGATAAACAGCTATCGTTAGGAAGTGAAATTCATGATCTCGGTAATCTTTTTGTTATTTACCTAACATTATCTCTTTAAAATTATACTAAAAATCTTGCAGACCTCCATGAAAGACATGCCATAAAAATGGAAACTGTACCTCTGTCACAACACTAATACTTTCCTGAAAATAGTACCATATCATCTTTCCCATATTATTATTATTCACTTTGTCTATGGACAATAACTTTTCTAGTCAATAAATATCCATAGTGTAATGGGCATTCAAACTCTGTGGATATGAAATGTTAAGCCTATCTATATTCTGTGTTCATAGCATATACTTACTCTGGATAATAGGTAGGGTAAGAATAAAATATAATGTGGACTCATCTGTGAAAAATCATCTTTTCTATATAAATGATAATGTGGCCGTCACAACTTTTTGCAGTTGGAAAGCCAACATAACAATTTCATGTCTCTTTAGTATGAAAATAGGGAAGCATTATTTCCAGGGCAAAATTTAGACTTAGCAAAACATATAACACATTCTAGACAGTGGTTTTCCACAATGCAATCTTACATAAAAATTTTTTGAGTGAGAATATATTCCACAGAGTACATAAATAAAATGTACCTCTATATGGACAATCATAACAAAATCAGTCACTGGAAAGAGAGTCGCACATACTAATGAGCGTGGATTAGACTGAGACTTTTAAACAGATTTTCTGTGTTATTTCAATCAGTGATCTGAAGACATTATTTTAGCTCACTGAGAAATTTAGGAAGGGAGTGACACTTTTTCCTTTTTAAATAAATCCTTGTATGACATGAAGCATCCACTAAGTAAAGAATTGAAAGAAACTAAAGTAATACTATTAAAAGAGTTCATAAATTTATATTACAATCTTCTTAGTATTTATTGCATTATTATACTGTATAATTTACAATAAAAATATTTTTAAGTGCCCTAAAGTGAGATCCTCAATGTTTGTTAAAGTAACAGCAATAATAGTCTTTTATGCTTTCACAGTATAGATTATTCAAAATTAGCATATTTTAACAATTGCTTACTTTTGCATTTAAGTCATAATTGATAATATACACTTATATTAAGTGTGAGTCTCTGTATTTGTTTTCATCTGATGCAGGTGGATGCTTCTCTGATGATATTTATGAAAGGTGTTGCTCTGAGTTTAGCTGAGTATCATTAGGAGTCATTTTTAAATTACAGTTTTTAAGATCAGTAATATTTAAAGTTATCCTTGGGCTCTGAACTATCTGGTCTCTTGTTCTTTGTCACCCAAGTAGTGTTGGGTAAGGGTTCCATGTTATGAAATGGGCCTTAAGACATTGGTTGGCCACTCCTCCAAGTTTTGTGCCATAATTGCCCTTACATAATTTGTAGGCAGGACAGCATTGCAGATAAAACCTAAAGAAACTAGATTGGTGTTTCTGGTTTTGTAGTCTGTAGAATACATTCCTGCACTAAAGAGACAAGAACTAAAAGATAAAAGTTCCATGTTGGCACCAGCTCACCTCTTCATGTTCAATGAGTGGTGTGAGTATTGCCTTCAGCAATGGGACTTTTTGTTGTTGTTGTTGTTAGTTTGTGAATATCAACCTTTTGTCTGACAACTGTGAGGTATTTGGAGATTTCCATGAAGCTCCTTTGCCAAAAGTTCAATTGTATGTAACTCACTCCCAGTATGGGGAATTTTATTTGGTGATAAGAGATGGGTAGTCAGGATCTGCCCTTCTCATTATTTGGAAACTTCATCTGAGTTTGATTGTTTCAGTGTATCACAATTTATTTATTCATGATTCTTTTGAGGGTCATTTTGGTTGTTTCCAATTTGTGGATGTTAAGAATAAACTCTCAATTAATGTGTTTGAGCAATTGTCCTTGTGGTAGGATAAAGTGTGTTTTGTGTATATGCCTAAAGCAGTATAGCTGAATCATGAGGTAGATTGATTCCCATCTTCCTGAAAATTCACTACATTGATTTGCTTAGTGACTGTACAAGTTTGCACTCCCACTATAAATGCATGAATTTTCTCCCTATTCCCCATCCATGTTGGCAAGAACTGTCACTCATGTTATTGATCTTAACCATGCTGACCATGTAACATTGAATCTCAATTTACAGCAATCATTCTAGCAGTTTAGTGATTGAAGACAGAACTGTCAACTATGAAATCTGTTAAGAAGTCATTTTTTTCTGAATGACAATCAGGGCTTAGTACTTCTTAATTGTCCTTGGTGTATCCTGGAAGTGGACAAGACTTAAGACACATTTTAGAACTAAAATGTAGAAAAATTTTAGGTGGATTTTCAACATTTGTATCTAATTTCTACAGAATAAATCAATGCCAAATATCTCAATAATCAGTATACTAATATTCATTTCAGTTTTCTATATAATATGTAAACAAAGAATTTGTCAAGGCAGGTGGCACCCTTGGAGACTGCTTATTGATTATCAAAGATCAGTCAATAGCTTAATCTTATATTTAGCTGTTTGTTATAACTTAAATCAAGCCATGTATATTAATTTATGTGTCACCCCAAGGCTTCTTTACTTCATCTATGCACTTTTTATGATTCTTCTTCCAAGTCTGGCTGGTGACTCCTCAGACTCTGCCCTTTTTCCCAGCATTTACTCTGCCCTGCAACCCTGCCTAGCTTCTGGCCATTTATCTTTTTTATTAATCCAATCCCAGTAACATATATTCACACAGTAGAAAGAAATATTCCACACTCATATTTCATTAAATAAACTCTGATATGTAGCTGTTTCAGAGTTTATTTTACTTAATGAAGAATTCATGGCTTTTGTAGAGCCCCAGACAATACTATAATTGCATTATAATTTCCCTAAAATTAAGCCATATTGCTCAGTTTCTCCTTTTATATTTATTATTCAGATTTAATTAATTTTTAGGTAGAGAACTGTACTGTAGCATTGGAATGCTTAATGCTGGAAATGATTTGTTTGGGATAAATAAAATGGTTTACGTGTAACAAATTATTTGAATTTTTCAAATAAATTGCTGATTTCAATAGACCTAACTTGTTAACATGAATTGCAAAACATATAAGGAGATACCACATATTTATTCTATGTCTGACTTTGTGCTAATATTGAAAAGTGTTTGTGAAAAGTGATTTTGCTCTAGGTATTCTTTGGGCACAACTATCGTAATTTTATTTTTATTTTAGTTGGATCTGTGCTTTTGTGCAGTTAATTTGTAAATATTTGCCTTACCAAATTAAGTAGATTTGTAAGTATCAATAAGTTGTATAATATTTATTGAAAATAAAGCTGAAGGTGAGAGGAGAGCAGGATGACACGTGGTGTAATCTCAGCTATCTGCGTGTAGAGATACTTGGGAAGGAGATTTTCAACTACCATGATTACATAATGAGATCAGGCCAAACTCAGCTATTAAATATTATCTCAGAAACAAACAAAGAAACAAAACAATAAAAATGGCAGCCATGGGTAGTTCATACAGGCTTCTAGTTTCAGTTACTTCAGGTACTGAAAGAAAGATATTGGTAAATGCAGGGTCTTTATGGCTTGCAAGGCAAACTTGCACCTACCCTGGATACTTCAGTGAATATACTCTATCAAGTGAGTGATTGAAAAAAAGAGAGGATCAGGAGAAAAAAGGAAGAATAGGAGGCTTTGAAAATAGAAAAAATGGAGAAAAGAATAAATGAAAAGAAGAATATATATATATATATACATATATATATCAGGGTAAAATGTTTGCCTAACATGCATAAGAGCCCAGGGCTCAATATCCAAAAGAAAACTGAACAAAGCAAAAAACTTTTAAAACAAAAAGATTTTAAACTATTCATAACAAATACTTCCTATCCTATAGTGGAATACACACAAAAATTAAAACTATTACACAAAATAAATGTTCTGTTAGGAAGTAGGGATCTATGGACAATTGCAAGTTTCTGGCAGAGAGAACAACATTTCTCTTTAAGTGCCTCTTGAAAGTCTGCCATTCATTAGTATGATGGAGCACAACCAAGCCTATATGGGTCTTAAAAATTGGTCATTATTGGATAGAAACAAAAGAAAACCTCTCAAAGGTTTCATGTACATATATGTTTGTGTGTATATGTCTAAAGTATATTATATATTCTAAATATATATAAAACATGAGTTGCCATTGTTTAAAGAACTGAGTATATTACTTTTAAATATCTAAGCAGAGCTTTGAGATTGATATTTTTATAGCCAAAAAAGAGTGGAATTTGGGGGTTTTCATTGACACAAAAATTAGAATTTGGACTGTATAGCATATTCTATACTAATAATAACAAAGGTGGTAGATGATTTGTCAAGAATTTAGTAAATGCAAATATGTACTTGTATACAAGTCTTTCCCACAAGAGCAATCTCTATCAACTAATATAAGAGAGGAAATTGCTAACCAGCTTAGATTAAAAAAAAAACAAACAGTCCAATGCAAAAAAGAAGCATTTTTTTCTTAAACACATGGGTTTTTAATCAGTACTAGCATTAGCAGGGACCTAGGCTCATTTGAAGCATTAAATTGAAGTTCCAGCTCCGTGAATTTAGAAGCCACTAACAATGTTAAATTTCTTATTATTTTTGTTCAGAGACAAAGGATGAATATAACGTCTGGCAGGAATTTCTTCTTTTTGAAATAAATATGGGTGAATTGTCTCTAATAGAACTGTTCACCGTAGAAAACAGAATGTTGCTGAGTTCACAGAACCATTCAGAACTGCCTATCAGGAACATAAAATATCACTCTAGAAAAAATGCCATTTTAATGTAGCATAAAATAGTACAATTTAATCTCTAAGCAGGCATGACACTGAAGGGAAGCCAGCAGAGTTATTCTCCTCTATTCAGTTAATAATCTCTGTGATATTTACTTTTATTGTGGAATTGTTATTTTATATACAAACTGACTCATTACAAACATTGCTCTTTGTTTTCCAACAAAGTAAACAGCATTACCTTAGATTAAAAAGAAACGTGTTTGTTGTTCAACCTTTTCTACACATTCAAATATTAAATGATGACTATGTAACATTTGGTAAAGCCAGCCAGAGGAAAAGCTTTGAGTCAGATTATAATGGGAGGCTGCTTGTTTATTTCCCCGCCGCCCAGACTGAGTAATCACACAGAAACTATATTAATTAATTACAACTCTGTTTGGCCAACAGCTCAGGCATATTTCTAGCTAGCTCGTATACCTCAAATTAATCCATTTCTATTATTTTGTATTTTTACTACAATGTCGAAGCCTACCAGTAAAGCTCCAGCATCCTTCTCCTTTGGCAGCTATATGACATCACCTTGACTCCTTTTACTTCTCTTTACATCTCTATTCAGATTGCCCAAATGGCTTTACTCTGCTAAGCCATTGGTCAAAACAGTTTTATTCATTAACCAGTGAAAGCAGCACATATGTTCAACATATGGAAGAACATTCCTCACCATCAGATTAATATTTCAAATGTTAAAAGGGGTACATAGTTATCCAGAGTCCGAAACCAAGTTTATAAGATAGGGATATATTTACTAAAATATTGTTCTTTTTATACTATATTTTCTGTGCATTTTAAAAGCAATCAAATCAAAACACTAAAATGCTCTTTACAAAATGGCTGTGGATCTCTTATCTGCCCATCACCTGCAAGAGAAAGCCTGATGACTGGGCAAGGTACCATTGATGACAATAGCAGACTATCTGAAGAAAACCACAAAGAATTATTTCATTGACTTTCTTTTTCCTGCCAGTCAAATTTGGTTCTTCTGTTCTTTGATCCATCCAGTTTCCAGTTCCTGGCCATCTAAGAAGTATTGGGCATCGGCTCCATCCTGTGACTTGGGCCTCTAGTTAGACCAGTCATTGCTTGGCTACTCCCACAAGCTAGAGACACTATTACTTGCCCCAGGAGATCTTATAGGCAGGATGGGTTGTGGGTCCAAAGTTTTGTTTCTGGCTTTGCGTTACACTCCACCACTGGATGACTTGTGCAATTACAAAAGATTGCCAGTTCAGGCTCTGTTTCCATTACTAGGGTTCCTCACTAGGTTATAGGAGTTTCCACTGCACTAGGTTTCCATATAGCCTCCTAAATTTCCCCTATTCTAGTCATCTCTCCCTAGTCTCTTCCTCTGTTTTTTCTCCATCACCTGAGCTTTCCTTTTCTCATCCCCATCAACCAAAATTTATTCTATCTTCCTTTCCCAGCAAGATCCATGAGTTTACCCTGGAGCCCTGCTTCTTAATTAGCATCACAGTGTCTTTGAATTGTACCGTAATTATCCTTTATTTAACAGCTAATATTCACTTATTATTTATTCTTTGTGTTTTTCACATATCAGAAGTCCAGATCTCATTAGTCTCCCTGTCCCTTCTTATCCACCCTGTGTCTTTGCAATGCCACTGCCCCAAATAAAATAAAACTTAAGGGAAAAAGGGCAATAAGAGAGAATTAAAAGGGAGAGAGAAAGGAAAGGAAAAGCTATAGTATGACACTGTGAGTCACACAATATAACCTTTCGTTCATATTGCTTTACTTTGAGGAGCTGCTTGTTCATTGCAATGTGTCATTGGTCTTGTTTGAGGCCTCTGGTTTCTGCTACACCATTAACACTGGATCCCGACTGAGACTCATTTTGCACATCCTGTTGTCCTGTATTGTGGAGATCCTGCCGCTTTGAATCTGCAAAACATTCCCCTGAATGTTCTCCAGAAAATCATAGATGGGGTGGATTGGATGTTGGGTTGGACCAACTCAAAGTCGTGGTTCTAGACCCGGGTTTTATAGAGTTCTTCAATGCCCCAGCTTTTCCCTGTCCTCAACACGAGAATGAGCTCTCTGGCATTGCTCCTGCTACTTCACTCTATGCAACAAGGAACAAGAGGCAGACCTACTTTCCTGCTTTCCTGCCCCCAAGACCAGCTCACCCACAGCTACAACACCAGGGCCAGCTCTATGATGCCCAGGTGAGGTATGGGAGCCTTTCCTGAGCGCTGGTAATATCCACATTGAGTATATGACATATTTGTGAAAGAAAATATTTTCAGTAAATATTTTCCCCATTATTCTGCAATCTACAGATATCTTTCTATTAGAACATAATTCAATAATTAAGAATGATGCTTATTATTATATAGTCAAATCTTTCAAGGACATTTGTAGAGAATTGAGCCTTGTAAGAAAATGCTAGTGCTCCTACTGCAGGAAAGGACTAGGGTATTTCTTGGTCATAATATTAAAACTCATGTCTGTCTTCAGAGCAAAACTAGGCCTACACAAAAGTTATTACATAGAATTCAAATGTCGACATCTAACTTCTCTGATTGAATGCATGGCAATGTGAATGTAAATATGTATAGGACCTATTTGCCACTGTACTGCAAGGGGAGGGCAGAGGAATAGTCTATCCCATCCTGTGTCCCTATCAGATGTGATAAGGCTTTTTCTACCTTGACCTCCAGGGGCTCATGTTCATATCAGTGAAACTTATCAAGCTAAATATTTTCTTTCTGATCTGCTAGTGAATGCTGTCATGTACACAGAAGGTGAAGAGAGAAGGCAGACAACTCTGTGTTTCAGTCTGAAAATTAAAGATCATCGTTAGAGTCAGAAGTTTGAGTATGAGAAAGCATAGCAGAGACTTCTCTAATGGTACAATTTCCTGTCTCTTCTCTAAGTAGACAGAGAACTGTTTCACCATGCCATTGTAATGGCAATCCCAGGGACCAGTCATGTCCACTGTGACTAGAGTTATTGATACATGAGGAGAAGGCAATAACGACTCTGTCTCACAAACCTAAATCCTCAGAACAGGTGTGGATTGAAGGCTGGAGGCTCCCTGAAAGATTATTTGTATGATTCTTGCAAGGTCAGTCAGAGTTTGTGAAAAGTCTGTTGGTTTTAGATTATACCCACACAATATGAAAACCAAGTAACCCAAGAGTCTAATAAAATCTAGATCATTTTTTTCTATCATGAATAATAACTCTGACTAAAGAGTCTAATAAAATCTAGTTCATTTTTTTCTATCATGAATAATAACTCTAAGTATTAAATTTGAAAAAAATAAATCTTTGCAGGGCAGAATAAGTCACATAGAAAAAGAGCCCAGTTCTCTTTAGACATTATTATCATTAACTTTTAAATTGAATAAATTGAGAATTAGTAGGAATAAAAAGTCAATTATTGATTATTTGTAGAAAAACACAAGGTATATTTGAGGTGTTTAGTCTTTATGCTACTAATTTAAAGTAATGGTTGCATATTGTAGACAGTCTAATGCAACAGCAGAAATGACAGGAAAATGTGTACTTTAAGACTGGTTATTTATATAACAATTAGTTGAAATTTTTGTTCAGTTTTACCTTTTTATGGAATTTCCAGCTCATTTTACACCATGGTAATAAAAACCACAAAATCAGGTATGAAAGTGAATTCATAGAAACATAATGAATTGCATCAAAAACTATTTGAAACCATAGTTATTACCAAGACATTATTGAAAATAAGCGACTCTCCTTTCAACAACAAAAACTGCTAGGGAAAAAAAAAACAAAAAACATCAGCCTTGTAGTTAATTCTGGTAATATGCCTCCATAATAAAAGGTAGACTAATAAATTTTGTAAGGCACTGGTACTGAAGTTTTCTTTTGTATGTTGTTTCCATCTTAACTACATAGGAAATATCACCAGATATGCAAAGACTGATGTAAATCACTTTTGAAAAGCATGGCATACATGAACATACGTTGCAAATTTTTAGGTTCTTTAAAATTAGAATGTTTCAATGATAACCAGCTTTGTTTAAAAGCTGATGATTGTACACTTTAAGTCTGTGCATCAGTGGGCTTTATGGCATTACTGACTGAGTGGACTGAGTATTCAGTAACTCCAGCAAAAGAACAGGGGAGGCATATAAGCATCAAGGATATAATTCTAGTTCACAAATTAATTTTTAAGTAATTGTGGTAAATTCCCTAATGGTTTACTACGAGGTTATCTATACACTAAATGCTTTTCTTTATTTTTCATTATAATCATTCAATAGTGAGGCTTATTGGGATACTTCCATAGTATTACTACATTACAGTATAATGTGCACCATTTACTGATAAAGGGTATTCTAATTTTACTTTTATATAAGAGTATTTCTTTTTCGTTTTATCCATTTTGTAGTGCTCAAGGGAGAAAGAAAAAGAAAAGGAAATCCTTTGTTATCTTCCCACTGCTTCTCCTTTGTGATTGGGATGATTGCTTTAGCATCATCCTGCTTCCCAGGCAGGTTTTCATTCTTCGGACTGTGGCATGTTTTGTATAAGATCTCCTTAAAGAACTGAAACTTTCAGAGTGTTCTGAAACCTTTTCATCTGAGGCCAAACACCACTGAAGAAAATCAATCTTTAGCCCAGTTGTTGAGCCAATCTGGTGAACGTTCAATGCCTTTGGAACAACTACTTGGGTGTTTAAAGACCACCCACCTGGATGCAGAAAACAGAAAGAGTGAGCAAAAGGCTAATTATGCACTTAAACCGCATGTGGTGGCTAACACTTTTCCTTAAGGGAGTATACAGAGTTGCAATTGAAAATTATTTCTGACTTAAGAGAAAAAAATTGCCTAAGATGCAAATACGTTATACACTGAAATGTGTTTGATAAAATCAACTGGAAAATGAAAACAGTGCTGTTATGTTGCCCCTCAAGCAAATGAAAATCAATTTCCTTTTATGTTAAATGAGAAGAGGCAACAACAAACAACAGTGCTGTTTTTATCGTGTATTGTTAACTGTTAGGAAAGAAAAGATAAATAATTCAGTTTTATTCTTTCTTAAAATATTTTGCATCATATTTGCAAAATGACTGATGAATCCAGATGCCTCCATGCCATAAAGTCTTTTAATTGTTCACATTATATAAAAATAGATGCTATATTCATTTGTGGATGCACATCCATTTTTCTTTTTTCAACTATGAAAATAAAATAAAGCTGCAATAGAAAGTAAGATATGTCTGTTTTGTTTATAATCTCCCATGATGCATTTGGAGGCAATGAAATAAGATAGCTAGGCTATTTCCCAATTTTTCTATGTTTAAATTCATGCTACAGTTCCTGTATATTAAGACTGAGGTGCCTAGACAGTTTAAACATATGTAATTTGCATTATTTTTTTCAAAAATATAGCTTAGTTGTCTTCAACTCCTTAATCGTTCATATGTGTAACCCAAATAATCTTTGACTCGAGCTGACCAGCCAAATGAATGAGAATTCCATGTTTTTGAACAAGCTACTTTCAGAGGACAAAAATGAGATGAGAGTTAGCAGTCACCATGACACATGTAGACCACAATGTAAAGAGATTGCAAATGTCTTAATTATAACCCTGTGTTAGACCAACTTGGCGTTCCCAATATTTAGTATATTGAAGTTCATAAAATAGTTACTTAAAATATTTGCTTGGTAAAATAATTTGCAAATTAAATATTGGAAGCGGTTTACTAAAGAGGCACAATGCTGACTAAGGAATTGGGTGTTTGGATATCTACCTTTAGCTGATCATGATAAATGACAGTAAAAGAAGTCAAGAAAGAAAATAGTAAATCTACGTTTAATTTTTTTTTGGATGACAATCAACACTAAATATTTAATGTCTGTCACAAACAAGATTCTAGTGAACACAAATACACACATACATACACACACACAACACTCACTGAATTAATTTGAACAAGTAAGGCATCAAAGGAGTCAAATAGGATGTAAATTCATTGTTTTACTTTTGTTACACAAATATGTTAAAGAGTAAGAAAAAATATTTGGAAATAAATAATAGAAAATATGCTTCACTGGCCATAGCAGCTAAAAAGACAGCTTTATCATTGAAACAAAACACGAAGGATACTCTCTAATGTGTGTGCTTCTATCTCTGTGTGTTTGGGATTTAGAGTTAGATTTCATTTGAAGTTTCCAGTGACAGAGTTTTCATTGTTTAACTGAGACAATTTCTATTGTCTTTCAACTGGTTAGGTTAATATTAAAACAAAAATTACAAAGTCAGTTATGGGATAGGCTATTCTTCGCATTACTTGTTCTTAATAATAGTACAATGATTTCTTACCCATTCACTGAGAAATAGCAGTGGTTGAAGACCAAGCATCAGGAGAGTTCTAGTCCCATTTGATCTGGCAAAATGAAAATATATGTTGGGACCCCTGAGATAGGAAAAGAGAATGAAATTGCTTTGAGCCACTGTGATGGTTGATGGATGGCACAGTAACTAGAAAATATAACTCTTTGTCCACCAGCTCAAAGCTGGATAAACGCATTGCATATATCAAAATAGATGAAAGGTTATAAGTTTACCATGTTAAGTACAGATAACTTCTTACAAAGTTGGGTGCATTAAAGGATATCCTAAGTCCCACCCCTTTTGACAAAACAAATGTGTATGCACTTAATTGTTGAGAGGAAAGTAGCATGATAAGGATCTTTGAGAGTTAGAAACCAAGGCATGCAGAAACACAAGACTGAAAGGAGAAATCTGAACAATTTCTATTATCATGTTTTATTGGTAGTTTGCATGGAACATGTTCAATTAATCATTTGATTTTTCATATAAACTTCAATACGTAGGAATCATAAAACAAGCCTAATCATCAGACTCATATTTTTTAAATAATTCATCAGCAATAGAGACACTAAGATACACGTGTATACACAAAGAAGAATAAAACAGTGTTCAATGATGCTAATTATTTTACATGGTAAACACTTTAAAATTTTTATTTGTTTTTCAAATTTCATAGATTGTTACATACACATTATTTTATAATATTTATATATGTGTGTATATTAACATGACCTAACCTAACAATATATATTAGGGTATAATATTTTACATTTGGACTGTCAGCTACTTAGAAGACTGAGGGGAGAAGATTGTTTATATCATTATACTATTACTAAGAACTGTTAATGTAGAAAAGCAGCCTATCCTGTAGGAAGGGAGGAAGAGAAATAAAGAAAATTACTTTTAAATCTACATTTTTGTATGAAACCAAACTATAATACAATTAATGAATTATGTTAATAAAACAGAGTACAGCTCCAAAATAAATATTATTTCTAATATCATTTTTGACATTAGATACTGTTAGAAAATAAAATGAATACCTAATAGCAAATTGTCTTCTACCAGTATTTTACATTAAAATTGGCATGACTACCTTTCAACAAATTAACCAAGCTGATATCTTGTCATGCAAAATTTACCCTTTTTGCATACAAATTATTCAAATGTTTGAAACAGTGATATATATATATATATATATATATATATATATATTCATTTTTCTGTCTGAGGACATATTTAGTGAACATCAACTTCATTGAATTTTGGATCAATTAAATAGGAATTTCAGAGGATTTACTTACCTATCTTTCTTTCTGTCTGGAAGTCTGTTTGTAAATAATTAGTCAATCACTTTAATATTATTCTTCTAAGACTTAAGTATTTTGTAGATACATCTCTCAACCTTTAGTCAATAGCAACGGTTATCGCAATTGAGTTATAATACTAAAACCTGGAGTGGTATATAACCCCATAATCACTTTAACATGCCCTTTATAAATGACTGCCTTTTAGGAGTAATTGTTCCAACGTCTTTTACTCTATGGAGAATATCTGGCTGTGGGTTTTTGTATTTACTCCTCTCTCTGATGATGGCTGCACTAGGCAAGGATCCATGAGTATAGCAGATTAACATTAGAAATCATTTCATCATTAGATCTATATTTCTCCTTTTATACCAGTATTATTTGGTTTTACCCTAGGTCCAGGTGTTAACTAATCTCAGGTTCTTGGTTTCCTTAGATGTATCAGGTGTGAGTTGCATCTCCTGGTGTGGGCCACAAGTCTCTATTAAATCTCTCCTCTAAGAGCTCAGGGAAATCCACAGAAAAGGAACAAGAAGACTATTAAGAGCTAGAGGGTATGGAAGACACCAAGAAAACAAGGCCCTTTATTTCATTATGAGCAAAGCTTATGTGAGCTCCCAGACACAGAAGCAATATGTGGCAGGCACCCAGGCCCTCTGTGTCTATGTTATGCTTTCTAGTTTAATGTTTTTGTGGGATATCTAAGGGTGTGAATGAGTAGAAATCTGTATTTTGTGCCTTCTTTTGGCCTTCTTTTCTCTCTGTAGCTTTGTCTTGTCCAATTTCTGTGTTTTTTCTATCATATTATATTTTAATTTGTTATTTTTTAAAGAAATGAATAAACAAAAATCTAGCCACTGGGATAAATGGCAAAGTTTAACAATTGAACTCTCTCCTAAGCCTGCAGAGAGGGGAAAATTCAGCTTTCTCCAATGGAGTAACATTGGATTGATCAACTATGCCAGGTCAGACCTCGTGTTCAGCTGTAGTTGAGGAGCATGTAGACATATAATGGACTCCACAGGCTTTTATTGTTCTTGTTTTTGCTTCATTTTATGTTTGTTATTTTGTGTCTGTGTATGCTTTCATTTGGTTACACTCTGGAGGTTTAATTCTTTTTTTTAAAGATTAAGTAATTTATTATGTATACAGTGTTCTGTCTTCTTGTATGCTTGCAGGCCGGAGGAGGGCACCATATTCATTACAGATGGTTGTGAGCCCCCATATGGCTCCTGGTTATTGAACTCAAGAGCTCTGGGAGAAGAGTCAGTGCTGTTAACCTCTGGACAATATTTTTATGTTTTTAACAAAATATTGTCATAAAATGAAACAAAAACAATCACTTCAAAGTTGGACAAGGCAATAAAACAGACGGAAAAGTTGCAGGAGATAGCACAAGAATCAGAGATCCACTTTTTCTCTCACTTAAGAATTCCATATCATCCCTAAGCGGGAAGCCATAATACACGTGCACAGGGCACAGGATCTGTTCCAGACCTGTGCAGGCCCTGTGCATTCTGGTTCAGTCTCTGTGAGTTCATACAAGCTTTGCTCAGTTGATTTAGAAGGCCTTGTTTTCCTGGTGTTCTCCATCCCCTCTTTTTCTTACATTCTTTCCACCACTCCTCATGGTGTTACCTGAGCCTTGAATGAAGAAATTTAATGGAAACTTCCCAGTTAGAATGGTGTGTTTCAAGTTCTCTCTGTGCGTGTAATGTCTGGCTGTGGGTCTCTCTACTTGTTTCCATCTGCTGCAGCAGGAAGGGTCTCTGGTGATGGGAGAATTAGGCATGATCTATAAATATAGCAGAACATCATTGTGAGTCATTTTACTGTTACCTTAACAAACAGACAAACAGAAACAGCAGCAACCAAAGCAATAGGTTGTTTTATCTTTGCAGCAAGTCCAGTATTATTCTCATATGTGTGGTTGGTTTTGTTTTATTCTATTTGTGATTTAATTAGGATTGTTTATATAATCCAGGGTAGGAAACTTATTTATTTGACCAAAGGAAAATTAGCAGTAGTTATATCATTGAAGAAAATGATTGCTACCCCTCAAGCAACCACTAATTGACAATAGCGCCTTAGTTAGCAGTTGTGCCTTCTAGTCAGTACTTTTCAGTTGCTGGGATAAGACACCATGATGAAGCCAGTTTATAGGAGAAAGAGTTTATTTGGGGCATAAACGTTCACACGGCTGGAGCCCATGACTATAATGGAGAAGAACACAGAAGCAGGAATGCAAGCATGACATTGGAACAGTAGCTAAAAGCCCCTTTTTTGAGACACAAGCATGAGACAGAAGGTTTGGATGTGTGAAACTTCAAAGGCCATCCCCAGACACATACCTCCTCCATCAAAGCCACACTTCCTCGAATAAGGCCACATCTCCAAATCCTTCCCAAACAATTCTGACAACTGGGAACCAAACATCTAAATACAGAAACCCACAGGTCTCTCTTAATCAAACTACCACATGTCTCATGAGTCATCATGCATTCGTTGAAATGTTGACCATTTCCCATTTTAACAAATTACTGGCACAAAGAAGTAAAAATCAAAACCACTAAGCACCAAATACACTATGAACAAAATCATACTCCCTTAACAAATACATATATGAAAATTACCTGTCTAAAACTATATTGAATAATGTTAGGAAATGGCACGTGACTAAATAGAGGATAATAATTCTAAGCTTAAAAGGTGGCAATTACTTTGCAAGAGACAAGAGGCACTGAAGAATGTATCAGTGAGAACCCAGCATGACTACTAGGAAATTTTCATAGCTATCTCAAGATATGATAAACTAACAGCAGGGATATGAGATGCATTTAGTGAGAAATTGGAGGGAACGAGTCTTCTGTTATATAAAACTAGGATTTTTTTTTGTTAGATTTTTAAGGAGAATGATGTTGTTTCCTGCTCTCTAATTAAAATCAGAGCCCAGAATTCATGAGAGGTTATAAAAGGATTGAGTTACAAATGTTGAAATGTAATAAGAGCTTGAACACGTAGAAGATCCCCAATTCCTTGACATAGAAAGAGATGCTGAAATGGAGATAGTGCCTGTGTTCAAAATAGTACACGTGTTCATGGAAATGTCACAATGTGTGTTAATTCCCAATAAATGCTTCATGTTAGAAGAGGTTTCCAACTGCCTCTCCAAAAATACATAAAATAATAAAACAAACAAGCAAACAAATACATCACAGAAACAATCAAAAGTTTCTCCAGGTTTGTTCAAAACTAGAAAGTCAGGGTGTGGTGGTTAAAACATTCATTAAAGTCTTAGATTCCTACTGTTTAGTATCTTCTTTAATTAGATGAAAGGCTAATTTCCAACCAGAATCTTGTGTTAAGATGCAGAAATATTATTAAGCAGGTATCAATTCTGAGATGCTTAGGATCATCTTTACTGAGCAATTAGAATAAAATTCTGGAAGTAAAGCAGGCACTGGGTAAAAATATGGTGGGAAAGGCTTTGGTTTGATTATTTAATCACCACTGTAATTCATGTAACAACATATTACATTAATTATATTTGCATAGTAGTCCTAGAAAGTAGAAAAAATATGACCTTCAGAAACAACCCATTTTATGAGCAGACATCTCAGAAGCAAACTGAGTAGACATGAAGATATGCTAAGTAACACCAGAAAATAGAATGACTTGATTTAGAAGAAAAATCAGATTCCTGGCATATGGGGCATCCCAACACCACAGAGTTTACTTAGCTGGTCTGAATCTCAAATTGAAACCCCATCTGGGGGTTTCAGTGGTGGCTCAGCTTTCAAGAGCATTTGCTATTCTTACAAAGGTCCTGGGTTTGGTATCCAGCATTTGTATTCAAACAACCATTTGTAACTCCAGTTACAGGGGTTCTAATACACTTTTGTGCCCTCTGCAGGCACCAGGCACATATGTGATACATATATATGCATGAAGAGAAACAGTCTTGTGCATAAAATAAAATAGTTTTAAATTTTTCATTATCCACAGAGAGAAATCTCAGAATAGTGTAGAGTCTATTACACCTGCTTGCATCTCACTTTCTTCATTTTTGAGGGAAAGTTTAAAAAGCAGTTTTTTATGACAGTCTTTCCTTTATTTGTTGAATAAAGAGTAAAGACAGGGGTGCTATCAACTTGTCTTAATTACCCAAGAAGAGTTTTATTTGAGAAAATTAAGCTGAAAAATATAATTACCAAGGAACCATGTACAATGTGAATAACATGGCAAGATACTACACTTTAGTGCTGATACACAATGAAGGGACATGTGAAAATTTCTTGTATGATTTTTGAGTGGACAAATATATTTTGCATGCAGAAGTGACGCAAGTCTTTCTGAGATGGATAGAGATATTAATACTCAGTCCTCAAGACACTGGATTCTGATACACAGATATTTGTCAGATTGCCAGTGTGCCAACTTAGAATTTAAGTGTCAATAAAGAACTAAGACAGAAACACAGAAATAAAGATTTACAGGTTTCCTGACTTTCAAGGATTATGGGATAATTTGTTATAAACTTATTTCAATTGCATACAACAACAGTTCCCTTTTCCAAATCCCTCTGTTTCTCATATGAACTTTAGCTTCACTCTGAGGACTGATTAAATTGTAGTCATAATATAAAGACTAATCTCTTATGCAAAATTGGGCTTATTCCTGCATAAGGTCCCCTGAAATGTTAAACAGAACAATATCAGACCCTTTCGTTTGTTATTTAATTCATGAAGTAAAAGTAAATTCTCAAGAGGACATTCAAAATAATAATGATTTTTCCATTGTCTGAAAAGAAAAATATCATGAATTCTCCCCCAAGTTTCATATACAACACAGTAGCACATATACAACACAGTAGCACAATGAAGAAGCAAAAGAAAAGGGAAATATTATCCTTTGTAATTTTGTTCAGAAACCCTTACATTTCATTCTTTCTTTTAGACTTCATATATTCTGTCTCAAACCTCTCAAACATTGCTTTCCAATCTTTTAGTACTTTGATAAAGGAAAATGGAAACAAAAGACTGTCAGATATAAGATTTCTAATAACACTGAGGAAGGAGAAACAAACTCCAGAATCACGGAAACATTTGGAACCAGAACAAAAGTCACTTTAATGACATATCACAAGTTAAAGAAATATCCCCAGAGTGTTCTGCATGTCACACCTGTGACACACATTCACTTTTGCTCGCTTTCACTAGAAGTATTAGGAGTACTATTTTGAAAAAAAGGAAAGAGATCAACAAAGAGGAAACAGCTGCGTTGAAAAAACACAGGACAAAGTTCTCTGTATTTCTTTCCCCGAATTGAGGGTCTTTCAATAATCCTAATATAGCAGTTTTTCTCCTTCTTTCTTCTTCTTTTCCTTCCACATCACATTTGTAGAATTTTATATTTGTCAACATTATGCCTTGTGTGTCTATGAGACACATGTCATTAAAAATAAATTTAGTATTAAAAATTCATTATTTTAGCAAACCCTTTTTTATTGTCCACGCCTCTACTTTAGCAAATCTTAAAAAATTCAACATACCTATAGGGTAATTCCACAATGGAAAGATTCATTTAACATCTGACTTTTTTTAAAATGTTGATTTGAGTGCAAGAAAACATGTTACTTATGCCTCTAAGGTATTCACAATAGATTAAAACTCAAAAATCTTAGCTGTTTGCACACTTCTGTAGCAAAACCTGTAACACCTATCAGTCAAAGTATTATCTAACAATATCATTAAGTCTATAAAATTTACCCATTATATTGTGTCATGCTCTCTTTATCCATGTTGCTGTTAAATATGCCTTTCTACCTCATGACTTTCAAAAGAGTCAAGCCTCCTTACCCCCACATACAACACACATCTATTTAGGTCAGGGCACACATGTTCCCAGTATAATTAAATGCTCTGTAAAGTTGTACTTTGAGTTTTAGCGTGCATCTTTCAACAGAAGTTCCTCTTACCAGAACAATCATACCACTCACTATCATTTAGGCAAAATATGGGAGAATTTTGTTGGATACAATTATGGTAACTGGAATAATAAGGCTTTGGCTCATGACAAAATCAGAAACCAGTAGATATAGTAAAGAATTCAAAGGAGCATCTCATCTATGCATTGGAGACTTATTTAATAATTGTTTGATGGGACATAGAAGAGAGGATGATATTAACCATAATTAGGTTGGTTATATTTTGTGGGCATGTCTGATTTGCATAAAATGAATTCTTTTTTATGTACTTCTCTGTACATTGCTATGAGCATGTATGAATATGAACTAATATATATTTGATATACATCATGAATATAAATTATAGAAACATAAAAATTCTATTTCTTCATATGATATAGAAAGTATACAAATAAAAAAACTGAAAAGTGTAACCAAATTCATTCTGTAACTTCAATATTAGAAAATATGTATCAAAATATATAAAAATTTTCTTATACAAACATAAAAATACCTGCTACTGCTGAAATCTTCAATAAATCAACATCCCAAGTTAAAAGAAATTGTTTGTTAGAGCCTGTATTAAGAGAATAATGTGGGAAAACACAATAAGAAAAGCTATATTTGTAATGTGTTTTCATCTTTATAGGAACAAGTCATGAAAAATAAACTATATTCTATACACACACACCAGAACGAGGAAAAAGCGTCATCTTGGAGTACCACAGTACAATCTCTAATTGACCCTCTGAATATAAAACGGTATGATCACACTTCTTTTTTCCACGTGGTGCAAATAAAAAGTAGGGGTGAGGTAAGAAAGAGCCAACCACCAGCTTCACATAATTGTCATCTTATCATAAAGACAAAATATGCAAAGAACTGTGCTTTAAATAACTATTATAATATAGCATCCTCTAGCTTCAGTTAGTGAGAATTCTTCACTTAATATAACTACTTACAGAGGGTATCCACAAGCAGAAATAATATAGCAGGAGCCCAAGAGAAATATCTAGCTACTCATTGCTTTCTCTAGTTGAATCTATGAGCATAAATCCGTTACTCACTGAAAACAGAAGAGAAACCCGGTGTCAATAAGTGAAAATGAGAATAAATCAGCCAAAAATAATTGCAGGGAAATAACGAAACCCAGAAATGGTTAGGGAGATAGAAACAAATTCAAAAATATGAAGTGACAAATGAACAAGAGAAGAAACTGAAATGGAGTAAGAAAAAATGTCGCTGAACAGGCAATTTGAACTTTAGCCATGACCTTTAACAAACGCAAAACCTGATGATAAAAAGTAAGATGTAAAACAGTTTTAATGAAAATAGCCAATATTGTAAAGACATGATTTGACATTTAAAACTATTTCTACCACTTTTCATTGATGTCCTTTTTCAGGAAACCTAATAATTGTAACAAATCCCAGTAGATGTACAGACTTTAATTGCCAAAACCTTACATGCAGTGTAAAAGCTCACTTTTTTATGCCTAGACCTTCTTATTACAAAGACACCACCTTGCCTCTCCCTCGTTTAAAAACCTAGTGAAACAAAAAAAACCAATGTATTCTTGGGTCAGGAATTAAAATCTGGGTGTCATGCTCCTGGCAATATAAACTTTTCTGTCAGTTTTATTTATGGTTCTATTGGAACAACTCTGAATCTTAGATACTTCAGAGAATTTGTCAGATAAATTAAGAGAAGTAAGAAATATTAATTTTCCTCCAGATTCATTAGGAAGATAAAGCAGAAATGTATATTAAGAAGTAAAATCTAGCTAAAAACAAATAAATATAAACTAATGATTATTTTTCTGGATCAATTTTCTAACAGTTTATAGATCATATTATAGTCTATATTAGAATTTCACATACTTTACTCCCTTCATATATTATCATTCTTAGAAACCACAGGATTATTGGTTTACTGGCTCTTATTATGTACAAAATTTAAATCATCAGGGTTCTCACAAAAGGTTAAAGCCTTAGTTTTGAGCACTGATCCTACGAGTGTTCTCTGAGTCAAATATATTAACTTGATAAATTTTATTCAAAGAATTATTTTGAGATTTTTTTTTCAATTTTTTATTAGATATTTTTTTAAAAAAAAAATACCAATCCGAATTCCCACTTCCTTCTTTCTTCAATTCTCTCCACATACCCTTCCATTCCACCCCCCCTCTAATCCTAAGAGAGGGTAAGGCACTTTGCTTTGTGGAAGGTCCAAGGCCCTCCCTACTACATCTAGGATGAGCAAGGTTTGCATCCAAAGAGAATAGGATCCCAAAAAGTCAGTACATGCAGTAGGGATAAATCCTGGTGTCACTGCCAGTGGCCTCTCAGTCTGCCCCAGCCATGCAACTGTCAACCACATTCAGAGGGACTAGTTTGGACCTATGCTTGTTTCTCCCCAGTCCAGCTGGAGTTGGTGAGCTCCCATTAGCTCAGGTAAACTGTTTCAGGGAATGAATCCTTCATGCTCTTGACCTCTTTGCTCATATTCTCATTCCTTCTACTCTTCAACTGGACCTTGGGAGCTCAGTCCAGTGCTCCGATGTGGGACTCTGCTTCCGTTTTCATAGGTGTTGGACAAAGGTTCTATCGTGATCTTTAAGACAATCATCAGTCTGAATACAGGGCAAGGCCAGTTCCGGCATCCTCTCCTCTATTGCTTAGGGTCTTAGCTGGGGCCATCCTTGTAGATTCCTGGGATGAGAAATTTTTATATAAGTAACCTTTTGTTTTTCAGATGGAATTTTAGGCCTGAAATAATCACCTGGCTAAGGTATAAGAAAGCACCCCAGAAAAGTAGCTCAAAGACTTTTCTATAACTAGCAAGTAAAAGTTTCCATTCACTGCATAATTTATTTTCAAACATTTCATCACATCACTATTTAATAGGTACTTATGATTCCATGGTTTCCAGGGAGATAAAATCACTTATCAAACTTTAAAAAAATAATCATTTTTATACAATTTATGAAAGAAACTGAAACACAAATGTAACTGTGCACAATCTGTTGGCTAAAAATATATGAACAGGAAGCCAAGTTTCTTTCTTATTTTTCTTTTTTTTTCAATTTTTCTTTGTAGTGTAGGCATAAGAGTATGCTCAGGGCAACATTTTAAGCATCATTAGTGCTGAAGTAGTGAACACTGGAGTCATTTTTCATGAGTGGTGGCCTCTTTGACGTAGTTGCACAGGGCAGCGGGAAGCCTTGTTCATCTCTAACTGCAATTTGTCTTGTAGTAAAAGTTGGGGATGTTCATTCATCATTTGCATAAAGGATGCTGAAATCTCCATTCTTTGTTCTCCTGAAGAACCAGTATATTTTCACAGACTGTGGTTTTTAAGCTCATTAATAGCAGGGAGGTTACATGGTTTTCTCGAGTTCTTTCCATGGACTGCTGCTCACATCACAGGAAAGAATAAAATGCAGGAAGCACACTATGAAAGCATAATAAAATGCTGGTGCTTGGGGCTGTTCGAAGTAACAGTTTATTATCCTTAATAAGCCAAGGATGGATGAGAGGAGATGAGCATGGTGAATAAAGATTTGGAAATCCTTCACATTCTGTGTGTGTGTGATCCAGTAAGGCTCCTGCGGTACAGAGTTATTTTCAGGTGGGACAATATTTTCCGCACAGCAGTCTCAATAGCTGCAATATGCTCTATTTGGAGTTTCCTTGGAAGGCCTCCCAGAAGCCACAGATAATGCTGAGTGCAGCTGGTGGAGATCATTAACATACATTCATTTGGCCTAGTTGGAAACTTAACACCTAGAACTGAAATATATATTAGAGTTCAACTCTTAGATTAAAAGCACTGAAATTAAAAGTAAATGAAATAATGAAGAACTAAATTGTTTATACGTAAATTTGGCAAAAGAAATGACTCAGGGAACATTAGATTGGCTTGTTTCTTAAATAAAGGTAGCATTCAAGATAAAGAAATAAAATTTGTGATATTGTTCACCTGAGTAGAGTGTTCTTACACATTTTGAATTATAAAGTTTTATTTCTCATTTATACATCTATAAATATCTAAGGAGATAAAGATCTACATATTACATATTAAAACTAAAATTTGTACAAAACCGGTAATGTACACAGCTTTGACTAGAATAGCTGTTCTGAAAAGCCAGTTACCTTGGTTGTTTCCATGAGAAAGGACTCACAATATCCTGGAGGCTCTCTAGCTGTTGCAGGAAGGACTGATCTTAAATATTATTTCCTCAGCCAAAAAAAAACTTTGTATACCTGATAACTAATGCCATACAAATATTGCCAATGTCTTATTTTTTACACAGATTTCCTTTGGTGTAAGACATTAAATGACTTATTTTAGTCTTTTAACTTCTTGTTCAGGAATGTCTATTTAAGGACAACATGAAATTCCTCCATCATCCACTGAGGGTTTGATGAGTTAAATCATCAAGAATGATTGCATAGAGGAAATATATGCAAATTTATTAATGAAGAAAAAGGAGAAAATTACATCATGAAGAATACTACTATAATTATCAACTGTACCCTAATTATTTAGCAATATTTCTATAAGAGAAAGGGGTAAAAATATGAGGAGATGAATACATAGTTTATGAAATCTCAAGGTGCTATAAAATGTTATGGAAAAAAATGAAATAACCTGATAAAAAAGTCAAATAGAATATTATTGATAGGTTGTATAAATAAAGCAGAAGATAATGCCATGTGACTAAAGTCTGTCCGGCTGTGCTATCAGGAACCGGTCTATGTTCCTCTTTCATGACTTTCATTAATGAAAACTCAAATACAGACAAGACCAAAATTGATTACATTATTTTTCCTTTTTGCACTTATATTTTAAACATAGAACAGAACATTTCAGAAATTCTCTCTCTTTACGGCAAGAGGGGAAAGAAGAAAAAAAATCAGCAAAACCTGTATTGTGAGGCTAAGTATTAAGTCTTTAAGCTTAATCTTTGATTATTTTCCTATTATAGAATTTCATTTGGAATCATAATTTTGAAGACTCATATAAATTGAAGGCAGTATAAATCACAAGACCTGTAAAAGTTAAAACATGATTACAATTATTGAACCTCGTGGTTGTTACTGCTATTCTTTCTTAAGAAAAAAATTACCAATGAAATGATCATAGTGTAGAATAGAAAGTGAGTAGGAAATGCTCACAGACGAAATGCACACCAAACTAGCCATAAATACTGTGGCACATTGAGCTCTATACTTATCAATGGCAGAATACATAAAATTCTTTGACCTCTATCATCTTAAATTATCCCTTTAAATTGACACTTGGATTAAACTACAAGTCAAAATACTTTTTGTAATTTTATTGTGCTTACACAGAACAAAAGTTCACTGAAACATAACCTGAATATTTGACAGCCATATTTTCTAAGTTAATATTTTTAACAATTAAATGGGATTATCCAAATTTGGACACTATGAGTTCATATTGTACTAATGTTTCACTCTAAAGACATCATTATTATATTAACATTTAAATGTAAATACACCTTCAGTTCTTTATTGATAGAGACTATGATATTTATTTGGAATAGTCAGTAAATGTGTTCATTTTATGTTTGTAATAATAATTTTAATAGAAGATCCTTTAATATTCAGAAAGCCATTGTAAATATAATTTCAATAGTTAATGTTTCATATTTTAACACTTGATATTTTACATTAAAACCTTGTGTTATAATGTTGTATCATGCATCTTTCTTTTAAAATAACTTATTTTTCATTTATTTTATGTATTTACTTGCTATTTTACAATTATAGGTTTATCTTTTACATATTTTTACATTTTTCCTTTTTCTACCCTAAAAGTCCATTGAATATATATCATTGCTTTCAATTTAGCATTTTTATGTATTTCCTGAATGTGAGAATGAGTGGATTCTACTTATTGTGCCTTCTGCTGTGCTCCATTTTTTCCTCTTTGCTTATTTTGTTCAAATCAAGTGTGTTAGGTTTTGTTTCATCTTATTTCATTTTATTTTTTATTTTAAAAATATCTAAAAGAAACTTCTTTGCTTTCTTATTTTTTTCTTTTCTTTACTTTTTTTAAAAACGATTTTTTTTCTTATTTTACATACCTATTCTAGCTCCCATACCTTCCTCTTTTCCCACTCCACCTATCATCTCTCCACACCATCCCCCATCCACTCCTCAGAGAGGGTAAGATTTCCCATTTGGAGTCAACAAAGTTTGATACATCCCTTTGAGACGGGTCAAAAGTCCTACCCATATATATAGTTGTCCTATGCCAGTTATCTCACTAATAGTCCAGAGCTCCCACTAGCTCAGATAGCTGTTTCTGCAGATATCCTCACCATAATCTTGACCCCATTGCTCATATTATTGCTCCTCCCTCTCTTCAACTGGTCTCCTGAAGCTTCCCTGTGGATTTGTGCATCTGCTTCCATCAGTTGCAGGACTGTAAAATAATGGAAAATTTTAAGGAACTATTTGCTTTCTTAGGAGCTGGTTAGGACACTGGATTCAAATGCAAGACGCCTAGGGCTAGTTGAAAACAGGATGTCTAACTAGGATGCTGAGCTCAAAGCGCAGATCAAAGTGTTCCTGGCAGAAGGCCACCTGTTACCACCTAGCTCTGTGGTCTAATCAGGGAGCAGGAAAATGTATCGCTTTGGGGAGGGCTTTGGGGAGGTGGGCCTGTTAGACATAACCACTTTAAGGAGGGGCCTATTAGAGATAAGGCACACCTGCTGTTATGCAAGACCAATTCCCTTGATCCAAAATGAACCTTGCTTGCGGTTTTTGCCTAAATAATGTCAACCCCAAATAATGAAGGGGCTCTTCTCCCTACTGTGCTACATCGTGAGTAGTGGACACGTCCCCAGCCTGGCTGAATAACACACTGAATAAACCTTGCTTTTTGCATTATGGGCTTGACTGGATCCTAGTTGCCTCTCTGGGGGTTGCAACTTGGGTACAACAGGATGAAGGTTCTATGATGACAATTAAGGTACAGAAAAAGGCCAGTTCAGTCACTCTCTCCACTATGCTTAGGGTTTTAGCTGGGGTTATTTTGGTGGATTTCTGGAAATTATCCTGGTGCCAGGTTTCACACTCGCCCCATAAATGCTCCCACAATCAGCATATCTCTTTCCTTGCTCTTTTCTCTGTCCTTTCCCCAACTCGCCCATCCCCTACTCTCATGTTCTTCTTTTCCCTCCCTTCTTTTCTCCCTCTCCACCTGTGCCTTTCTTTCTCCCCCACCTATGCTCCCAATTTTCTTAAAAGATTGTATCTATTTCGTCTTTCCAGGGAGATCCAAGTGTGCCTATCTTAGGGTTCTCCTTGTTACCTAGGTTCCTTGGTGTCATGGACTACAGGCGAGTTATCCTTTGCTTTGTGTCTAATAACCACTTATGAGTGAGTACAAATCTTGCTTATCTTTTTGGGTCTGGGTTACCACACTCAGGATGTTTTTTTTTCCTACTTCCATCCATTTGCATGAAAATTTCAAAATGGCATTGTTTTTTACTGCTGAGTAGTATTCCATTGTGTGAATGTACCACATTTTCTTTTTCGAGTCTTCCATTGAAGAACATTTAGGTTGCTTCAGAGTTCTGGCTGTTACGAATAGTGCTGCTTTGCACACAGTTGAGGAAATGTCCTTGTGGTATGAGTGTGCATCCTTTGGGTATATGAGTGATATTGCTGGGTCTTGAGGTATGTTGATTTCCAGTTTTCTGAAAAACCTCCATACTGATATCCAAAGTGGCTGCACAACTTTTAACTCCCATCACACAACAAATAAAATATATTCTTTCATTTGTCACATTTGAAATCCATTTGGACTTGAGTTTTGTGCATGGTGATAGATAAGGATTTATTTTCATTCTTCAAAAAATGAAGCACTGACACACATTTTAATTGGTTTCTCTATAGAACTGAATGATGCAAAGGTTATCACATCCATAGGGTTTCAGACTAAAACAAGTAAGTAAAAAAATAGCAAAAGAATGAGGTAGTACAATTGTTAGATATATTATTTACCCAGTTCAGCAAAAGTAAAAACCACTAGCATAATTATATCAAAAATAGTTCTACACCCAAGTCTTCTCCAAACACTAGATTAGGATATCATGGATTGACTTGACCTTCCTGCACAAAACTTAGAAATAATTCATAATCAAGAATATGAATATTGATATAGGACATTTAAAAATTTTCTATATATATATATATATGTGGCAAACACTAAATACTAAGTTTTAATGCCATTATCTATGAAAGTTATTTCAGATAATGGTGACAGCAAAAGTGTTCTGTGACTTGAATATAAATTTGTTATGCCATACTTTAACCTTATTTTCTTGAAACCTTAAAATTTTACTGATGACATTTTGGCTCATTTCAGTCTTAGATGTACTGCCAGAATCTGTCAGTCAAATATATTTTTATTGTTAAATATTAAATAACTGAAATATTTGGATAATGGATTTATAATAATGTCAAAACTGTGAAACATTCTAGTGCTTTTTCAGCATTTTGTTCCGACAGCAAGTCCAGGATCACACAGTAAGAATACTTAACAGTCAGTTAGTAACCGAAACAATTGCAGAGTTGATGACTTCCTTTTTTGGCCAAAGGGAAAATGTAATAAGATTTTGTAGCTAAGTCCCCAAAGCATCAACACTGGAAAAATTTTCCAGGCCCAGGAAAGCAAATATATTATGTATTTTGTTTTTAAAAACAGATTTTTAAAAATCTGAATTAGAGTGTTGGTTCTAGAGCTAATGATGTGGAAATATAAAAGTTATTCCTATTAGTTAATTCTGTCTTTGAGAAGTCATCTATATTAAAAAATATTGTTTAACCAGATAGTTTCTTCTCACACGATGACTTTCTCTTACATTTGCCACACACATGCCTAAATATGTGTGTTTGTGTTTGAGAGAGAAGAAGAAAAAAGAGGCAAATAGTAGGAGACAAAGCATATGGCATGAGAATTGGTACAAGTAATACACCCATACTATAGATATAGACATAGATATATTGATAACTGATGCAAAGAAATCTATCAATAAATAGGTAATAGACACATTAATATAGATGGCTCAATTACTTTTTTTTTATGGCTCAATTACTTATCATTTTTCAGATAATCATCAAATTTCAAACTTTTATGATTAGTGAGGATACAAGACTACCAATAAGGAACATATAATTATCATCCTAATTATAATTACGCCAATCAGAAAGGGAAAAATTCTACATGTATTTCCCCCCCCCCCTCTCGGATTGAGTACCTCAGTCCTCAAAAGGATGTTGAAGGTCTAATACTCAGTAATTTGGAATTATACTTTATTTGAAAATAATCTTTGTAGCTGTAATAATTTTATAGTAACACTAGTAGGACAGATATAATTGTTAAGCAGCTTTATTAATCGACAATTGTAGCATAACTTCCACTGAGTTGAAGAGAAAAAAGATTATCACTATGGCAATTAACGTGCTGGGCTGGGCTGTAAATGCACACACACACGCATACACACACACACACGCATACACACACACACACACGGGAGGGGGAGATACATGAGTTACATTTTGTGCATATTTATAAAACAGAGAACAAGTTAAAAATGAATCCTTAATCCATTGTGAGTCCAAGATCTTTTTTCAACTCAAGAAAATTTCTGGAGCAGATGGAATCTTGAACATCGACAGCTTTCTCTGATTATACAAACTCAAGGAGCCACATCAATCACGGTGTACTGTTTCCAAGGATTCTACTACTATGAGAGACACTAAAGTGCAAGTTGCCCTGGGCAACTTCTGCCTTTTTTTATGTTACTTCTATATCCAGGGCATTCTGTTGCTATTCTGAGAATTACAGGCAAGAAGAAAGACAAGACAATGAATCATTGAGTCACACGTATCATGAAGGTTCTCATAAGAATATAATTCTGTTTGAAGATAAAAACAAAGGAACAAAATCATTCTAGACAAGAAAAGCATAAGTTGAAGTATTTCAGTTAAACAATAAAAACTTTCAAATTCAGCAAAACCACGTAGATGGAGAAGTGAAAGGAACTATTCTTGATTACAGAACTCAGATAAAATAAAGCACTGCATGATATTTTCTGTTCCCCCTGACCCAATCTTCTAGTTCCTCCCTAGCTAGATCTGCAATAGAACACCAGCTGCAGCTACCCCCTCCCTACCCCATCCCCATCCATAGTATTTGTGGATCCCACAGACCATGCCTGCCTTCCCCTTTCCCAACTTTCAAAGCCAGCAAGCACTCCCTGGGAACACAATAGCCAAGCAGGGCAGTAAGAACAGCAACACATAGCCAACATTCTCTGAAAAATCAAGAGAAGAAACAGAAACAAACAGAAAAACCCAGAAAGCAGCAAGTAGGGCTTTAACTACCCTAAGCCCAGATGCGATTGACACCAGTGTAAGATTACAATTAACCTCTTGAGCCTGTGCTTGAGGGTATGAGAGCAGGAAAGCTGACTCACCCGGTTTATAACCCCTCCCAGACACACAGCAATCAGGAGAAAGGACCCTACACCTCCCCTTAGCCAAACAGTAGGGCTGGTCCTTGTAGTATGAGTATGGGTTAGCAGAATTTGAGGGCCTGAGAACAGAAGAGCCCTACTCCTTGTTGCAAGTTCCATTTGGAGAGCTAGCCTAGGCAATATTAGAGAATTTACTAAGACAGGCTCCAAAACTACAGAGAACCCTGTCTCAAAACAGAAAAAAAGGCAAAGCAAACTGCATGAAATAGGAATAGATTTCAATAGTGAGGGTGGAAATTTGGAAAATAAATTTTAAGATGCAATTTACACTTCCTTTTTCACTCTTCAATGGACATGTGTTTTCTTCTTTTAATTTATCTACATGTTTGATTACATTTACTGACTTTCATTTGCCAAACAGAAAAGATAACTATTAGCTTTTCTCATCTCAAATTCAAATATAACATTGATTGTAGAAAAAATTTTAATTAAAAACACATTTCTCTTGCACTATCATTTAACCTTTATCTCTCACTCTTTCTTCTTTTTTTATTCTTTTTCGAAGGCTTCTCCTTTCATTTGCATTATAATTTCAGTTTCTAATAACTTCTGTTCTGTATACATTATAGGTAACCTTATCAATGTTTGCAACCTCATCGACCTCTCCATGCTAAGACTGTTTTTAGGCAATTACCCGTATCTGGCCTTCAAAAAGTTTTTCCAAATAATTACCTAGATTTTTCAATTTTCTTTAACAGAAAGTATTATTTTAGAATGTAAACACAATACAATTCACAGAAACAATGTATCCAAAAAATTCTCAATCTCTAACTTCATCTATAATTGAATTTTTTCCTGCTAAGTTCTTTGCATTAATCCATTATCTTTCTAGATGTTCAGGAGATGTGGAAGCACCTTTTTACATCTCCCTCTGCCTAAATCATAAGTTCCAATTCATCATCAAGGCTTATAAGTGTAATTTGTATGAGTATTTCAAAACTATTTCTTCCCTACCAGGTCTTTGACTACGGTTATCATCAAACATGAGTCAAGTGGATTAATTTAGGAGTTTTCAATTTGGTCTTGCCTACTCCAGTTTACTCTGAGATAAATGCCCCTTTCTCAGAGTGATATTTTAAAAGTAGAAAGGGCAAGTGAACTTGTATTCTTCTTCCTTCTGTAATTAGAATAAAATCTAAATTTTCTTGGAATAATACCCTTTATTTATTTTTATTGATTGAAAATTTACAAGTGTACATAAGGTTTTTTAATTAAGAGTCTTTTCCATGTACTTTTTTCCCCACAACTGTTGCTTCCTCCAATAATATGTGTTCTCATTTTATCCCAAGTTTTCTTCTACAACATACAAATCCCTTTCCTTCTCGAAATAATAAAAAAATCTTTTTAGCCATATTGATCTTTTGAAAACATAAGATACATTTAAAGAAGCAGAGGATATGACTTATTCAGAGACAATTTCAAGTCAGCATAATATTAAGTCTGTGACATGACTATTATCAATAACTCTTTGCACGTATACAGTGAGGGAGAGAAAGTGGGAAAGAACAAATACAAAATGTTAAATGAAGAGAAAAAAGAGTACCAAAAGAAAATTTAATGCCGAAGGAGATAAGGAGATTAATCTCTCCATGGAGAGGACTCATGGTTTGCACTGGAATAAAGGTAAGTTGTGGTCTGAATAAGACCTTATCTAACCTAGCTTCCAAATTATAAAAGAGATCATAGGCATACAGCATCATTTCTGCTCATAGAAAGCAATTAAACAAGAACTGCTTGTAATGTACATAATAGGGCCAGGAGCATCCCCAAGATGGTAGACAAAATTGGCAGGGTCATCCATATTGTATTTGTATTACGGGTATGGGGTATAAAAAAGGCAAGTGTGAAGGGCTCAGAGACTCTTCTGCCATGGTTTTGGAGAACCATGGGAAAGTCTTTGGGACCAGACACCATATGATAGGAGACTCCCTGAATGAAGGTTAAGAAAAGGACCTGAAAATTTATTACACGCAGGTATGAAAGTGATTCCTCAATTGCTTAGAGACTGCATTATGTTCAAGATACCAGAGACATGAAATGCTTGCATATGGTGCTGAAACAGAAAAAAAAGAAAATAAACCAAGATAGAGACAGATGATGGAGGTAGCTAAGCTGTATTGGTGAGATGATCTAATGCCGTTTACATTCTACACTGAGCAAGAATATTTGGTACTTATTCTGTTTATTATAATCTTGTTATGGTCTATTATTTATTTAATTTCATGCTTTTAGAATGATAATGTATTATATAGTTTTTTTTATGCTGGGAGTATATAATTTGCCTTTTTATTGTATAAGAGCTTACTATTAATAGATTGTTTTGAATTTCCAGAAAAGCATAAAATTTGGACTTCGAAGAAGGGTTGAAGCTGTAAAACAATCTGGGACCTTTTGATTTTGGAATAAGAGCATTATATTTTATAATATAGCCTGATAGTACTATCAGTGAGAATGTCCTCTGTAGACTCTGATATTTGCATACTTGGTCCCAGTTGGTGGTGCAGTTTATGGAGTTTCATGAGATTTGACCTTGCTGGAGGAAGTATATTATAGAGGTATTCTTTGGCTATTGATAGTCTCTTTCTATTTCCAGTTATTTCTCTTTTCTTTTTCATTCTTATATTTGAAGCTACATGTTCTCTGATTCCTGTTCCTTCTATCAAGCCTACCCCATTGATGCTATATATCCCAGTCATGAAGAATTCTTATCTCTATAGAATTGTAAACCCAAATTAATCATCCTGTTTATAGGTTGACTTTGGTCTTGGTATTTTAACACTGCAACACAAACATGTGTCTAATACTAAAATTAAAAACAAACTTTCAGCCTGTTATGATATTAAGTTTCTAATACTATTAGTCTACTTATTTCTACTCATATCTGAGGAAGAGTAGAATATAAAAATACTACATATTTAAATACAAGTTTTCAACTATTTCATGAATAGGGTACAGAGGAGGAAGAAATTGGAGTAAAAATGAAAATGATAGTTGTTTCTTCATTTACAAGCCTCCTTTTCCCCTCATGACAGAATATATTACCCATGCCTTTACTCTAACAAAGTCCAAATTATCCAGTGTATCAGTGTATGTGTAACAAATGTTTCCTTTTCAAAATCTTGATCACTGAAAAAGAATTACTTTCCCTTTCACTGTTTCAACTTTGTGCCCAGAAATGTACTTTGAGAATATGATTGATTACTATCAGTGAGTTTAGAAATCTAAGAATTCAACAAGATTAATGTCTGCCCTTGAATCCATCAATAGGCATTTCATGATGAATCTGTAGATATCTCTTTCTTTCTAAACTGCATTTGAACTACTTTTGTTACATATATTTCATTTGGTTGAAGAAAACAATTTAAAAATTATTGAAATTTTCAATGAAAAGTATTTTATTAGACACTATTAGGGAGTAAATAGCTCTAAGTTGCGGTTCTCGCAAGGGAATAAGTGATATTGAAAAGGATATTCTTTGCCATGTTGAAATATGGTTGCTTCCAATAAGACTTGCTGCTGAGATTTATATTATAATGCCAAAGTGCTAAGAGGTAGGCACTTTTTGGTAAAGGAATACAATGTAAAGGAAGAGGTTTTTAAAAGAACTAGTAATAAAGTTGTAGGAACAAGAATGAAGAGACTTGAGTTTCTGTCACTTCACTTTAGAAATTTGCATGAAAAGGTAATAGAACATTAACAAAGCATTAAGCAATCTGGTCTATTACTGTACAGGTGGAACTCTGGCACACCAAAGGTGTACTTGTACACAAAACAACTTATGCTAACACGACAAAGAAATAAAGCTTTAAAGCTAGATTTTATGTCGTAGAGAAAAGAAATTTAAAAAGATCATGGGAAAAATGTAGCGTTGTTTATGTCTTACCTTATTTTGGAGCCACCAGCTATTGCACTTGCAAAAATAGATTAGTGAAAAAAATAAAGATTTAAAATCATGTCTTTACAGTGAAATTAATGATCAGTTAATTCACCATAAAAGATAATTTTGCGAAGGATATATTACACCATTAAAGGTAGCATTTATACAACCCAACTGTGCAAAATCCAATGGCAGTAGCTTTCTCAAAGTATTTCTGCACTCTACAAACTGCCTCTCATTTGAATTGAAATGCAGTAGCACCATCCTGCTCTTGTAAGGGTGACATGAAGGATGCTGATAAAATCATTCATCCTATTATGAAAAAACGAGGATTTTAGTGGTCTTTAAAATCTTAAAACAGAGCACTTTTAAATTTTATTATTGTATTACAGGATATTCATTGAAGGATTATAATTATGTGGTAGATATACTAAAGTAGTTTAATTGTGAGAAAAATTGGCATAATTATATACAGACAATTGAATTTATGATATATTAAAGCCCATGAATACTTTGACAAAAATCTAAGGACGAACTGTATTCAGATGAAATAGACCTGAACTCTTATTCTATATTAAAACTAATTGAATCAGTTCTAGTGAACCATGTCCCTGTCAGAATTTTCAGTTGGGAATATATATTTATTATGAAATACAGAAGCTTTTTATCCAATTTTTCAAGAATTTCAAAATAATAAATGAGGTTAATCATTTACTTTATATCAGGCTCAAATTTCATAGATGATTAAATGATGCAAAGTTCAAGCCTAATTATCGCCATCATGGGCTTTTGCACAGAAACGAATGCTACTTCCATTACTTTCGAAGCGTTAACGTTATGCTTTCTTATTTACTCTATTGCCATTTCATAGATCAGATGCCAGAACAGTACGTTATCTTCCCATTGGCAAGAATGTTAATATTCACAAAAACAGTATATATTACTCTTCAGAAAAAATAACGTTCACCAAAATGTAAGACTAGAGTTAGAGTAACATGAAAGGGAAAAGATGACAAGATAAAATCCTTTTATAGTTTGGTGTGGTTTTTTTCATATATATATATTTTAGTTTTAGGGAAATTATGACTTTAACATTCACTTCCTACATCCATTGTACACAATAAAATTTTATATGAACTTTTTCCGTTGTTTTAAAAACACTGACATGAAGATGTATTTAAAAGGAAGGGTTTTCTCCGTGCACAGTTGAAGGAAAAATTTCATCATGCAGCCGAGACAAGGCAGCAGGTTGGAGAAGCATGGCAGCAGGATCGATACGGAGCAGTGATATTGCATCCAGAGTCAGGAAGCAGAGGGTGAACATGAAGAGGGGCCTGGCTATAACACAGCTAAGCTTGACCCAATTTACCCATCACAAGCAGAGTCATATTTAAATATAAAGTGCCTTGCTATTCCAGTCATGTGACACTTCTATCTCCTTTTTAGCAAAGGTTTATTATAGCTATCAGTAGATAACTCATAGTTAAAATCCTTAGAATAATGCATTAAAGGATTTTTATGTATAAATGAGGGGCAGATACTGTAGAAATCCAAGATATTGGTGGTTTTGTCACACTGAAGATAAAGGTGTGTGCCTTAGTATATTGTAACTCACTCAGGGATTATTATGAACTTACTCTCATGGCTGGCCAAGGAGGAGATGGGGTCCTGTTAAAATAACTCGAGAAAAATGAGTGATAGTGCAGAAGGCTATGTTTCTGCTTTATTTGTTAATTAACCTGTAGTGTAAATATACATCGCAAGCCTTGGAATATTTAAAGCAATAATAAAACATTATGAGACTTTTCTGATTTCATCACATTTTGAAATATACTCGGTATTTAATGTAACAGATGTCTAACCTATATAAATTTCATATTCTAGTATTAACCACCATATCATAACATTTTTTTTTGATTTTCAAGACAGGGTTTCTCTGTAGCTTTTGGTCCTGTCCTGGAACTAGCTCTTGTAGACCAGGCTGGCCTCGAATATCATAACATTTTAACAACTAAGTTCAATGTTTATAATAACAACTGTAAAATTTTTATATCAATCCTCCCAAAAAATTGTGAATTACCTGTTCTATCTATCTATCTATCTATCTATCTATCTATCTATCTATCTATCTATCTATCTATCTATC
>JABTXL010006268.1:13583349-13790051 GCA_025134845.1 Neodon shergylaensis
ATCTATCTATCTATCTATCTATCTATCTATCTATCTATCTATCTATCATCTATCTATCTATCTATCTATCTATCTATCTATCTATCTATCTATCTATCTAATCTATCTATCTACCTATATATATGTATGCATAATATCTCTTTATTTTAAAATAGTTAGCATGTTTCCAATCTTATATTGCCATGGTAAGATCTAATCACATCTTAGTCAAGTTGATTAATTAATTTGCATTACTATTATCTTTATTTCTTTTTATTTAGCTATATGTGTGCAAATATAAACTATGTCTTTTGGCTTTTCTATCATATGAGTATAAGAAACATTGTTATCCATAATTGGAACTCAGGGAGATCATCTTTTTCTACACTATTATACTATGGTTTTAGAACTTAGAAAATAAATCACAAAGCTATTATCGTTAAAGACAATTTAATTTTATTTATTTTAAGCAGAAATGGATACTTTGGAAAATAATTAATATTTTATTGATTGTGGGGGTATGTGCTCATAAATAAGTGTACCCCTGAGTATAAGTGCACATATAGCACAGTGCATATGTGGATATAAAGTGTGTCCACATTAGGGTTTTCTATTTTGAGGCTTGTTCTAAAGATCAACTAAATCATCAGGCTTATGTAGCCAAGTACTTCTCTACCTGTTGTACCATTATGTCAGACCCATAAAGAAACTATTACATAATGTGTAAGCACACATGATTGGTGGAATTATGTAGTTTATGTAGATTATATGTTCATAAGCTCCAGTCTGAAATGTGCTGAACAGTATGAATAGTTCAGAAAATATCTGTGCCAGAATCATTGGGGTCAATGGCAGAACCCTGCTCCTTCAAGATGGAGATCTAAGGTGTGAGTCTCATTGCAGGTTGCCTGCCAGGTGTTGCTCTACGCTATTAGAGAACTAAATTCCATTTCACATCAGTTATTTTTTTTAATCTCAGGAACACTTTAAATGTTTATTACTCATTAATTACTATATATATTTTTATAGATTTCTACTAATAATAGAAAGATTTTGTATTGAGAAAAATTTCTATTATTAGTAGAAATCTATAAAAATGTATATAGTAATTAATGAGTAATAAAATAATTGTTCCTTATCACCTCAAGAGTGTCTACAAAATTTATTCCTTTGTGCTTTGGTAATATATTTATCTCTAACTAGTTGCAAAACGTTGTCAGAAATAACATTTTTAATATAAAGTGGGCAAGACAGCATAACACATTTTGTCGTCTTGTTTCTGAAATGCTTGGCACAATCCACCTAAAAATCTTACAGCCATTCAATTTTACAGCAATATGGATGAAGCCTTATTACTTTTCTCAGAAGAGCAGAACCCATATCCAAGCTATCTGGCAGAAGTACCATCTGCCTGTCCTGAGGTTAATATGAAGAGGAAGGCAAAACCCATGGGGAATTGTCCACATGAATTTCAGTTGAAATGAAAAGTATTTGTAACTTTCTAATTTCCTTCTGCTCAGAGAAATCGAGTATCATCAACATTCATGACTAAAGACACAGCTGGCTGACTTTAGACTTTTGGATTCTGGCCAACATCAGGCCAGTGTGCTCTGCAGATCAGAGCCTTGAAGAGAAATCATCTTCTCTTTCATTGCCAGTTCTGTCAGAATGATCCCAAGACTCACATGTAAGAGTTTCTCGTGAAAGATAGCTTTAGTACTTACAGCATTAGGTTTGTATGATTCGAGCTTTGGCATTCAATATTCATGAATCCATGAAAAAATAGTGTATGTGGCTGTGTGTGGGTGTGTTGAGTCAAGGTCTAGCTCTGACCCAGACAAGCCTGCTAGTAAATTCTACAGCATCCTAAATAATTCGATAAAAGATTTTCTTAAAATATTAATTTGGAAAGAATTATATTAAACAGGCAAATGAGCTGAATATGAGTGCGATTTGTTTTTCTTTCTTTTATTTTTGTTATTTTGTTAATTTTAATCTTTTCTCTAAATATATACACACACATATATTTATACATACATATATATATATGTGTGTGTGTGTGTGTGTGTGTTTGTGTGTATTTGAGAGAGGTTTTCTTCCTAACTGTCCAGGAACTTACTCTGTAGACCAGGCAGGCCTTGATCTCACAGAGATCTATCTTCCTCTGCCTCCTGAGTGCTGGATTAAAGAGATGTGCCACCATCACCAGGAAAACTTTTAATACTTTAATTATTATATTTTTCCCTTCATTGTTGTCCATTCAAACCTTTTTCATACCTCTCTCTTAAATTTATAGCCACTTTTTTTATTAATTTTTATATGTCTGTAGATTGTAGATCTATACATATATGTTTATATATATTCATGTATCTTATATTTCCCAAATACATGAAGACAGCCTTATCAGTTTGTATAATGTTACTTGTATGCATGCTTTTCGGTCTGACAACTTGGCAAGATGATGATCAATTAATTTTCTGTTCTCTGCTCTGTTTTTTATTCACTCTTAGTATTCTTTAGTTGGATTAGATGTCTTAGCTTCTTAATATTTTTCTAGTACTCATTTTTGAGACTATGTTCACCAGGAATATTGGCCTGCAATTTTCTTTTATTGCAGGGATTTTGGTTTGTTTGTTTGCTTGGTTTTGTTTGTTTGTTTTGTTTCATTTTTTCAAGACTGAGTTTCTCTGTGTAACTTGGTCCCTGTCCTGGAAATAGATCTTGTAGACCAGGCTGGCTTCGAACTCACAGAGATCCATCTGCCTCTGCCTCCCAAGCCCTGGGATTAATGGCAGGCACCACTACCACCTGACTTATTGCAGTATTTTTTTACCTGTTTTGGTACTAAAATGAGAATGGTTTTACAAACGTATTTTTGAGTGTTCCTTCTATGTTTTTTTTTTTAATTAAGAAATGTTGATTTGCAGGGCATGGTGGCGAGCACCTTTAATCACAGCATTCTGAGTTTGAGTTCTACAGATCAATTTACAGGACAGCCAGAAACACTATCTAGAAAAAGCAAAAATCCAAAACCAAAAACAGAATAAAAATAAAAAATAATGCTTTGTTGTAGATATTCTATCTATTTTGCAGGTCTGGTAGAATTCTTTGGTGATGTCATCTACCCCTTGAATTTCCTTAGCTGAAGGCTCTTTAGCTACCACATCAAAATCCTTAGTATTTGTTCTCTCAATCTCCTCCTTTTTATTGTTTTGTTTAGGTTGTGTATTTCTTCTTGCTATAGTTTTTGCGATTTGGCTGAATCTACAAATTCATTAGTTTCTTTTGGGTTTTTCAAATTAAAAAAATGCATTTTGTTTTGTTTTGCTAAGCATAAATCATATTTATTATTACTTGCTTTCTTTTCCTCACTCCAAAACATCCCATATATTCTTCCTTGCTTTTCTATTTCATGGAATTTTTTTTGTTATTATTGATAGATGCATATATATATATATACATATTGATTTTCGAGACAGGGTTTCTCAGTAGCTTTTGGTTCCTGTCCTGGAACTAGCTCTTGTAGACCAGGCTGGCCTCAAACTCACAGAGATCCGCCTGCCTCTGCCTCCCCGGTGCTGGGATTAAAGGTGTGTGCCACCACCGCCTGGCAGATGCATATATTTTTATCTATGTGTATATATTCCTAAATAAAATCCATTTATGCTGTTATGACTAGTTTGAATGGTTTAGGACTGACTAGCATTGGATAATTATTTGGTGTACTCTTCTCTGGAGAAGGCTATGTTTCATGTCTCCCTTGTTCTTTGAAAGAATTATCAGGCCTTCCCCATAGACTTTGGCATATTTATGGTTATCCTTGTTCAGTTCATATTTTGGCAGTTGTGTTGTTTGGACATTTGAAGAAATTGTTATAAAATGGTGGCTTTCCACAGAGAAGCACAATAATTAGCAATACTGTAACTTTATTTAGTAATATAAGAAAGGTTACAAATTATAATAGGAATAGTTAATAAGAAACTCTAATGGTTGATTGATATTAACAAACTATTGTGCCATGAAAGTCAATATCTAAAAATGATATTGTCATTTCTAAACACACATAGAAATAGATTAAAGAAAATATAGAACAAGTTCAACACTTCAAATCCTTAGAACAAATACAAACAATATTTTTTTACCAAATATTAGGCATTTACAATATACAACCCAAAGCCATAGCTAATGTCATTGCCAGGAAAGATGGGATTTTTATTTTTATTAAACAAGTTAAAATTTAGTTTCCACCCTATTAATCATTAAATTTCAGGGTCTAGTGATACAACACAAAAGTAAAAATGACCAATTTAAAGCAAACTAGCAAACTTATAAAATTGTTTTCAATTGTGTAAACACATGCAAGCACACACAACACGTAAATATTACAACCTAAGTAATATACAAAACATATACAGGCATGATGAGTGCAAGGATATATTATTCATAAAATTAGAAGATACATGAAATAAATGTACATGTGTATGAATACACATGTGTGCATATGTACTTATATATATATGGTGTATATACAAAAATGATGCAGTAGAAAGTAAAATATGAGTCAAAAATAAGTTTTAAGAAAATTTAAATTAATGTGCAAATAAGAAAATACAAAAAAGTTTTATATAACATGGAATTTGTGTAATAGAAAATTTATTAATGTTAATAAAACCTAAGTAAATAATAAAATATCCAAAGTTCTTGGAATTAAATCTTAAGGTTATTAAGAGAACAATTTTCATGTTGGTCTATAAGCTGAACGAAATAGTAACAACTCAGATCTCAGAATTTTTAAGAATAAAAACTGAAAATGTGATACTAAAATTGCTCTGAAAACTCAAAACATCTGGAATTGCTGAGGTTATTTTGAATAAGAACATTTGGGAAACTTATTTGCTTAAAATGTCAGTTTGTTCCACAGCTGCAGTCATCAAGATGTGTGTTATTATCAAAATGATCATCAAATACATGAAAGAACATAATCAAAACCACAAATAGACACAGTTTTGGACAACTGCTTTTCTGCAGAAACACCAGAAAATTCATGGGTGAGAAAACAGAATTTACAAAACAATATTCTAGGAAAATTGGATATCTATGGGCAAATAAGCAAACAAAATATGAGAAACAAAAACTTGGATTAAAAAATGTTTTCAAACTCAACATAGAATTTGTTTTAAAAGTATGAATTATTAAAGAAAGTAGAAAACATAATGGAAAAATGTTTTTGACTTGATATTGTCAAACTCTAATAAGTCAACAAGCATAATTACATGAATCATAAGTTTGTTCTTCTTACTCATAAGAATTAAAATTTTAAGAAAATAATTTGACGAATAGCATTAGGTGGGAAATAATTGATAGCCTCTTTTGGCCAATGTTCTTTTTGTTGTTTTTCTAAACTAAAACAGAATTGTATAATTTCTCCCTTTCCTTTCCTGACCTCTCTTAAAGTCTGTGGCACTTATTCTTTACACACACACACATGCACAAATCTTATATGTATATGTCCATACTTTAATGTGTTAGTTCATTTACAATTTCTCTTATGAGTATGATTCAAGAAGGACCACTTGTTTTTAGATAAACAATTATAGAGCTCTCCCTCTAGGAAGACTATTTCTCTAACTTCTGGCATTTCTTAGTTGCCTTTAGTTCTTTACCTTCTGACAGGGGCCCAAGAGATTTCTCTCCTCTCCATATAACACTTTAATTGGTTTGTACTTCTTCAGATCTTGCTTCAGCAACTGTATTGTTTGATACATCTACAAGTCAGGCACTTCAGGTTGAAGGGACATTGCAGAGTAGAAAGTAGATAGTAAAAGCCAGAAGACCAGGAAATCATCTATGAGATTGTATCTCCAATAAATGAAAGTTTTACCTGTGGCAATGCAATTTTATCCAGAATGCACAAAGGAAAAAAAAGACTAAAGAAAAATCAAATTACTCATTATAATGATGAATAAATATCTTATCAAAAAAGATATGTGGATTGAATATCATATTCAGTTGACTTGAGATTTCTTAGTCAATTATAAAGTGGAATGAATATCCAAACTCTCACTCCATGCACCCACAGGTGCATACTTAGGGATGGATACACACAAGAAGTTACATAGAAAAGAGTCTGTTTTATTTCAGCTATTTCCAATGAAAGAGATTATTTTAGTTTATGTACCTTATTTATAGTGGCATATATGTGCATTTTATTCTTATGACTCACACACATAGAAATATTATTGTGACTGTTTATAAAACGAAGAGATTAAATATTGTGTCATGTTGAATAAAAATTATGTGATATGTTTGTTTGCTTGTTTGTTTTGATTTTCGAGACAGGGTTTCTCCATAGATTTTGGTTCCTGTCCTGGAACTAGCTCTTGTAGCCCAGGCTGGCCTCGAACTCACAGAGATCCGCCTGCCTCTGCTTCCCAAGTGCTGGGATTAAAGGCGTGCGCCACCACCGCCCGGCTTATGTGATATGTTTCATCCTATTTTTTAACCATTATATTTACTATTTGGAGATTTCAAAACTGGGACATGGGAAGTTTTGATTTATACCATATATGCAGCAATTCCAGCCATCCTTAAGGAATATGTGCTGTAATGCTACAGCAGTTAAAGAAAGACTATAGAGACAACTTCTACCTTCTTGAATAAGTAAATGGCAGATTTCACTCTGTCAAGTGTAAAAAGGATAAATATGGAAATAAAATGATCAACTGTGAATTTTTATATTTTATATACTTACTGGCAAAATATAATAAAATTATTGTCACTGTTAGGGTTTCTATTGCTGTGATAAGAAAGCATAATCAAAAGCAATTGGGGAAGAAAGTGTATATTCCAGCTTACACTCCTCCAGTCACACTCCATCACCAAGAGAAATTAAGACAGAAGCAAAGGGTATAAACCATGAGACAGGAACCAAAGTAGAATTCATAGAGGATTACTAATGACTGTCCTTCAAATTGTGGTTTGCTAAAATAACTCAGGACCACATGCTTGGAGAACACCACCCACTGTGGAATGGGTTCACTCACATCAAATTTTGAATCCTGAAACTTATTCGTTTATCTTCTTCATTGCTATGACTCATAGCCATCAGCATAACTTGCCCTATGGGATCTGTTTAAATACTAGGCGTGGGAGACATGTGACACCTCCCTGTATCTCGTGTCACAACTCCTTCTCATCTTACACCTCCTGATAAAAGTTCACATTAAAATGGACCCCTCTTATGGTCTCTAGCTAAAAGTAATTTCTTTACATGGTAAAGAAACAACCTCTCTATAGAACTCAATCTATGTAATTTTACCACTGTTCCTCCAGTCTTTTCCTGTAGCAATTCCCTCTTACTGTGGGACACTTGACTAGAAACTCTAAAATAAATTCTACCGGGAAGAGAAATATTTAAACTTTCACCACACTTTACTCCTCCATTTGGCAATAAGTAGTTATGGAAGAAAAAATTTCTCTCCTTTTTCTGTATTAGATCTGCATTGCTTGAAAATCAATGTGAAGAGGCTCTTGGAGGATGTCAGGATTCCAGGGCAATGAACAACTATTTCTTTAAAATAGTTACTTATTGTTCTTTTAGTGAGAAAAAATTCTAGTTTCTTATTTCAAATAAAATAATAAAAGTATTATGTTCTCTTAAATGTTGCAAATCACTACAACCTAAAAATTCCTGTAGCCTGAATAGTGCTGAGTGTCAAACTACATGATTACCATAAGATTCAACCTGGTATCTGGGCAGTAAAACACATATGGGAGAAACTGATTCCAATATGCATAACCTTAATACTTCGCATTAAGCAACTGTACTCTAGAAAAACCCTCAGTTAGCAGTGCCTAACATAAAAGGAAGAAGCCAAGCTTCCCAGCATTAACCTCACTTACGTCATGTGTACTATGGCTCAATAGCTATGTGCTTTTCTACTTTGTTCTAAATGAACTTGCTTTTCTGAAATTCTATGCTAATATTTACATAAGTTTATTGTTAAGATCTAGATCATAAGCAGTAGGAATGTTTGATGTCGCTGAATAACTTACTTTAAAACTGAGTTAGCAAACAAATCAGTAGATTCCAGAGACTAGTTTGAATGAGAAAGTATGGTTCAACTCCTCAATTGGATGAGGTTTGCTTCTAGGTCAAAAGCAATGCTTTGAACTTCATATACATATCAATTACCATTTTATATTAATTAAAACATAAATTTTGTTATCTTTAAATAGTTTTATGTTACTTGAAATGAATATCTCAAAAATATCTATATTAATCATTTTTGAAAGCTAATGGACTGATTGGACAATCATAATTATAGAGGAAGGTTAAGATCTAACCAAAACTCTATGATGTCATTTTTCATCCCCTAAATAGCCATTCATTGTCCACTGCAGCCCACAGGATTATACAATGAAAATACAGCTGAGAAAATCACCAGGCTGACCCACTGGGATCCCACATTCAGACGAAGGAAACTCAAATTACAGGATATTGGGGATATTTGACTTTTGAATAATGGTTTTTATTTTTGTAAAACCCTTGTGAAGCCATAACACTCCCTTTTCCATAGTGGGACTCCTCCCAAAAATCTCCACCAGTGTATTAATCAATTATTGAATATAATTTCCTTATATACAGGTATACTGGATGACCTTTCCCTTCACTGTGGCGCCCTGGTGTGAAATTATTTGCACAGTCAAGAAAATCTTCGTTTTCATGAATAAATCTATGCCCATTCCCTAATATAAACTTAGAAACTAGTTCCCTACAATTTTCTTTTATGGCTGAACATCTGGTCAGGAGAGGAGCCTTTGAAATATTCAGAGCCTCAAACAATAGGCACTGAGGAGGATATAGCATTTCTGCCTATCTGATAAGGAAGTCTGGGAATCCTGATTTCTCTAACTGGACTTAGGTGAAGGCAACCTAAAGGCCCCTACTCTATCATAACAAGCTATTGGTATTCTGTACTTACCTTCACCTTGGTTTTATTGATACAAGATCTTAGTCTAGGAAATTAACTGTGTCTTTACCCCATGGAGATACAGGCAAAAGATATGGATAACTTAAATCAGCTGTAAAGAAAGGAATTCCTTCCCATTCAGGCATCAGCAATCACCGGATAGTGTCGGGCTCCAGATTTTACAATGCATAGTCATAGTTTTTCCCTTTGATATAGCTACTATAGATGCTGTAGATGTAATCTCTAGGGCTGTGAGGTCCCTTTTAATCAGCTAACATTTGGTGAAAATGCTGATGCGGACCAAATGGCAACTGCCTTTCTCGCACAACACATGCCAGTTACCATGGTTACCACGGTGCTGTATTCCCTGCCGCTGCAGAAGTGGAACTGCTTAGAAAGTACACAACGTTGTTGTAATTTCCCCCCATTTTACATTTATTAGAACACAAGATTTTAGTTTAACTAGCCACACAAATGCTATTATATAATACTGCCCTTTACCCCTCTTAGAAATCATTGTCTTTTTCTGTATTTGACCCTTTCCAGATATGCCCCCACTGAGCCAATGTAAGATACAGGTATCCTTATTAGTCCTTATCAGTTTTCATGACTATGAGAAATTCATGCCTGGTAGCCTTTCTAGTGTCAGAGTATTGATGATTGTGTCTATATATGTATATAAACTGGAAACTTTGGGGGATGCAGAAAAATAAAGAAACTGACATGGAAAAGTATATAATGGAGAATTCATTTTCTTTGAAAAAGAACATACTGAAGAATTCATTTTCTTTGATTATTGTAGCATCTCTTTTGAATCCTGGCAGGGGAAGTTTTAGGGCTGGTTTTTAAAGTTCCTCTAAATTATTCATCTCTGTAGCTGCCTTAAAGTGCATTTGGCTATCAAAAGAACATTTGAAATGTGTTGCCTTAGCAGCCTTTTGGATCCCATCAGAGATCTGGATCCTGGTGCACGTATTTTCCTAATTTTCTGTAACTCAGTATATAAGTTACTTTTATAATTGATGTGTGTAAAATTTGTCAAGATTCAACTTGAGGAACAGAGCTTTGGTTTAGCTATACATGAAAAGAACAGCCTATCACTGTGAGGGAAATAGTCAAAGGTCTTAAAGATATTATCAAAAGAATATTAGAAATAATTTGAAAGCTCAGTTCCCTCACAATTCAATCCATATACATATCACATGAGATTACACACTACAATGCAGGAATTGTGGAGACCCTGTAACTGCTTTTGAACATGTCAAATTACAGACAAGAACAATGGATCCCAGAGTGAGTTTTCCGACAGGCCTTTGCCAGACAGGATTCTACTCCATCATAGAATTATTCCTCTTTTTTGTTGGCACTAGTTGTCACCTGGTGCAACTCCTACAACCTTTGATGTAAACATAAGATGGACCTCATTTTGCATGCATTACATACGCTATGTGACTAAGGTAAGAAGATTCCTAATCTTTTATAAACCTAGAGGGATTTGTTCTACCTTACAGTTCTGAAGTGATATGATTCTTAAAAATTCCAACCAATATAATCCCTGTTGTTGTTCTAGGTTATTTTTATTGGTATTTATGATCAAATTCTAAAATCATAATTTATTACTATATACAGACATCTGAGCAGTTAATTTTTTCACTATGAAAAATTTTATAGCTGCTATATATATATACATGTACCATGTGTGTATATAAAATCAGTAACTTTTAATATCTCTATTTATTATAATCATGATGATTAAAAAATAATGCCCTTTATACACTGAAGTGGCATTTTGTGATTCCTAGAAATTAGGAAACAATGTGTGAACTATAAATTATTTTCATTTTTTATCTTATGTTTTGTTATGAGTATTGCCTCAAATCTCCTGTTTAAAAATGTATTTAAAATAGGTTTAAAAAGTATCAAGAAAGAATTGACAAAGAGATTCAAATCAATGGAGAAGTCTTAGAAAAAATTAACATACAGAAAAATAGAAAGATAAGGAACATGACAAGCACAGGACATGCGTGAAATTTTCTATAACCCTCAGAAAGAAAAACTTTAATTACAGTTTTGCTATGCTGTGGAGTTTTTCTGCAAACCCTGGGAGTAACCTTGAGAGCTGGTCTTTCAGGTTACTATTATGTTCAATACTCTATTATTCCTTTCCAGTGCCAGTCTCTCAGAATTGTTTAGTGATGTGGGATTCCCCTCTGTATGCTATGATTACCGTTAATGAATAAAGAAAACTGGCTTGACCTGATAGGGTAAAACAGAGTTAGGTGGGGAAACAAAACCAAATGCTAGGAGAAAGAAGGCAGAGTCAAGGAGAAGGTATGGAGCAGCTGCCAGAGACAGAGCTAATGGGCCAAGTGGCAATTTAAATAATATAGTTTTTTGCATGATTATTTCGGGACTCTGGGCACCTAAGAAGCAATCAAGCAACCTCCTACAATAGTTCAGTGTCTCATATATTTTCAGACTATACCATCTGAAGACATTTACATAAAAATCTGTGAAAATAGAAATCGTTGAAATATTGTTCTTCCATATATTCAAAAAATGTGGCCTAATGATTGCTATGCTACATATTGAAGGGATTTGGAGACTTACTTCCCCCACAAAAGCTTATAACCCTTCTTGAAAATGTTTAAGAACCAATCCTCTAATGATGGAGATAGGTGAGTTTTGTTCCTCTTCATAATAAGGCAGGTATATGGTGAAACATTGTTCAGTACAGAGAACACTCCCTGACCATAAGAACTAGAACAAAAAGGTTCTCCTGAATACCTAAAATACCAAGGTTCAGACCTTCACCTGGACCATATGCTATCTGTAAACATTGTTTATTATGGCACTGAAACTTTATATTCTACTATTTATCATAATTCCCAGGATATAATCCTTAGAAAAGCAGTGGATACTGCAGGCATTTTGCCATATGTTTCATGACAAAAATCTTGTCTCTCCTCTACTTTTAATTCCCTGAATGTTAATTAACCTTTACAAATGCAAGTTAATGCAATATGTGCTAATTTCATATTTTCCTTTGTATTAATTGTACAAAGGCTTATTAATCTTAAAAGATCAAAAATAAGTATGATTAAGGGTGAAAACAAACAATATTTAAAAAAAAAGAATTGTTTCCAGATATCAACTATGTAATGGTCTATATCCCGACATTCCTACCCAATTCATTACTGTCTTCTAATCCCAAAGACAGTTGGGGAAGAAAAGTTTTTCTAAAACTAGCCATATTGCTGTCTGTAGTTTTTGAACCGTGTTTCTATACCAAGCTCCAGACATTTTAAAAGTTCATCACATAAAACAAAAACAGTTTATACATGTCAGGCATTTTCTTACGTCTGTGATAAATACTCTGAGAATGGTTATGTGAGGAGTGAAGGTTTCTTATAGGTCACAGCCCACAGTCTATCGTGGTGTGGACTGAGAGAGCAGCTGCTCTCTGACATGGTGTCTACAGTCTAGAATCACAGAACACTGACACGTTGCTCCTGCTCAATTCCTTTTCTGTACTTACACAGTCTAGAATTCCGGTTAAAACACATTATGAGCCATAGTGGGTTTGTCTTTACATCAAATTTAATTAAATCAAAATAATCCCAATAGATACAACCAGATGTATTTCTCCAAAATGATTCCACATTCTTTCAAATTTGTACAATATTCTTATAATCTCAAACAAAATTCAAAAACTTCTCTAAAAATTTAAGTAGGGAAAAAATTCTCTAGCACTAAACTGTACTTTCTTTTCCAAATACATTGATATTCTTTCCAATTCTCTTCAAAGAGACCCCTAACAATTACAAATTATAGAAAATATTAGGGATGTTTTTAGTGGTTTGATAATAACAGACTGAACTGCTGAATTGTAAGTCACCCAATTAAATATTATCCTTTATAATACTTGCAATGCTCATGGTGTCTGTTCATAGCACTAGAAATCATAACTAAGACAAAAGTTGGGCCGGGCGGTGGTGGCACACTCCTTTAATCCCAGCACTCGGAAGGCAGAGACAGGCAGATCTCTGTGAGTTCGAGGCCAGCCTGGTCTACAAGAGCTAGTTCCGGGACGGGCACCAAAGCTACATAGAAACCCTGTCTCAAAAAACCAAAAAAAAAAAAAAAAAAAAAAAAGACAGAAGTTGGTGCTAGGGACTGGGGTATTATAGTGATATCCATGAACACAATTTTATATGGAGGAATTTGGACTTTGGCATTATAGGTTAAGAAGGCAGTGGATTGATTTAAGTATTGCTTAATGGGCCTTACTAGTAGAAGGATGAGAATAATTCAAACAGTGGGGAAAAGGTTCAAGATCTTTCAGAGAAGAATAATTTTAGTATATTGCCAAAAGGTGGTTTTTGCTATATTTTGGTGAAGAAAGTAGCTGATTTTTTAACCCTTGTCAGAAGTATCTGCCTGGAATTAACTGAGGAATTTAAGATTAATGCTCTTGGAAAAGTAAATCTCAAAACAAGCTAGTATAGACTCTGTTCTGTAATTACTAGTGTAGACTAGTATAGACTCTGTTCTGTAATTACTAGTGTTCATACTTAAAAGGATTTATAGTGTAAAGCTGAGAAGAAAAGGACATTCAGGAAATGGAATGGAGCTAAATCCTGGGTTTAAAGAGATTAATAGATTAAGAAATTGAGTAAAGGGACTAGTGATCTCAGGGCAAGATCCCACCTAGTTAAGTTTCCAACTTGTGAAAAGAAATTAAAAAAAAATCTTAAATCGGTGTATGGTGATGCCACACTTTAATCCTGGCACATGGAAGGCAAACACTGTTTGAATATTATAAGATTAGTAATTTGTAGACATAGCCCAACTTTCTCCAGTTGACTTGGAACTCCTTCCATATCCCAGATAATACTTAAAATCTTAAAGAATATTCTAGTTAAGTTAATTCTAGAACTCCATCAGAAACCTAACAAGGATCATTTTGTGTTTTGGGGAGGATAGTTTTTTTTTTAATGTGGTTATCTAGTGAGTCTCAAAATTATAAATATTTATGGGCTCCACAGAACAGTCCTGGAGAGAATTAATGTGCAAACAGGCAGCTTTTTCCTCTTCAGACCTGTGGCTTACATAATTCCTGACCTTCATATCAAAGCTTCAGACTTTCTGGATATAGATTTCAGGACTTATACTTATATCTGTTTGAGGATGGCAGGCTCTAGACTTTGAATGAAATTTGCTCTTTGGTCATCTATTTGAGTTATTTGTTCTAAGACTGGTCCACCTGCCTGGTATTCTAGGATTGTAGCATGGAGATGACCTATTCCAAATGTAACTACATTTATGTGAGAATTTTTTTATTTGACTATGTTTTAGGGAGAAAAATACACTTCAAATTACTTCATAGTCTCTGTGGAAGATTTTATATAGAATGTTTGGTTTTACTCACATTTAAAATAATTAAAGATTAAAATGAATGTCTCCTTAAGAAGAACCACAAATATGTTATGGTTCTCAAGTATTACTTTGATTTGGATTCTGTTCAGGGTATAAAATGTTTTCATTAAGAGTAAATAATTTGAAATATCATAAAGATATCAGAAAGTTGCACCAAGTGATAAGATATGTCAAACATGAATTCATCTTTGATTGCAGGAGAAGGGAAAAGCTGGAAGATCTTGTTAAGTCTTGCTGAATCAAATTTCTGGAAGCTATTAAAATATAGTTTGATAGAGTAAAATTAAACAAAATATCTCTTAATTATCATTTTGGTAGTATCAAGGATCCCTCATGACTAGAGACTCTTTACATCATCCTTTTATCTTTTTTTTTTTTTTTTTGGTTTTTCGAGACAGGGTTTCTCTGTGGCTTTGGAGCCTGTCCTGGAACTAGCTCTGTAGACCAGGCTGGTCTCGAACTCACAGAGATCCACCTGCCTCTGCCTCCCGAGTGCTGGGATTAAAGGCGTGCGCCACCATCGCCCGGCCATCATCCTATTTTTTAATAAGAGTCATACCTCAGTACCAGAACAAATGATAATAAACTGTAATAGGCAAAGCTGGATATGTTTAAAAAAGATTGTTGATTTGGAAGAAAGAATTCAATAGCCCTTGTATATACTCTTTATAATGAAATGCCATCTATTTAATGCAAGAACAAGTCAGAGTTAAAGAACATATATCCTTTATGTCAAGCCATGCACCATAAAGACATGAACATAATTCCATCCAAGAAGCAGATGCTAGTATTTAACGTAATATTATATTATCTGTCCAATAAATGAAATAATAAAGTTGAGCAAAAAAATAAAAACAAATACATTCTGCAAATTTGAATATCTAATAAGAACATGAAAAGCTGCTTGGACAATTATATTCTCATTCCTCATGGGATAATTTGTTATAAACACTCCATTTTCATTTCCTAGATTATGGTGATAGTATATGTAAATGAAGGCATGAGAGTGTCAATGAGAAAGAGTGTAAACAGTCCATAATGTATATGTTAATCATTGTATCTGTTATACCATATTATTTCAACTGTGGCTTTGCAGTGGACAATGGCATGAATTGAACAGAATCTCATTCTCATAATTTTTGTGAAGGCATAACTGTATGTTTTTGTTAACAAAATACATATACAAGAGTAAGTTATAGAATTTGAAATAAAATATCCTTAAATTGTTTTACAGTTTTCAATTTAAGAAATATATCAAATATATCTTATTTTTAAATTATAGTTTTATATTTAACTCAATTACTTTTACAAATTAGACATTTACAGAAAGATAAAACAAGAATAGTGTCAAAACAAAAGTTGAACATTTGGATATATTTTTCCTGGTTTTTAGTACCGAGTCATTTGCCAAAGCAATTTTTTTTAACCAAATACATAAACATCCTAACGATATGAGCATATTGAATTATATTTACATTTAGTTAATAAAAATTTGATGATATATCTATAGTATACAGCTTTCTAATAAAGCAGTTGACATAATTTTACTCTAGTAAGTTATCTAAAATATATTGAAAGAGTCATGAACAACAACAAGAAGAAGAAAACTTCAAATTTATACAAGAAGCTACTGAAAATATTAAAAGTAGCATTACAAGCTGAAATGGCAATTTATGCTGGACTTCTGTATCTTTATGACTCTGAAAATGATTGTTAATGTCTCCACAACTCATTAAAAATGAGTTTGAGGCCAGCCTGGTTGACAAGAGTTAGTTTTAGGACAGGCTCCAAAGCTACAGAGAAACACTGTCTTGAAAAACCGAAAAAAAAATCAGTGTTTTACATTGTTATTAAAGACATTGAGGTGATAAGAAACTAAATCAATGTCTCACTTCTGTCACTTATAAAATCTGGAATCACTGCAGGTATGAAACAAGCCAACCAGGAAAAGAAATAAAGCTATTTTTAATCTTTATATCTGTTTTTTTTATTTTTACAGTTCATAAGTTTAATTTTTTATATTCAGATATTATTAAATTGCAGGAGGAAAAACATATCGAATATAAGTTTTTCTACTATCTTACTTCCAACTGGACATGATGTACACTAACTTATAAAGTAATGATTCATAATGACAGTAGCTTTTGTTGTTGTTTTGCTGTACCCAAGTCGCAACCCCCAGAGAGAACACCAGGATCCAGTCAAGTCCAGAATGCAAAAGCAAGGTTTATTCAGTGCGCTATTCAGCCAGACTGGGGTCTCGTCCAGTACTCAACACAGCGCAGTAAAGAGGAGCGCCCCCTCATCATTTGGGGTTGACATTATATAGGCAAAAACTGCAAGCTAGGTTCATTTTGGGTCAAGGGAGTTGGTCTTGCATAGGAGCAGGTGTGCCTTATCTCTAACATACTCCCCCAAAGTGGTTATGTCTAGCAAGCCCCCCTCCCCAAAGTGGTTTTGTCTAGCAGGCACTCCACCCCAAAACCCTCCCCAAAGCGGTCAGTTTTTCTGCTCCCCGATAGACCACGGGCTAGGTGTTAACAGGAGGCCCGCAGCCAGGAACACTCTGTGTTAGACATCCTGTTTTCAACCAGCCCCAGATGTCTTGCATTTGAACCCAGTGCCCTATTTAGCTCCTAAGCAAGCAAAAAGTTCCTTAAAATTTTCCATGTCCTTACAGTTTTTAGTTTTTCGAGACAGGGTTTCTCTGTAGCTTTGGAGACTGTCCTGGATCTTACAGAAATTCACCTTCCTCTGCATCCTGAGTGCTGGGATTAAAGGCGTGTGTCACCAGGGCCCAGCTGACAGTAGCATTTTATTAAAAAATAATAAAGAAAATTAAAAGAAATTAACAAATATTAAATATCGTTGAAAAGTAAACTTGGACACATTATACTAAATAAGGGCAGTGAGTATGAATTCAAATTTCTTTTTGCTCATTGAAGCAGTTGCACAGGTTCACAGGCTATTATTTTTTACTCTCACCATTGAGAATTGATATTCATATCCTAACTGGCTACAGTTTCTAGAGTCTCCTGCAGCTAGTAATGCTCACTGAGAAGCCTTCTGCCTCCATTACTCTACTGTGTTGTTGAGTCAATAAAGCAGCCTGTTGCCTTGCTTCTTCACTTCAGCTGTGTGGATATGTCTGAAATCTCACTGTATTTCTGCTATTCCTTCACAGCCTATAATTGAGGAATGACGGTGCCAAGAATATTTATTCGGGGACTGCAAAATAATTTTGTAAAATGAAAACTTCTGAATATGGAAATCTGAATATTTCTTTTTGTATTTATTAAACAATTAGCTAACAAAAGGAGAAAGTATATATTCACTTAGATCACATTTACAATATTTAAGAAACAGAAGAATAGAGACTTACAGATTGGCAGATGTACTGGAAACTGCTCATTAGTTTTGTCACCAAATTTGATAATAAGCAGTTATGATTGCACTGAGTTATGGAGAAATCTGGATTTACAAAATAGCAAAATTCAGCAATTCATGTTGTATAAATATAGACCAGGAGATTAGTGGATAGGAATCAAGAATAAGAGAAGATGATTATCAGAGAAATATATATTACCTTTTTTACAAATTGTTGTTGATGACAGAATAAGTTCCCTGGAGATAGATTATTACATAAATTAAAATAAATCAGCCTCAGATATAAACATATTACAACAATTCTCTCTCTCTCTCTCTCTCTCTCTCTCTCTCTCTCTCTCTCTCTCTCTGTTTGTGTGTGTGTTAAATTCATAAACTGTACCATATAAACAATCGATTACCTGTTCTGCTCCCTCATCATGCTGGTTTTGAAGATATAATCTAAAGATTCAAGGATTAAAATTCTGTGAGTTTAAAAAAGAATGTAAGACCCAGAGGGGGCCTCAGCCACTGCTGATGCCTTACATAGCCCTGCTTATTCCTTGCCTAAGACACTAGCAAGTTTTAGAGAAAAAGTACAGAGCCTTTAGTTTTTACATCTGACATGCAGGTTGATGACATTAATGCCCACACTGAGACACCAGTCCCTTCAAGATTGAAAATCTCCCATAGAAAGCTTTTTGCTTTTAACTGACTTTAGGGCCTTAGGCAAGTGATTTCAATTCTCTAGCCTGAAGGGGTATTTTTAGGCTAAACTTACCCAAATCCCCTAATGTTTTGAAGGTTGATTTATTTTCTAAGAGCTCACAAAGTAAAACAACAAAAGAAAATCATTGCCAAATTTAAAGGGGCCAAGCCCTTCCTACAGAACAATTGGTATATTAATTAATTAATTGAGACATTTAATCTTGTCATTCAATAAGAGAGCAGTAATTTAATTATTGTGTGTTTTATTGTTTGAATTTTAACCACATAGACAAGATATCAAATCAATCAATAAATACTTATTTTTTTTAGTGCAATTAGTTAAGACTAAGTCAATGTTAGATAATCGCAACCAAATGCAGGAACCTTCCACAAACTTTCTAAATAAAGACTGTGACTGAGTAGTGACATCAATAAAAGAAGCACAGTCCAGAAAAAGGCTGTTCCAGAGAAGATGACCTGGAGAGAACATAGACTCAGAACAGCCTTGCTAATGTTAATAAATCACAATTGTGAGGTCCCAAATATTAATTGTTTCTCTCAGTATCTGTGCTACTGGGGTTATATTTAGGAAGCGGTCTCCTGTGCCAGTGCATTCAAGTGTATTTCCTACTTTTTCTAAGTTTCTGTAAAGCAAAGGACATGGTCAACAAGACAAAACAACAGCCTACAGAATGGGAAAATATAAGACTTGCAAATAATTGGAAGGCTCCTCACTGGCTTAGTTAGCTAATGGATACTACAAACTTAACAGATAAAAGTTTATACATTGAAAAAAAACTTCAGGTATGTTGAGAACACATATTCAGAACGTTTAATTGGAAGTGCTTTAAAAGGTTTTATGGGACACAGTTTTCAACAATTTACATATTAGTTTCCATAAAGAGACTTAAGACAATTGTTTAGGAATTTAAGCAATACAGGAATCTTGATATAGCAAACATTGAAGCATCAGGGTTAAAAGAATGTGATTATTAAAGGGAAATCTTAGAGTTTCAGGACAACGTCTGTAGAGTGTCCTCTTCTGACCTAAAATCAATAGAAATAAAAATACTGATAGGTATAATTGTCTTTCTGTATCTGGGTTACCTCACTCAAAGTGATGTTTTCTACATTCACCCATTTTCCTGCAAAATTCAAGATGCCATTTTTTTTCTGCTGACAATTATCACATGATTCACTTATAAATGATTTTTAAACGTAAAGCAAAGAAAACCAGCCCACAAATCACAATCCCAGAGAACCTAGACAATAATGAGAACCCCAAGAGAGACATATATAGATCTAATCTACATGGGAAGTGGAAAAAGGCAAGATCTCCTTAGTAAATTGAGAGGATGGGGACCTTAGGAGAGGATTGAAGAGGAGGGGAGCGGAGAAAAATGTAGAGTTCAATAAAAATAAAAATTAAAAAAATTAAAGAAAAGAAAAAAAGACTATTAATCGTAGGTTTCTTATAAAGCAGATAAACACAACTTCACTTGAGTAGTGATATTTGTATGTAACATCCATAATTAAACACCAGAAAAAAAATGTGACCTTAGCTCTGAGACTTCCTGAAATTATAATACTTAGTAGTGTGACAATTGAAATGAAAGTGCTATAACCTAATGCATAATTGTACTGAAACTCTCTGTTCTATTTATAAAATCAATACAAACAATGTGAACAGCTGCCTCAATCTCCTGCTTTTATAGCCTCCCCCAATAATACGGTACTGATAAACGGCTAACCATATTAAATCTTTCTTCCCTTAAGTTGCTTTCTTGCTAGTTTTTTTTTTTTTCTGTAATAAGACAAGCCACTAACAAATGGGTCAAGGAAGGCAAGCTTAATTGGTAGAAATGTCCATGTGAAATGTATTGTATCAAGTTTCAGGAACAGATTGAGTTCAACATTTTCAAATGATAAGTAAGCAAATAATTTGTCAAAGTCACCACAGAGAAAAGCTTAGTTGGCTATGTGAAACCATTTGCTTTTCACGGTGGTGGTAAAGCTAAATATACAGGATGATTTGTAAATACCTGACACTAGGCATCTGTGGAGGTTGGTAATAGAAAGCCAGATAACTCAATTATGAAGTTGACTCATATTGATCAGCCTATGGTCATACCAGTGCTTCAGTCTTTTCATTTTCCTACATTTCACATTGCAAGAATCAGACAACTGCAATTTACAAATATCTTCAGCCAGAAAAAATGACACTGTCAGTTGATGCCATGATAAGAACACATATGCAGGTTAAGGTTGACATAATGTGTCTCCTGCTTCCCTTGGCATTTCTACCTAGTTGTGATTGTACTCTTATTCTGCATGACTTTGTACTAAGGCAAAAAATTCATGTTTTTTAATCAAATATTAAAGTAAATTATTATTTATTCTGGGCAAATGATTTTACTTTAAAATAAGCACCATAAAAATACTTCTATTTCATTTAAGAAGTGGCAGTTCTTAGTTTTGTTAGCAGTCAATGTTACAAGAGAGATTAACATGTGTGGAAGAAACCATTACTTCACTAACGTTATTTCAATAATAGCAGCATTTTTGTTCTCTGACAGCACATCTTCTCCATGTCATACTGAAAACATTTCAAGTATTAAATAAACAGCTAACCATTGTTCTAGTGTTGATTTCTAGATGCTCTTGCCTGGCATGACAGGATATAAGACATCATCTCGATGAAATTCTGCTGTGAGATCACAAAGAATAATTCAAGGCTTTGATCCCTTTCTCATTACAGTATTATGTTATCTGTCGGCATAAACATATCCATATAATGTTAAAGTCTAACTCAAACTGTAAAACAAAATATTTCAAAAACACTTAAGTCCTTAGTAATACTAAAAACCTTATCAATGATGCAAGTGTGTAACCAAGATTGAACTGGAACCTTTCAGTTCTTAAAGTGCCTCTATTTTATACTGAAATAAATTTGGAAGCATAGGAGGGCGAGTACTAAAATATGCAACCAACTCATTCTATTTACATATTTTGCAGCTTTGCTAGCAGATGATCAAGGGTAAATATCATAGTGAATTTTCTACTTCTGCTTCAGCGAATATACATACAAATTTCTTTGCTAAAAGTGAAAATGTCACTGTGCATTTGCAGAAACTTAATATAACTACTTCAAAATGTTTCTTCATTATATCCTCAACTCTTTAGGCAGAAAATACGAATTGAGCTGTCCATTAGAAAATGCTCTAGATATAGGGACTGAGTGAGCATTAAATTAAATACAGTATCAAAAGTGTTACACTGATAGTGGACTAGATTTTGAAAGCTTCATAACCATGCACAATGCACCTAGCATACTTTCATAGCATAATTTCATACTTACATATGCTGTAGTACTGTAACATTTATTATCATCTCCTTCAAGAATAACCTATTATTTATAAGAAGTGTTTTGTTGTTGCCTGCACATTGACTGACTTTTTCTGAGCATAAAAAATTTGTTATGAACTTTTCCATTTTATTAAGTTAATTTTAAAGATTTTGCTTAGCAAGATTTTTGAAAATCAGTGGCATACAGTAATTGAAAAATGAGAGTTATTTTATAAGTGATAAATTTCAGCTGTTACTTTTGGTAGATTCTAGTATGATCCATTTTCTTTGGCTTTATTGTACTTCTAATTATTTGTTAACACTTCACAAATTAGGCTTATAATGATACTGTCTGCATCAACATATACTGTACATTTATTTATTTATTAGTCATTGAAAGTTTGGTTAATTTCTATCTAAACACCTATACCATGCACCCATTTCCTCTTCATAATTTTTTCTTAAAACATTCATTCCAGTTTACTCAAACTAGGTATGGAGACTGTGCTTTGGTTTTCTGGCCTCCCAGATCTGAATAATCACACTTAAAATACAAGTCTCCAAAACCAATCTAGTATTAATGCAAAAACTTATTTTTATCTTAGCACTTCAAACTTAGATGATGAAACAAGGAAAACCTCATATTTGGTAGAAAGCAGATTTCTTCAGGTTCTTTTATTTCTCTGTCTATGAAAGAGGTATTGCATATTTTGATCTGTACTTTTCTTTAAGATATAACCTTTGGAAAATCTAGATAGTGTTAATATTAGAGTCAATAGAAGACAATTACTGTCAAATTAAAAAACTTTTATTGTGAGTAATGTTTAAGCAACTGCTGACATGCTGTGGTTTGTTTTGTTTTCAATCTCTGTGCCTTATGGTATCTAAGTCTTTGATTATGACATTTTCTTCAAAAGTCTTGATACTGGTAGTGAGTCTGACATTTAAGTTGCTGAACTTGGATTGATTGTTAAAATCAATCACAATATATCATCTGAAGCACTGAATAGAAATGAAATTCCTCTAAACTAGTTTAATATAGAATGTCCATACTGTTTTTCTCTAAATTTGTGTTTTAACTGATTTGTTTCCTATTTCTGAGTATCGTATATGTGTACATATATATAAGCCTCATACATACACACATGCATACATAGATACATATATACTTAGACACATACAATACCGAAACTATTTATTATTTCTCCTCTGAGGGAAATTGACAGACTTTAGGATTTGCCAGCCTCAACACTCCTTATGCTTAGCCCCTTTCTATGTCAGTCTAACACACACACATACATACACAAACAATCATTTATATACTTTTGTCATAAATATAGATACTGTCATATTTTACATATTGCTTCATTGAACAGTAGACTTATGTAAACTAAGAATTTAATAAGAAAATTTAGAATTGATAAATTCCTATGATTTAATTAGTATCTCATGATGAGAAAATCATAAAACAGTACTTACAAGTTTGTGGAGATACTAACATAAAGCTACCTATAATTCAAAGTACCTAAAATTAATAGCATGAGCATTTCACATGTTTGCATATTTCTGCTTGATATTATCATCACTAATGTAAAGACTGAACTTTATTTCAAAAACAAAGTGATCGCTGAGCAGTTGATTCTGTAGGAAAAAGTTTTACCAATAAACATGAGGACATGTTTATTATGGTTGAGTCTCTGATCCTTATGAAAAAAGGTAAGCATGCCTGGGCAATTGTTTATTCCCAGTATTGGTGGTATGGAATTATTGTGATGTACTAATACTACATATCATAATGTAAACACCATTGACTCATATGACCTATTAAATATCTTGAAAAAAGACCTCTTGTTGTATTGAAACCATAAATTGCATTTTGTAATGCCTTTGAAATTTAGAACAGCTTACAAAAATCCTAAAAATAAAATAAATATTTTAAAAGATAGTAAAAATAACAAGTTTGGAAAGTATTTGCAATTCAAATCATAAACAATCACTTATAAATGAAGGGAAAAGATCAATAATGCATTTTAATTGCTGGTTTTCACATTGATTCCCAGCAAACATACATAAGTCATCACTACTAGTTCTCACCTGTCACATCAACTAGAGCAGCACGAACAAACTTTTTGGAAAAAGAAAACTTAGGCATACCTCCTACCACTGGGGATGCTCTCCCATCACTGTAATTATATCCAACAAAGACAGCAGCATAAATGACACTGGTCCCAAACATGCAAACCAATTTCAGCATGGTTACGAAGGAACAGGCAGAACCAAACCCACGTTCCCAGTAAAGCATGAATAGCAAGCATGTTAAAAACAAGAGGAAAAAGTACAATTGCCATTTTTAATGACAAGAAAACCTTATTACATATGTGAAAATTCATAATGATTTAATGTAGATTATTTTATACAGTGTACCAGTTAATTTTGTGGTATATTGATTCATTATGATTCTTGAAGAAGCATAAAAGGAATGAAAAATGCACATGGAAGGGTTAGAAAGCATATAATTATCATTATTCTCTTCTTCCATTGAGGTATTTCATGCATATATTCAAGAAAAAGCATGCTTCAGACAAATTCCCAAAAGAAAAAGGAAAAGGAAAAATAATTCACAGACTTGGTAAGATCTACATGAACCAGGGGTTTCCTGAGAGGTTTTAGGCAGCTGTGGATAAAAATAAGATGAGAAGAAAGATAAGATCTGTAAGGGCAAAGCTTTAATTACTTCATAGGTTCATCAGTTCCAAAACCAAATTTTGTGTAATATTCTTTACATTTTTTTTTGCAGAATTGTTTTAAAAAAGAATAAAACATCACTTTGGAAGTTCATATGACATGATTTGGGGATGCTAACATTGGTGATTGCATGTCTTGTTTAATGGTATTTTCTCCTAATCTAAATAAGACAGGAATCAAACCATTGAATTGGTATTCATGAGTGTTGTCTTCTCCCCTGCTTATTCTTTTGTGCTCTCAATTTGCATCGATAGGAATCAGAAAGTTTCTCAGTGACACATTATGCACCTGACAAAACCCAACTGAGAGCCTTGCTCTTTCATTGTAATGAGCGACTTTTCACTTCTCATGGACTAGCAATGAATCATAAATTAGGGAATAAGAAACAGTGCAGGAAGCACGACAGACCCTGCATTTGGCTATGGACTTATTTGTGGGATAAAATATTTACTAGGAAATGAGATTAAAAACAAAATAAAAGTATATACTATATGAGATTAATTGTAATAAAAAGTTATTCCAGGTTACACTCATCTGTATACAGATGATTGCCATATTACATCTCTTACCTATTTTTAAAAAATTTAAATGTTACATTTAATAAAATTATTAATATTGCAACATCTTAGAGAAAATGTGAAAACATTAACCTTAACTAATAGAGGATTGATTTTTTACAGCTGTATTGTGAACTCTTGAATGAGCTAAATAACTTTAACTTCAGTATTTGTCTTCTCCAGCAAATTTTTTCTAAGAAAGATATATGAATAAAAAGATATAAATTTATCAATTATTTTGAAAATAAATAAGCTAGCATGAGAAAAAGTTTTCTTTGGAGAACAAGATCCACAAGACTGTGTTTTAAATTGCCATGACCCAGCTGTCACGTAAGACACCATGGTCTATAGGAGGTATAATATTGACAGAAAATGCTGTTTCTTGCCAAAGAATATTCATCATGCTTAATTTACTGAATGAATTAGCCCAGCAAATAACATAAAAACAAGCACACTAGCATAACTGGGTGTCTCATGTGCCCATATGCATGTTAATAACCTTTAAAAGGAATTTAAACTCTTCGTTTTGAAAGCAAAATCTATACACATTCACTTATAGTTGATGTTTTTATATGGGGTAAGCTGTTCACTATGAAAATATATCATAGTCTATAACATTTGTTATATTGTTAATTTTGTTTCAGTTTTTTTTTTTTTTAGCAGGGTATGCTATAGCTTAAGCTGGGGTTGAAATAAGGATGTGGTTGATGCTATGATGAACTGTTTGATTTCAGTTTGAGACATTTTTTCAGTGTAACCAAGGTTAACCCGAAACTCAAGATGCTGGTGGCCTAAATTCCTTATAAAATGTGATAAAACTTACAAACCACAACGCCCAGCTAATTTTCTAAACTTTCACAAAGTTTAAATACATACAATCTGAAGCTCAATCTCTTGAAAACAAAACATATATCAATTTAAAGATATTTAAATTAGCTATTTTGCATTTATTTTCTCAAATTAGGAGGAAATCAAGGTTTCAAATGTGCTTAAAGCTGTTGCTACCTCATAGATGAAGACCAAGTCCTAAAAATTCAGATCATAATGCAAATTTCTTTATTAATTATTAGAGAATTTTTACAGTGTATTTGATAATAATATTCACTTCCTCTCCCACAATGCTTTCCAGATCACCCCATTTTCCCTTACCAAATAATCCCAATGAAGGCCAATTGTTGCTGTCCAAATATAATTGTGTAAGTCACCCTCAACTGTTGCATGAAGCATGGTAAAATTTTCACCAGTCATAATTTTTCAAAAAAAAGCAGAAAACTGATTCTTCTCTTTCCAGCATCTAAGAATTCTCAATACAATGTCACTGTCCATTATGAGACTTCCTCTGGTTTAGGCCTGCAGAGGGTTAAACATGATCTTAGAACTGTTGTAAGCTCATATGTGCATGCGCCCTGCTGTATACAGAGCTCTCCTTTATTTGAACTCTTTATGGATTACCCACATATTTAGCATATGTAGAATATTTAGCATATTTTGTTGATATACTTTTGTTTTCTTACATCCTCTTTTTAAACTATATATATATATATATATATATTGCAATTATTAATGAAGTTTACTGTGTTTAGCCCACATGCAACCAGAGAATATTCATCATATTAAAACACTGTTTTTCAGTCCATTAGATACAATGTCTCTCCTGGGAACACAGTCATGAGTACTGTAAAAAAAGGAAACTGAACAAGCAATGGAAAGCATGCTATTAAGGAATGTTCCTCCTTTTTAGTGCCTGCTTCCATATTTCTACTATGACTTCCTGTTCTGGCTTATCTCAATATAAAGTAAAGCAGAATAAAATGATCCATGTTTTACACGGAACATGTAAAGGTTTGTCTTTCTGAGCTTGGGACAACTTCCTTAATTTTAGAATTTTCAAATTCATTTGTTTTCCTTTGTCCTTGCTCTTTGCTTTCTATTTTTATTCCTCTCTCTCTCTCTCTCTCTCTCTCTCTCTCTCTCTCTCTCTCTCTTTCTCTCTCTCTCTTTCTCTCCTACGTCTCTCTGTCTGTCTGTCTTCTGTCTGTTTTCTTCATCCACACCTTTTCTCTTTTTACTCTAGTGCATCTTGGGATCATATAATCACTTATATGTTCACCTTGTTCTTAAAACATCTCTCAGTTTTATTTTTAAATTTGTAAAAAGCTCCATATCATAATCAACAATGGCAATTCTAATTTATATTTCCACTATCAGTGTGTAGGCCTATTTTATTCAATTTCTGTTCACATCATACAACTACTTCTCTAGCTCAATAATACCACATTCTTCTTTAAAAAATGTGACTATGATCAATTCTTTAGAGCATCTTTATTTGTTGATACCAGCTTCCATATTATTTGCTTTTCTATTTTCTACTTTCTAATACCAAGGTTGAACCAACCTAAAGACAAGTTTCTATTGGCTTATAGTTCAACATCTATTTTCTAGAATGACAGGGGAGTCATGATTGAAAGCACCTACATTGAAACAGAAAGCTGAAAAAATCCAATTTCCTTCTTCAAACAAGAAAAATAAAGAATAAACGGGAAGTGAACAAAGTTTCAAAGTTTGTCCCCACTGACATTTCTTTCAGTAGTGCTATACTTCATAAAGTTTCAGTAACCTCTGTACCAGCATCACCAGCTGGAAACCAAATGTTCAAATATGTGAGCCTCTGGGGAGCCCTCTCATTTAATTCACTAAATAAGATAGTTAAAAATAAGTGTACTTTAAAAGAGGTTTGAATAGATTTACCCTACATCAAAAAAAATCTTGTTTCCAAAAATATTGATTAAATCATAATCTCTGTACTGCCTTACTATGAGTTATTGATTACCAATTCCCCTGAGGTCTCCAAAATAACATGTTATGACATTTGCTCATTTGCCCAACACAGCTAAGATAGCTAATGGTAAGATTCTTGCTAAAGACACCACATATATTGGTTGCAGGACGCAGAAAGCATTTTTCAACCTTTATTTTACTCTATGAATGTGAATGTTTTGTTCACATGCATGTGTGTTCACTGCATGTGTGCAAATTGGATCCTCTGGAACTGGGGTCATGGATGAATGTTGGTGCTTGAAACTGAGCCCAGGTTCACTGCAAAAGCAGTAAATTGCTCTTAACTAAGCAATCTCTCCATCCTGAAAAACTGATCTTGAAATGTCCAGGAAATTCTCCCTGCTAACTAGCTCTCATAGTACCAGAAGGTGTTGTGCAGACTTGTGGGAGAGAAAGAGAGTAATGTTCTTACCTAGCACCATTCTTTTCATACCACAGTAATGATTTTTTCAGGCAATAAATGCCCAATAGAAGTACAGTAGTGGCAGGACAATTTTTGTGTATAACCAAACACTTATGACTGAATTTGGGATGTTCTGTAGCAGAAATGCATTTATAGCATGTACTGTAGACATGGTCAGAAACTCAATTAGGGAAGTCCCGTGATACAAATAATAACATATTCGTGTTGTTTTTCTAAATGAACATATTGTCAAACTGTCTTCTAAATATATCATAGTCAAACATTTCTGTACCTCCCAACCTCGGTAGCTAAGTTGAAGAAATGTTGAAGACAATCATATCTATTCAAAGTGCAGAAAATCACTGACAATAAATGGCTAGTCATAAATAGAGCACCTGTATTACCTTCCTTGTCCCAAAGATTAAGAAGCAACAGGGCAAATACAACATCTGATTGGGAGAGGTGTTATGAAATGTTCGTCTTCTGAACACAAGATTGCTATTGTACATATGAATTCACAAAAATTGTGCTTGGCTCTGCAGGATTTGAAAAGGGTCAAGCCACTTAAAAATACAGCATGGGCAAACATAATGCCTCAGCAAGTAAAAGTGATTACAGGCAGGACTGATGATCTGAACTCAGTTCCCAAGTCCAACCTAGTAGAGGGAAAGATTCCTGAAAGTTGTCCTTTGTCCACAAACATGCTTCCTCATGAATAATAATTGTATAAAAATTTAAAAAGGGTTGATGTTGGAAACGGAAATTGGATAGATAGAACAACAGTTTAGATCTCTTACTGTTCTTACTAAAGACCCAGGTTCAGTTACCAGCACTGCCAGCAGATGGCTCACAGTTATGTTTAAGTTCACCATTTCTAGGGAATCCAGGGCCCTGTTCTGTTCTCTTTGGTTACCTGTGGGTACATGGTACACATAGAAGCACTTATACTCATAGTTGAAAATAAATAAATATTCAAAAATTTCTTCAGCATGTAACCTATATTGAGTATCCCTCAGGTCCAACCCTTAGATGGGAAGCATTTGCTATTGATAACTGATGAGGGGTTAAGAATCACATTGCTTCAGGAGTATAAACAATGATTCCCCATTCCCCAGTGGATCTTAAAACCATGGGAATAAAGTTAACACTAAATAAACTTGGTGGGTTAAAAAAATAAAGAAAAAAGAAGTAAAGAAATAAAATAATACGAAACAAAGAAAGAAAGAAGGAAGAAAAATCATTTGAAAGGAGATGAAGTTGGAAAATTGTATTTAATGAACCAGTACATACCTAGCATATCCTGGGGACTCTTACTTAGACTATTAGAAGCTTAGGAGGTTGAAGTAAGAAGTAAATAATTAAAACCAATAGTTAATTCATAATAATGACTTATAAGAAAACTTCCATTTGTTATTATTTTATATCATCATGAAAGGCACATATAGGAGGAATATCAAACAAAACAAATGAAGAGTATTAAATGAGTTGTAGAATATGGAAAATTATTAAATAATGATAAAATTCTCCAAAATCACATGCATGTCATGACATCGTTGAATGAAAATTTTGGGGAATTAGTCTCAGTGAGGAGACAATGCAACAAGAACACAGCGCACAGATGCATAAAAAACAAAGCTCAGTTTTTTCGGAAGAAAAACATCATATCACAGTACTAAATATTCAAGAATTGAAGGAAAAATTGACATGTGAGAGAAAAAGGAAAGAAAGCCATTCCAGTCACTCTTTTTGTTCTTAGACTAAGCTACTCATGAAGAAGGACAATTTTTCTTCCTCTTGGTTCAGTAAATTGGAAACACCAGCATCAGTCAAAGGACTTTGTGACATATCGTTGCTGGCAGAAACATGAAGTTCAGGCTGGCAAGAAAAGATTTGGAAACAAATAAACTCTCATAATCAGTATCTCACTGCAATGATTATTACATTAATCCATTGACACAACAATGATAATCTAATGTTCTCTTATTGGACCCCATATTTGATACTTTTAACTAGGGTGGAATTACACCAACTTTAGAATAAAGAGTTAAGCCAGAGAAAGTTATGCCAAATTAGGAGGAAATATAAAAAATATGTAGGCTGAAAATATTCAATATACTAATACAATGTTTTGCTGAAATACTCAAGTAATTTGTCTACCCTTGCCCTTGGAGTATTAAATGCTGTTGACTTGAAGTAAGCATTTGAAGGACAGTTGTGTTGTTTTGTTTAGGACAAGGCCTGTCAAAAACCTTAATTTGGATAGTGTTAACAAGTAGTTTCATAGGTCTGTTATTCTGAAGTCTTCCTAAATTCTGTTTCAGGATTCTGAATTTTCTATTATGTTTCATGTTCCTCCATTTCCCTTCTTTAAGCGTAAATGATCCATATCATCATTTTAAGCTCACTGCTTCTTTTCTACACAGCATAATCCTAAGCAAACCCATCTTAAACATTTTCTCGCCACTGAAAGTTGTTAAGAACTATTGAAGAGATTCAGGTTATTGTATCCATAGAATTAGAAAATGTCACGATTAATTTATTGCCACTAAAGGCTCATGGATCTGCATTACTAAATGTACAGAAATTTGTTTTTAAGTATTAGATATTTTAAGTTCTCTCTGCTTTTTATTTTCAAATGAACTTTCCTTTTTTCTCAGACTATAGATGACTGCACTCCCACCTAGTAACAACTGCTATCAAAGGGAAAATCTCTTGCCTAATTCTCACCCAAGCTTGAGATTTATAAATTTCCCATTCTTCTTTCTGCCCTTTCTGTTTCAATAGGTCAATGATTTTCCTGGTCTCCAAGGCTAGTTGTTTTAGTCTCTAAATGCCATTCTAATGTGAGTCTCAGAGTCAACTCAGCACACACAAACACATACACACAAATTCTCATTCTGTTTTATAATGTTAAAATTTCATACTTTAATAAATACTACCAGTATGCATTTACTTTTCCCATAATTAATTGGCCTTTGGAGAACTGTTGGGACAAAATTATCTCAGGCCTGTACCTCGAGGACTATAGGACAGAAAAAAAAGCCTGGCTCTGGTACTTCAAGGCTTGTAGGACAGAGAAAAGCCTGGGTCGAGTTTGAGTGAGGACGATACAGCATAAATTAGGTAGACACCCCTTCAGCCACAGGGTGGGTTTGGATGCCTCTCATTGGATAGAGGTACCTCCAAATCATACCATGTCACTTTAGCTATCTAAGTTAATGTTCACAGTAATAAACTACATTCCTGCTTACTAGACTCCATATTGTGTCTGGATGTTCTGCACAGTGGAGCTGCAGAATGGGTGGGTAATGCACTCACCTTTCCCTGGGGAATAAGGAGACCTAGCAATGACTAGCGCAATATTCAGGCTCAAGAAGCCTGGCAACTGGAGGCTCAAAAAAGCCAGCGGAGAACGTCACCCCAAAATTATGCGACATACAGAGAGCCTCTTAATTATAATTTTGAATTCTCATTTAAATTTCTGGTCAACAAATTCAGATCACTGCACATGTCTTTCTCTCAAATTTACAGTTTCAAAATAGTGTACATATACAAACAATCTTGTGCTGTCCTTCCACAAATCTATTCTAAATGTTTTTTCTTTACCATTACAGTTCCTGTGAGTAGAATTGATAGCAGAGGATGTACTGTCTTTTCTGAATGACTTTACTTCTTCATTTTCCATATTTCTGAATTCATTTTACTATCTGCTGTCTGGCATATTTAGGCATATCCACTATAATTTAATTTTCCGCATAATCTTGAAACATATTTTTTATAAAAATTAATGTGTTTATTTCCTGTGCTTTTTATTTATCTTTTTCTCTGTAATCTGAAGATTAAGAGTCCACAGTTGTCCCATTCTTATTGCACAGCCATATGGAACTCCTCTGCTGGTCCCTATATCAATTTGGGATTTGTATTAGTAAGGGTTCTCTAAAGAACTGACCTGACAGAATTGATGCTTTCACACACACACAATCACACACACACACCACACACATACATACACACACAGGTACATATACAAAATAAATACAATTTATTTAGGTTAAAATATATTCTAAACATATATAGTATATAGTATATGTAATCTTAAAAGCTACGGTCCAGCTAGAGCAACAATGGTGATCTCATAAGGGAAACGCAAAGAATCAAGAATCCAGCAGTTGTACATTACACAACACTGGCTATTTCAGTACTACCAGTCTGGTGCTGGAGCCTAGGGAGATTCCTTGAGAGTTACTGATCATAGTCGTGAAGAAGTTTTGAAGAATGGGGAGGAGGATGTTCTACAATCATAAAAAAAAACCTTAAGGTCAGGAGAGTTATCAGCCAAAGGGTGAGTTCAAGCAGGCAAAAAATCTTGAGACTTTCCTGTCCTTTTATGTGAGTTCCTCCAAGCAGGTGATGCCCAGATTTTTGGTGTGTATTCAATAATTAGTAAGATTAATAAAATCCCTCATGGGTACGGCAGATGTTTAGATTTTAGGTAATTCCAAATGTAGTCACATGGGCAGCCAAGATTAACCATCATGGGTTTGTATAATAACTTAAATACTTTCTCTGTAGAGTTTTCAAAAATGTCTTTTCGTCAATTGGCCTTTCAGCCTTGGTCATAACATAATCAAAGTTTAGTAGTCTACTCAGCTCACACTTGCTTTCCTCGGCATTCTCTCAATACTTCAAGGTTGACTCATGTTCACTAATTGCTCAGTGATCACCTGTTCTTTTAATAATATAGAAGTCCTTAAATAATGTACTTCTTTTAAATTCTCATACTGTTTTGAAATATTGCCATTTTCTTGCATCAGTTGAAACTGTTAGTAATAGTTCCCTAAATCAGGTGTGGAAATGAGGTATCTTTACTCCTATCCGATTTTTCTTCCTGCTGTTTTTAAAAACAACTTTCCATCATTCTGACTTCTATATTCCCTGATCAGATAGCATGTGATGCTACACATCAAAGCAATTATAAAGTGATTGAGGACTTCCTGTTCGATAAATATAAGTTATGCCATTTTAGAGAAATAACGGTGATAAATGTAAACAGAATTCTCCTGCTCACCGAATCATTTAAGTGGCTTGCTGCTGTGTTTCTGCCTCATTCAACAGGAAGGTAATGTAGATTTGTTGCCAGCTGAGACCTTGTAATGGAAAAGTGGATTTCTGTCTTCATTTTTAAAAACAGTTTGTGACAAATAAACAGTAAATGGTTTTATATGAAAACATATCTGAGGATGACACTAATTGTTTTTTCAAAGTATATAAATATTACATTTTCAACTTTTAGTATTATTGACTTTTTCATAATATTTTTGGTTTGCATTATTTTTTAAATATCTCCAACAAATACAGAACTCATTTTAAATATACATATTAATCTGTGCTATATCCTGATTAATATTTCCATTCAAATTGATATACTCCTCACAATCACTGACAATATTGACAGTTGTAGACAAATAAATGGAAAGTATTGACATTTTATAGAGTTAAACAATTTAACCATAGATTTACTATATTATTCAGAATATATACATAAGAATATGTTTAAATCTTACAAATAATTAACTAATAAAAAATAAAAGGCACATTCAAATCAATACAATACATTTATTCTAAATATACCAGATATAATATGCATTAAAATTAATTTGCTCACCATTTGCCTAACTATCTTATAGTATGGGAACCAAGTAAAGTTATTGAAGGCAAAATCTGTGCTAATACCAATTACATGAGACACCCAAATCATGCTATATAATGATATCTACGTGGATAATGAAGATGTTTCTCTAAATGAAAATAAGTCAATTCAGTGTGATAAGACTTAAGTTTAATCATAGCAATAAAGATAGAAATCATTTACCTTACATGTCCTTGTCTCTCCTTTTATTTTTTAACCAGCAAGTTAAGCTGCAGTTTACTACACTTCTACCTTTTAACACAGATACACTATCAAAGTAAATATGGGAAGAAAAATTACAATTAATGTCTCTATAAATGTCCTATTTATCTAAATCCAAATCTGTAAGTTTAATTAATTAATTTAATTAATATCTCATATGAGAGATGTAGGAAAGGGACTTATTAAACCTAAAAGCTTTCCAGTTAGATTGACGGGTCAATTTTAACTGTAACAGGTGACTGAACATCCACCTCCTTCGTTACCCGACAAACACTCTGAGCATTAGTAGAAATGGTCATATATGTCTATAATTAATTACAGATTACCTTCTCAACTGGTACCTGACACAGCTGTTGTGCACAACCCCCAGAGAAAATAAGTCACCCTCACCTTGAAGTTGTGCAATTAAAATTGATGTCATCAATAGACTTCTCTTGAAAATGTTATAGTAATGTTAAGAATAATATAAAATAGAGTCATTCTGTTTATATCTTGTTTTCCATGGTAATAAAATTTGACATTTGAATTCTTTGCTATATTAAATGTGTTGAAAAGTCTCATTTTTGTCTATATAGATTCAAATTTAGCCAAGTTAAGTATTCAGAAAATACCAGATGGGAACATGACAGGACTCTAGCGTCAGTTGGAAGAAAAGCGTATTGGCCAAATCTAGGACAAATTAAACATCAGAAAGAGTAGTGGTATTTATATATTGTAACATATTGAATTAAAATTTAAAAGGAACGGTATTTAGTTAGTATGTCAAGTAATCATAATAAATCTTCATTTCCTGGTTAACACCTTCATTCAGTATAATAACGTTCTGTGCTCAGAAGACAGATAATGTGTGGTACGAATGAGCTCCTGTCAACAATGTAAAAGCTGACTTTACCACATATTTGGCTGTGCCCACCCACTTTTACAAGGTTATGAAGCTGAATTAGTGCTTATCTTCTGCAGAAATCTAAAAACAACACATAGAGCAGCAAACAAAATATTTTAATTGTTATTTTGCAAAGAAAAGCTATAAATAAGTGCAGCTTATTTAAAATATCAATATCCACTAATTGCTGGAAAAAGAAAATTTTCAGTGGCTAGCATTTTATTCTAGGCAGTGACCAATCATTTGCAGTGATTAAAGGGGATAAAACTTTTTAGTTTGAATGTTAATGTTACAAGTTTATGAATTCGACTATTGGCATATGTACATTATTAATCTGCAAAACTGGACTTTTCTGTAAACAATAAAAGTATTCTCTCTCTCTGTCTCTCTCTTTCATTCTGTGTGTGTATGTGTACGTATGTATGAAAACTAACATTTTTATTTTTTTTAATTTCACAAAGTAAATACAACAATACACGAATACTCTGGAAGCACCCAGCTACATGCTTGAAAACACAGAGATAATTATAATTGTACAACATTGCTTTTAATCAGTTTTTTTGATCTATTGAACAAGACATTCATCTATGACAGCCACCACCTGTTTATCTATGATATTTCTGTAGCTGTTAAGTTTCTGCACAAGATTCATCCTGACATAAGACAGTTTTCCATTTAAGTGGATTAACATGACTTAAACAGAATTTTCATTCAAGTTTAAAGCTGAATTGTTAGGGAGATTGACATCATAATAATTATCAAAAATGATGATTTGAGCAATTGTCTTTTGTAGAGAAACCTTATATTGCATGGTTAATTAACAGACTAACAGAGTTACAACATCCTGAATTCTCTTGTTCATGACCACTGCCTTTTCTTGGAAGCATTCGAATTATCATGTTTTGCAAGAATTGAGTTCATTGTATAAAACACAAAGTCTTCTCAATTTAAGTGCGACTTTTTAAACTCTTTTAAGAGACTATATTTGTGTTCATATTTAAAACATCCTATTACAATAACATTGGATCAATTGCTGTACCATTTTAGAAACTGTATGTAAAATTTTAAGTATTACTTAGTGGTTTTATGTTGCTTTAATTTTTTATTCTTCTCTTATACAATACATCCTGGCCCCAGTTTTAATCCCTCTACTGCTCCCTGTCACACTCTTCCCCTCCGACTCCCTAAGACACACTCTTCCTCCATTTTTGATAATTGCATGGAATTCACCTTGGTACAGTTTAAACATTTCACTTACACAGTCTGTGCCTCTAAAGGTGAGTTTTTAATTTAACTGGGATGCATTTTAGAAATCATTGCCACAAGGGTTCTCAGACAGTTAAAGTGGAAACATACATGGTAAATTAGGTCTAGTAGTAGATATATTTTTATTTCATCATTTGTTAGACATATTTTCAGTGATTCTTCTCTATGTTCACTTTATATTTAAGCATGTTCCTATCACACTTTCAGTGTGGTTTAGAGATATGTCTATACCAGTATTAATTAAGTTAATTAAATAAATAAAAACCTCAATACTGCGACAGACTAGATTTTGTGTTGAGGAAAGAAGTCAATAGAAACAAATGATTAATAGAAAGGAATATTTTCTCCTCTGCCCTCCAGTCCTAAGAGAGGGCAGGAGACCCTGCCCTGTGGAAAGTTCAAGGTCTTCCCCTCTCCATCCAGGATTAGGAAGGTATACAGTCAAATAGAATAGGATCCCAAAAAGCCAGTACATTCAGTAGAGACAAATCCTGGTGCCATTATCATTGGCTTCTCAGTCTGCCTCATTTATGAGCCACATTCAGAGGGTCCTCCACTGCCCAGGGTCCTGGCTGGAGACATCCCAGTGGACACCTAAGAATCCCTCTAGAGTCAAGCCTCTTGCCAACTCCACAATGCCTCCCTTAATTAAGATATCGTCTTCCCTGCTTGTAAATTCTTAATTCTTTGATTCGGTTAAAAAATACATCTTCAGTGCTATGTCAAGGGCAATAAATACATCAACAATGTCTAAACAGTTTGCATTTGACATATTCAGAAAAAAATACTCCACATATATCCTATCTTAATGAGTCCGAAATCTTGTACCTATTTTAATTTCTATCATAACTTAATTCCCCTCTAAAACTATTGAAATCTCTCAATCTTATACACTTTACACTCCTTTATTGAATTTCTTTTCCGAGTCTTTTCATAAAAAAGAAAAATTATATAACTGCCTAGGCTTCAACTCCCTCAGAGATGCGAGAAGGAAATAATATTAACTGAGTAAGCAGAAAGTGCAAACAAGCAACTTACAAAAAATATGAGAAATGACAGAAACATCTGGATGCCTGGACAGTCACCCAAGGCTCCTCTGCAACCTTGGGCAATCTATCTTCAGCATATAGACTTAGAATATTTGATAGACTTCTGTGAAGCAGAATATTCTGAATTGCTGTCCTACTTTGTATTCGCAAAGTTCAACAGTCCTATCTTTTGTGTCCTGCTTGTCAACTTTGTCAAAGCATAATGTCAGAAGTTGAGTCATGAGCACTTTCTTTGTTACAAAAAAAAAAAAAAAAAGCAAACTCCATTTGGTGTTTCTTCAACACCCATCATCTTTTTTGAAGAAGATTCGTGCTGTCAGGAACAGTGTAGTAGGAGGTTTCTTGCTCATTTCTTGGCCACCCTGACTCCTGAAATAGTCACAAAGAAACTATATTATTTACATCACTGCTTGGTCAATCACTTAAGTGTATTGCTAGCTAGCTCTTACATCTTAATCGAATTAACCCATTCTATTAGTTTTTATTTTACCATGAGACTGGTGGCCTGCTGGCAATGTTCTAGCTGACAGCTCACATCTTTCCCCTCTGGCAGCTACATAGCATCTCTCGAATCTGCCTTCTTTCTCACAGAATTCAGTTTAATTTTCCCCACCTAGCTCTATTTTGTTAAGCCACTGGCCAAAACAGCTTCATTATTCATTTAACAACTAAAAGCAACACATATATAGAAAGACTTCCTACATCAGAGCAGACAATTCTCATTAACATAAAATGAAAAGAACCTATGTTATTAAAACATCTTAAATGTCATAATCTGATTATCTCCAATGTGTTTTTAAGACAACCTGTCTATCTAAAATATATTCTTGTTTGACCTTGAAAACATACCTAACATGACTACAAGTTTAATTGTAACAGGTGTCTAATTGCTAACCTGCATTTCCTTATTACCTTAAATAGTTTGTGGTGATAATTTTCAAAAGCTAGAAAATTTCACTACATTTTTAAATAAACTACAAAAGTACCATACCTTGAACAAGATTAGAAATGTATATAATGTTTGTTTTAACAAAATTAATCTTAACTTGGTTTCAATATACATAATTTGTATATAACACTCAAAAGCCCAATGTAAATATTCAAAACTAGTAGCTACTTTTTAAAAGTAGATTCAATAATCGACCCCTTTTATCCTTTCATCTCTGTATCCCCCTTTCCTCTTTTCAGAGTAAATTCAATAATCTACTCTTTTATCCTATCATGTTTATATTTACTCTTTTCTGTCTGTTTCTGGGTTTTTATTATTCCTTTTATAAGGGGTAAATAACAATTTTTATAGCATGGTATTCTAGGACAGAGGATCTGAATAATGATGTTCACTCCAACAAGATTATGAAGACTAACAAGATTGTTTTAAAAGAACCAAATTCAAACTAATTATCTGCTTTAGGGCAAGCAAGAAACCAGAGACATTGGAAGTGACAGACATCATTGATTAGTCTGACAAGCTATAAGTTGTGACTAATAATTATTCTTGACACCATTACCCTGAAATAAAGTTGACAGGAAATAAATAAATTGTGTGCCAAATTCTATTATTCTGGCAAACTTGTTTTTATTTTCTTAACAGGCCTTTGTGTTTAAAAGTTAGAGTAAAATAGCATTTGATAAAATGTTCCAGCCATATGAAACCACTCAGCTGTATATTTGTATGTACTTGTAGAAGTTAAATGTGCATGAGCAATTTATCCAAATTCTTATCTTTAGTATTTTGAGTATTGTAAAATCAGACTGTTCATTGCAAGTTTGTAGTAATTTAAAAAATTCTTTCCAATTTGTTAGGACATTCCACTTGTATTTTATTAATTTCTGTTTCCTTGGTTTAACCTATCATACACAATCAGACCTGGCAAATAAAAAGGAACATCTTTATAATTTGTGATAACAAAACAAAAGAAAACAATTAATCCAGGAAGGTTGAATTACTTAATTTGAACAAACTTTTCTGACAAAATGATAGATCTTTGAAACAAATATTTACAATGTAGATATTTCCATCTTTTCATTAATTATATCTAACTCATTTATAAATATTTATTTATTGACACATTTACTTCATTCCTTCAAGTTCACTGGCCCTTAAATACTAGAACACAAAGATGTGTACATTTAAGTTCTCTTTCTGTAATGTTTTCTACATGTTTTCTCCCTGATAGTTTCTTGTACCATTTTTCAAGCTCTAAGTGAGGTCACGTTCTGAGATTATTAATGAAGAATCATGTTATCCAAGCAAGCTAGGTTTAGGCATATATATAAATTTTAGTTGTTAAGCTTTGTTTATGCTAATCTAAATGAATTTCTGCTCTTCTATTTGTCTATTGTAGTCCCACAGTTTAAATATATGTATATATATATATACACATACATAATCTTATATATATAATCTTTGATAGTATCTACTTACAGGTTTGCTATAAATCTGCTGTTCTTGTGTTATTAGTGTTTTGCCACAAAACTATTGTATATAGCTTTGTTAAATCCATTATTTATACTTATTGTGAATAAGTAATCTAAATGCCTCTAATGAATAATCCTGTCTCATAATCCTCTGTTTAGGTCCACCGAGATACAGGAAACAATCTTGTGTTATTGCCACCAATATATGGCAAGTAAAAGATGTGTAAGAGCCATCCTGATACACTAACATCATACATGAGGCCTTACGTATGACCATGTTTTCATGAATAAGACCAACTTCAGAACAGGTTATGCGGAGGTCAGCACAATCTTGAATGATGTAAAAAAAAAAAAAAGGCCGCACTAATAAAGAAAACCCACTTTAGAAATGGACCTATGGTCCAAGACTAGTGCAAAAATCTGTAGGTGATTGCAGACAGAATAAAGGCCCAACATTTATAAACACATGTCCTTTATTGGCAGCACTCTGGAGGCAACACGTGGAATTAATTCGATGAGTTTAAGGACAGCCAGAGTTACCATGGTAATTTGATTGCAAATTGCCCATAGGCTTACAGAATGTGGCATCACTTGAAAGGATTATGATGTGCTGCCTTTGTGTACTGGGTGTGGCCTCACTAGAGAAAGCATGTCATTGAGGGTGAGCTTTGAGGTTTCAGAAGCTTAAGTCAGAACTAGTGTCTCACTCTTACTTCGTTCTGTCTGTTGATGCAGATATAGAACTCTATACTACTTCTCCAACCCCATGTGTACCTGTGTGCCTCCATTATTCCCACCATGACAACAATGAACTAAAACTCTAAACTGTGAGCAATCCCCAATAAATGTTTTCCTTATAAGAGTTGCCTTGGTCATGTTGTCTCTTCACAGTGATAGAAATCCTAAGACAGCTATGTAGTGAGACTCTTTATGAAATAACAATAGTGGATTTTTACGTCATTTATATTTCCCCTCTCTTCTGGGATAGGGAAAATCAGTTCAATGGAGTGACTCTGTGAATATCTTCCACGCCATAGCAGGCACCACATTAAGCCTATAGTTGACCTACATATAATGAGCTAGAGAATTCATACTGTATCATAGTTGCATCAAGAACCTTGCCGCAACTAGTGGTGATATATATGAAAACTCAGTATAGTCACAAAATTTCCCATCTGATGGGACCACAGTCTTATGACTTTGTCTCCAAGTATCTGCTTCTGCTTAGAGCTTTTGGTTCTACATACCTGTCAAGTGTGCTACTAATTTATAACAAAAAATATCTTATTACAGTTTTATGATGTTTTACTAAGTAAGAGTTTTACTCCTTCTCATATGGCTGAAGTCAAGGTAAGATTGATTGATCCAGTGTGTGCTTTATGGGTAATGTTCTTGTGAATAAGTTTAATTGAAATGCCATAGATAATATGATAAAATCATTTGGAATAAAATTAAAACATAACATTCTTTTTTAATACTAAAAAATAATGCTATGACTCTCAAATGGCTTTCTAAGATAGTTTTGTATAATATTAATTCTTGGTCTTACGACATATGCAAAACAGCTGCTATGAAATAATACCATATAATTATGCTTTTCTGTCTCATTTTAAAAATTAATGTAACCACTATTAATTTGTTATTTGTAAATTGAACAACTGCTAACAGGGAATTTGTGAACAAGTTTCATTGAAAACATATTGGTAACATTCATATCATTACTGAAAATAAAATTAAAACTTAGAGAATATAGCTCAAATGGAAATTTTATTATGGCTATTTTTAACAGCTGTGGAAAACTGGACAACAATTTATAAAGTGCCCATCAAAAATATGCTCAATGATTATTTGATGCTAGAAATTTTAATGTGATTATAGATCATGCTTCTGAAAAACTAAAGTTGTATGAAAATAGTTTTGCTAACCTTATTCAATAAAAGCAGAAAAATGAAGGACTTGGACCTGCATTCTGACATTTATCAATTGCACAATCATAGATATCTAACTTTTGCATGAGACAGAGGGAAGAATCAATCAAAAAAATGAGTTTAAAACTTGATGAACAAGCAATTCTTGAAGTGTCTTAGAATAATCTCAATGTTATTTTCACTCCAGATATGTCTATATGATTACAGAACTCTCCGGACTAAATATAAGAAACAGATGAAATATGAATATGAAGATATTTACTGCTTAACATTGTGAAATTAACAAATGATCATTGACATGCAGTGGGAGCTTGGATCAGGTAAAAATACATTAGTTTGCTTCCAGTGATATTAAGAAAACAAATCCTAGTGAAATGATTTTTAGTTAGTTTGTATAATAGCATAAACAATGGAACTATCAAGAAGATAAATTTCAAAATCACTAAATGAATATCTGAAGGGGTGAATGGAAAACTCATCAGAGAATTTATAAGAATTGTGTTGGGTTCTGGGACTTGCACCTGGGAATTTAAACTTGCTAAGCAGGTACTCCACTGCAAAGCTATATGTCCAATCCCTTAGCCAAGAAATTACAAGCAATCATAATTGCTTTCAGTAGGTGAATGAACGAACAGATTTTTGTACCATCATAAAACAAATGCTATACTAAAATAAAAATAAAACATATAGAAGACTCATATGTCTGCATTATCAATGGAAAAAGCACAATTTGTAGTGATAGGTGATATTATTCCAATTATATGAAATTCTAGATACAATAGAATTATTAATGTTTTCTAGTATCTCAAGCAATAAAAAGAGGTAGGGAAAATTAATAAGATTCTTCCATATTGCACTATAATGTTTGATATATGTACTTATACAGTTCTCACATTGATAGAATGTACAGTAAAAGCAGAGGCAACTCTAATATGAATATTATTTAATTGCATCATGTATATATATTAGGTAATCTAATGTGATAAATACACCAAGCCTAAAGCCCTAAGTCATGTGAATCTCTCTTTGTCTGTCTCAGTGGGAATGGAGCAGAGTAGAATCCAGTACTTTTCACTAATTCTTTTGTAGGTTTTAGATAGCTCTACAAATGCACAATTTAGTACATATAAATAGTCAAATTGGATTTATAAGCCCATTTTTTTCACATTCACTTTTAGTAAGTATGGGCCATTTTATATTTGGACAGACAATGGTCCAAATAACAAGGAAATCAATTAACACTGTGTTAGTAATAACAACAATAGTGACTTGCTTGCTTTCTGGTATCTGTATGACTAAGAAAAAAAGTTTAGTGAATTATTTTTGCTTCATTAATATTTTAAAAAGACAATAGAACAGCAACAATCTATTGAAAACTTTTATCTGATTAAATATGATAGAGGAGAAGATAAATGAACATAAAAGCACTATCAAAATATTCAGAATGTTTTGAAATTTTGTTGGAGAAAATAGATGAAATTATAAGACTTGGAGAACAAGAATGAATCTGCTGAGTAATGAATGGGAGGACCTGAGGTGCAGAGTATAATCTGGGAAGACATTCCATCAGCTCACACTTGTCCTCAACACTATAGTGTCCCTCAGATACTTAACAGGGCTTGTCCTTTCCAGGACATTATGGCATGTTTGAAGAAAACTTGGAGATAAAGTTTATATTCATGTGAGTTCAACACACTCAACTGAAAATGGAAAAGAAAATTATTAGAGAGAGATAATAACATTCACATGGAAATTCAAATAACTTTGTTTCTGTAATGAATGTGCAGTATAAGAAATATATAATGGGATGAAAATTCAAGGATTTTTTTTATATTACTTTACTTCTTTCTGCAGGTAAGTTGTGGGAAGATCATTAATGAAAAGAAGCAAGATTTGAGATGGCCTACAATCAGGCTTAATAAAGGAAAAAGAAAAATAATCAGCACTTATTTGAACACTTGTTTTAAATTAGCTTATAAAGTAAAAGTCAGATTTACTAGCAATAATAGAAATTAAAATGTGTCCCCCTTGTCTTCATATATCTGAATAAAACAATATTTTCTTTTCTGTCAGTGATCTACCTTGATGTATATGCAGAGATTGGTTCTTACATTCTACACAATTTAGCTCAAGACTCCTTTCTCATTAAAGAATCTTCTTGGAAATTATTAGATTTTATTTTTCATGTGAAATTTGGGATTCAGAAAAGTTTATAGTTTTTTTTGCCAATATGAAATACATGAGTTCAGAGTGTAGCTTATGTTTCTGGTTTGCAAAGAAAAAAAAAGACAAAATCATGAACGAAATATCTCACATGAATCTTTGGTTTAAAATACGGCTAGTACACATGCATCATTATCAAGGAGGTGACGGCTGTCAAATTAACTTGAGTATTCACTGGGCTTCACAGCTGACAGATGTATCTTTGTCGGAGAGGGAAAGACTGACATAATTGACTAGAAGAAAAAATCTGTGATTAAATGTGTAAAATTACTCCAACTTGAAAAAAAACAAGAGTAAATTAAAAGGTAAGCTGTAAAGGAGCACAACTGCTCATTTTCTATGAGTAATCACAAGATGTACTTAAGACACTGTGTGCAGACTTTATTTCTTTGAGCAGTAAGGAAGGGCACCTTCCGACAGTTAAGGAGGCTTATGTCTAATCTGATGAGGAGGAGTAAACTTCACACTGAACACAATATTTACCAATGTATTTATGTAGAAATGCTTTAAGGAAGCACCATTTTCTAAATGTAAATCATTATATGGCATATAAGTCATAACTGGCAAAAGTTAATTAGAATTGCTTTTTTAGGAAAAGAGATATTTCAGAATAATGTTCACAGGATAAATGAGTGTAATCTTTAGAGGTTTACCAAATAAAAATAATTCAGAAAAAAAACGAAACTGGAAAGAATATTAAAGACATTCTCTATATGGAAATATACCTTGAGGGATGAACACAAGGACTAACTTTAGATAGAGACCACTTGTCCATTTCCTGGCAGCCCAGACAAGAAATATTCACACAAAAATTTATTAAGTAAAACATGGATTAGCCTATTAATTTGGGCTGTTATTAAATAAGTATTACATCTTAAATTTGCCCATTTCTATTATTTTATATTTTAACACAAGGCTCGTGGTTTACCAGTAAGATTTCAAGGCATCTGTCTCCTTCAGCAGCTTCACGGTGTCTCTCTCTGACTCTGTCTTTTCTCTTCTGTTTCTGCTTGGAATTCCCACCTTTTCTATTCTGCACTGATATAAAACCAAGCAATTTCTTTATTAACCAATGGTAATAAAACATATTCACAGCATACAGATGGGAATCCCACATCACCTCCGCTTTTCTGTCTAAATAAAAAGTTTGTTGACAGAGGCTTCTATCCCACCCAACCCTTCAGACATTCAGCCTCAAAGAAGCACACAGAGTCCTACATTAATTATAAACTGTTTGGGCTATTAGTTCAGGTTTCTTATCAATTAACTCTTACATCTTACATTAACCCATAATTCTTGCCTGTGTTAGCAATGTGGATTGGTACCTTTTAGTGAGACATTCTCATCTTACTTTCTCTGTGTCTGGGTGATAATTGCAGAATGAACCTTTCCTCTTCCCAGAATTCTCCTATTCTGGTCACCCCACCAATACTTCTTGCCTGACTACTGGCCAATCAGTGTTTTATTAAATTAATACATTGACAAATCTTTACAGGATACAAGACCATTGTCCTACAATTCTTCCCTTTATTTTTCCTTTCAAAACCAGAACTCTGAATCTAGTCTTCTTTATTCAACATTTTTCCTGACCATTATCCTTAACAACTTATAACTAACACTCTAAAGAAAGACAAATATCCATAATTCAGTTCTTTGGAATGTGGACATAGTTTTCTAGGCCACTTCTTGCTGATTGGGAGCACTGATAATCTTATGAGGCCCTAAAGAAAATTTAGGATTATGGTTAAATCCTGACTGAAATATTCTATGAGTATTGATCATCTCAAAAAGCAGTCTTGAGGCTGTTTTGGATGTTGAATTAAAAGGAAACTCCAATAGAGGTTCTCTGAAATGCTGGGTCATCTGGGCCATCCCCTCTTATCAGAGATTTTGCAGGGGGTCTTTATTGATAAAACTGAATTTTTTTTAACCAGAATATATCCACAGCATCTCATTTTGTTTTGTGGAAACAAAAGCAAAACCTCATCTTCAAAGTAACATATCTCTTGATTTAAATTTTTAAGTCAAAACATTTTTAGAATATATATATATTAGATTAATATAGCAGCATTTATAATCATATGCCTTTTAGCATCTGTTGCTCCATCCTCAGTCATCAAGCAATTCAAAGACAACATAATTACAGGCAATATCGAGATTGTCTGTGAACTTTCCCTCCTTAAATGATTTTATTTTAAACTCTATTTCTTTTTTTTTTTACTTTTAATTTTTGTTTTGTTGAAACAGGGTTTCTTTGGATGTCCTGGAACTCACTCTATAGACCAGGCTGTCCTTGAACTCACAAAGATATGCATGTCTCTGGCTCCCAGGTGCTGGGATTAAAGGAGTGGGCTACCATACACAACTACTCTTTTTCTTTCTTTCTTTTTCTTTTAAGGACTTTATCCTTTTTCTTTTCTATCACAAGCCCACAAATGATGTTAAACACAATATAAACTCTTTAGAAGGTTTTTTTTATATGAATCTTTCTTTACAGTATGTCTCTGTTTCTAATCACATGAGTCTTTAATTTGCTAAGCAATGTGGCTAGAATTAAAGCTGTGGCTTTGGCAGCTGGATCCACCTCATTATTTAGCTTTCGGAGAGTCTAGTTTCATGGCAGAGGTACTAATGGGAGCCATGTTTATTGCCAAAACTCTATGGAATTTCAAGGTCCTTGCCACCACCAAGAAGCATACTGTTTTCTATTCATAAACACCATTTAAGTGCTTGGTGGTGGTGCCTCTTAAAAGAGCTGCAACGATTTTGCAGCTAATGCTGAGTCAGGAAGGCTCTCTTAAATGAGACAAGCTTGCCTCTAGCAAAGAGAGCTGACATAAGAAAATGCTACCACAAAGAAGCCATGTTTAACTCTTCTCCTTTGCATCTAGAATTCCTTCCCAACTCTCTCAGGTTTTATGTGAATGAAGTTACCCACATTGGCATCATTCTTTAGGCAGAGGCTCTTTCTTCTTTCCCAACCACCCAGACCTGAAACAATCACACAGAAACTATATTAATAATTACAAGACTGCTTGACCAATAGCTTAGGCTTCTTACAAACTAACTCTTACATCTTAAATTAACTCATTTCTATCATACTGTGTATAGCCACAAGGCTGTGGATTACTTGGTAAAGTTCTAGCACCTCTCTTCATTGGCAGCTACATGGCATCTCTCTTTGATGCTGCCTATTCTCTATATGTATCTTATCCAGCGTGATTATGCTTTTCCCTGCTATAGGCTGAAGCAAGTTCTTTTATCATCCAATAGTAGTAAAACACGTTCACAGCATACAGAGGGGAATTGCCCAACAATTAACCAATAAGTAAACTGAAATAATGAATTCTATCTCTCTATGTGTGTGTGGTATGTGAATCCAAAAAAAAAAACTTTAGAAAGTATTAGTGTTCTTCAAAGAAAGAAACAAATTCAACACTATCTATGTATAGTGACTTGATAAATATATTAGGCATGGATGTATTTTTAGCACTCAATATAGATAGAATATAAAAAAGTACAAAGAAAAAATATAGAACAATGTTGTTTTAGTCATTTTTCTCACCACTGTGAGAAAAAAATATTTTACAAAAAAACAGAGGTAGTCATATTTCTTTTGGCTTGTGGTTTCCAAAGTGTCAATGCATTGCAGTGTGGAGGCGTTCTTGGAGGCAAATCAGTTCACATCAAGTCAGAGAAGTAACAATGAAGGGAGAGACAAATACTCTGTTACTTCCTTGCTGTTTTATTCTGTTTTTGACCACTTCCCATCAGACCATACCACCTACATATACAGTAGCTCCTTTGCTGAGATAATATGCCCTAGAAATGTTTTTGCAAACACACCTACATCTCTTCCCCAGTCTTTTAGGTAATTATAAATCTAGTTATTTAGAAATAAAAATTAAGTAAAATCATTTTTATGTGTGTTGAGCATAAGCAAAGCATGAAGCAATGTGAAGTGTCATGATTCAATAAAAATGGAAAATTAATATATAGGATACAAAACATAATTACAGTATTGAATATAAATAATGACAACAATAAGATATGGGGAAAAAAGCCGATAAGTAAATGGAGGAAAGACAGTAATCACAGAAGCTGTTGGAGTTCATGGTCATTAAGTGATGGAAAAGTTTTCCATAAAGAAGTACCATGTGAGAACAGTCTTGAATTTAAAATAGTTTAGGGTAAATAAAACAACTCAAGTAGATCCACAACGTACAATATTCTGAAGGTGAGAAATAAATTTAACCAGGAATTCGAAGGGTTTGTTGGGGCTGGTGAGAGATGGAGAGCGAATGAGCAGAATTGATGGTCAGCAGGAGGGTCATACAGAGCCATGTGATCAATTTTGAGGAACTAGACTTTACCTGAATACTAATGAGTATCTGAAGGTTATTATGTGAAAATTACATGGAACAATTTTAGTTCAATGATTTGAAATAAATAAAATTGGCTTGAGATCAAGAAGATAACAGGAGTTCGATTCAGTTATTAAAGAGAAATATATCATTGGCTGCTCCTAACATAGAAGCAAATGGTATAGAAAATGGGATGCTATCCAGAGGACCAGAAGGGAGATGAGAAAAAGATGTAACAATGTTGTTAGGGTACAGTGAGTCTTCTAACTGCAATGATTTAAAAATAAATGAACTGTGTGATTTCTGATTATGGTCCAGAGATTTCTGAACCCACTGTGCAATCATCTTTGTGAAGAAAAATGACTAAAAGTGAAACATGAACAAAAAAACCCCATGAATTTAAAGACACATGTCCAACGACCAAATTCAAAGCTGTATAATAACAAGTAAGGTTCAAAAAGTTTCCAAATCAGAAAACTTATATAGAAACATGCTTTTATATTTAGAATCAGTCTCCTTTTTGCCAGCTTGCTCACTTGCTCAGCTAAATTTGTTTTACATTACAGATATTTATGACCTTTGATGTAACTTCTATTTCCAGATTTGGGACATTTCTATATGAATAAATATTACCATCTTTTCTATTGGAAGTATGGATTTGATAAGAACACTCCTTAATTCATAATTTAAGGATTTCCTATACTGTGAAGAAGAAAGCGAAAGTCTTTGTATGTTGCAAATAATAATTATAACTGGTAAAAAGGTGTCATTGTAAGGAAATAAAACAAGGGGATACTAGGTAGTCTAAACCTTCCTTATTAGCATGTCTGGGTATTCACACATGTGGAAAGAAGCAATCTGGGGAAATCTGAGCTTTGTTAGCCTGCTGCAGTAGACCATAAGCCCTCTGAGACTTGAATACCTGACTATGCACATTGTAATAGAATGAATAAGAGAAACTTTTTATTGAATGAATATATTGATGGTTTAGAGCTAAACCCATTCTCCATAGACTAATTTTTATTGAGTCAACTTTGCCCAAGTCATTGCAGAGGATGTGGTAATGGATAATCCTTATAAGAATGCCAGACATCTCAGAGTGTCTCAGGATTAAACTTAATGATGTCTGGAGAACTTGCACAGGAGCTTATGTGTATGTGTCAGTCTCCTTCATTATATTGTAAATCCGTGAATTGAAGAGACCATATTTTATTCACTTCTCTATGCTTCATAGCACCTTAGTAGAATACCTTGCCTTTAATAAGCTAGAAATACATATTAAGTTGAATATAGTTTCCCCTTGCTTCAAAATCAAGCTCAGATGTCACTTTAGCAGGGCTTTCCTGCATCTTCCATGCAGAACTGATTATTCCCTATGCTGTAGCAGGGATTGACTTTGACAATAAGAACTAATATGCCTTTTAAATATGAGTATTTCTCACCTTCACATAGAAGTGTGTATATGATTGAAATGAATAACCTATAGTTCTCTTTTCTTGTACATATTGATATACAGAAATGTATGAACAAAGCCAGGCTAATGCAAACCATCAGAGAGATAAAGAGAAATATATAGCTATTTGTATATAGAGATACACAGGCAGACAGAGACAGACTTAGAGACTGACAAAATATGAATTTGAGTACTCTATAAATACTACATAATGGTAAATATATATATATAATATGTGGGTGTATATAGCCATGAAAATTAAAATGATATCAATTTCTGTGACTTCTTTACTAATTTTCATGGACAAAGTCAGCACTACTCCTCCCTCCACTCTGATGCCACTTGTCATACTTCCTTGCCTACTCAGTTTACAACTTTAGGGACTTTATTCGCAGACATCCTGTGACATGTAAAAGCAGGGGTTCTCTATTGGTGGCAGAATGAGTTGTCATCTGATCAGGATACTTCCCTTGGTCATTTTTGTCACACAGGGAGAAGAGTTGTCAGGGAGTCCTTGAGCAAATTTCAGTCCAGTATCCACTTTCATAAGATATAAGGATACCAATTAGTTTATTTTAGAGATTTAGTTACAGTCAATGATCTTACTAAAGCCTCCAGGATACATTTTTTTAAGCTCCCATAGTTCATCTATGATCACAGATTGAATTTCCCTTGTTTGTCATCTGAAAACTCAAGAGGGACAATTTAAGAATAAATAAAATCTCAAGACTCTCTTGCATGTCCCTGCCAATGCCAGCCCTTCACGATTTGCTAGGTATCCAAACATTCCATCCTAGCACCCCACTATCCCCGGGGCAGTGTAATCTTCTGAAATTATAGTGTGACTCCTCTAAGACTCAGAACACACCAGCCGTTTCTATGCTGCTGGAGCAATTGAACAAAAACAAAAAAACAAACAGCCAAAACCAAATAAAAACAAAATAAAAAACAACAACAAAAACCCAAATGACCCTAGTCTCCCCACTTTCTTGGGGTAACTGGACCACTTGCCAAAACATCTTGTCCTGAGGCATCTCACCTTCTCTCCATTCAATGAGCATTCTGGTTTCTTGCCATCACAAAGTATGCTGGTTTCAAGTAATAGGCAGTGTTGGTCCAATTCATGTCTACCTATCCCATGCCTCCCTCCAAGCCTGGGCCATATCTGCCCATCTATAACTGTAAGGCCTCAACATTCCCAGGGAACCACAGTGTTTCTTTAGATATGTTGTTTCCAGACCCCTTTCCAGGGCCAGTGCATCCCAGACCCTCTGCAGGCACAAGGAATCCTGGGTTCTTTCATTCCTAGACAACAATGGGTAGCTTTAAAGGCCTGGTGAATCCAACCCCTTTTGCAACTCTGTGGCTTCATTGTCTTTCTACCAAACCAATGCAATGCAGCCCAAGTCCAACTCTAAGAGCATGTTGTCAGCTCTTTCCATGGGACACCTGGGCACCTCTTCAGGTGAAAGACATTCTGGTCATATTGGAGCCTCTGTACCCTGACTTATCTACAACTCCAAAACATCCCAGCTATCCTTCATCACCAGAGCATTACACCCTACACTAGAATTGGCTTATAAGTACATTAAAACTCATTTCAGGGTACATGTGATTTCTCCCAAGATGGTGGGTTCTAGAGAAAGATTATCTCTACTATCTTAAGGGCCTAAGACTATGCCCTATCAGACAGATAGCATAAAGGTAGTTTGGGCTATTGTCCACTTCTGGTTTTGGTTGAGGGAACATAGGGGAGCGACTGGCTATTAGGGTCATTTAGATTACTAGCCACTTAAAGTTCTTTTTGTAGGAGCTTCGAATGGCCTGGCACAGTTAACTACTCCTAATTATCAGGTGTCTGGATGGAGGAACAAGATTTCTACCATTTCATTTGGAAAGACAATCTTGTATCTTTAACATTCCTGGTTTCACTGTAGATCTGTGGGTTCAAGGACCTTTGTGTTGTGCTTCCAACAAATAAAAATAAGAGGCTTATTTAGCTTAGCATTTTAGATCCTGAGTTCCCCACATTGAACATTCTTATCCTTTCAGACTCTGGTAGGGCACTGAACTCACCATATGAGAAGTAATAGGAAGAGAAAAGGTGACATGAAATTACCCATTTACAAGAACAGTTTTACTGATTTCCTGGGCAATGACTCCAAGGCCTTTGGTACCTTCAGAGTCTCTTCTTTTAAACATTCTCTCATCTATTAATACTGTCATACTAGAGATTGAGTTTGTACAGGAACCTTCAGAGGTCAAACTACACTAAACCATGTCAAAAGATTTTTTCCTAACCTTACAGGGAGGTATTGTTCCACTCTCCATCACGGCCATTAACATTATCCACTCAGTATTTTGAATGTTTTCAAAAAATGGAACTATTGTACTTGCCTAGTAAATAACATTGCCTTCAGCTGTTCAATATTCATGTAAATAATGTCTTTCTTTTAAACTTTGATACTTTGTTTTCAAAACTATGCTCTCCTCCTCATTTTCAGTAGTGTGCCATACCTCTACTTATGAATTATTAATTGCTTCCCTGCATGGTGGAGTGCATGCTCACACAGAGTTTACCTTCATCTTCTCTGATATTTGTTCATCTTATCCTGTGTCCCTACTCCAAATCTTCCTAAGATTTGGAAGGAAATCTACAACTTTATTCAAATACAAGAAAAAAATGTTTCACCATCTTTGATGTGTTTCTTTAGTGTGGCTTGCACAAGTGAAAAGTTGTCAGAAATTTCTCCTTTGTTTTGCTGAACCCAGAAACATGAAACATTATTTTTCAATGTAACTTTCATTCTGTGAAGCTGATGGCTGAACACTAATAGGCTTGATGGAGATTGCAAGTAAGAAGTAGCCTACAAACTCTTTTAAGCTCAAAGCCTATTTAACCATTTGTAGAAAGAATGTGCTAGTTTAAACAACATTACCATAATTTTCCATAATAACCCCTTTAGGATACATTTGAATTTTTTATAGATTTAGTCTCATTAGACAAGCCAGGCTATCTTTATAATTTTCCTGTGTCATTTTCAAAAGTGCTTGAAATTAGCTATGTGTCACCATGCTTGCCCTTGCATTTTTATTTTTGATGTATACATATTAATTTGCTTAATAATTATAGATAATATTCAGTTTTATGTACATATATAAATGCAGGACATAATAAAGAGGGAAACATAATAACCTCAGGGAAAATATTTCTATCTTCTAATTGTACTATTTATTATCAACATTAGACTTTTACATACTTTAAATATACTCAGAAAGTGTATGTCATTACAATATTTTGATATTTTTTTAAATCCAATGAAATTAAACTAAGAATATAACAAAATTTGCTTGTTCTAGCAATGCTAATCTAATGTTTGATCCTTTACCAGTAATACTTACATTGCTTTAGTGTTAATATTTTTTGTTGTTGTACCTATGATGGGCACCAGACTTTGGCATCTGAGCATAACCATAGACTGTACTGATGAGCTATGTATATAAGAATGTATTCTTATCCGAATCTAATTCTTTAACCTAGTAGATAGAATTCAAGATTAGAATTCAGCTTTGACTACACAAAAAGACCATTTACCCTTTCTTAAAACTTTAATCATAGGGTTTAATTTTAAAGAAGTGTGGATTACAAGTATCAAGCTCATTCTCAAATCATTTTATTGCCTTATTATTTCCTGTCACTTAATTGGATTCTAGGGAGTGTAATTAGGTTTAAAGTGCAGTGATTATGGAAAGACTGTGCTTGTTTAAAGCACACATCCTCCCTTGTGGTCTCTTCAAATTCTCGAACTTTGTCTAGTGGATATCCAGTCGCCTTACTAATTACTACTAGAAAACAACTCAATACACATTCTCTACTGATGGCTGGTTAGCGCTAGCATTTTGTTTAGAAGAGATAGCATGATTAAACTGATAGAACAGTAAAAGACGATCATTGTCCAATAGTTTTTTTAGTATGGTTATATCCTGCTCATTCTGCGCATGAATTGGTGAACAGTAGAAATGCAATGAAACTTTAGTATGTTTTCAGAAAATCAATCCCAAAGAATGAGTTGATATAATCTAAATTGCTTAAAATTATAACTATGATCTATATCTAGGCAAATTCTGCTTTGTTGATTATATATAATATATATTATATTATATGTAGAATATATTATATATAATCAACAAAGCAGAATTTATATATATATCAGATTATATATTATCTCTTGACATTTTAATGTAGGTAAAATAGAGGCAAATGGGAATGAGTAACTTCAATTTTATAAAGATTATGATTTAAAATTCATTTGAGGTCCCAAGGCATAGCTTAAGATGTGAAGGTACCTTTCTTCAACATTGACAGATTGAATGTCATCTCTAGAACCCACAAAATGGACAGAAACACTCCTGGAAAGTGCCCTCTGACTATGTGAATGCCATAGCATGCTCTCCTATCCTCTCTGGGATTAAAACTCTTCCTCACACAGATAAAATAGTATCACCAGTTTATGTGTTTGTTTGTATAAAATATTGTTCAAGGACAAAAAATTGTGAATAAGGTGGAAATGCCAAATAATGCAGATGCAGAACAATTGTAATTGCTGAGTATATCTGCCATAAAAAAAAAACTAGTACTCTACAGTGAGGTGAGAGAGTCTAGAAAATATGTATTTCACTATTTATTACTTTTGGAAACAACTCTGTGAGGGGGAGTCCAAGCATACTTAGGGATCTCTGGCACTGTATTTCACTGGGTGGCAGATAATACTGTGAAAGATACAGATGCTTAATTAGATAATGTAAATGTAAGAGGTGGAATTGGGCCCTGGAGTAGCATTGCTCCTGCAGCAGCACTGGAAGGTGAGTACACTTACTTTAATTGGCAGAATAGGCAAAACACTGCTCATAATGGATTGACATTTATAGATCTTTTGCATCAGTTAAATAATCATAGTATTCCCAGAAGTGAAACAAATAGAAAGTCTACTAAGTTCTTGCTTGATCTGTTTAAGTGGGGAAAATTACAACAAATGAAAAAAATCTTACTTTCAATCTCAGCATTAGGAAAACCTGGTCTCCCAATGAATTTTAGATGAGCCAATTTAAAGATCCCAAGTCCTTCAAATGAAAGTGAAGCAAAGTCCCAGCAAAGAAGAATTAAAAAAAATTTACATTAATTGTTATCTCGTTCTTTATCAATGGTATCTACAGCCATTTATGAGGGTTATTGCACTTTGGAAAAAAGTATATAATCAGATATTTCAATATCTTGTAGACATAGGATGCGAACTGACAGCAAAACCAGGAAATTCCAGTTAACATTTTGGTTGTCCAGGCAAGAAACACCCTTAAAATTATCAGGGACTAGTGAAATTTTAGTCACTGTCTTAGTATGTTGCTTGCAATGGATCCCAGACTCACACTGGGTTTATTTTCCAAATATAAGCATGTGTGATAAGAATAGAGAGATATATTTAGCAATTAAGAGAATCCCAATATTGTTGCAATGATCTACAGACTGATGTTACTTTTGTTGGAAGACCAGATGGATGCCTTTAGAAATGTTATCGGTGGGGGAAATAGAGAACCAAAAGGAACACCACATATGTCGAAGGATTCAGGTAGTACAGCCACCACCAAGGATTTGAAAGATATGTGTGTGGTGGTTCCTTTAACTCTCCAAGTTCACATGTGTGTTCAAAAAACAGATGGGCCCTGGAAATTGATTCAAATTCTAGTTGCTGTGCCAGATGTGGTTTCTTTACTTGAGCAGATTAACTTATCTCTTGGGGTCTTGTATGCAGGAATTTATCTCACAAATTTTTTTCTCCCCATACTTTCATATAATGACTATTAGAAGCAACATGGTTTTTAGTTACTGTGTCCAACAGTACAGATTAACTGGAGTATTTTAATTCTCCAGCTTTGGGGACAACTTGATTTTTCAAATATTTTGATCGTCATTGTTCTACCAAGTATCATATTTGACATTTATGTTGACCATAGGGTGGATTTGACCAAGTGAGTAGGAGACTCTAAACCACTCAAAACTTGTTGGTAAAGTATCTGTTCATCTTAGAATGTGAAGTAAATCCAAAGAAACTTGAAGCATCTTGTACTTAATACATTATCTAGCATCTAATGATGCATTATCTATATTACATTCTTCATTATTAAAAATAAATTTTTTCCATAATATATATTATAATTATACTTTCTCTTTCCCAAAATCATCCCAGATCCTCTCCATTTCTCCCCCACACAAATTCATACTATTTCTTGATTTCTGTCATCAGAAACAAACAGGCATATAAAGAAGAAAGATGCTAAATAAATAAAATAAGGTTTAAAAAACTTAATAGGATAATACAAACAGAATAAATAAAAAAAACAAAAAAATCACATAGACACATTTACATACACAGAGAAAAATTAAATTAAGAAACTAACTTAGAAACCTTAAGACAAAGGCCACTAGGATAAAAATAAAGAAAAAAATTTACACATAAAGCATTACAAAACAAAAATCCTTTCAAAAACACCACTGAGATCATTTTGTATTGGCATTCTCCTGAGCATCAGAGCTTCCCTTAATTATGTATGGTTTCTATGCTTAGTGAAAGTCAACTGAGGAGAACAAGTTTTCCTTTGCAAGCTTTGAGACTGGTTTTGAACTCACAAAAATCCTCCAGTTCTGGGATTAAAGGTGTGTGCCACTACCACCCATCTTTGACTTTTTGATTTTGTTTGAGTTTATGTATAGGTTTGATGGCAAAATGTGGTATTCAGAATTGGTATGAAGGGGGATCAACACTGTCTAGTTTCACCTGTCCCTCAGAGAAGGCCACAGTTACTTCCTGAAACAGTACAGGATTAATTCCCCAAAAAACAAGAGTAGAGAGAAAAATACTGCAGTGAATGGGAGTAAGAATGAATCTATCAATGAGGGTGGGAAATTAATTTTTCAGGAAAAACAAGCCCCTCAGAATTTGAGAATTCTTTTCCTTGCAGTATTATGAGGGTCCTCCCCCATATCTCCCCAGAAAATTACAGGCCAGAGCCCATTCTTTCCTATAGTCCACAAACAGCTGACAGTGTTCAATATGATATTTGACTTGCATTGCAGTCTTGGATTTGGTTCTTGGCAGTTTCAGCCTTATGGTACTGGAAAGAAGAATCTATCAGCAAGCTCTTAGAAGTTTGAAATTGTTCACGTATAAATGGAGGTGAGAAGTTTCATCTCTGAGCTCTTTCTTGTCCTGTTATATTTTGGGTAAAGACTTTATTACCAAGATGCTCACACCATTATATTTCTAAGTTCTTGAGAACAGGGCATGTCTATGAGGGTAAATATACAGCAGGTTCAAATAGGAATGCTGGAGAATGGAAAAGCGATAAATTTGAGTCAGACACATCAACAGTAGAGATCAAATCTAGCTGAAGCAACTGAGACAGGCAGAAATCTAATCTTTAATTCTCTCCTATAGTCTCATACTTTCTGCTCCAGTTAGACTTAACTCTGAAGTTATTTTAGAAATACTAAAATTTAATTATAAGCCTGTCTTTACATTGTCATCAGTTTCCCCAGCAAACCAACTGCCTGGGTTCATTGACCTATCAATCCATATACTGTCCTGGATTCCTAGAGTTCACCCAGAATTGGCCTTCAAGTTTTCCTTTAAATACATTGAAATCTCTAAAATATTTTTTCATCCTTTATTGTGAGCTAAAGATATAGATAATAGAGATATAGAGATACATATAGATATATAAGATATAAATAGATATATGACAGATGATAGATAGATGATAGATAGATGATAGATAGATAGATACATACATACATACATACATACATTTAGACATTTAGTATGTGGTCTGAATATTAATATTTTTGGTAAATTCCTGCGTATCAGACACTGCAGCGCTAGGTATTAACTTCTTTATAGAGTCCTAGTGAAGGATATCACCTCTGTAGGAGAAAAGAAGCAGGGCACTGCTATTAGGTCTTTTACTGACCAATGTAACAGCACTTCAGTTTTTCTTAATGAAAAATAGACTTTTTCACACTTTTGATCAAACCATTCTAATACTGAAATAGATTACTATGTACTGTCAGGAAAAATTATCTGGAGTAACACATTTTATTCTGTGAGAAAGGGACTTACAGTTGTAAGAATGAACCCAGGCTGAGTTGCTCAGGCAACTGTGGCTGTCATGGCTCTAGCAAGAGAAGGTTAGCTTAAAACAAAACATCATATGATACAGATATTTCTGTGGCTGAGTTTGAGATGAAGAAAACTTTTATATGCAATTCTATTTACCCTCCAGGCTTTTCCTCTCGGGGCTTCTCATTGATCAAATCTAATTAGAGCCCAGAATGAAGTGACAGAATGGAAATATTTGTAGAAGGAAGCTCATAAGGCAACGACAAGATAGGAGATTGAATATGATGAATCTGAAAGAGAAAGGAGAAGTTTCCTGCCCAATTAATGTTGACTATGTCCTCCACAATAGAATGATGATGGCAGTCTTACCAGCTCTGAGGACAATGATCAATAATACATCACAAAGACCATAGCCACACAGATAACACCATCTTCAGGAGATTAAGATTTGAACATATCTGTTTTGTTCTCTGAGATTCAGTTGAGAGAATACAATATAAAGTTTTACTTAAATTCTCCATTTTTATATTACCCTCTTAATACCCATGCTTTGGATATATTAAATTAAAGGTGGATTTTTGTTGTCATTACATGATGCTTCATACTTGTCTCTAGGAAATTATGTACCATCTGATAGGAGGGTTTTTCAGCAGATATTTAATTTGCAATGCATTTCAAATCCTGAGGCAGGAAAAAAACTTCCCTTTTCAATCTTTGGATTTTCAGAATCTGCTAAAGCTCCTTGGGATAACTACTTAATAACAATATATGTGTTAATAGATGACTAAACAAATGGATTCGAGGAATTAGAACAAGAATGATGTCATTAAGAAATACAAGAAGCTCACAACCCCAGAATCTCCGACTTTACTGACATAGCCTTTCTGCTACTTGTTTTTGAAGAGCTCATTAAGATGAGATGTTTTCAAAAGAATTCATCAGAATTCTGCACCTGCAGAAAAACTTAAAAGAATTACTATGTCCATTCTGATATTCCCTTTTGCTTTGCCCTGCCCCTCCCAGTGGTCACAGGGCTGTTTGGTGAAGATGGAATGATTGATTGTATTCTTTCTACATAGAAAATGTCCTCCCACATACATATGCTATTACTTGAAGAAAAGCCAAGAAGCCAAAACAAGCAGAAGCATTTTACTCTAAAAAATACCAAATCCTAAGAATAAATAGGATCTAAAATTGTACATGTAAAGAAAAACATTTTAAAACATAATCAATCAAAAAAATTACAAACACTAACTCCCAGTTTAAAATTGTAGAATCTTTACAATATGACCAAGTTATGTCAAGGTCACAAAGGTCATCAACATTCCCATATTCTAAAATAATCTCTTAAAAATACAATACAAGAAATGCTTATAATACTTAAAAATACTTATTGTTGTATAATAATTAACTAGTACCTTTATTATCTGTAGGAATAGATTTGTGGTATTTTTTCTTCATTAAGGACAATTGAAAATCATTTTTTTTATTGAGAAAAAGAAAAAGAAAAAATAAGTTTCCGCCTCCTCCCAGCCTCCCATTTCCCTCCCCCTCCTCCCACCCTTCTCCCCCTCCCCCCACTCCTTTCCCCCCTCCCTCTCCAGACCAAAGAGCAGTCAGGGTTCCCTGCCCTGTGGAAAGTCCAAGGTCCTCCCCCCTCCGTCCATGTCTAGGAAGGTGAACATCCAAACTGGCTAGGCTCCCACAAAGCCCGAACTTGAAGTAGGATCAAAACCCAGGGCCATTGTCCTTGGCTTCTCATCAGCCCCATTGATCGCCATGTTCAGAGAGTCCTGTTTTATCCCATGCTTCTTCCGTCACAGTCCAGCTGGCCTTGGTGAGCTCCCAATAGATCAGCCACACTGTCTCAGTGGTTGGGTGCACCCCTCGTGGTCCTGACTTCCTTGCTCATGTTCTCCCTCCTTCTGCTCCTCGGAGCCCAAGGCGAGGTCTCCAGTTAGTTCCTTGGGCAGCTGAGGATAGGGAACCTGAAATGACTCTATCCTATAGCAATGCTGACGAATATCTTGCATATCACCATAGAACCTTCATCTGGTGATGGATGGTGATAGTCACAGAGACCCACACTGGAGCACCGGACTGAGCTCCCAAGTTCCCAATTGAAAATCATTTTTAAAGGCATGAGTCTTGTATTGGAGAGAAGCCTTAACAAAAATGCCAGTTTCCAGGGTAGAGGCATGGGGAACAGAAAATTAGTAATGACAATGAGGATGCCAGTGAAAATAAAACAGAAACATAGGATAGTATCAGGAGGGATTTTCGGTGAATACCGAAAATCCACAAATTTAATTTTCCATACACTTTTATATTCCAATAAAAAGGGGAAAGAAGACAACAAAAGACTTCTTTAATATGATACAAAAGACAACTCAGTCAATTGTTTCAATAACTTGAGATATCAAGTCATCAGCATTCTGTTCTTTAGGCAGTGAACTCACCCTAGACCAAATATCGTGAAGGCAGTCACACCCAATGTCAAACCTCCTGTTACAAAAGAAGGAGAAGAAATATAGTTGCATGTCCTGACCATTTTCAGGGTGGAATGGCTCTACATGCATGGGGCATCTTAATGTCAAAAGAACCTAGTAACCACATGCTGGGTCAGGAGGTTTAGCCCTGGTTGATGTCAACAATTATGAGCAACCACAAACTCTCTGACATTCAGACAAGGTGGTAACAGGCTCACAATTTTAGGCCTTCGTAATTCCTCCCTTTTAATTAATTTTAATAAAGCCTGTGCTTCTGAAACAGGACAGATGATGGTGTCTGCCTTAAGTGAAAACTTTTCCATTTTCCAGAGTTACCTGTCTTTGGTGCATGCATTCCAATCATGCATGCCCATATCTTAGCCACCTAAAATGGAAAGAATCAAACCTTTCTCTGACTGCTGAGCTCTGTAAGGAAACAGATAAGAGAGAAAGCCTCTCTTGGTACCCTGAGCCTTTGAGCACACTTTTTGTCAAAAGAGTTTACCAAAACTTAGATAATCGTGTGCAAGCAGATAATGTTTTGTGATGTACATGCTCCTAAGTATGGCTACATTATCTCCTAATTAAAAGAGTAGATGATCGCCAGGGATAGGAATATTCTTTTGAATTGATCTAGAGTATTTAACAGTTTTCAGCTGTATCAAAATCTAAATTTTTCTTCAAATCCAAGAACTAATTGGCAACATCAAACTTCTCTTAGACAAGTCTTAATCCTTTTCTTATCATTAACATCTTATAGTGAAGTAAAGCAGTTATAAATATTAACAGGTAAATGCCATAATTCTAGTATGTAAATTAACAATAAATATGCTGTTTTCAAATCACAATTCTTTTAAATTCATTCTAATCAAAAGTCAATTTTTTTTGTGATGGGTGAGACTCCTACTTTATTGATACTTTAAAATAATTGTCCCAGTCTCTGAGAACGTTAAAATACTCTCCTCATATCTGAAGAGGGGCTTCAGTCATCCCTTCTAATGAATCTTTTTTTCACCTGAAGGGAAAATTGAGGTCTCAGTTCTCAGGTTCTTTCAATATTTCAACAGCAGATTTAATACATCACTGGTAATCTAAATTCTGTGTGCTAAAGTATAAAACAGTCAAATGTTCAGTATGCATTTTTTTGACTGGATCCAATGTAAACAGAACTCACTAGGTCAGAAAGTTTGCACAGCAAGTCCATCAAAAAAGTAGTAATCACTAGTAATCACTATGATCTTCTTTCCCTTCTCAGACTGCTGCATGATGCAACTTAGAGACTTTGGTTCAGGTACCCCCTTTCCTCAAACTGAAACATGGTATGAAGAATCAGGAACACAGACTCATGATTCTTCTGTCTTTATGATTTTGGAGTTCCCATATATGAGTACCATATTAAGCAATGGGTTATTACATGTTGAATGGTTTACCCAGTGTGTGCAGTGGCCATCAAGAATCCTAAATATGGATCAATTGTCACATGATAAATTTTCCAAATCTACAATATGAATAACATCCATTTGGCAGAAATGATTAAGAAGTAGCCCTCAGGGATTTACTCCCAGATAAGGTGCAGGTAAATATGATGGTCATATATCACATTGCTGAACAATTTGGTGAGTAGCTTTTCTTGTAAATCTAATTTTTTTTCTCTCTTTTCTTCTTGATTTTGGATTTTTGAGACAGGGTTTTTCTGTAGCTTTGGAGTGTGGCCTGGAACTAGCTCTTGTAGATCAGGTTGGCCTCAAACTCACAGAGCTCCACCTGCCTCTGCCTCCTGAGTGCTAGGATTAAAGGCACATGCCACTACCTCCCGGCTCTAAATTGTTTTCTTAAATTTATGCTATTTTGATGATGCAGAGTTTGTGATCACTGAGCAAGCACAACCTAGTTAAAGCAATTATTTTTGTAAACTTATCAGTGAAAGCATTGCCTTCAGCTAGGGGACTGGGAAGATTTGAATGTGCTCTAATATGCCCTACAAAGCATGTCAACTTTCTTTGTTGTATGGCATTTTGAATTTCCTCGGGTAAAATTTTAACTTGCTTATTGTTAGTTCCAATATGTGGGACATATTCTAGGACTTGACGAGAATTAAAATATATTGGCTGTCAGCATGTAGTTTAAATGCCATATCTGCAAAAAGTTGCAACAATATAGTAACAGCTTGTAGCTCAACTATTTGAACTGAGGCCGGTTCTGTTTGCACTACATGTCTTTCACCATTAACAACGTATGTAGTTCTTCCATTGGAAGAACCATCTGTAAAAATTAACATAGCATCCTTTAAGGGATCTTTTGCTACAACCCTTGGGAAAATAAAGGAATGTAGTAGTGTGAATTTCAGGAACAGATCAGCTGGGGAAACATCATTAATCTGTCCTCGAATTGAGGAAACACAATTGCCCCAAATCACTGTTTCGCAATAATCACTCAATCTGTTGATTATTATAAGGAAAATTGATCATAGCAGTTTTTTTTTGCCAAATTATCTCTTAGATTCCATTCTGCTTTTCTGTACTAAGCAAGGTACTGCTCCAAAATAAGGATTTAATACCTTAACTGAAAAAACAGGATGGTGTAGTCATAAAAGCAGATTGTTTTGGCATAATACTGCTGTTGGAGAAAGTTTTGTAGGTAAAATACATGCCTGTCAAGGCTGATCATAATTAATATAATGTACTTTCTGTTTCTGTGTCGTACACTCTACCTGTGTGAGTGTCTGACAGAGTCTGTAAGCCATCTAGTGGAATTTAAATCACTGCTCCATTTTAGAATTAAATTTAGTAATTGTTGTATTTGTATCCAAAAGGGCTTGCACTTTCACCAGCAATGCAGAAGTGTTCCCTTTACCCTACATCCTCTCCAGCATAAGTTGTCATCAGTGTTTTTGATCTTGGCCATTCTTACAGGTGTAAGACGGAATCTCAGAATCAGCTTGCTGAAAGTACTACTCACACTATTTTTAGACTGTAGAAATGCCCTTCTGAGTTGGTTACAAGCAGAAGTGCCACCTGGCAAACTGTTCTCTCCAATTTTATCCAGGGATACTTGAAACATGGCAAATCAGGTTCTTTTCTAACAGAAGAATAAAACATTTCTGGGAATGTATCAAGGTGAAGATCTGTAAAGATCTAATGTGTTACTACCGTGGAAATGGACATAGAAGCTTCTGTTATAGCATCCACCTGCTCATAGGGTTCATCTCTGCACCATGTGTGCTCTCAAAAGCAATGTTAGTAAATTATTCAGAAGCTTTGTTAGACTTTGTCATCTGCTGAGTCCCTAGGAGAAGAAGACAAATGGCTTGAAAATAAGTAAGGGAACAAGATGTGGGAAAAGGTATAAAGATTTTTCTGAGCTGTCAAATTAATTTTCTGTTGTGCTCTGGAGTCTTTATCTTTTCCCACAAGATGCGCTGTTGAGCAGCAGAAGTGACGGCAAAATGAGAAGGTTGCCGGACTCATTATTCTAAAGGATGCAAATGATCGCTTTATTAAAATTGTTTTATATCAAACATCTAAGACATCCACAGCAGTGAAGATCAGCTGTTGTCCTTAATCGTGGAAATGCAGCCTTTCATGTCTGATGAAATGATTATTATTTTTACTATATTGGCAAAGGGGTTGAAATAGATTAATTGGGCTATGTTTTCATTGCACAGAAATGATTAGAACAATTCCACTCTGATTGCTTTTTAATGTTTGGGGCTGATAAGACCCTCAGTAACTAGACTGCCAATTAACATTTGAATTACAGAATGATAACTTCTGATATCAAGCATAGTTATGATGCACATAAAGCAATATTTTTTTTGTGTGGCAAATTTATAATAGTCACGAACTATGTAAAATAACTTTCATATAACTTTTCAAAAAATTTTACATTGTAGTTTGTATCTTGGAAGAGCATTTTAGGACAGCATCAGATAAAATTTGCTAACCCAAAAAAACAAATCTGCAAAGAAATATGAAGCAGCAATGCATTTTGGTAAACCAAGATATTGAATTTTAGCATCACATATAAATCTAAAATATAATCAATGTGAGTCAACAAATCATACAGAAGACATTAGTAAAATAAAGTTGTATAGTCTCTTACTGTTAGCAACACAGTTTGGCAAGATTTTCTGCCAATTTTTTTAAAGAGCTTAGCAGATGACATTTATTTTAGTAATTGAATCTACAGTTTCAACTGCATTCACCTTGTAGAAGCATAGTTGAAACTGTTATTCTATCTAATTTGTATGATTTTGTTTATTTTTCTTGACAGGATCTTGCATAGCCATAGCTACTTCAGACATGCTTTCTAGCCAAGGATTGCCTTGGTGCCTCCATTTCCTGATGGTTGGGATTACATGAGTGTATCAGTTGTAAAATATCAGATAAAGATAATTCTAGGCTACCAAACTTTGAGGTGGTCACTTAAGGCAATGAATTGGGTTGAAATTACTTATTATCCAATGAGACATACTGAAACGATAAAATATTGATTTTTTTCCCCTGATTTTAGCAGTATCCCAAATTAGCTAGTGTAGGGTATCTCAGTGTTCTATATTGTCCCAACAGTTCAGAGGATCACATAGAGTAATAAGTCAGGGTTTATCGAAACAGCAAGGAATTCTGGAAATCCTGACTTTCACTGTTTCTCATTGTTTACTGAATGTGAAACTACATCTCACATGGTCACACTAGGACTTAATACAATGTTCATGGTGATGCCTCCATGTGTAAATGCATTTAAATTTTCTCTCAAGCTGTGATTCCTAACTAATAGTTTTTTTTTAGAAATTTCTTATGGAATCTTCATCTATTAAATAGAGTATGAGCATACAGAATATGGGAGTTGAAAACTGTCCATTTTTTAAGATCACTAGCCATCTCTTAGAAAAGAGGGCAGGGGGCATATACAAAAGATTATGACAAATGTAGAAAACTGGAAGGCTTCAGAAGACAAGTTACCATACCTTTAACAACAAAAGAATCAATGTTTGTTTAATCTGTATCTAAAATGCATCCCTCATGATATTTAGAGAGCATAACTTTGTTTATACATGATAAAATCATCTGTTCTCTCAATTCCTGGTGTGAAAGCCTTCTCTCACTATTCTGTCATGAATACCCTTTTTTCTCAAAATAAAAAAAAATGGATTAATTCCTGACAACTATTCTGAGGTCCCTAATCATAAAGTTCAGGGACCTTAAGGGGTTCTAACTTTTCCTTAAAAACAAGGAGAAAAACAAAAAAAAAAGAAAGAAAAACAACGAGAAATTTAAATATTTTATTTATTTATTATGTATACAATATTCTGTCTATGTGTATGTCTGCAGGCCAGAAGAGGGCACCAGACCTCATTACAGATGGTTGTGAGCCACCATGTGGTTGCTGGGAATTGAACTCAGGACCTTTGGAAGAGCAGGCAATGCCCTTAACCTCTGAGCTATCTCTCCAGCCCAACAATGAGAAATTTATAGACCATTTGAAGCTTAGGGATTAACTATAATCTTGAGTCATTTGTGAGATTATACATCAAAATCAAAAGTTATAATTAATATTGCCAATTCTGTGTGACTAAGTGGAGATGAAATGTACTTTTGTAAATTTTGTGGAGTCATGAACTAAACTAATAATCAAGAGAGCAGAATGCCACAAACCATGCATACTCTGATTCTGGAAGCAGTAGGTGAAATGATGTGCACTTTGTATATTAGAAGTGTTTAAGATTATTTCCAATTTCCAATTATGTTTACTAGTGTGTGTCCTCTCTGACTTTGGGCATGTGATATATGCAGGCAGATAAGAAATCAAAGGATACCTATGGATCTTGTGAACCCGAAGTTTCAGTCAGCTTACAGCTGCCAAGTGCTGGTAACCAAATTCTAGTACTCAGAAAGAACAATAAATTCTCTTAATAGCTGAACAAACACGCCTACCCCATTTTATTTTATTGAATATTTTATATATTTTACTTTATTTTAGTATTTTGTACAAAACTTATGACTCTTTATTCCCTGCAATTAATAAATGTCATTTTATTATAATAAGTACCATATTTTGAAAAGAATTTCTTCATTTAGTTTTAGTGCTGAGCTTTAATGTTATTTATTTATGTAGTCACTGTTTTATATATATATATATATATATATATATATTTTCATTCTCTCATCACATAATTAACATTTTTATTTGGAGTCCACAAAACTTTACTGTAAATGTACAGTTAACGATCATTAGGCAGATTCATGGGAAGTGTATACATACATGTCCAAATGGACTAACCTGCTTAGCAGAGCTGCAGGAACACTTGTCTTTTGAAAAAATTGCTCTCATATCTTGGAAACCTCGAGAGGCCATGATTCCCAGAAAACATAAGTTTTAGACATATACATTATATTAACGGCATCATATTTATGTTAGAATGATTGTGACAGATGTTTTTGTACAATGAAATGTATCTTTAAAACTGTGAAAGGCAGCGTGAGAGAGAACTTTGATAACTTGCATTTGTCCTCTTACCTTTATAAGTTGCAGACACATATCTTAATCACTGGTATTCGTATATTTTAAGTCACCCTTTATTTAGAACACATTAATAGGTTATACTGTAATTTGTTTGGTGAGTTTGTCCTCTTAAACTGATAAAATCTCTCAGCTGTCAAACTGCATCAGAGATTTTTGAGAAGGATTAAATTTTACTTGAGGAGTTATTGATTTAAAATGTCAGAAAACTTACTCGGTTGTCTACCTGGAGCATCTCTTCAGGGTCCTCTATGGTTGTTGAGGGTTGTATTTGCCTTTTGCTGTTTAGCACAGGGCCTGCAAGGTTTTAGAAGATCATGTGGGTTAGAAATCTATAGGAAGACAAGCCCATCTTGACCTGAGCCATTAGGAAAGTCAATTACATTTGATTCTTTGTCCACATCTGGAGATCTTCAGTTTAGATGAAAGGCAGTTTTAGTTTTGCCCAGTAGTCAGTGATTGGCAGTTGATGAAGCAAATTGTGGATGGACATTGTACTGTGCCCACATATCTTCTTTGGAGGAAATAGAGTGATGCTAGAAGGCAGACTCCCTCTGTGTTATATTTTTTTAATAATTAAACATTTAAATGCCACATTTCCCAGATCTCTGAGCAATTAAGAACTGTTTATTGGCATCGGTAAGTTATAACTACAGAAAAAGATCGCTTGTGGAGCTGGGTCCAAGCTTGACTGTACTGGCTCTCAACTTAATAGGTAAGATTTATACATGTAAAAGACACAGAAGAAATAAAAACTGCTTGTAATAAAAGCTTAATGATAGAATTGACAATAGTGGAGAACAGGCCAATATATTTTTAAGCAGGGTTAGATTACATATACAGTATTTTTGCAAGAGATTTAAGAGTACATACCAATTTAAAATATGAGACGTTGCTTTCTTAGTTTGTAATGAGATATAATGAATAATTTTATCTAACAGTAAGTATATGTACATTTACACCAGTTGAATTTAAATTTTATACACATATGCACATAGAGTTAAAGCTAACTTATTTTTACACATAGTTAACTCAAGTCACGTGCACATACACACACACATTAAACAGGAGTTAGGCAAAATAGATGTTTTTAATGGACCCTACTGAAAGCTTGTCACTGCACAAAACACAAATGTAACAAAGTCAGTCAGAGGAATTTAGAGACAAAAAAGGTAAATAAATCATAAGACTAGGAAAGGAATACCTCAGCAAAGATGGTGGGATGTGGTCACCTGACCTGCCCCTTAGTCAAAATGGTGGTAGTCACATGCTGTATGGAGAAACGATGCTTTTATGAACGCATGTTTTATAAACAGATACATGTAACAAGAGAGACATAGAGGCCGTGTAGAACATACATTTAATGATGAATGGACACACCATTCACACATTCTTCAATACAAGAAGTAGAAAAGAAAATTACTCAGTACCATGATCCAGCATGTCGCTGAGCCACCGTGCCACCAGCAGTGGCAGGGAACAAGGGCTGGAAATGGAAACATGGAAACAGCTATTTTGTGGATCCAACTAATCTTGCCAGTTTCTGAGGGACCAGCGGTAGCAGTGACAGATAGAATAGAAGGAATGGGAACAAGGGAAGGAATACTAGCGAGGAAAAGAGTGTTTACAGGTGGGTAGAGATGGGGCTGCCCAGGAAAAAGAAAGATGTAGTCAATGGGACACGGGCAGTCCTGTGCAAAAGGGAGAGCAGGCAGGCATGAAATGCAAGCAGGTGTGAGATGCCAGCAGGCTGGTGGGGGTGGGGCTGCCTAGGGAAATAAAAATGGAACCAGCGGGACACTAGCAGGACTGTATAGGGACCAAAAAATGCAGGCTCATATCCCACGTTGTCTGTCTGGCAGTCAGAATCCCAGCAACTTAGAGGGGCAATTTGCACCTTCCACACAGGAGGTGCTCACCTGGCTCTTTTGAAGTAAAGCAAATTCGGTGCCATCCCGTGGTGCCAGGATATGCTAATATAATTCTGCTCCTTTCCATTGTAACTTTGAGGTAACCTGGGGAAGAGGTGTCTTCACACTATGTGACCAAGTCGACATAAATAAATATGACTCAAGTCATTCCCACTACCTAGGAAACTGTTGCGGAAGCTCCTTCTGCTCCTTCAGCCAATAGCCGCTGAGATACCAGCCCACTGGGGCGTGGTCTTTCTCCCTTTAAAAAAAGCGGCCACTTCCCTCTGCTCTCTCTCTGGCTTCCAGCTCCACTTCAGGCGACTAGGCTCCCTTCCTGATTGAGCAGAGGGCTGTTGTCTTGGATGGTGATCTGTAAGTTTTTTCCCTTTAAATAAATAGCTTCTCTATTGGTTATAATTCCAAACTGCTGTGGGATTGTTTGTGACTTATGCCTTCAGGAAACAGAATGCTAATGAAGCTTTTTGTTACCTTCTTTCCCAGTTTATGAAGATATAAAAACTGTTTGAATAATGAACACAAGTGATTTGGGGATCTGAATAATCCCTGAAACTCCTTCCTGATACTGTGGTATGAATTGTGTCTTCATTTTTCCCATGCCTCTACAAAGGTAAGGAATGTTTTTGGTTGGGGCTGGTCCCCAAAAGTCTTGTTTGCTGGTAGAGATTAAAAAGTTCACACTTTAGGTTGTCATCTGTGGGGTACATAGGCCATTGGTTTGTGTAAAGGCAGGTAAGGTTAGGAATCTGTAAGCAAAGCAGAGGATTTAGGATCTGTAAAAGACAAAATGGGGGAAGTTGCATGGATAGTTTTTGAGGGCTTGTTTCACATGGCTAAGAATGTAAGAACAGTGAAAATGGTGAAAACACAAGAGCAACTAACCAGATATCTCTGAAATTGCATGTGGGTTGGTAATCAAGCCAAACTGACTTCAAGGCCCATTGGCTCAGGAATCGGAAGCTAGGACCACTCCAAGAAATCTGAACAACAGTGGTAGCAGTGCAAGAAGACCACTTCCGAGTGGCCCGAGAGAAAAAGCAAACAAACAAACAAAGACCAAAAATCAAAACAGCATGATAGGACCACTTCCAAGTGGCCCGAGGGGCGGGGAGAATCTGATCAACATGAGAGAACCACTTCCAAGTGGTCTGCTCACGTTTTTTAGCTATGGGAAGCAACTAGAGGTGAATGTGAGTGAGAACTGACTTGGAGAAAGAAACCTTACCATTTGCAGTGATGTTGGAAAGTGGTCCTAGTTCAGGGTCCCTATGTGTCCTCAGCTGGCCTGCCCGTTGGCAGTAATGTGGAGAGAGCCTGGCAGAGTCATGCACCAATGTTATTGTTTATAAACATATGGTGAATGGGAAGGCTGGTTCCACGAGGGACAGGTGGTCCCACTAGGGGCAGCTGTGGGCCACCTGAGACCTCACAGGGACTAAGATGGTTCACCTGAGGCTTTTGCAGTTCCCCACAGGCCTCGGCAGGTTTCTTTGGTGGGTGTGAGACCAAGGCAGATGAGAGACAGACAGATATATCATACACAGAAAGATTGTGGGTATAGAGAAATTTTTATTGGGTTATGGATGGGAAAGGGAACGGGGAAAGGAGAAATGAGGAGAAAGGAGAGAGGGAAAAAGAGAGAAAGGAGAGTAAGAGGGGGAAGAAGTTACCTCTTCAGAAGTGGGATGGGAAGGGAGAGAGTGAGAGCAAGCTGGAGAGGAGGCTGGGGATCAGCTTGCTTCAGCAGAATGAAGGGTACAAGTGGACAGATCTTGTCTCTTAAAGGGACAGGGCATCCAGGTGACAGGGAAGGCCAGCAAAATAATAACACCACCTGTCAAGTATTTTTCCCATCTCCAGTAAACACAGCAGATATTGAATATCTATTATTCCAGATACTTGACAGAGTGATCAGTGAAACTCATGCCCCCTTCCCATCTCCACAAACATTAACAAAACAGTTAGACTCATAGGCAAATATGTTTGTTGAGCTAACTTCTTTGGGATTTAGAGTGATTTATTACTATATAATACACACAATGGAATAAAATAACTGATCTGAAAGGAATAACTATACTGTGATTATCAGTAGCAATACCCAGGAAGACAGAAGACATATTGTGTACCCAGAAAAAAAAAAGAAAAAGAAAGAAAAAAAAAGAAGCTAGTGGATTAACTGGAGTTGAATAAATTGTTTAGAGAATTCAGGAAAAAAAATAGCAATTTTGGAGTGCTAAAATGATTATACTATAGTTGTGTTTATATAAACATTGTTTTAGTGGATGCATAGATTCATCCAAAGCAAATTTCTTTCATGATTGGATAAGATGATACTACAGAAGAATCTAGGTTGCACTTAATTACCAATTGAGACATTCAGAGGAATAGTTTACAACTAATTCCAACTTTCTAAGGTTGCTATGCATACCCTTAAGTTGAAATAAAAGCTTACTGTATCTTAATGAGAATATACAAGTAAAGTTGACCTTGAATTCCAGTACAATCAAGGTTGTTTCTTTGAAAAGCATAAGGAAGCGACCCTCAAAAACAAGTTTGCTAATTTATATTTTAGTATAGAATATGTATAAAGTATGAGGAATTGAAAATTGTAGCCAAATACTTCAGATGTTGCTCCAAGTTCAAATATCACTCTTCAAGAGTTTTATATAACTTACCTCTCCATCAACATTTTTTACGACATTATTCTATTATTTAATCTGAAAAAAGAGATGAACTCTATCTTGAAACATAAATGCTTGGAAATTCTTTTCATTATCAATTTTGATATAGGACATGAATATTTTCTCTTCTACGTGTGTAATAATTAAAATGTATGTGTGAATTTTGTCTATGCCATTGTATACTTCTCTTAGTAAATACAATATGATTTTAAACTATTTTTACTCATGTAGAAATAGTTCTGTGAGTATTATAACACACAAAAGTTTTTGGAACGTTAATCCCATATCCCTGGACATTGTGCTTAATAAAATTCTTTGTATATCTGATACTTTCTCTGCCCTGGAAAAATAATTTATATTCTGAGCAGAGGAATGATTTTCTACTTTGATTTGTTATTTACTCAAATATATTCCCTAGGTATTCTTGAACCATGTTTAAATCAAGCAAAAGCAATACAAAAGAACGTAGTACACTATGCTTCTCCCTCTAGAGTTTAGATCTCCAATTCTAATATATACATATCAAATGTTCATTATTTTATATATTCATGTTAAATCTCATTATTTGTATACTTATCCATACATACATACAGAATCACATGGAGTATACATAATCAAGGAAATATATTTAAGTGAAAAATTTCTTACTACTATGTGTTGTTCTGAACTGCTATGTGTTGTTCTGAATAGTATTTTTTTTTTTTACTAAGAACATAATCAATGCAGAAACTTCATCCTAAGAGTCCTCTGATTTTTCAAATTTTAAAAGGCACCTTTGAATCTGCACAGATGATCGATGTGGGTACCTAAGAGCACAGTACTTTGGTTTCTCATAGATTCTGTATGACATCATTTCAAAGCTATCCTATAATTAATTTGAGAAATACATCCTGAAGACATGCTACACTGGTTTTCCTGCACTGTGTATATTATGAGTTCTGTGGTAATAGTACTAACTTTAAAAACTTTCATGAATGCAAAAGTAAATGATTTGCAGTTTCCACTGCTGTTAATGTTTAAATGAACACTATGTTTCCTTTACTTTTAATCTTTATGATGAAGAAATTTCAATGGCAACGTGTTTTTCTTTACATTTTTTTTCTCATTTTTATGTATATGTTTACAAAACAATAAAATTAATAAAGAAAAATATTTGTCTAAATGTAGTCAGAGAATCTCAATTTAAAATGATGACTTTTGAACCATTTCAATCATTTTCAATAATTTATTTCCATAGAAAACTGTATTATTCACAACTTCCTCTGGGGCTGGCTTTAATGAGCATCCAATGATTATGTGGTCTCTGGGTTCTCAGGTGAGGAAGCATTTTATCAACCTGATTTGCATCTGTGGATGTGTTCTGAAACTTTTTCCAAGTCACAGTTTTCTCTGTTGATAGTATTTCTCTATGATAAGAGAGCTACATATACACATGCTTTTCAATCATTTCTTTGACCTTAGATTTCAGCTTAATATACAAAGTGGTGAATAAAAAAATCTGAAATAGAACTATTACTGTATTATCTGTTTCCAATTAACAGGATTTGATCATTTTTGGCACGTCTTTTAAGTTTTCATATATATTATATTTGTGAAAAAGAAAGCTATTTTAGATATAATTTAATTAATCTTCAATATTCAACACTATTTTCTGAAAAATATGACATATTACACAAAATTAAACCTATATTATCCTGATAAAATGTGTTTTTAATGAAATAAAACACAATAAATGAATGAAACTCACTATATTACTTTGATAATTTCTGTCATGTATAATCAAAGTTATCAAATTCCTACATTTCTCTTCTCAGTACAATCATACTAGATCCATTGGTTTTTTAAAATTGTCATTGACTTTTCAACTGGGTGTGGAATATTCTGTTTTCTACAATATACACAATTAGCATCTTTATGTTGTTTGGGTTGAATTAAAACTCTGTCACTTTAGGCAGCATACAAAAATGAGTTTTCTCAATGCTATAAACACTACGTGACAAAAATCACCTTAAGGGGGGAGATTATTGATCTGATCCATGTTTAAAGTATGCTGTCCATCTAAGTGAATAAGGCGTAGTGGCCTCTCATATTGAATTCACTACCAAGAAGTAAAGAAACTGATTTTTTCTTCATCTGGCTTCACCATTTTTCTTTCATTTTTGTAAGTTTCTAGGCCATGCTATGGTGTTGCTCACATTCACAGAGTAATTTTCCTTCTATTAAAAATTTTATTTTATTTTTCCTTTGCCTCTTTGGATAGATGTGCTGGAAGATACCAACATGAATGTTTATTGAAGCACTATTTACATTATTGAACTAATGTCAGCCGATTAGGTTTCCCCGTCATTTGAATGGACAAAGAAAATGAGTTCCATAGACAAAATGGAAATGGATGTATCCTTACTATAGGAAGAAATTAGATCACTTGTTGGAAAATATTCAACTAGAGATAATTGCATATGTTCTCTCACTGTATGTCATATAATTTTTGCAGATACAAAAAAATGATGCTGTTTAAGAATACTATGAGATGGAGGTAGAAAGGACCCAGGGGACATAAGGAGATTGTCAGGAGGAGGAAGGAGAAGAGACTAAAGAGAAGCAAAGCGATGGATGGAGATGGTGAAAGCACGTGATATGCTTTTAAAATTGGCTGCACTGGCTTTTTTATGACTATAACACCTTAGTTATATGTTGGCTAGAACATCTGTGAATATGGATCAAGAGAGTCATAAAGCATAACATGACACCATGCCCAAAGTTTGGAAGGCCATATGAAATCTCTGTATACACTGTATCTGTTTGTGAATATGTATGAAAACACTCATAGAAAGAAGATTTGGTATGTGTATTAGTAACTTTGTTATTGTTGTGATAAAACAAAGTGCCCAAGACAGCTTATAGGAAGATTTTATTTCAGATTGCCATTTTATAAAATTAGAGTCTACTAAGGAGGAGCAGAGGGAGCTGATGCCAGGTAGCTGTAGCAGGAGCTGAGAACTCACATTTCATATAACAAGCAGGACAAAGAAAACACACCTAAGGTGGAAGCAGACTTCTGAGACCTCCAAGCCTACCCTCGGTGGCACAGCTTCTCTAAAAAGGACTTTCCTCTTAGTCATTTCCATCTAATTCAACCAACTTCAGACCAAATATTTAGATTTGTGAGCCAATGGAGGACATTCTCAGTCTCCTGCCCGACTCTACTTTGACTTGACCCTCTTGAATCACACTTGCAGTAGCTTATTTTGCACCATTTTAATTTTAACTTTCAAAGGTGACTTGGAGGAACAGAAAATTGCCTTGGTCTTTTTTTTTTTTCAAAAAGCTTAGGTAGAAGATTAAATGCATGAGGCCTTTTCCTATTGGAAATCCTCCTCTTATCCCAAGGTGGAACTAATCTCTCCTTAATTTACTTATACACGAGTTCGGATCCAATTAAAGCTCTTGTTTCTTAGATTTCTTGAAACTGTTCATTCTCTTCTTTTTTTATTTTTAAACCTCCCTTGCTCTGTTTCATTAAAGCCCTGATTAACTGATCAGTAATAGGTACGCAACAAGGTCACTATTTGACTATCTTGAAATATACTCAACAAAAGAATTAATTCCAAGAGGGGAAGAACAGCCACATTCTTTGTCAAAATATTACAACTTTGGCCCAGTTGCTAATATTGTTCCCCTCTGAAATTTCTTAAACTGGTCTTTTACAGTACACCTGGATCACAGCACTACTGTTATCAAGGCTCCTCCTGATGTACCATTAATGACTGTTTACTGTCTTCAACTGCTTTTCTTATCAAAAATCTTCCATGCTCCTCAAAACAAAACATAAACCATTATCAGTTCTGTCAGAACAAATTTTTGCTTCCTGGTACCAACATCTATACTGGTTACTTTTCTATTACTGTGCTAGGACATCATGGCAAAGGGATATACATATATATAATCTATTTATATATAATATATATAACTTAATATATATATTTATATAAAATATATATATATATAATTTTCTGGATTTATGATGTCATTAGGTTATAGTACAGGAAAGAAATGAGACTGATGTAGCCTGATCCAAGTGGGTGGAGTATCAACTGAGAATTCACCTTAGACAGAAAGCAGGAAAGAGAGTTCATGAGTAATTTAAAGAATCCTTAGAAACCTCAAGGAAAACCCCAGTGACAAATCTTTGTCAACAAGACCAGACCTGCTAATCCTTCACAAAGACTTCTACCATCCAAAGATCAAATATTCAAATAAATGCGCATATGGGGAGTCATTCTCATTCAAACCACTGTAAATAAATATGTAACATCATAAATTAAAACAAAAATTTCTACTTGTTAATTATTTTATAAAAATGTATATTGACTGATGTATTTTTACCTACTCCTTTAAATTAACTATGTAAGAGAAAACAAACATTCCAATGAATATTATTCTTGAATAACATTTTTCCTGATATTATCAGACTTATTAAGTGAAAACCTACACTATGAACTAAAATATTATTTAGTCTCATAAAGGCTCTTTTCATTTAAACTACAGGACTTTATAAAGAAATACATTGGGTTTTCAACAGAACATACATACACAGAAACAAGTGAACAGAACATAAGAATATAAGTATTAACGATTCAAGGCCTAGCAGGAGAAGCAGTGAATTTATATGAACTCAACTTTCCCAATGTTGTGGGAGGCACAAAAGTTCAAAATTAGAATGATGACAGAGAACAAGAAAAAAGTCCTGGATTACAGTCAAATAACTAGGTTCCTTCCATGGCACTTGTTAAAAATAATCATTTTACTATGATTTATTTTATAATAATCTGTCTTATCCTCACATTACTTGTGAAGTAGTAATATTAATAGCATTATATCTTTAGTACAGACAAAAATTATCCTGTAAAAGATTAAACAATTATTTAAAAACGTGTTGCAAAAAACTTTAAAATTATGCTCTCTGAGCTGATCTGAGCTTGTGGTACCTACCTCATGGATTCTAGACCAACAGCTGGGGAGCCTCTCTGTGCCCTAACTAGGCCTTCTGTGTGTGAATGCAAGTCATAAATCTTGGTCTGTTTTTGGAGCTCCTAACATTGGTATTAAGATCTATCCCTGGAACATGAATTTCTTTCTTTTCTTTTCTTTTCTTTCTTTCTTTCTTTTTTTTTTTTTTTTTTGAGACGGGGGCACAGGCAGGGGATCTCTGTGAGTTCAAGGTCAGTCTCCTTACAGATCAAGTTCCAGGACAGACCTCAAAACTGCAGAAAGAGCAACCCTGACTGTTCTTTGGGCTTACGAGGGAGGGGGACTTGATTGGGGGAGGGGGAGGGAAAGGGGAGGCGGAGGTGGGGAAGAGACAGAAATCTTTAATAAAAAAAAAAAAAGAAAAGAAAAAAAAGAATGGGATACAAGGCCTTTCTCCAATGGAATTGATATATAGAAAGAAATAAAGCTAGTGTATATGTGTGTGTGTGTATAAATACATATATGTATATATATGTATATACATACACAAGAAGAAGGTAATGAAAAATAAAGTAAATACAAACTAGAAGATAGGAGGGGAGCTGGCAGATATCAAAATCAGAGCTCATTACATAAAGCAAAAAAATCTCACACTCAAAGTGAATTTTATGGTGGATTTTACAAGGCACATTTGAAAAGACAGAGACAATATCCAAGTTCCATGTAGGCAATATACATTTTCATTATGTTCCTTTCAAATAGTAAAGATTTTGGCTATTTCTTTTAGAAGTAGTGAGATACAAAATATCCGCATGTCATTTGAGATGAATGGAATAAAGCAGTGTGCTCCTGAAAAATAAAGAAAAAAGCAAGATGGAAAAAAAAAACTGCAGAAAGAAACCCTGTCTTGAAAAACAAAAATGAAAGCAAACAAGCAAAGAAAAAAGATATTTTAGACAAGGATCACAATGATCATTATATAAAAATTAAAAATATTTTTAAATATTATTATTATTAATATTATGAGAATGTGAATGTTGATTTGTGGTATTGTGTATGTGTGCGCGTGTGAGTGCTCAGAAGACAATTTTGTGGATTTTGCTATTTCCTTCCACCTTTACATGTGTTATAGAGATTATACATGCATCAACAGGATTGAACAGGGAGTACCTTTATCACATGAGATATCTTACAGGCCACTTTAATTGTTTCCTTAATTTTGAGTCATTTATACAGATATGTAAATATTGACAAAAGTATATAAATATTAATTTAAAGAGCTGTCTTCAATTTTATAGAACCTGTCTTTCAAAATATAACTTTCACTCTATTTTGAGAAATAAGAACTATATAATGAGTCAATTATAGAGACTCAATGGCACTGTTAAAAATATTGATATAGAAATTATAAATATATATTGAAGGAATTTGAAAGAAAAGATACTTAATTGAAAATTGATCTGATCCCACCCTTTCTCCCATTTTTGTATCCATGTAACATATTGACAGATTTATTATACTAGAAAACTTTTCTAACTGAAGGTTTGATATGTGACAGATTTTTATATCTCTAATCAAAATAAAATTTTGTCCTTATGACCTTGACTACTTTATCTGACTCTTTTCAGCTTTTCCTCTTAAGTGGAAAATGAAACCAAAGTAGAATCTTGGTGCCAAACAGATGCTTCCTTTGGCTGAAATTGTCTTGGGTAAATTATAAAATAATAATTAATATCTCAGAGTCAGTGCCCAGAAATTATGCAGGCATATCCATTACCTCTGTATATAAACAGAATCAATTTTCATTAAATATGCTAATTCTACCCAGGCTCATTATCAAAGCTTTTCCAATGCCTGACTAGGCATTATGCCTTATTTTCCAAATCAAACCAAACAATTTTTCATTATTTGTTTTGATTATCTTCAATATGGCCAAGCCTAATTGTGTTGAGAACAGGTGCATTTGTGTTGCTAAAGGAACAAAAATAACAGTTTGAATATGAGCTGTGTGTGTGCCATGTGGTGCAATTATTTCATAAGGACACACAGTGGGAAGGAGTCTGCTAATAGCTCTCTTACTTAATATAATTATAGGCCAAATGGAGAATAAAAAGGGAGCAGGGGAATTATAGATCATAATTTCCAGTGGCATCTTCCAGATGAATCAATAGATGAGAATAATTGTATTCAAAATTTTTAAGGGAAATCAAAATTAATTACCTCAAATATATTTCTGCAACACAATTCCATTTTTGTAATGTAGTATACTTTATCAAAAAAAATATAAAACTGGAGTATTTAATTAACAGCATAAATATGTTCTACACAATTTGTTAAAATTCATTTGTTTTAAAAATATGACAGAAACATAACCAAGCAGGTAGCTCACTAAATTTTCTGAACCTATTAATTAGACATTGGATTTTTTTAGAATATATTTTTGAATTATAACAGCAGTCACTTTATCATATTAATTAGCAAGACTGTAGTCATGCTAAATCATTGACAGTTTATTTAATACTTTAAATGCGTAAGTTGATACTATTTGCCATATCTGTAAAATGAAGCCTCAAAGATTACCCAAACAAATCATATTCAAATTCAAATGCCTACTAGAAATCTCTCGGAAGGCATTTCAAAACATTTCTCTATGCATTAACGTATCAGCTTTCCATTTTATACAGGGGTATTCAGTAGTATTGAGCAATCTTTCAGATTATTAAATATCACATGTTAATAAGCAGAAATGTCTTGTTGAGTTGTGAATATTTTATAAATGATATTTTTAATCTCTTATGTTATTAGTTCTAAATATTTTTACTAGAAAGGATCATTGGCAACATATGTTCTATGAATTGCAATGAACCATCACTTAGGGCATAATAAGAAACCATATTTAAATCTTAATTATTGATGAATAATAGAAACAAAGATGATTAAATATCTGAAGAGACAAGACATAGCTTGCCACTAAAGTGTTTGAACTAACTATTTTTAGTTTGTTATATGATTTATTTGGTATTTCAAGCTTGGAATGAACTAGATGACATCATATAATTACTAAAAGAATGATATAAGCCTTTTTGCTGCATACACATAGGTGTGCACAGTACATTTAAATATATGCACAATGCAACCTTGTTTACTTGCCATTGTTACTTAATAATTTTAATAATTTAGCAAAAATAATATTCTAATTTACTCAGGATTTCATATGTTGTATTTAACGTCTCTAAAACCTCACTTTGTAACTGCAAACATTAGTAATAGCTTACTTTTAATGATAGTATTTGTTTTAGCTTGTTTACCTATACATTTGCAAATCTATCTGCATACGCCAGAGAGGTCATTTGATTTCCTCTTCTATAACTCTCCACAGATTCCTTTGAACTTTCTCTCTCTCTCTCTTTCTCTCTCTCTGAACCTAGAATCTTACTTTCTAGTCTAGGTTGGAAACAAGAAGTCACTCCAGCTTCCCTCCACCTACATGCACACTTGTTGCTGTGGTTTCAGGTGTTCGTTGTGATGCCTCCATCTTGATACTGATGCTGAGCTCTGACAAAACAATTTCTCTTAATGGCTAAGTTGTCTCTTCAGATCCATATTTTCAATTTTATGTATCTTGAAAACTAAAATTTTTCCAACCAATGTGTCACAGTTCTTTGGAAAATCAAATTTCTCAGCACTATTCCTTTTTATTTATTTTTTATTGATATTTATTGAGCTCTACATTTTTCTCTGCTCCCCTCCCTGCCTCTCCTGTCCCCCCTTCAATCCTCCCCCAAGGTCCCCATGCTCCCAATTTACTCAGGAGATCTTGTCTTTTTCTACTTTCTACTTCCCATGTAGATTAGATCTATGTATGTCTCTCTTAGTGTCCTCATGTTGTCTAAATTCTCTGGGATTGTGGTTTCTAGGCTGGTTTTCTTTGCTTTATGTTTAAAAACCACCTATGAGTGAGCACATGTGATAATTGTCTTTCTGTGTCTGGGTTACCTCAATCAAAATAATGTTTTCTAGCTCCATCCATTTTCCTGAAAAAATTCAAGATGTCATTATTTTTTTTTTCTGCTGTGTAGGACTCCATTGTATAAATGTACCACATTCTCCTTATCCATTCTTCAGTTGAGCAGCATTTAGGTTGTTTCCAGGTTCTGGCTATGACAAACAAAGCTGCTATGAACATAGTTGAGCACATGTCCTTGTGGCATGGTTGAGCATCCTTTGAATATATACCCAAAAGTGGTATTGCTGGGTTCTGAGGAAGGCTGTTTACTAATTTTCTGAGCAATCACCACACTGACATCCAAAGGGTTGTACCAGCTTACATTCCCACCAGCAATGCAGAAGTGTTCCCTTTTCCTCACAACCTCTCCAGCATAAGTTGTCATCAGTGTTTTTGATCTTGGCCATTCTTTCAGGTGTAAGATGGAATCTCAGAGTTGTTTTGATTTGCATTTCTCTGATGACACTAGTAGTATTTTTTAAGTAAAGTTATTAGAAATGGAAAGTTTTATTTCCTTTTTAAGTTCATTATTAAGTTTATTCTTAAGTTGAGAGCATATTTATATTTCAAATATAGACTAGTATTTCATACTACATGTATGACTCCTAATGTGTCACTAGATATATATTCTTAACATAGGCACAATTACACTGAATATTTTTTCATAAAAGACAAAATATGACAAAAGATTTTCTGATATGATTATTAAAATTATACAGATCACCAAAGTTAGAAATTTATTATCTCAAATTTTAAAATAAGGTATTTTCCCAACTTCCAAATGATATTGTGGTAGAGTACACCAAACCCAATGACAATATACAGGGTTTGAAATGAATACGTGTAATAACTTTGCTCACTTGACATCCATTGGGAAGGTCTCCAGGAAATTTGGACTTAAGTATAATAGATTTTATGAACTGTTTTCTTCAAAAGAAGCTGTCCTAACACAGATGTAAGCTTCATTATATTGTATTGTTAAGAAATGGCAGTTGAAATTTTAAACAATAAAATATCTTTGTAATTCTTGTTGAATGTTTACCAGGCATTCAGAATTCGAAAATGATAAACAATGAATTAGGAAATCTTCTCTTTAGCATAATTTCAGAGTCTTTATTTAGGTCTAAGGAATATATAAGTGATATCAGAAAGCCATAAATGTTTATGTGTAGATCATATAAGTTTGCATGACAGATCTGAACTGAGTGTGGTATCATTATTGTCTACAAGATGGTAGTGGGAAAGAATACACAAAATTCAACATATATTGAGATATTGGTATGAAATGATGAAAATAAAGGAGAGGAAACATTGAAAAAGAATAACAAAATGAAAAATTTACACTTGCAATTGTATCATTAGTTAATGACAATCTCAATAAAGTACTAAGAATTCTTAATCATATATTTCAATCAATCAGACAAATCACAATATAACCAAACACTACTATGAAACACACTTATTTTCTGAATTCTTTGTGTATTTAGTCCACATAATGGAGAAACTATTTTTTGAGAAATTATTGAGAAACAGCTAAGTGTCCTCAGCTTCAACCACAAAGAAATCAGAGTAGGTAAATGATTAATTAGAGGCCATCTTGGTCTGTGACGTGAGACTATACTAGTAAAGAAATGAATGAATGGATGGATGGATAAATAATAAAACAAACAAATAAATAAAGTCTTGGGAAATTTAAAATGAGAAAATACTGTATTTGAAAGTCTAGACAAAGAAAAATGAACTTTGCCTGGAGTGTTATTATGGAAAACTAGATATCCATATCAGCTTTAGTGTAGTAATTTTGCTTTCAATCTTTTGTTCTCATTCTTTTTAAAAATTTCTATTCTTTTTTTTAAAGAAAACAAACTATCTTTTCTTATTATACTTACCAATCCAAGCTCCTACTCCCTCCCCTCCTCTCATCCCCTCCACATATCCCCCATGCCAGCCCCATCCACTCCTCAGATAGGGTAAGGCACATTGCATTGGGGAAGGTTCAAGGCCCTCCCTACTATATCTAGGCATATGAACAAGACATCTATCCAAAGAGAATAGATTCCTAAAATCAGTAAAGCAGTATTGATAAATCTTGGTGCCACTGCCAGTAGTTTCTCAGTCTGCCCAAGCCAGGCAACTGTCAACCATATTCAGAGGGACTGGTTTGGTTCTTTGCTGTTCTTTACCAGTCTGGCTGGTGCTGGTCAGGTCCCATTAGCTCAGGCAGACTGTTTCAGCGGGTGTCCCATATGGTTTTAACAGAAATAACACTTTTCACAACAGGCACAGATATTGGAAAATATCTTGGGGTAATTCCAACCAAGCAAGTGAAAGGCCTTTATGAAAAGAATGTCAAGTCTTTGAAGAAAAACATTGGAGAAGACATGAAATCATTGTCCATGGGTAAATAGGAGTAATGTAGCAAAAGTGTCTATCTTACCAAAGCAATATACAGATTCAATAAAATCAGCATTAAAATCCGAAAGCAATTCTTTACATACCTTGAAAAGACAATGCTCAATTTTATATGGAAACCAAAAACCCAGAATTACTAGAACAATGAACTTCCAGAGGTATCACCATTCTTGATTTCAGGTTCTACTATAGAGCTGTAGTAATTTAAAAAAAAAAAATGGTATTAACATAAAAACAAAGAAGTGGATGAATATAATCAAATTGCAGTTTCAGACATAACTCCACATATCTTGGGACATGCAATATTTGACAAAGACTTCAAAATTACACAATGGAAAAAACAAAGCATCTTCAACAGATACTACTGGTAAAAATGAATATCAGTATGTTAGAAAAATATCTATCACCCCGAACAAAATTCTCTGTATTTACTTTCATCTGGTACAGACAGAAGCCTCTGAAGCTTAAGAACCATATTTTAGCATTAATTGTTTTACTTTAATCAATTCCCTTTACATGCGGACAGCAGTTTCCATTCCTTCCTTTCTTCACAATCCACTGACTCACCTCCTCTCTGCCTCCCCCAATCTACTCCATCTCTATTTCTATTTAGGAAAGGGCATTCCTCCTATACTTATCTACAACAAATGGTGTATCGGTGGTGACATATACCTTTAATCCCAACACAGGGGAGGCAGAAAACAGAGGAAGGTGGATTTCTGTGAGTTTGAGGCCAGCCTGGTCTACAAGAGCTAGTTCCAGGACAGGCTCCAAAGCTACATAGAAACTCTATCTCACCCCCTCCAAAAACAAATAAACAAACAAAAAAAACAAAAGCAAAAAACCCCACCAGAAACAAAAGAACAAAAAAAAACCCACAAAAACAAAAGCGATCAAATAGTAAGAGCACCTTGCCTGTATTAACACTAAACAAGAAAATCCATTATGAGAAATAGTGTCCCAAAAGCCAGCAGCAGAGTCCCACAAAAGGAGGACTCTGTTCCCGGTGTTAGGAGTCCCACAAAAAGATCAAGCTACACAGCTGTCACATATATGAAGAGGACTTAGGTCAATCCCAGGCAAAGAACCCTATCTTTAACGAAGAAAACAGCGATTGTTTTCAGCTGTGAGTCTTAATCTTTAAAGACAGAACAATCTACTTAGCCAGAATAGAGAACTGCATTAGAAATGAGAATCATGGTGAAAAAGTTAAAATTTGGGATGTACAAAAAAAAAAAATAGGACAATGATTGGTTGAAAATGCAAGAGTGGAGACATAAAAATAGAATCATTTACCAAAGCCTAATTGACTCTTCTGCATGACAAAGTCAAGTAATGTTTGGGTCTCCTTCAAAAACAATATACAATTGAGACTGAGAACATGAAGGGAATGATTGGACTTTAATTCATCGCCGTGTAAAATGGGGCTTAATTATTTCATGACAATGAGAGGCTAGAGATTTTTGGATTGGTGCAGAATGAATGAGAATACATGAGTAATTAAAAATCAGTCTCCCTGAAGTACTTGTATTTGTGTCTAAATAACCTTTTATCCTTTTCTTCACTTGAGAATTATTAATTAAACAATGCTCTGCTTAATCATTGGATTCTGAATCATCCTGGAGACTCATACCTGTGAATTTGTAGGAAAGTTTAACTAGAACAGAAAAAAATCTACCCAGAATGAGAGCTATAAATGTTACAGAACAGGGTCTCAGCCTGAATAAAAAAGAGAAAAGGAAGAAGAGAAGCCAAGCGCAAGAATTCATTATTCCTGGCTACCTGATCATAGATACAGTCTGATCACATGTCTCAAGCTCCTGCCTGCATCCTTTCGTTGTCATGATGGACTTTATCCTCTAACCGGGATGAAAAACAATGTCTGTCTTTAAGCTGTTTTTGTCATGCATTTGTCATAACAATTGACAGCCACAAGATAACTAGCATACCTATGTATCATGTCCCCTCAAATAAAGATTCTAGTCGGGAGAATTCGATTAAGGAGCCGAGCATTTGGTTCCTCTCTCCATTCCAGGAGCTGGTGGAGTCAAGGAAACAGGATGCTGAGAGTCTTCAGCGGCCCCTGACTGTGGGCTGGTGTGTTGAACTGCTCCAGGATTTCCTTCTTGTGTCAGATGACATCATGGATTCCATTTTCACTCGCCGCGACAGAACCGCTGATAGCGGAAGCCAAGCATAGGCATGGATGCTGTCAATGAAGCTCTGCTTCTGGAAGCCTGCATCTACCGCCTGCTGAAGTTCTACTGCATGGAGCAGCCCTACTACCTGAACCTGTTGGAGCTTTTTCTGCAGAATTCCTATCAGACAGAGATCGGGCAGACCCTTGAACTCATGACCACACCCAAGGGCCATGTGAATCTTGGTGGATACACTGAAAAGAGGTACAAATCTTTTGTCAAGTATAAGACAGTTTTCTGTTCTGTCTACCTGCCTGTCGCAGCTGCCATCACATGGGGAGAAGAAACATGCCAATGTTATGAAGATCCTGCTGGAGATGGGCGAGTTCTTTCTGATTCAGGATGACCACCTTGATCTCTTTGGTGACCCCAGTGTGACTGGAAAGTTCAGCACTGACATCCAGGACAACAAATGCAGCTGGCTGGTGTTTCAGTGTCTGCTACGAGCCACTCTGCAACAGTGTCAGATCTTAGAGGAGAATTATGAGCAGAAGGACCCAGAGAAGGTGGCACAGGTGAAAGCAATGTATAAAGTGCTGGAAATGCCAACTGTGTTCTTAAAGTACGAGGAAGACAGTAACAGCCGCCTCAAGAGCCTCCTAGAACAGTACTCTGTGTCCCTGCCCCCAGCCATCTTCCTGGCACTAGCAAACAAGATTAAGGCTTTATCATATATCCAGTGATGTCTTCTTTTTCTCATAGGCATATGCATGTATGTGTAACTGATGCTCCCTTCAGTCCTCCGCTTTTTTCATTCTGAATTATGCATTCGCAGTGAAGCAGCAATAAGAAACCAAATGGAAATACAAACATTTGAGGGCTGGAGAGATGGCTCAGTGGTTAAGAGCACTGGCTGCTCTTCCAGAGGTCCTGAGTTCAATTCCTAGCAATCACATGGTGGCTCACAACCATCCGTAATGAGATCTGGTGCCCTCTTCTGGCGTGCAGGAATACTTAGAGGTTGAATGTTGTATACATAATAAATATATAAATAAATCTTTAAAAATTTGAAAGTGGGCTTCAAATTTCATCTGTTAAACAGAAGCAAGTTAGTGCTTCATTTCTGTTAAAAGGATATTTGGGTGCCAAGTAGCAATATACATTTGGAACTTTAGAGAAATTAGGTACGTTTTAGTGTAGAGAGCTACTGAGAAGATGTCACTGGGGCTGTTAAGAATCCAGTTCCCTTACCCTTGATTCCACGTCACTTCCCTAATTAACACGAAGACAGCCATATCAAAAGTTCCAGACAGTGCTCTTTTATTGGTACAAGATGCATTGATATACATTCTATTATGTTGTTTACCAACACTGAATTAGATAAAACTACATCACTCAATTTGATACAATTAAAAAATGGGCAGTGTAGTGTGCTATATTTAAGACCAAATGGCCAAAATATGTCTCTATTTCCGTGGATGTGTGGAGTACAAAAACTTTGTTGTTTTAAAACCAGGCAAAAACTCAGCCTGTGTGACACTTTCTCTCCCATAAGAGAAAATAATCCTGAGGCTGATTGCTTCCCTAACACTTAGTATGACTTAGAAGTAAGTATCCCCTTTCTTTCTTTTTAGTTTCTCATTTGCATAACAAAATACATACTTCAGGTATTTGTTAGCTTTTGTGGTAAGGAAAGTTTTATTTACTGTGGTGACCTGAATGAGATTTCCCTCACAACACAGGGCATTTGATCAATTTGTTTCTAGGTAGAGAAACTCTGGGAGTGGTGATCTGCTGGGGGAAGTCTGGCAGGTTTTAAGAACTGGAATGTTTGTTCCAATGCTAGTTGTTTTCCCAGCTTTGTGCTTGCCATCCAAGATTTGAACACTTAGCAAACAACTCATGCTTCCATGCCTTCCTTCCACCATCACTACTTCTAACCCTCTGGAATCATAAACTCAAGTAAATATCTCTTATGAGTTGCTCACTCCATATTGTTGCGTCACAGCAGTAGCGGAGTAACTAATATTTTCTCTAATATCTAAGAGGTTTGTGGCAGAAGATGAATTGTAAGAGATATCAGTAGTGTTGAAACAGATGTTGATCCTGCCACTATCTATACTGATGCTTTAATATGTGAGAACTAGGTTCAAGAGGATGGTCCCACAATTTATGACAGTTTTCATTTATGTTCCATGTAGCTTTTCAGTTCCAGCCACAATTGTCTTGTTAACACTCTCCCTATGGAAGGCGAGTCATTATTTTGTTAAAATTTTGTATCCGTCTTTTATTCACATTTATTTTATTGGTTAAAATGATATTTTAAACTTATTTGACTTATTTTAACACCTTAACAATGACAAATTTTGACTTTTAAGAAAACTGAAATTTTCAACAGTTAAGATTCTAAAATTTATAGAAAACTCTTAATTCAACCTCTTAATTTTGAAATTCAAAATCTTATGAAAAAACAGATAAACCTGTGGATTTTATGTGTGTTACACTGGGATTTGATATATAGAAAGCAGGCAATAAAAATCTAACAAAAATAATATGTTTTGAAAGAAAGGTCAAAAACAATTGAAATGATTAAAAACCCTCTGTGATGTATCTCATAACACAAAAAGCCCAACAATTTGATAAAGTATAGAGACTGAGAGACCTTCGGACAATGAGTCTTAAAAGGATTACATTAATTGTCTCACTGAAGGACGGAGGCAGCCTGGCAAAAGAGGAGGCAAGAAGATGGTACAAATCAGGGGTGGTGGAGGACACTAAGAAAATAAATCCTCAAAATACAACAGGAATGACACATTTACGAAATCACAGAGACTCTGGAAGCATGGACAGGGCCAGCATGAGTCTACACCATACTGGGAAAAACTGAAAATAAAAAAAGAGAAAACACATGAAAATAAATTTTAAAAATACCATATAGAAAAGAAAGAGGGATATGAAAGAAGACAGGAAGGGAGGGAGAAAGGAGGAGAGGGAGGGAGGGAAGGAGGGAAGGAGGAAGGATTTCAATAAAAAAAGAATAAATCTTAATCTTTAGACTACCATAAGGCACAACCTTATGTTCTGTGTTTGTTTGTATCTTGTATTATTTTCCACTTGATGGAAGAACATATCAAAATTCAAACAATTCTTTGAACTGAAAGTCACAGAATTGCATCAGAATATTTCTGTTACTAAAGAAAAAGTGCTCTCACATGTGGTGAATTATCTGCGTTATCCACCAGAATGTGAAATCATTGAGTTTGTAATATATCTTCACCCACACTGAGGATAACTCTATCACGCTGGTAGTCAACGCTCAACTTACTGCTTTCACTGCTAATGATTTTCAGATGAAATGAAATGTTTTTCTTGGCAGTAGAAACCTCAACCTGGAGAGCAATGTATTAAAGACAGTGCCCTTACAAGCAAACTCTCTGGGGTGTGCAGAGTATTTGTAAAATATACATGAAGGAAACACACAGTATGAGCAGATTCTGTTTATATATTTATCATCACACACACACACACACCACAAAATATCTAAAATGCACTGAGAGTTTCTAAAGATTTTGTAGTTTCATAGTGTAATCATTCTTCCTCACACCTTTCAGTCAACATTATTCTCCAGGTATGTTTTTCTTTGTGATAGATTTTCTTTGTGACATAAGACAATATGTCATTTTGTGGATGTTAAACATCAAAGATCCTCTGGGTTCTCTTCCTTGTGGATTCTGAACCATTGTCATTGTCTGTGCCATCACAGAATATGTTCCTATAACACTGTAATTCATGGCCAAGTTGGCAGAATTATTTATTTATAATCTGTGATGAAGAATAATTTGTATAATTTTTATAGCACTCATTAAAAGTGACATATGTTGGCAAAATACTTTCCTAAATTACAAGAACCATGTATTTGTATCCATTTCCCTGGTGTAACATACCTACTGCAATCTTTCTGTTTTTTTCTACTTTGACTTTTTAAAATTTTATTGTAACAATTTAGCACCTTATGAAGATCTGCTGTGTTTCATATTCTCTCCTAGGTATATTTTTGTGTTCTGTTCTATGCAAGATGTGCAAACTTACCCGTATTCTACAAATTTTTGCTTTTACTGTCATTTTATCAGTTATTTCTTTGCAAAGTGTATTACAATTTTAGGTAGGTGTTCTGCTTTAATTCAGGTAAAAAGTCATCATTTCCTGAAGGATTTAGTGAAGTCATTTCTAAAATTTCAATTTAAATATTTTAATCAAATTTGTTATAGTATTTACACTTTTACCTTTGTATCTGAAATAAGAAAGTAATAAACAATTTATTATGTTGACTTAATGTGGCTTAGTGTGCTAATATTTTAAAATTTTCTCTTTTCTTCAACTCTGTGTTGGTTAGACATTAAATGTTCTTCCATACGTGTTACAATGTCAACATAGGATCAACATATATGAATTAATGGCGTTTTTTTCTTTTATTCTAATTTGCAAACCTTCTTAAAGAGAAAAAGATACTGCCATGTAGAGTCTTTAAAGTACACAAATGTTGGATGAGTCTGCATAAATCTCAATTCAAAATAGACAAAAGAATTAAATGCCATTAATTAAGTTCTATGAATACCACAGGAAAACATAAAGGTAATTTGCAAGCCTTAGCAATGGACAGCTATTTTCTGGGAAAGACTCCAGAAACAGAGACAAGAACAAATATTGGTAAATAGGATTGTCAACAAAAGAAAGCAAACCAAACATACTATCCCTTTTGCAAAGCATAGGAAGCAAGAGCAAAAGCTTTCAGAATGTTAGGAAATGTCTGTAACTTTATATGTGACAATTTTTTTATGAGTATTTAGAGTAAAGAGAGCATTTAAAACAAGGATGTTGGCACTGTAAAACTGTATAGCCAGTATGGAAAACTGTGAAGAGGCTGCTCAGAACTATAAGCTTAATCTGTAAGTGGTACAATGTACGGTCTCTCTTGTTCACACTGATAGGTGAGCTGGTGTTGATGTCATTCTGATCTTGTTCAGGAAACATCATAGTGGAGACTTCACTGGTGCATGCTCCTTGTCATATCTACAGAAAAAGCAAAAGTAGTTAATGGCTCTGAGAGAGGGAACACTCTTTGCCTCCAATGATGAAAGCATTCATACATAGTCCAATATAACTGGCCAGCTCTGCACACATACACACAAACACTGTAATAGGGAGAGTTCATAAATTTGGGAGCAGAAAGGGAAGAAGAGAGAATGGAAGGACAAATAGAAGTTTTAGTGTGTTCCTGTGCAGCTTAAAATATTTTCCTGCTGTGTATATTCCATGCTTACAAAAATACTAATCAAGCTGCCTATGGAGGGACACAATTAAACAGTTCTCTGTAACTAATGCACCAGTGAAACACCACAAAGAAGAGGATGGCAAGATACCTGAAAAAGTGCAATAAGGGTCACTCATGGCTGTGGCACCCAACCACTGTATAATTGAACTTTAGACCCACATAATAGGAGGTAAATCATTCCTGATACTGAATGAAACTCAGCCAGCTTTCCATGGCTAGAGAAGCAATTATCTTATAAAAGAACCTAATCCTGCATTTTGTATAGACCAACACAAAAACGTATTGCATTCTAAATATCATCTTTGTATTCACAGATACGTGTAGCTAGCACTCTTTATCCATGACTCCTCTTTTTGCAGAAAACAGTGGTTATCACATGCATGCTTGAACACACACAAAAGAAAAAGTACAAATAAAACAAATTATGGAAAGTTCAGTCCCGCTGGATATATCACAGCTCAATTTATAGCACTGCAACCTGAAGAAGAGGGGACAAGAATATAGTGTGCAATATAGAATACTAGGAAATCTCCTGAGAATAATCTCTATTAGACATAGTTGCATAATCAAGACTGGAACAATGACAAGATGAATGGAAATGTTAACGTGGAAGAGGGAATATTCATTTGGGTACACATTGCTTTACTAAAACACGTAATTTAATTAAAACAACACTGCAAGTGAATTTCAGATGTTTGCCTTCTGAACAGGTTCAACTCGAAAGGAAGGGTTATAACTGAGTTTAATGTGGAGAGGCTATAGTCAAGCCATGTTGTTTATATGTATTGAAATAGAGAGGGAATAATGTTTCCCTTACAATAAGTCAATTGACAATAGAGAACAATGTGTTTTTTCACAGTTTAATATTTATTACATTTATTATACTGTTAAATCTTTATGACTTGAGGAATTAATTTTACTATTTGGTGTAAATGTAAAGAGTAATCATATCTTAAGGTTTTATCACTTTGCTTAAACTCTTGTTGTTCCCCTTCATCGAGGAGTATTTTGCATATTTGAAGACAATTGTGATGGACAGAGCCTTCACTACCTAGTTCACATTTATGGCATCTTTTTAGTCTATGAGATTTTTTTTCACATATTTGATAATATCATTAAAAATTCAGACATTAACCTCACTTACTCCATTGATAAACTTTCCTATACTGTGAGTCATACTATATTTGCAAAATGAATCAGCAAATACATATTTACACATTCCTACTCATAAGACTTTTCTGCAGTGTGCTTCTTGAAGTATTCCCAATCAATCTGGAAAACCAATTACTTGCAAACCTGAATCATATTCAACAAGTCCATTCAATGTGGGGACTACTATATAACTTCTAATTGTTTTGTGGTAGGGAGAGGTACATTTCTTCTTTCCATATACCTATACTCTTAGGGCTTGTATCCAGAGTGACATATGATATACCTATTAAAGGAAGAAGAACAGATAAAAGGTTTCCACATTACATTCACACTGTCTGAATTTCTGGTCCACATAGACATGTTGTAGGGGAAAATGAGAGCAAGAATAGGTAGTATAAACATTAACCATCCTCGATTATTCCCTCCTATTTGGAAGCTGATCCTTAGTCAGGTGTACATTCCTGGCCCATATTAGCATTGTGGCCGTCTAAGGAAAAATACAAGCATACCCTCTTCCATGGGTTAGCAGGGGACTGGCAGCTGTCATTGCAGGGAGATAGGGTCTCTCCATCACACCAGGGGCAGAAGTATATTCCTTGGCAGAGATGTCCAGAGCTCTAAGCTGAGCTGAGCCCTTTGTCATCAAAATTTATAAAGTTCATATGGAAAAGGATCATTGTTAAGGCCAGATGAGGATCTCTCCTAGTCTCTGATGAGATAGACATGGCCAAGATCTTCTTAAGAGCTTCATTGGTCCTCTCCAAAATGATCAACAAAATGATTTATTAAGAACAGAGATTATGTCCTTTGATTCCTCATTTTTTTTTTTTTGAAAAAGTTTGGCATAATACAAAAAAAGGTTTTAGATCCTTCATGGATTCTTGCATATGCATTAATTGGTGGGGTGGCCTTAAATGTCTCCCACAGCAGGTCTGAAATCAGCAGACAAGTAAGGAGACTCTTGAGGTTTAATGGCCTTTAGGCATCCTTCTGGCAGTCTTTGACAAGAATGGTTATTGTAAATCAAAAGGCTACAACTGGCTAGTCCCCCACCCTTGGCAGCTCTCTGGGAATGAATGCTCTTCAAGGGGTGGTAGCCAAAGATGGTTAAGAGCTTGTCTGGGAGGTCAAACAAAGACAAACATAGTCCAGTTGCTGAGCCCTTTTAAGGTGGGGTCAACAAACCTGAGAAAAACTGACTTCTGCTGAGTGCCCTATGTAATAAGTAAAAAAGGGTGTAGATGTAGAAAGTTAAGGCCTACCAGGCCCAAAGGAGCCAATCTGGAGACGGCCTTGAGCTGTCAGAAGTCCTGATCATGCCTAGCCAATAAGAAGTGACCAAACAGTATCTCGAGTGTGTAGTGACAAGTGCTGTCAGAGGATCTGATCATGCCTAGCCAATGAGGGATGAGCATGAAATGTCAACTGTCAGTAGATCCGAATGCCTGAGTACTGGGAGGGTATATAAGGTTTTCCCTGTTTTTAGAGAAATGAATCTTCTGTAAGCCTTCTACCAGACTCTCAGAGTCTGAGATGTTGACACCATTCCTTTTCACACCTTCCCCCAAGGAAGTTTTTAGGGCCCAACCACTAAAAGGTTTACACATGGAATATGAGATAAGTGTGTGCCCCAAAACTTCTAATAAGAAAATATTTCATAGTAAAGTTAGTGTTACTCATGGAGTTGTTCTGTCTTGGCTAGGTTTAGAGAGATAGGTTGTTAGAGTTAAAAGGAGGTTGTGGAGAAAGCTTAATCCCTATACAACATGTCTATGAGGACAACGTGTTTAGCAACACTGAGATATAGCGATCTTGTTGAGTTTTGTACCTGAATTCACTTCTTAAGAGGATTTATCTCCCAATGCCTTTCAATGTCTACAGAGCTACTTATATTTAAAAACTATTGCATCAGAAGTTGAGGGAGTCATCAAAACAGGGGAGTTGATGGAGAGAGGGACAGGGACAAGAAGTTATTTGGTCATTTTGAATTATATTTATTGTGTCATTTCTCTTTAGTGTAGATGTATAGTCCTAAAGAATCATTCTGGGTTCTTACTTAGGTTGTAGCTTGGTGGTACAGCATTGCCTAGCATGCATGAGTCTCTGGTTGAATACAAGCACTACGAAATTGAAAATAATAATAGTTTTTTTTAAATTATAATTTTTTACTTGCATTAAAGCATTTGAATTTTTTGACATAAGAACAAGGTTATGCATAATTGAGTTTAGTGATCATGTTCAGTACTGTTTAAAACAGCTTAACTATTTTGTGGCATAGGATTCAGAAACAGAATCTCTGACAAGAATGCATATTGTTATTTGATTATAAGTTATGCATGAATCTCTTGAAAAATTATACTAATATAAATTTTATTTACGATTCTTTCTATGGAGAAGAAAATTTCATGATCTGCTTTTATCAGTGTATAAATTATATTAATAAAATTAAATCATCCATATTTACTACAAAAGCCATTTTTCAATGCTTTAAACAACATAATTTATATCAGCTACTATTGCTTTGCCTTTTTATGTTGAGCCCAAATACATTCTTTATATTACACATATTCTCTTGTGTATTCAAAATGTCCTATTAGGTTTGGCATAAGTTACTAAGTAAAAATATATTAGCTTTTTAATTGTGTATAAATTGCTTTTCTCCTACAATTCTAAATAACAAATGAAAGTAATGTATTTTTGCTATTGTGAAAGTTTGTGCTGCTCACTCCACAGCTAAATTAACTCTACAATGATTTATATTTATATATAAAAATTTATTCATGAGCTATAATTATAGCTCATATTAAGCCATTTCTTAGTTTGTAGTAGGCCTTGGGTTTAATCCCCAAAATTTCCAAAATTTATCTTTATGTGTCATTTTATGCCTGAGGTTAACATGGATGATATAGTAAAGTTTCTGTATAATTACCTTACTCCTAACATGAAAAAATACTGCTGATAATGGTTATTTCCTAAGAAATATTCAATTGTCTACATTTGCTGATTTATCTTGTACTTTTTAAAAAGGATGTATACTTCCCACAATGTATATGAATATGCACACAGCAATATGAACAAAAACAGAAAAAATTCAGTGAAATTCTAAAAATGAATTCCACTGCCTCAGTTTCACACTAGGCAGTGCTGAAGGTGTTTTTCGAAACTAGGATATCATAATTTCTAAACCCTTGTTTAGTGGGAAGAACTGAAGCCTGTTTCTTGCATCTTGTTATATCTAGTATTAGGACATACACATTTCTAAGCTAAAACAAACAAACCAACAAAACAATGAAAATCAAGGACTATAACTAAACCTCTCAAGCCATAGGATACAGAATTTCATCAAATTCTAATTGAACATGACCTCTTTCCATCTATGACCATTTAATGGAATTTATTGAGGTGTGAAACCACAGTGTCCAGCTATGTGAAATCATTTTAGGCATTTGATTGAGTCACTGAACTTGGATTTCTAAGTATAACAAGTCATTGCCAAATAAAAGACTGATTGATACCTCTTTACAATATAATTTATATAGAAAGTTACAGGGATTCTTTAAAGTTATTTGTATTCTCAGATCATAGCACAGTATTTAATTCTCCATTTTTGAATATAGATTTTCATTTCTTCGTTTAAACTGAATACCAACTCTGTCTTTAAATCTGTATATAGCTCTACCTAATATTTTCACTTCTATATGTGTTCATACTACACACACACACCTAATCCAAACTCATCTTGCCGCAAAATAAACTATAACATCAGAAGTAGCAAGATGTTTCTTCCATGGTGTGTATGTTCATAATGCTTCTGAAATCTTATTAGATTTTACAGAGCATTCCTTCTGAGATGCTTTGCCTCCCACAGTCTCCCCATCGGAATAAAGTCATTGAGTCCCCTCTAAACTTATCTATGATAACATTGTTTTAATTTATCCTCATGAACAAATAATCTCTGGATGCTCGGAGGTTAGTGGTGAATTACTTCAAGTTTTTCCATATTAATTTCTATACCCATTTACTTCTCTATTCTGGTAAAACAGTAAAACTTCCAACTTGTTTTCATAAAAATGGAAATAAAGATATGAAAACTAAAAGAATTTTCTAAACCCTGTCTTTACACTGAAGGCCAACAGTTAATAAATTATATGACAGAATTTTCAGAATGTGTACAGTTTGAGTTTAAGGATGGCATCATAGAAAATGTCTCCATTTAAGTCACATCTATATACACTACAGCAATGTAGGTATTCTACCTGCATGTCTAAGAGAGTGATATTTTTCTGACAGAATGCAGAAGTCAGTATTAAACTAAGTAACAAGAATATTTTCACAATTAATAACTTGCAATTACATCTATTGATATATATTTTTATTTCTTATTTTGATATCTGATATGTTTTATTTCATTGATATAATATATGATACATAAAACATATATTTTTATATATTATATAAATAATAATTTTATTTTCAGATTTTGATCATATACAACCTAATTGAAAATCAAGTTAACAAAACAGAATGTAAAAGGAAGTAATGCAACATTGTATTTCATACGGAAATCTCTGATTTTTGACAAGTGATCAGATGATAATTTGAAATTGGGAAGTTGGTCAATGAAAAACAGTTTCTTAAACTTCTAAATTTCTTCATGAACTGTCTAAATAACTTGCTAAGTGTAATGGTACAGTAGAAATATAAGTTAATAGTCACTAATAGCAGCTAAATAAAATTTAGTTATATTACATGAAGCTATGATTTTCAAGCTTCAAAAATATCTCATAACATTGAAAGGAACTTATCATTTAACCCATTAAATTCAGGATCTGCCCTCTACTGTATGGAAACCAACTGTCTTTGCATTTCATAAGGCTCCAAGAATGAGAGCTGAGTAAACTCTTCTGCAAGTTCTTCACAAATATAAATGTAGATGACATTTAATGTAAAACCTGAAGTGCAAAATGAATGTTGAATAAGTTTGTAGATAGTATGCAAATCCTTCTGTTATTCACAGCTACGTATTACTGTTATTTTTCTCCAGATATGTTCTGTTTCAAGAGAAAGAACTAAAATTGGGAAAAGGCTTAATATCTATAATGTCCTATTCTGTTGTTGAATCTCTGGGATGAACTTATTGTAAAAATAAGTTATTGTACAAATAACTTTACTAACTTAAGTATAATTACTAAGCTCTGGTTACTAACCAGTGTGCTTGTAAACAGCACAGACTATATTTCTCAGGACTGAATAAAACTTTCTTTTCTTTATTTATAAATTTCTGTAGAATATCATTATTTTGGATAAGAAATACTAAATTAATGACAAAGGCTTTCAATCTTTGAAGGTATCTATGGAATATAGATAATATAAACAGAACACAGTAGAATAAAATAAGAAAAAGAGCTGAATTGCCCAATAATAAAGAATCAAATATGTTATTGTAGGAGATACTCGGGTTTTTTTTTTTTTTTTTTTTTTTTTTTTTTTTGTCGAGACAAGTTGTCTTGGATCTATCTTTTTTAGACCAGGATGGCTTCGAACTCACAGAGATCTGTTAGGACCTATTGGAGTCCTGGCCTTCAGCTTCTCTTCCCTGCTAGAGCCATTTGATTGGAGTTACTAAAAGCTGTGCGTTGCCTAGAGGATCAGAGGATGGGGTTTTCACCTGCTGGCCATTGACTGCTGGGTATTTAAGCCTCCATGGTGCTATGAAATAAAGGGCTTCGTACCAGTGATTAGACGTCCGTGTGTCTGTCTGTCTCTGTGTGTGTTTCCTCAACCTCCAGCCCCTTGCCAGAAGCTCGGGAACTGTATTGTAGCGCATAGAGAACAGACGGGTGCGCGGAGCCCGGGGCACGGCAGAGATCCACCTGCCTCTGCCTCCCGAGTGCTGGGATGAAAGGCGTGCGCCACCACCGCCCAGTGGATACTTGCGTCTTTGTGCTCACAGGCGTGTATGTACTAGAGGAACCCGAAATTTTAAACACATAGTCCTACAATCCCAGCCCTCTAGGGGCTGGGAAAGGTGGATTGTAAAAATATTCATCCTGAACAGTGAAATTTTGTGCAAAAATGCATAAGTAAAGGCACAGGGAAATATTTTCTTCACATTGTTCTAGGCATAAAAGAAAATAAAATTGAAATATTTTCATATTCATTTAAAATAAACTCAAATATATTGACAGTGCACATAGGTCAAAAAATGAACAATTTTCTGTTTTACACAAAATGAACAATTTTCTGTTTTACATGCAAAGTGTTAAATGTGCATTTTCCAGATATTCAAATCAAATCTTCAAACCATTTGAGTAGTAGCTTAATTTCAAAGACAGGAGGAGCTCAGTCAGATCTTATGATCTGTAACTGTCTTATGATTATGAATCTCATACCAGTTTTGTGACACAGAAACATTGTGAAAGAAGTTCTGAACATTGCTTTTTGTCTCCGCCCTGAATAGTTGGGGAAATGCTCTGTCTTGGAGCATTGTCTTTTCAGATATTTTTATTTTAAGCATTTATTTATTTATTTATTTATTTTCCAACAATGGGTGTTTTGCCTCTGTGTTTGTCTCTACACCTGTATCTGTGGCTCTACATCATGTGAATCAAAAAGAAGTGGAGTTGCACATGGTTCCTAGCAGCTACATAGGTTCTGTGGCTTGGTCCTTTGCAAGAATATCAAGTATTCTTAACCATTGAGCTGTCTTTCTAGTCAGTTTGGAGTTATTTATTAAAGCATAATTATTCACCTTGGAGCTATTAATGCTGTCGAAGGATGTATGTCATTGCATCCTTTGAGGCCTTCTACATTCAAGATACACCCCAGTTGTCTGCCGATCAAGATATAGGACACTCAGCTCCCTCACCATGTCTACCCGAGTGCCACCATGTCCCACCTTAATGATTGCCAGAGATAGTAAAGCACAATCTCCTCTATGTGTGGTTGATGAGATGCAGGAAGCATTTTCCTCCAGGCAACCCAGTGGCAGTTATGAGTGTGTTCCTTAAGGGCCAAGGAGAAAACGCCTATGTGCCCCGAGGACCACTTCTATGCTATCTGCGTGTGCATTTGGCAATGTTACAGATGATTCTGGTTAGAGCAATTCTACCAGTGTACTTGTTCTTCATGTTCTTTTTCTCCTTCTACACCAGTGACTTCTGAGAATATGAATGTGCTGTATGATAATATGAACCATGAGTCTTCCTGATGTGATAGAGTGAAAAGGCATTATAGCTGTAATGCAAGTCATGGGGAAAAAAACCTGACTTGTGAAAGAATTGGGAAAATTTGGGGAAAATGCAGAATTTTTTCTTTCCCTGATTAGGAAACTCAGCAAAAGAATTATACTCAAACAGAAGGGAGCTTGAATATGATGAATAAAGTTTCTGAAGAACCTAGGGTTTTAAAGCTGACTATGACCTTATAAATCAAAATTGGAACTGAGTGGAAGAATGAGAAAGGTACGACAATGGAGTAAAACCCACTGAATTATGCTTCTGTAAATTTCAAGTAGGTATCCTCAGAGATGAAAGCCTCAGAAGTTGTTTTATAATTAACTCAGTTAAGAATTAAGAATATAGTGGCTGGTATGGGGCTTGGGAACTGGGAAATATCATGATGAATGATGATGTTCTGATTTCAAATAATATTTATACTTCTTGTAAACTGCTTTTCCCATGTAATGATCAAGCTCTGACAAGAAAAAGGAATCATTTTGCTTGTGTAAAATTTACAAGAGACTGAGGTTTGAAGCTTGGGGTAGAAGAAGAACCTGCCCTGCTACTGATAGCCGGCCAGTTTGCCTCAGAAGCCTGTGTTCATGTATTCATTTCACCTTCCAGACATCCCAGATTTGAGACCCACCTTTCTGAGGCTGGTTCCCAGTAAATGATAATAGAATAAACCTCTGAACATATAAGTAATTCCATTAAATGTCATTTATAAAAGAAGTCATGACATCTCTTCATAATAAAAACCCTATCTAAGACAGAGTTGGTACCAGGGACTGAAATATTGCTGTGATAGATATGATCATGTTTTGTAGAAGAATTTGGACTTTGGTACTTTGGTTTAGGAAAGTAGTGAAATGTTTTAAGCACTGTTTAATGGGCCATATTAATAGGAGCATGTAAGTCAATGGTCCTGAGAATGATTTGAACTGAGGGGAGCTGACTCAAGAGGTTTCAGAGGAGAAGAACTTTGCTGTTTCCTAGAGAAAGTTCTTGTGATATTTTGGTGAATAAAGCACCTTCTGTTGTCCTTATTTGAAGAGTCTCCTGAGGCTAAACTGAAGAGATTTGGATAAATTCCAATGGCAGAGGAAAATCTCAAAACACCCTAGCATAGACACTGTCTGGTAGTTACTTCTGTTTATTCTTGTAAAGAGTCCATATTTTTTAAAAAAAAGTAGGTTAACAATGAAAAATACAAGATGCAAAACAATTGAGAAAAGGAGCACCAGAACATGGAATGGAGGAAATTTCTTTATTCCAGATGATGAGCAGATTAGAAAATGGAATAAAGGGAGTGGTCACCTCATGGTAAGATCCCACCCATCTAAATTTCCAATTTGTGGAAAGGAATTCAAAATGATTTAATACCATGTCTAATTAGCAGGATAATAGTATTGATTTTGTCCTTAGAACCTATAATCAATCTAGTTACTTGCCAAGGACCTATAACTAGATAGATCATAGGTTCTAGAAAAGAAACCAATACTAATATTCTACTAACTTGACATAGTATTAAAATGTTCCCTGTGATTTAGTGAGGAAACTATGGATTACATCTCACAGAGTGGGTCTTAGAAGGAATCAGAAGGCAGTTAACTATGTCCAAAATAGTCTTATTCTAATATTCTGCACAGTTTTACAACTTGCATAATTAAAATCATAAACATTTTACTTGATAACAGTAGACAATAAACTAAAACACTAAAAGTAAATGTTTTTTAATAATTAGTACTATCTTTCCTCTGAAAACATTTGATATCAAGTTTCAATAAAGCTGCAGAGCCCATGATCAGTCATGTTAAGACATGTTCACCTATTTTTCCAATTACTTAAAATACATACAAAAACATATTTATTTTATTAGTATTATTAGGTAGTAGAATATTGATGAAGTTGAGGAGCAGAATGCAGCTAAGCAGTTTAGAGTAGGAGCCTGAAAAACAAGCAGCTCTGTTTATAATTAGAGAAAACAAAGTCTGCCTTGATCTAAATCTAAATATGTCATTGATTCTATCAGCATTTTTGTTATGATTGGAAGCCAGAGACAACAAATCTTATAGGGACTCTAATTCATCAAATGCATACTCTATTTTCATGTTTTTTGGTGTAGTATACTTTATCTTTCTATACCCTTTACCTGAGCACTTTAATGGACCTGTGCTTGGAAGCTGTGAGTGACCAGAACTTACATAGGTTTTAGAATATGTATCCAACACTCCGAAGTTGACACTGAGACAGAGAATCACACGGACGCCTTATGGCTAGGAGTATAAACTGAAAAGAGGACAGCCATGCTGCAATCGGGTATTGTTTTATTAATTCCTAAATTGAGACCTTCAGTGGTCACCTACCCTTAGGAACTGTCCTTCTTCTGCATGAGGAGAGTTGTTTTATTTGTCTTAAATGCACACCTTTAATAAAACTACCTTCTGAAAATCAAGGTCTTTTTTTTCTGTGAATTTCAGTCTTCAAGTTAGTGACACAAGGTACCAGGAAGCGTTGGTGGCTCACATGAACTGATAAAGTGATGCCTTCAAGTAATCCTCATTTGTTATCACATAATAATTTTTTATTTCTAAATGCATATTTCAAGTATAAATAAGAAATTAATTGTCTATTTAAACTTGAGGTGATGACCTTTCTAAAGAGCATGCTAGAATGTTGGACTTCAGCTAGAATTTAACTAACTCTTCTAGTTAATAAAGGTTTACCAAAGAGAAAAGAGTAACACTGATCAATACTTACTTTAAATAACAACAGTAATAATACTAATAAATATTTTATGGAAAAATAAAAAAATGTAACATACATTATTAAACATATATCCAGGATGAAAATTTCTAGATGCATGGAAGCAAAGGAGAATTCAAAATAAGTTTGGCAGAAAAGCTTTTACTCCATAACTGTCTGTGAGCATGAGAATCAAAGTGGGACTTTAATGATCAACTTTAATGTTGCTCTAGCCAAAATTCAGTTTCATTGAGTGAAAATATCCTCTCTTTTTAGCATGGGAATTGGATGCAGATGTAGACTATGTATGTGTTGGGAGTTCTTCGCAAACACACTCATATAAATAGTGAATCAAAGGCCTTTAAAATGTGGAGACATTTCTACAGGCAATCCCCAGAAGAGATGTGTTTGCTTCCACAGGAAACAATCCCACTGAAAATTAGTTCTCACAAGTTTCCTAAAAATATAAACAGTATGACAAAGTGTCAGTATAGCAGCAGGATGGACCATTTAAATTGCAATAACTGGCAAAGAAATACAGCCTCCTGAAAGATTTAAATGTAATTGTATTTTAAATGTTAACAGGAAATTCCAATACTAGCCAGGACAGTGTTCTGAATTATACTGGTGTTTTGCATGAAGGTAACCTCAAAAGGTGCAGGTGTGATGTTTATGTGCATCCATGGGCATTCACATGTGAGCATCTGCGAAGCGTCTTTTGAAAACAGATATTAAGGTAGCCAGTCTCCATGGGAATAAATGCAAATATTGAGAGCAACTGGAAAAGAGAAAGTGAAGTCCCAGGGAAACAAAGTGGAAAGAAATGCTTGAGGGCAAACACAGTGGGTAGTATTGGACTCTGTGAAAGGGAGCTTGATTTTGAAAACAAAAGAGGAACAAAGAGGATGATAGAAGTAAGAAGAAATATGTAAACCTTATTCTCAAGGAGTCTTTGCTATGTAGAAAAGAAGTCAAAGGTGAAAATTATGTTATTATTAACATATTTTAAAAACAAAATGCACATAAGGCTTGAGGTTACTGGAAACTGAAGATGTAAGCAATGTTCAATTGTTTAAGATGTGAGTAAAGATGAAAGTAAATATAAATATAAATTCAAAATCCTTCACACTTAGAATTTCAGATAAAGAGAACATGGAAGTAAGAAAAGAGCTATTGATCAATAGACCAACTATGCGAGATATTCCTTGTTTTCATACATTTCCCTTTATCTTATCCTTATTGACTGAGGTTCTTTGCCAATCCTAAACTAAGAAAAATCACAGGTGGCAGCTTTCACCCTCAACACATGATCACTCTGGTGTAGGGTTTGTTTGTTTGTTTTCTCTATTACATTGTGTTGAAAGATGCAGATAAAAGAATCCCAGGCTAACTTCAAGATATTTTAATTATTTTTTTTATTATAAGGGGCAAACTTATGAAACAAGAATGAGAAGTCCAAACTCAGTTGTGTAGCGTGGGAACCAGAGAGAGAGAGAACCCATAGCAGGCAGGCAGTTTTCTCTGGGTACCCAAAAGATCACACCCTAACCTGGCACAACCTCTTAAAATCATTGGCTGATAGCTGATGGAGATTCCACTTCACCTCCCCCTTTTTTTTAATAAGAGCATTCCAAACCCAATAAAAAGTTAAATACACTAGGAACAGATATCAAGTATATTAGGATTACAAAAAGCATAAACAATATTAAGCAAGGAAAACATGCTAAATGTTTTCATAAACATTCTATTCTAAAGAGTCTAAGTCTTGCATTGGAAATGGATTGGTTAAATCATAAGAGGAAGGTAACTATGACTTTCTCTATCTAATCTTCAACCCCATTGAAAGCCTGAGAAGAGAGATAATATTAGTTGAGTAGGCAGGAAGTGCAACCAAATAGCTTCCAAAATATGCAATATATGACAGAGACAACTGGCTACCTGAGCAATCACCCAAAGTCACATTTGCAATGTTGAATCAACCAACTTTGCCTCTGGCAACTTTGCCTGTGACAGACCATTTTTCAGAGGCAGGAAAATTTTCAGAACAATCTTACTCTGTCTTGGCAAGGTTTGGCAATCTTTTTCCTTGTGTCCTGCTTATACATCATGTACTTTGTTAGTGATCAAGGCATGGGCAGTTCCTTGCCCACAGGCCAGTTGTGTCAAGAAGAAAACAAGGTACAAGTGAAGTGTCTTTGATGTTCAACGTTCTCTCAGGGACAGATCAGTGCTGTCTGGAGTAATTGTGTTTCATGTCAACAGAATCCTAAGTTGTTTTTTTTTAATTCCATGTTCTACAGATTCTTGAAGTGGTTTTAGATCACCTATATATGCAGAATACAATCTCTATGTATCTAAAGAACCTAGTTAATCTGACTATATGTACAATAAACATGAATAACTATTGACCTATAATACTTAACACCTGTATAACTTAAAGACTAAGACTTCTTATCAGAATATTAAATAATCTTTAATCAACTGTGTTGTTAAGGAAGACAATGACTGGGTTATGACTGCAGACTCAGCCTTCTCTCTTCCCAGAATTCTCCTGTTCTCATTGCCACATCTATACTTCCTTCCTGGCTACTGGCCAATCAGCATTTTATTAAAACAATACAATATAAGTGACAGGGTACAAGACCATTGTCCCATATCAAGGGATGATCTTGGGATGACAGTATACACTAGAGAATGTGGCTGCAGATGTGTTGAAAAGATCAAGCAAATCAGATTCAGATTCAGAACATGAATGGAGGACTGAATTAATGCAAATTTTAAAAATTATGGTATATTGATCAGAAAATGAGTCCCTTTCTTGAGCTAGAATGTCCTCCTGTTTAACTTGGCATGCATAGTGTTATATGATAAAAGAGGACTCAAAGTTCTCCAATATCTAGATGCTAACTCAGTAGCTGATTTTCAGAATATAAAACAAGCTCTGAGAAAAAATTCAATGAGGAAGCATTCTGTGAAGGAAGAAATGTTGCAAAAGAAAAAGAGACAAGCCGGGCGGTGGCGGCTCACGCCTTTAATCCCAGCACTCGGGAGGCAGAGGCAGGCGGATCTCTGTGAGTTTGAGACCAGCCTGGTCTACAGAACTAGTTCCAGGACAGGCTCCAAAACCACAGAGAAACCCTGTCTCGAAAAACCAAAAAAAAAAAAAAAAAAAAGAAAGAAAGAAAAAGAGACAATCGAGGCAGAAAATGTTACCATTTTTTGTTATGTCAGGAAATTAGAAGCAACTCCACTTTCAGCCAACTTTTCCCTGATTAGCCTGTAATCCTTATCTCCGATGAGACTACACCACTGCAAAAATCAGCATTCACTAAAAGGTGCTGAATGTGATCAGCTTTTGCAATACAGCAATATTTCTAAATTATGATCTTTAAATTCTTAAAAAGCTGTGATATATTCAAATATGAATTTTGTATATGCAGAGAACAATTTAAGATATAGTATGATAATTTATTTTAATATTTCAATTTTAGTTTTGATAGCTTGAAGTGAAGTTTTATTGTATATGAGAAGGATGTCTGTGGTGATAAGTCAAACTAGAAAACTCAGTGCCCTAAGAACCCATCTCTATAAATTACTAATAGACATTGAACAAATTGAAGGTTTCTTATATTAAGTTGGAAAAACTAGAAATCATAATTTACTATAAGTATCACAAATATTTAAACAATGTCATAGAAATATGTACATATACAAATTATCCTCAGGAATATTTTTATGAAATATCTTAGCATGTGGTACATGCTCCTTGAAAACAGTGGTCACAGCTCATTTAAACTAGACAGGTTAATATTTCACTTTTAAAAAGAATCCAAAGATAGACTAATTAGATATGAACTCATCAGTAAGAGAATTATCATATATCAAATGTATTAAAAAAATATCAAATGGCTAAATCTTTCAAGTTGGATGAATACATTTTAAAATATTGAGATGATTTTTCCATCAGGAAATATTTTTGCACCTTGTGTTTAATGTTCGTTGATATTCTAGATTTGCTTATTGGAAAATATTGATATATTGTGTAAATCTGTCAACACTCTATTTTCCAGTAAAAGCAAAGAGATAGCCAATGAAAGAGTTTTGATATGTGATTTCATATATATATATATTATAATACAAATGGTCTGAGTTACAGTTTTTTACAGGGCAGCTTGTATTTTCAAGAAAGACACATATTCTTCAAACTATATCAAAGAAGTAATGTAAAGTCCACAGAAAACTGGGAAGACATGGATTTTTCTGAAGTTCAGCCCCAACCAGTCAATTTGCATTTTTAAACTTCAAGAATTTAATAGCCAATATCTATTTAATAAAGTCAAATGGATATTTAGCCATTATTCTTTCTTTCTTGGCTATATTAAATTTAGTATTTGATGGAAATTATAAACAGCTAATAATTAAAATATATTGTTCTCATGTGCATATCATTGTTAATTGATTAGTACATATAAGCAAATTAATCTGTCCAGCAGAACCCATAGTCCGTGTGGCATGTTGTTTTGTATTGAGGCAAGAACCTAAATTTTGTCTCTAGCGTGATGTCTCGTTATGTTCACCAGTCCTATGAACAAGGTTTCTGCCTTTTAAACTACTCTTCCCTATTCCCTTCTTTATCCACTGGTGACCCTTACCATACTTAGTTTTTATGTGCATTACTTACTTTTTTAAAAAAAGATTAACACATAAGTGTGTTTATTTAGTAAATTTTTCCTTTCTGTGCCTGGCCAACTTTTAAAAGATGCTTGGGTTTCATTGATATTTTCATATATTATATTATATGGTTTTCTCTTAAGAAGTTGAATAATATCCAATTATTACATAAGTGGCATATAATCCCAACCCCCAGCATTTATCTTTGGAAAACCCCTCCCCTGAGCCAAGACCTTGACCCCTCCCGAGGAAAAGTCAAGACCACTCCGGTAGGCTATTTAAACTTCTCCCCCCAAAATAAACAGCTGGTTCTTTCCTCTTTCTCTTTGGTGGTGGTGTTGGCTTTTTGTTTTCCCCTTTGGCCACCTGAGAGCACAGAAGTCTAGTTAAACCTGGATATCTTTTAATTTGGTGTGATTTGGTCTGATTGGAATTATTTACGTCAGTGGAGAGGCTGGCTTTAGGAATATTCCTAACATTTTGGAGGTCCTGTCAGGGGCCTGGCTTTACACACGTGCTCTCCACCAGGCTAAATTTGGCTTTCAAGCTAGATTAGCTTTGTCTCGTTGAGTTCTCCTTTTTTGCTTATGTTAATAGGAGTAGGGGACCCATTTGTTCACTTTTGTCGATTTTTGGGCTTTTCTTTGAAGTCATGATCATGCCATGAAAGTCCAATCCAAGATGCTAAACCAGGCTTAGATGAAGTGAAAATTGCATGGCCAGCGATGCCTACCATTCAATTTTCACTGTCCCGTTTTGGCTCAAGAGTTGTCCAAGTGGATACACTGCGACAGACTTGAGCCCCACAATTGGGCATAGGCTTACAAATGGGTTCTTGCAATTCAAAGCCAGATCCATTATCACCCCTGGGCTGCCTCCTAAAAAAAAAAATCTTTATATATTGGGACTGTCAGATACAATCGGTCCAGAATTGCTAATTTCTATATGCACTAAGATTTGCCCTCAATATGACCTTGACAATGAGACATCATGGCCACCAGTGAGAATTCTTGAGCTTTCCATCTTCTGGGACATTGAAAATTTTTGCCACCATGGGGATAAATGTCCATGGTTTCTGGGCACTCTGTTCTTGCCCCTCCCTCAGTAGCCAGTGTCTTTGCAGTCAATTCTATTCGCCAGGGTCATAGCACCTCCAGATTTCTGACCATATGGAAATTGGGACCCTGAAATTTTGGCCATGATCATGCAGCCACACTGGCCCCTCCTTCACTCTCTCCAACCGTTACTACCCAAACCCTCCCTGTGGAACAACAATCTCCACAGTTCTTCCATTACCCACCCTTACATACTCCCTTCCCAGACAAACTGGAAGTTCAAGGTCAACTTCCTTCTTACCCACCTTTCTCCCCTTCCCTCCCTCATTTTGCAGCTCCCCACCCCTCCACATCTCAATCTACTTTTTGGAACCTCTATACACACTAGACTGACTCCACCTAATCCTCCCTGTCTCCTCCCATATCAAATCTGACTATAATCCTTCCCTTCTCTGCCCTCCCCAGGAGGTAGCAGGAGCCAAGGGCATTAGTAAACTCCATGTTCCCTTCTCTCTTCTATATCTCTCTCAGATAGAAAGCTCTGCCAATTCTTCTGTTTATATTAAGGAGCTTTGCTATCTATCCCAGGCCTACGAGCTAACCTGCCATGACTTCCACATCATCCAGGCTTCTACTCTCACTCCTGAAGAGCGAAGTCGAATTCAGGCAGCAGCTAGACAGTACACAGACCAGACTCACCTAGTAGACAGTACAGGCCCTGTGGGGAAAGTAACTGTGCCAGCCTTCGAACTTCTCAGCATTGTAGAAATTTGATGCAACCCAGACTTGATGACTCCCATAGACCTCTCCAAGCCTAGGGTAATGCTGCAGGTATGGGTAAGTCCATTGCTTTTCTTTTGGACATGGGAGCTACCTATGATGTGGGAGTGATTTCTTTCTAATCTGTTGCTTTCATTGGTTAATTAATAAAGAAACTGCCTAGACCCATTTGATAGGCCAACCTTTAGGTGGGTGGAGTAAACAGAACAGAATACTGGGAGAAAGAAACTGAGTCAGGCATTCGCCATGATTCTCCCACTCCAGACAGATGCAGGTTAAGATCTTCCCTGGTAAGCCACCTTGTGGGCTACACAGATTATTAGAAATGGGTTAGATCAATATGTAAGAGCTAGCCAATAAGAGGCTGGAACTAATGGGCCAGGCAGTGTTTAAAAGAATACAGTTTCCGTGTAATTATTTTGGGTAAAGCTAGCCAGGTGGTGGGAAGCAACCCTGCTGCTCGTATTACAACATACCTACTCTGTTTTAACATCTCATTTGGGCCTTACATTTCCCTCACCCATTTCAGTCATGGGGGTAGATGGGACCCGCTCCTTCCCACTTAAAACTGTCACTGCCCTGCATTATTGCAGGGTGATTTTTCTCTCATTCTTTCCTAGTCATACCTGCTTGCCCTGCACCTCTACTTGATTGAGATATTCTCAGCTGCTTCAGGGCCACACTCCCTTTGGTCCCGACACACTCTCCTGAGTCACACTTTCTTCTCACTTTAATAGCCTCATGTGTTCCTACCCCAGACTGTTCTGTCCCTACCATCCCTGACCCAGTAGATCCCCAAGTATGGGACGCTTTCACTCCTGTGGTTGCTACTCACCACCAGCCAGTCGTAGTTTGCCTTAAAGACCCTTTATCTTTCCCTTCCAGATCCCAGTTTCGTATTTCTGAAACCCACTGCTGAGGCCTTAATCCTTTTATCACCTGTCCCCTGTCTCAAGGACTTTTGAGTCCTATCAACTCACCCTGCAATACTCCAATTCTTTCCATGTGTAAACCCTCTAGAGCTTACTGCTTGGTTCAAGACCTCCACCTCATAAATGAGGCAGTTATTCCAGATAACCCACTGGCTAACAACCTATATAATCTCCTGTCTAACGTCTCTCCTACCACCTCCTTCTTTAATGTTCTGGACCTAAAGGATGCCCTCTTTACTGACCTTTTACATCCTGACTCATACTTCCTCTTTGCCTTCAACTGGAAGGACCCTGACTCCTGGTCCTCCACACAGTTTACATGGACTGTTCTCCCTCAGAGCTTTCAAGACAGCCCCCATTTCTTTAGTCAAGCTCTGGCTCAAAATCTCTCAAACTTTGACCCAGGTCCTAGCTCACTCCTATAGTACATTGGTGATCTCCTTCTCTGCAGTCCTACATTGTCTCTGTCCCAACAGGCCACCTCTGTGCTCCTGAGCTTCCTCAGAACCCTGGGATATAAAGTCTCATGAACTAAGGCTTAGCTGTGCTCTCCTATAGTGGTATATTTGGGAGTTCAACTTAGCCAGGGGTCTAGGACCCTTACCTTTGACAGGGTCCAGTCCCTGTGGAATTTACAGCCCCAAACAGAGGAGCTCAAATCCTCTCATTTTGGCACCTGCTAGGGTTCTTCCACCATTGGATCCCTAACTTTGCCAATATAGCCAAGCCTCTATACCAGGCAGCCAGAGAGACCCCTACAGGGCTTCTCACCCACCAGACCATACTCAGCTACCACTTCTTTCTACAGCAAGATGTCCTTCTAATAGCCCCTTCTTTTACTCTTCCAAAAACCATGAAGCCTCACTGTCTCTATACAGATGAGAGGTCAGGAGTGGCCATGGGAGTTCTAACCAAACAGGTTAAGCCTTCGAATTAGGCTGTTGCTTTTTTATCCAAACAGCTGGACCTCATTAACTGTGAATGGTAACCATGCCTGAGAGCCCTGGCAGCAGCATCTGAACTCAACTGGGAGGTTCTCAAGATCACTTTGTCCAGGCCAATCATGGTATATTCTATGCACTGCCTCTCAGATCTTCTGAGACACCCCGCCGCCTCTTCTTGGACCTTTACAATTCCAGGTATTTCACTTACTGCTTCTAGAAAACCCCAAATTACTTTGGCTTCCCATCCTGCCCTAAACCCCACAACTCTTCCTTCTGCTCCGCCCCTCTGGTACTTTCTCTCACTCTTGTCCAGAGGCTGTAGAGGCTTTAACCTCACCTCATCTGGGTCTTCTAGACCAGCTACTTACAGATCCCAAACTCACCCTGTTTGTTGACGGAAGATCCCTTATAGATAAATCAGGAAACTTCCAGGCAGCATATGCAGTGGTCACTTCCACTAACACAGTTGAAGCGACCCACTAGCCAATGGGAACCTCTTAACAAAAGGCCAAATTAATTGCCTTGACTAGGGCACTCCAAATAGCCAGGAGTCAATGGGCTAATATGCCTTCTTATTAGCCCATACTCCTTCTACTTCTCATCCTGGCACCCTCATCTTTGGCGATACAAACAAGACAGGTAACAGCAATATTTTTTCTCCTATTCACCTGCCTTCTTGTCTCCCTTAAGGAACAGATGCCCGCCATATCTGAGATGACAGTTAACAGGATGCCTCTCCAGGCAACCTCTCCCTGAGTGTAAACCCACCAACACCCAGCTCTCCTTTCCCCCATGTTGCCCCATGCCTGCAGGAAGTAGCCAGACTTAAGTTGATGCCCATTTGTTCAAAGAGATCCTAAAATGTTGGTCATAAGAATCACCTCAGTTTCCTTTCACACTTTATACAGAGTCTGGAATGTAATCCCAGCACCTCCAGCATTCATCTTTGTAATCTCCCTCCCCTGTGCCGCCAAACCTTGACCCCTTCCCAGGAAAAGTCAAAACCACTCCCACAGGCTATTTAAACTGCTCCCCAGAAAAATAAACATACAGTCTTCCCTCTTTCTCTTTGGTGGTCCTGTTGTCTTTCCTTTCTGCCCTCGTGCCATCCAAGAGCACAGTCAATTAAATCTGGATATTTTTTAATTTGGATTGATTTGGTCTGATTGGAATTATTTGTGTCAGTGGAGAGGCTCATTTTTAGGACTATTCCTAACATGGGGCATTTCTCTATATCACATCTATCAATTCTCAGTCATGTGTTGATCTTCTATTAAAGCAGATCTGTCTTTTTTACCTGGATGTGTAAACTTTCATCCTACTATTTGAATAATGTTGCATGAACATCAAAGTAAAAATATTTTTGTAGTTCTTAGGCATCCTTATCATGGGTTTTTAGGTAGCAGAAAAATCACTGAGTTATATAGTAGTTTCTTTTTTTGTATGTTTTCAATAATACAAAGATATCATTCCCCATAGAAATGATAGTCCCCAGGGCAAAAAAAAATAAAATATTGATTTTAAAATAAATGCACACAGACAAAACCAAAAACAATCAATGAAATAATAAATAAAATCTGCCCTGGAAGAAAATTTTAGGTCCTGATGGTTTCACAGTTGAACTTAGCAACTTTCTTAGTCTGTAGAACTATCCTATGGAACTCTACAACTCTGAATATTGATTGGTTGTAATTTTCTCTAATGATCTTTTTCTCCCGCTCCAAAATAAAATCTTCCCTCATGAGGAATGAGGACTACACTTATATGTGGGTATATGAACAAATATATAAACTGTAGTTAGGTATTATGCCTGTTTATTCAAGTGGTGGATATAGGTTCTGCCTCACAGTCCATTATTTCCCTAGTCCTGGGGTGTTGGGAGATTTCCAGTATCAGGCTTTATTTCTCTCTTGCTATTCAGGCCTGTGACCCATTAGAGAGCTACTGGTTACTGCCAAGTTAAGCATGGCACTAAAGGAGTATTGTGTCATGCTGGTATTTGGTATCATTCTTGGGTGTCATAGCTTAATAGGACAGTTGGTGCTTCCATCATCTGGAATACCTCGTGGCACCTTCTAGTACCAGGATAACTAGTTCTCAGGGAGAAAGCTGTCAGATCAGTTTCAGATCAAATCGTCTGGGTCCTGTGTTGGAAGTGCATTGCTTCTTCAGCAATAGGAAAAAATTACCTTCCACCTCTCTAGGGGCAGCCAAGGACAAGAGTAACAGCCTATAATGTTTTGGGAGGCTCTTGAACAACCCTATCTAACAACTCAAAAGAGGAATTCTTATGCCTAGTGTTGCAGTTTTTGTTAGATTGTCTTTTATTCTTGAAGAAATATCACTAAACCTAGATGAAAATTTTTCATTTAACTTTAATTTTATGCATAATCTTACAGTATTATAAAAGCATAATTTCATATGAAATTTTAGACTGTTATAATGTTGTTTCCCCTGTTCTCTTCTTCTATATTTATCATTCTACAACACCCTATTAAAAGCCTTCTCTATCTCATTTTATCAGATCACTTGTATCCTTCTCTTAACCTCTGTTTCTCCCATGAATCCACAGTCCAGAGATGGTTCTTTTTTACTTTTCAAGTTTCTGTTTTCTACAGCATATGTGCTAAGAGCTATGAAAACTCAGATTAGAGAGAACATGTGTTTGTCTTTTTTTGTCAGGATTACATCATTCAATCTGAACTGTTCTAGCTTCAGATATTTACAACAGTATTTAATTGAGAATTTTTTGCATCTATGTTCATGTGGAATATCAGTGTGAAACTATTACCATTTTCATTCTATTTGCTTGAATTTATTTATATTATACGTGTATATGAACACATATTTTCTGTTTTAAATTGATACTAGCAGTGTAGAATGTATTTGGGACTTAGCCTTCATTCTCTAATTTTTGAAAATTATTTAAGAGCTCTGTTGGGAGGTCTTTTAAAGTATAGAAGAATTCTGTCTGTAATCCATTTCAGCTGGAGTTGTTTTTTAGATTCAAGTATTTTATTTATTTTTTTGTAGGTTTGTTTGTTTATTAATGTTTCAATCTTCTCATTTTCCAAAGGTTGTTAGGTTTTGGTCTTTTCTTGCAAGTTTGTATGAATCTAGAATTCATCCATTTCTTTTAAATTTTCCAACTCTTTGGAGTAGCAAGTTTTTACAATATCCCCTTATAGTAATCTTAATTTCTTTGATATTTGTGTTTTTTTTAATGTACTTTTTTTTTTCATTTTTTTAAATTTATTTATTTATTTATTAAAGACTTCTGTCTCTTCCCCACCGCCGCCTCCCCTTTCTCTCTCCCCCCCAATCAAGTTCCCCTCCCTCGTCAGCACAAAGAGCAAACAGGGTTCCCTGTCCTGTGGGAAGTCCAGGGACCACCCACCTCCATCCAGGTCTAGTAAGGTGAGCATCCAAACTGCCTAGGCTCCCACAAAGCCAATACGTGCAGTAGGATCAAAACCCATTGCCATTGTTCTTGAGGTCTCAGTAGTCCTCATTGTCCACTATGTTCAGCGAGACCAGTTTTAACCCAGGCTTTTTCAGACCCAGGCCAGCTGGCCTTGGTGAGATCCCGATAGAACATCCCCATTGTCTCAGTGTGTGGGTGCACCCCTCGTGGTCCTGAGTTCCTTGCTCGTGCTCTCTCTCCTTCTGCTTTGGACCTTGAGGTTTCAGTCCGGTGCTCCAATGTGGGTCTCTGTCTCTGTCTCTTTTCATCGCCTGATGAAGGTTAATGTTCAGGAGGATGCCTATATGTTTTTCTTTGGGTTCTCCTTCTTATTTAGCTTCTCTAAGAACCCGAATTATAGGCTCATTTGTTATAAGGTCTTTTTTACTCATTTCTGAATCTGTTTATTGAGGTCTCTTTCTTTTTTTTTTTTAAATTTAGGTAAGTAGGTTCAATTATCTTTTGTCCTTGTTAACTTTCTCAAAGAATGAGTTTTTAGGTTCACTGTTTGTATTTTTCATTAATTTATGTTTTAACATTTATTATTTATTATTATCTACTGGATTTAGGTTTGCTTTGTTCTTGTTTTTTTCCAAATTATTGAGTCGAGTCAGTAAGTAATCTATTTGTTGTCTTTCAAACTTTTTTCTTTATTTTACATTCAAACCACAATTCTTCCTTCTACCCCTCCTCCCAAACCTTCTTCTCATCTCCCCCATCAGCCTAGCCCCATTCCCTCTTCCCAATGTGTAAGAGCTCCCATCGGGAGTCAACAAAATCTGGCACATTAACTTAGGGCAGGAACCACATGCACAGATCCGCAATCAAGCACCAGGCTGAGCTCGGGAATCCAATGGAAGAGAGGGAGAAGAAAAAAATATGAGCAAGGGCGGTCAAGATCATGATGGAGAAATCTATAGAGACAACTTAACCAAGCTCGTGGATATTCATGATCTCTGGACCAAGAGCTGTGGAGCCTCCATGGGACTGAGCTAGGACCTCTGCATGTGGGAGAGAGTGGTGAAGCCTGGGCTTCTAAACTTTTAATGTAGGCTCTTGGAACTGAGGGTTTCTCTTGCAGGACTGCTTTCAATGTGTCCCAGACCTTTTGTTGTGTTGTGTTGTGTTGTGTTTTTCTCCATTAGCTGCGGATTGCCTTGTGTGTTTTTACGTTTGTACTCCAGCTGGTGGTGCTCTTTGCTAAGAATCTGGGGCATTTAGTATTCTTAGACTTGGCGGAGAAAGCATGTGATTGTAGAAATGTTTTGAAGTTTTGTAATGTGGTTCCATCCATGTTCTACCCGCTTTCTGCTTCCAGGATGCAGATGCAGTGCAACCTGCTTCTCTTTTTCACACATCTTTTCTGTCTTCATGGGCTAATTGATGAACTGTAAGAAAAAAAATTAGTCTTTTGGCCTTAAATTGATATTCCCTTTGGGTATTGAAAAAGTAATTAAAACAGTGGGAATAAAAATGACTGGAAAATTGAGAAGCAATATTTAAATACACACTATTTTTCCTGTTCCTAAAATGAATGTGGGTACTCCAAAGATGGATCAGAAAAAGGGGGAGGGGGGAGAGCTGAATACAAAAGAATGTCAAAATATCTTTTGGGTTTTATATTAGAAAGACAAACCCCCGGAAGAAATTTGAGTGTCCTAAGTAGTAAGACAAGCTTAAAGACATAGCAAGTTTCTGACTCAGGTGTTGTTTTCACTAAGAAATCTGATAAGAACAGGGTTTTGTATTGATTATCTGTCTTGGGTTCATTTATGTCTCTGCAATAAAGTAAATGTGACTAAAATATAAACTTAGGGGAGAAAGGATTTATTTAGGATCACTATCTCAGATTATATTCTTTCATCATGAGGGTAGGAGCTTGAATTTTCTTGACAAGACCAGGATGAAACGAATGCCTAATTTAGTACTCATCTACATTTCTGACTATTCTTCCAACAAGGATCCCAAATCAGGAAATTGTGCCTTCCACTTTCAGGCTGGATCACCTCAGGTTGATTCCTGTAATCAAGGTGATCTTTCACAGCTATGTCAAGAGACAACATAATCTATACAATCTCTCATTGAGATCCTTTTCTCGGGTATTATTGTTTTTCAAGCAGACAACTAAAACTGTTACCATGTCAGCTTGTGAAATGCTGCACAGGTAGTTAAGAGTTTTAACCTAACAATTGACCGGAGCAAATGGGAGCTCACTGACTTAGGACCGACAGCTGGGGAACCTGCATAAGATGGAACTAAGCCTTCTGAATATGGGTGACAGTTGTGTGTCTTAGGCAGTTTGTGGGGCCCCAGAGGTGGAATAAGTATTTATCCCTAGTATGTGAACTGGGTCTTTGTAGCCCATTCCCTGTGGAGGGATACCTTGCTCAGCCTAGATACAGGCGAGGAGGGCCTTGGTCCTGTCTCAAGTGATGTGATAGATATTGTTGACTCCCCATGGGAGGCCTCACCCTCTAGGAGGGGTGGATGTTGGATGGGATGGGGAGAAGGTAGGAGGAGTGGGAAGACTGGAGGGAGAGGAAACTGGTGTATAAAATGAGACTGTTTTAAATATTTTGAAAAGGAAAGAAAAAGCCTATACAATAGGAAGATTTCATGATATATTTGATCACCTTTAGCTTTTTTTTAATTGTTCTATAATTAAAATATAAACAACCATCAAGGTCAATAGATTATTTCAAAATGTTTCTGTGTATGTGTTATTGGAGTTTATCAATTTGAAAGTCAAGCAATCAAGATTTTTCAGGACGACTTAGCAATATCATCGAAATATAAACAACAGATTATTAGCAACAGAACTTTCCTTCTCTGAGTTACATCAATCAAACCAAATACACCAGGTTGTGAAGTAATCTGGGCTAGTAGTCTCAGTGTCTAAATACATTTGGGTAGTTATTATAGAAGCCATTTATAATATTCAGTTCCAATGTACTTGTTTAAAATAGGCCAAGATCTCCAAAATATTAGGAGACTATTGACCTAAAAAATATTACCTGAAACATTCCATTTCTTTTCTTAGCTTTTTAAGAATATCTTGTTAAATTTCTAAAAATATAAAAGTCTCTAAATGATTAATACTTCATAAAACATTAATTAGTGGAGAACCCAAAATACAACCAAGTGTGGTTATCAGTACAGTGTGCTGGAAATACTTAAATAGTTGCATATTAGTCATGCCTTATTTAACACAAATTTGCACATGTGCTATTGTGTTTCAATTTTAATAATTTACAATATCTGTAATTTATTCGATATTTTCCCATACATTCAAGTAAACTGATAAGACTATTCATCATTTTGTCATATATTTAACACACAAGTTTGAACCATGTGTAATATTACTCATGAATTTTAGTTATATCCTGATTTAAGAATATTTTAAAAATGACTACATTTTTAGCTTCATTCAGAATTTTGCATATTTTAAGCATTAGGATTAGAAGTAAAAATATGTAACCATGTCAGTGAAAATTATTTATGTGTAGACCAGTATTATAAATGTTAAATTCATTAATAAAATTAGTGAAACCTTATTCATGATATTCTAAAGGGTATTAATAAATTAGGTTCAACTAGTTGTCTAAGAACTTAATGAACTCTTGTATAGTTAAAAATTTATTTCTTTAAAAGTTCATCTTTATACAACTTAAATTCTTTTTATAAATGATGTTGGTTACATTGTATTAATTAAATTTATCATTGAAATTTCATTATAGTACAACTCAAGAGGAAATAGTATTCATTTTTATTTCTGTTGCACATAACAGTAATATTACAAATTCAATATAATATATCCTGCTTAATGGGATGCTAAAATTTAGCCAAAGGAACATTTACCTAAAAATAACTTAATATAGCTGCTTATATTTATAGTACCATAAGCTATGGTGTTGAGATTCAAAATATGCACTATTCAATACTAGCAAAAACTAAAAATCAAACCAATAAAGAGAGAAAATAACCATAAAAGCATGTTTTTCCAAACTTGCATATTGAGACCTCGTAAATGCATCAACTATGTCTTAAATCTCACTAATCTTGTTCATATTTTTCCTAATGATATCTTCTGTTTGTATATGATTATAATTTCATCTAAAATTTTATTTTAATAAACCTTTTTATTAACTCTGAGAATTTCATACAAAGTATTTTGCATAGTTATCCCCATGTCTTCCATGTAGCTCCTGTAAGATCCTTTTCCATCATCCTACTCATCAACGTTTGTATCCTTTAAAGATACTTTTTATTCATTTACTATAACCTTGACTCCAATTTGATCTAACCATATAACTCGGTGTGGGAGCATCCACTAGAGTGTGCTTGACCTCCTATGTGCCATAGTTAAAGAAAATTGACTACCCTTCCCTCAGAAAACATCAGAATTCCATTCCATCTCAGTAAATTTGGAGGTCCATGACCCTCTTCTATATTTTTATATTCAAAATGTTTGTATTCATCTTCTGCTGATATTGAAACTGCTGTGAGTTCATGTGGTAGCAGTCCTTGCCTCTGCAGAAGATGCTGTCTAACTCCAATTCTCCTCAAATTCTGATCATCCGATTATTAAAATCTTTCTGTCTCTTTCCTGCAGTGGTCCCTTAACCTTCGGGCAAGAGTATAATAAAGATGAGACATTGACGTTTGAGTGCTATTCAGTCATGTATGTATCCTCTTCATTTAGACCAACTGTGAGTTTATAAATTAATTACCATTGCTGCACAAATAAATTTCTCTGATGTTGCCTGAGAACTTCACTAAGATGCAGTTAGCGAGTTACTGATTTACAAGGTAATTTTATACTAGATTAGTTTAGCAAAATACTAATAGTTTTATTCCTGGGACATACGAGCTCTCCAATCATGCATTGCCAGATTTGCAGAACAGAGAGAGGAGATAGATGAAAAATCTAATTAAAAAATGAAGTTTCTGGTTTTCCTGATAGTATTCATGTCACTATTACTTCCATTGACATATCTTGCAGTTTTAGTCATTATTTCAAGTCACAACATTGATTCCTGAAGAAAACTGTTGACTTTCCTTCCCAAACAATCACCACAGCACCTTCCAGTCCTAAAAGAGCTATGAAGCAGAAAGACAGCTTCCAGGTGCACACCAGCTTGATGGAGAGCCATGTTCTTTGCGCAATGTAGATACTGTCTTTAGTAATCAGTCTTTTCATCATGTTCTCATTGACAGTTAAGAGCAAGATACAGCATGTGCAGGAAACAAAAAAGTAATGTGGGGTGGAGTTTCAAGCGGTAGAGGGAAGAGAATGTAGTGCAGTTTGGGGAAGTGCAGATTGGGGTAAGATAACTAACTCTATAAAGTTATTTGAATAACAATAAAGAATCTTACAATTTTATATGTAACAGAGAAAGGAGAGAGAAAGACAGACAGACAGACAGACAGACAGACAGACAGACAGACAGAGAGAGAGAGAGAGAGAGAGAGAGAGAGAGAGAGATGGAGATGGAGAGAAAGGGAGTTACTGTACAAAAGAATATATGCTTATCCCAGAAGCCATAGGCTGCTAATAATAGATATAGGATAACATCCTTCAAGCTATTGGTAAGTAGTTTTCCACATATCATAAAAAAATTTAGGATATTGCTATTGTTCTTAATTTCCAACCAGTAATTGATGGATTTAGATGTTATTTTAGAGAGAAAATGTCAGTATACAGGACTGACATATATACATACATACAAATATATATATGCTTATATATGCATTGTGTCTCTAAAATTTTTCAAATAGTTATGTTTTATAATTCAAGTTATAACTTTTACATAAAAATAATCACTATCCTGCAGAACTATAACAGCTAAATATTTTAATTTTCTAAGCAAAATTTATTAGTAAGGGAGCAAACAAATATATAAATTATAATTGGTTAAGGGATCACATTTCCATGGATTTATGAAGTTACCATGAATCACATTTCCATGGATTTATGAAGTTACAAGACCTTCATGTGCCTCTAACTTTGGGAATAATCTCAACAGTGACTTTGGAAAGCACCTTCGTTACATTCTCACTGATCCATAAAGATTTAATTGCTCCATATGCTGCACATTCAGTGCTAACTGAAGTGCAATCAACAGTTTACATATCTCTGATTACCATATTTCTTTGGGAATAGTTAATTACTGTTTTAAAATAATTGAGCACTCTTCCTTTTACTGATAATGTTTCCCCTCATTCTCTATTTCATGAGCAGCTACCCCTCTTGTGCCATGCCATGTTATACTGTTGGACCACAGAGGCACATGAATGGTTGTTTTACACCTCACTTTCTTGGTAACTAACTAGATATTTGAATTCTCTAAATACACTAAAACAACAAAAGGTGTTTTTCAAGAAAGTACTATCTCACCAATGTGCTTTTCAACCAATTTATGTGAAAATTAACTTTATAGTATTTATAATAAGAATATTAATGCCACTAAATTTGTAATACCCAATGAAGCTTATAATTCTATGATCTTATAGCTGTATAATACCATACGGTAAAAAATTCTGACAGTGATTATTTTGCCTCTATTTTTATAAATAGTGGGAAAAGACTATGGGAGTTCCTGACTATGTGAAGTCAAAACATGGACCTAGTTTTGTCCTTCTCCTATTAGTATGTTTTATGTAAAATTACACTTATGCAATGCAACTTTGAAAGAGTAAGTGAAAGAAAAGAAGAAAAAAAAACAAGGAGGACTACTGAGACCTCAAGAACAATGGCAATGGGTTTTTGTTCCTACTGCACCTATTGGCTTTGTGGGAGCCTAGGCAGTTTGGATGATCACCTTACTAGACCTGGATGGAGGTGGGTGGACCTTGGACTTACCACAGGGCAGGCAACCCTGACTGCTCTTTGGGCATACGAGGGACGGGGGACTTGATTGGGGGAGGGGGAGGGAAAGGGGAGGCGGAGGTGGGGAAGAGACAGAAATCTTTAATAAAAATAAAAAATAAAAAAAAATAAAAAAAAAAAAAAAAAAAAAAAAAAAAAATAAATTGTGTTGTTACCTTTTGTGGTATATTCTGATGTTATACAAGTGGAATACTTTGAGTTTGTTTGTTTGTTGGTTGGTTGTTGGCCAGCTTCCTAAATCAGGGTCTTGAGATTCCTCTCAGACAAAGCTATAATTACAACTTCCACCACCTACAGAACAACATTACAGGGGTGGACCATTATATTTATCTCTAATGTTATTCTTAATATTGAATTTAGTTAATTTTTTGTTTTGTTTACAGATAAAGCTATGAATTCATAGTTTAATACGAAATGCAAGATCATGATATGAGTCAAATTTTGACCAACAAACAGTAGTGTTGGCAGCAGTAAAGGAGTCACAAGTGACTGAGTTGCTGGAGATTTTGTTCAAAAGAGGTACACTCCAATTAGTTACAGATAAATACACCAGTTCCAGACTTAATACATCAACCAAAGCTTTAGTCATACAATAGGATTGTCCCATCAATCAGTCTTGGGATTATTATTACTGAACCTCAAACCAATAAAATAACAAGATGTTAGTACCTCTTTTGTTACTTGAGAGGCATTATCATGAAAATACTAAAATATTCAACATGATTAGTGAATGAGAAGCTAGTCCACCAGGCTTAAGTAATACCCAGGGCAAGAATAAACTCTAAAGCAGACACAGAATGTCAACCACCCATTGTCTTGAACTATGCAATATAGTTCAACTCTTAAAATACCTCTTACATTTCTCCTCTTGTGTGTAAATACACTAATCACTCAAAATTAAGGGTAAAAAGATTCACTCCCTCTGCTTAGATTATAGATAAATCTTTAAGAATAATAATGAGCCTGTGTGATTATCTAATATATTCTAGATATTACAAGAATTTATGTTTACTATTTATTCAAATTTTTAACTATGACCACATATGTATAATTTTCATGATGAAAAAAATCAGAAAAAAATTCACGATTTTTGAAAAAGAAGCTTGTCTTTAGCCAATATAATGCCTTCATTCTGTCTTAATTTGAATGTACATTTTACTGAGTATCTAGACAGCAAGATTTTATCTTCGCTCATAGAACACAGCCAATTAAATCTTCTCTAGAATGTCATTTTAAAATACTAGTGAAAATGTGGAGATAAAAATATTTATACATTTTTTAAAAAAAAAAAGTCATTTGCCATTGCATAAGTTTTAGAATTTAACAACAGTCACATAAATGCTACCATGCTTTTATTTCCCTCTTCAAGAATAATGAGACAGAGGAAAATTTAAATTTCCAGAATCAGCGTCACTGGGAAAATATTAACTTCAAACCTGAGTCATGACCTTTGTCCATTTGCCATATTTCTTTTGCGTGTTCACTGTTCTAAATCTCTTTGTATGAGTGTCTCTGTCTCCCTCTAGGACTCTATGTCTCTCCACTCTGTTCTTAACTCTGTCTGTCTCTGTCTGTCTCTCTCTCTCTCTCTCTCTCTCACATAAGCATATCTCTTTTGTTCTTTCTTTGAATTCTACCAATCATTTCACAACTACAACTTGATAGTTGGTTATGCATACTCTAATAGGTTACCTGCACAAACTTAAAAAGTTCTGTGTTGGTCAAATTACCTTGTCTGTGTAAATCCTTGGTAAACTAACTTTTACAGTCTGTGTCACACTCGAAAGGATGACAGGTGGTACCATGCTCCATGCTGCACTTGAATAACTAATCTGCATAAGCACAGTAAGAAAGCTCATTACACAGCAACATATGTGGACACATCATTTCAGGATGCCATATGCTTCTAAGGCACATATAAAATAATTATCACAGCTAGTCCCAGATAGTGTCATGTGTGTTTCATTTAGCTTTAGCTAGAAGGCTTGATTATGCCATCATTGCTCCATTCCTTTTATGTTTCTTCCATCTCCAGTCACTTTGTTCTCATTATCGCTAGTGCTTTTATTTTTTAGCAACAGTCTTTCTTCTTTATCCTGGCCCTGGAGAAAAGATAGAAGGTGTTAGTTACTTATCCCTACACCATAACTTTAATTTATTGCTCCCTTGGTTACTTTATTGGAAAACATTATCTTCTGTGGAATGCTTTAGCAGATATTCTTTTTCCTTTCTTTTTGTTGTCTCCAAACTAACTCTCCTTTCATTATTTTTCATGAATCTTTGTGGCTTTTCTTTAATCTGGGCGTACAGAGTCATCCAAGGTTTTAAGGCTTTTATTTTATAAGTCCTGGAATTAAAACTGCAATAGTCATAATCAACCCCAAATTTAGTCATATTAGTATAGTATTTTAAAATGAACACAAAGAAAGCAATCACCTACTTTAAAAATTTAAGTTTGAGATTCAATGCTGTCTTCTCTTCAGGAGTCTCAGGTTTGCTTTGGAACTGAGTCACATGTAGTAGGTGTGCAAGATTATCTGCAACTCCGCCTTTGTTTTCTTGAACATTATTTCTATTGTAAAATGCACATGCCAGGAAGTTTTTCCTTGTGCTTTGCAAAGTTCATTTCCTCTAACCGGGACACCATCTCAGTTGTATGCAACACTGTTTTTACATTTTCATGTTTGCTAACATCAGTGTAAACGAAAGTGCAAGATCTCTGGTACAAAATTGTTAAGATTCCCAAGATATCACAGTCTGTTAAGTGTGCAAGTTACACGCCAAAGAAAATGCACTTACATAGGGATTCACTTATGAGTCAGCATTCTCAGACTTCCTTCAGTTGACCTAAGATAAATTCCAAGGACAATCATGCCTTATCATATTGCTATGTTATATTTTTGTGTAATTGGTCTGTTACTGAAACTGAAAAGAATATATATATATTTGAATTTCATACCTACTGAATTTTAATTCTCTAACCTCAAAAAATTTCAAAAAGTCTAGAAGACTAGAATTTTTATACTTTTATATAGAAGTCTCCTAGACATTTTTGTAAGTAAACTCAATATTCAATAATATAATCAGGAACATAGTAAAATCATTAAATATTTTTGTTTAAGAATCATGGTTTATTTCATTTATTTGCTTAAATATAGTGACCAGAGAAGAAATGAACCATATTGAAACAAAGCAAACCACATTTCCTGAATGACTTCAGCAGAATAGACAACATTAAAGATATTTTATAGATGGTAGTGCTTTCTGAAGCATTCGGGAATCTGAGTTACCCATAAAATGACCCTAGTAGGAATTGGTCATGACCTATAACGATTACTGGATCACATAATAGACACACTCCCCTTTAAAACAAAGAATTCCAGGTAAGTCACAGTAGTTTGCTGATTAACTTAGCATATACGGGTAAGAATTAAAAGGTGTTCGATGTTTCCATGCCAATAATGGTTTGCCTAAACATAACTGGCTGTTTTTACATGTAGTTATCTATTTCATAAGATTTGATTCCAAATGCCAGTACAAACACTCTGGATGGATGTGATGCATCATCCCTTTCTCCCCTAAAGGCCATTTTCAGTTTTAAGTGAAGAATGATTTTCATTTTTTCATATAAACAATCTAGAGCTATATCATTTTGCAACTAGAATGTAATTTAAGTATTGTGAGAATAGGTCTGCTACTTCCTAGTACATTTTCCTAAACTACATAAGGAGTTGTTAGTTTCTGTTAATGGCAGAGCCTACAAAAGAAAAGAGCTGTTCGGGGAAATTTCTCTATTTCTGAATCAATATTGGTCTTGAGACTTTTTATTTGCATTTTTTTCATGCAATGAAGGCCTGGGCAGTAATTTTGTGACCTAGTGAACATTATTTAGAGGAATTCATTAAAACCAACGTTATTTTTTTTTAATTTGAAGTATTTGATATAGGTCAATATTCCTATGAAACCAAATGGTCTATTTCCATAATTTAAGGTGAAGATTTGTCATTTTGTTGATGTTTTCAGAAATGATGTCACTTCTAAAAATTAGGCAGGGGAATGAAATGGGAGTCCTCGCAATTAACAGTTACTACTTTTTCTAGTTAAACCTGGCACTAGCTGTTAAAAAAAACCAAGATTATAAAGAAATAGATCCAAGTAGAAGCAAAATAGTCTGACAATAGATGGTATCTAGGGTCTAGACGCATTTATTCTAAATGTGCTTTGATCTTGGTCAGAAATGTTTATATTTTTGCAAGAGTTAGAATAGACTTCATTTCACTTTATTAAAAATGTATTGTAAAACTACTTTAGAAATAATCAAAACCATATTTCCTTCAACTAGAAATGTATGTTCATATTTTCTTATCATCCAATTAAACATTCAAGTATGTTGTCAATATAATGTGACATATTGCTAACGAGATCTCATATATGAAAAATACACAGTTGCTGTTTATCATGTTATGTGAATACCCTAAATAGAAACTGTCAAAATTTAAAAAACACATACTTTAAAAATACAAATGTGATATTCACTAAGGTTATTTTAATTCACACTCCCATCAGCAATATTTATATGAACTATCAAAAACTGCAAGTATTGTTAATTAATCTTTTTCAACTGGTTAGTGTAAATTAATTCTGTATTTGTTTTGCTTTTATTACAGTGAATTGTTCTGAGAGTAGTCAGTTGTATATTTCTAAATTTATATGAACAATATAAAAAAGTTTATATTCATTTTTGTATGCATTTAGCTATCAAAAACCTGAGGTGGTGTTTATTTTCGATATCCATAAAATGCTAACATTTTATACACATACAAACCCAGTTATTCACTGAGAAGAGATTTGATCTCTTTAGAACTGCTTTATCTATCTTCCATTCTTTATTTTTTTTTTCATTTTTCTCTTTATTGTTATGCTTTAAACCCTGGATTACATACAAACTACTCAAGCTCTATATTACTAAACTATATCCCCAACCCAACATTAATTTTTTAGTATATATGTGTGTGTGTATATATATATACATATATATGTATATATATATATATACATATATATTTCTTTTTGGTACTTTCTTTTTTTTTCTTTTTCCATTCAATTATTTACACTTCCTTCCCTCTCACAATCCCCTCCCACTCCCCCACACCCCCTCCTCCCTCTCCCACCCTGCTTGAGAGAGGGCAGGGAATCCTGCCCTGTGGGAAGTCCAAGGCCCTTCCCTCTACATCCAGGCCTAGGGAGCTGTGCATCCGTATAGACTAGGGTCCCAAAATGCCAGAACATGCTGTAAAAACAAGTCCCAGTGCTTTTATCAATGGCTTCTCAGTCAGCCCCCATTGTCACCACAGAGAGTCCGGTTTGATCACATGCTCATTCAGACCTGGTCCAGCTGGATTTGGTGAGCTCCCATTAGAACAGGCACACTGCCTCAGTTGGTGGACCAACCCCTCACGGTCCTGACTTCTTTGCTTGTCTTCTCCCTCCTGCCTTTAAACTGTACCTTGGGAGCTCAGTTTGTTCCTCTGATGAGGGTCTCTGTCTCTATGATATTCGAGATAATCATCAGCGTGATAGTGGGGCAAGGACTGTTCAGGTAGGCTCTCCTCTGCTGTCCAAGGACCTAGCTGGGAACATCCCCAGGGACACCTGGGATCCCCTCTAGAGCCAAGTCTCTTGCCAACCCTAAAACGGATCCCTTAATGGAGGTGTCTTTTTCCCTGCTCCTATATCCGCCTTTCCTCCATCTCCACCAGCCCACTCCGCCAAACTGTTGCCAGTCCTTCCCTTCTCCCTTCCCTCTCTCCCTCTCCCCTTTCCAACAACCTGCTAATGAAGTTAAACATGACCTTAAATGTCTCTTGGTCATTTGCCCTTCTTCTGTTGAGAATTCTTTGTTCAGTTCAGTGTCCCATTTTTTAATTGGGTTAATTAGAATTTTAAAGTCTAGTTTCTTGAGTTCTTTATGTATTTTGGAGATCAGACCTTTGTCTGATGCAGGGTTGGTGAAGATCTTCTCCCAGTCAGTGGGTTGCCTTTTTCTCTTAATGACAGTGTCCTTTGCTTTACAGAAGCTTCTCAGTTTTAGGAGCTCCCATGTATTCAATGTTGCCCTTACTGTCTGTGCTACTGGGGTTATATGTAGAAAGTGGTCTCCTGTGCCTATGTGTTGCAGTCTACTTCCTACTTTCTCTTCTATCAGGTTCAATGTGGTCGGATTTATATTGAGGTCTTTAATCCATTTGTGCTTGAATTTTGTGCATGGTGATAGATATGGATCTATTTTTATTCTTCTACAGGTTGACATCCAGTTATGCCAGCACCATTTGTTGAAGCTGCTTTCTTTCTTCCATTGTATACTTTTAGCTACTAAATTTGATATTCTTTTAGAGATATTCAGCAGGACATAGTATGAATGTGATTTAATTGTCTATATTTTTATACTTATGTGTGTTCTTTATTGTACGTGGGTACACCATATTTGGGCAGTGGCCAGGAATCAAAAAGAAAAAGAAAGATCTCCTGGTGAGGTTGTGGGGAACCAAATCCAGAATCTCAGCAAGAGCAATAAATATTTCTTACTGCTAAGTCATCTCTCAAGGCTTTGTTTAAAATTCCAAAAGAAATATTTTTAAAAGTACATGTAGAACCTCTTGTTTATTTCTAGAGTTAATTTGATTTGTATCATTTGCCATATAGATTTTAGAAAATCATAATATATAAGAAGTAAATAAAAGTTTAGTAAAGTGCCTCCTATTATAAAACCTGTACACTTAGTTTATTAACAACTTAAATTGTATTTTTATATAAAGAGGAAGATTTTCAGTTATCTGGGGCAAATAAATGAAATATTATACAGTGTAAAAATTGGTATTCAGTATCATAGTTTTGTGTTTTGATGATCAAGTAGACTTGAATGAATGCTCATCCCCCGTGTCCTGCAGTGGTAATCACAGGCCCACTCAGTCAAAGTTAAACCTGTCCAGCACCCTCTAGATTTCTATTTTCACATGCTCATTTAGTTTTCAGTGGTTTATCTATGGCTTTTATTTCCCAAGATTTGTCCCTTTTTTCATATTCGCAAGTTTGATATACAATTTTAACCTTATTAAGTGTTCCGTTAGTACTTGATTAGTCAACTGATGCCTATAATGTCTCTAAATTTTATAATTGCTGGAAGTTAAGGGAGCACCTTATGAAAAATCATTCTTGCAGATTATTTGATGAAAAAATTGAAGCTAGTGGCCATGTACTATTTTATTTTATTATTGTAAATCTCTTCTTTTTTTTTCAATTGATTCTTCTCTTACACAGTCCTCTATGTTTTAATAAACTAACTTTTCCTTTATGTAGTAAAATCATCACCTCTGGTAAAATAATTATTCCTGAACTTTATAGTGATTCTAGCTTGAAAAAGAACTTCAAATCTCCTAACACAGTCATAATATGTGTGTTTGAAATCTATTATCTGAATAATAGCCTCAGTTCTAGCCTCATTCATATTGAAAGAGATATTAGCTATTTCTTTCAAATGTCAAATAGCAGTCTTAATACCTCAGAAACTAAGCTTACTTATGACATAATGGAGAGGTAGGTCTTTTCTTTGGCAATTGTCAATCATATATAGGACCAACATGCAAATAACAGTAAATTTAAGCCTTTTATACATCAGGACAGGCAACTAGTACAGCACATAATTTATTTTAATAGGTGAAAGATATTGTTCTCTTATCAATAAGCAATAATTCATGTCAAAAATCTGAATCCTTTTTATTCAGGGTATCATGTTTCCCTGAACTTTCTATTCCTAAAGTATGGCATTTCTCTTGAAATTCTAGGTTTTATAATTAAAAATAATCTTCCCCTTTTGTATGGGTACAACATGACTCACATGCTATGAAATAATTTTGTCTCCATCATAAACAAAATATAGATATATCCATGAATCACCATATCTTAAATTTGATCCAAAGAAATATTGACCTACCGCTACTGTTTCGCCAATTTTCCCTCATGACATTTTATAATTATTTTATTTTATACTCAGTATTATCTGTTATTATCTTTCCCAAGTTAAAGGAGATATATTATTATATTGTTATAAAAAACACAATTTGAATTACTTTTTAAAATATAACATCTAGATTTCAGTTTGTAAAAATAATTTAATATCATTAAAATTAAGTAAATAATCTGAATTTTACACTGCATGTTGAATGGAAAAATGCAAATATCAAACAATTAAGATATTTAAAATTTGGCATAGAACAATTTTGGATAGCTAATAAGCTACATTTTAAGCTTTGAAAAAAATCAAAATTGTTCTACTTTATTCCTAGTTTTTATTTGTGTTTATTTTGTTTTCTTGATAGTCTAAACTGTAGTTAGATTTTTTGTCTGTTCTTACACATTCTGTTTTTTATCTAATTTTTAGGACTGATATCACCATTTATTATAAACTTTATTAACTTGAATATTTTGCTCTATATTGGCTAGTCTTCATCACTTTTATAATGCTGTTAAAATTTGTTTCATAGGCAGAATCATTTTATAGTGTATCTCATGACTTTCTTTTGTAATTACTGACATAAAATACTTGTTTTTTTTCTCTTTGAATCAAAAACTGGTGAAATGAATGCAAATGTATGTGTGTATTGTGGCATGCTTATAGGAGTGTGTGTGATTTCCAAGTGTTGTTATTTTCTTGCAATTTAACTAAAATAAAATATATAATATGCATTGACATTATAATTATTTAAAGTATACAATTTAATGTTATGTACTAAATGAACTAAATATGTCATGTATTTATTTACACACACACACATAATGTATAAAATGAACTAAAAATATTTTCCACTTAGGATCACTAGCACTGTCATCTACCCAACTTCTAGAAAATTGTTCCACTTTATTTTCTAGGACATTTCATGTATGTGAAATCATAAAGTATCTTCCTTTTTGTCTTTTTTTGTCTGTATCATATTTTCAAGATTCAATTTAAAAATTTAATTGAATACATAGAGCGAGCAACTTTACCTTACCATTAACAATATCAGCTGAAAGCTTCTTTTCTTGAACGTGTTAGTATTTTCCACAGGTTTTCAGTGTTTGGGTTTGATAAAAGTGTTGGGTTTTTTTTTTCTCTACTTTAGGGGATTAAGTTGTAGTTGTGGTTCTGCAATATGTTGTAACCTTTATGAAATTTGACCTTTAGGGGGAAATGACAGCATGCTCACTGCAGCAAAACGAAAGAAGGAGATATAGCCATTGCATGACTTAAGCTGAAATTGGAGGAATGCGTTGCTCTTTAACTCATGACCTTTCCGAACCAGTCATAATCCAGAAAGAGGAGGCACATCTGTCATCACATTCTTTTAGTATTCAATGATTCTTTCTCAGGGTAAAAGTCTCAAAAACTCTACCCATTTCTAAGATTAAATCCAATGTAAAAATATCCAACCAAATACATATTAGACAACACGGCCAGAACATGAGGATTCAATCTGCCCCGTGGGGTCTATTTTACAACCTGTGCGCTATAACATCTAGTCAATCTGTGGATGCCCTCTAGAAGGCATATTTCTGAAAACTTACACTGTCCCATGGTATTGCTATTTGCCAGAGATATATGACATCAGGATGTGGATGCCGTCACAAAGCTTATCTTAAGTATCAACACTACCCTTTAACCGTCTTTCACTCAACTGTGATTCATAGCATCATGCAAGCTTGTAGATGTCTTAGGAAGACTGCACAGTAAGGAGCTAGGCTTCCATGTGTGTTTGTGCTGCCCTGACAGAGCAATGTGGTATTAGGTGATACTGTGGGTACCTTCAGAAAGCCTGGTTTGAGGACCTTCTCTGCCCTGTGAGTGTCTTTCTCCCCATTGGGACACATGGCATCAGTCAAGTCAGTGGATGCACTGAGGCAGCCTAGTTTGTGAGGAAGCATGACAACCCATGGGTGTCTTTCCCCATTTATCACATATGGCTTAAGGAAGAACTGGGGGTGTCTTTAGGTGATGCACTGACCTTGAGGACCCAGGATATCCCATCATCATCTTTTGTACAGCTGGTACTCACAGCATCTAAGAGTCTGTGTTGGCTCTTCGTAATAGTTGGACCCATGGATGCATTCAGATAGTCCAAAACTGAGAACCCACAATGGCATGTGGTTGTCTTTCCTTACCTGAATTGTATGGCATCAGGTGATCCTGTGGATGCTTCGGGCATACTGGTTTGTGAGGTCCCACAATGCGCATTTCTGTCTTTCCCTACCTAAGCTGCATTGCAACAGTGAACCTGTGAATTCCTTCAGAAAGCCCATATGATGAGGATCTACACTGACATATGCCTTCCTGTGCCCCATGGAATGAGGTGCGCTTGTAGATGCCTTCAGTCAGCCATAATTATGAGGACCCAGGCTGCCCTCTGGTGTTTTTCACCTGAGATACTTGGCATTAGGTATGCCGACACATTCCCATACAGCTCAGTTGGTGAGGGCCAAAGCTGGCCCATGGATTTATTTTGCCTGTTGAGCCCTCTAGCATCTGACAGGCCCTAGAAGTGTTCAGGCAATACGTACCATGAGAAACCACACTGGTAATTCTGGTCTTTCACATGCCTGAGCTTCATAGCATCAGGTAGGTCTGTAGATGTCTTCAGACAGCCAAAACCATGAGGACCCACACTGCCACATGGGTGTCTTTTGCCTGCCTGAAACACATTGTATCATAGAAACCTTAAATTCCTCATGGGGCCTGTAACATGAGGACTTACTCTGGCCCTTATACATGGTTCCCAAACTGAACCATATGGTATCAAGCTATACTGTGAACACCTTCAGGAAGGCTGGTTTCTGATGACCCATGTTGACCTGTGGGTATCTTTCTCTGTCTGAATTTCATGACATCCAGTATAGATACTTTATGAAAGCCTGGTTTGGAAGGACCTACAAAGCCCCATGGGTTGTATTCCCTGCCTGCATTGGATAGCATCAGGTGAGACTGACTGCCTTCAACCTATCTGAAATTGGGGGATACACATGGCATCATGAGTGTGTTTCTCCTGACTGATATACATGACATCAGGAGTGTCCACAGAATCCCTCAGGCATCCTGGAACATGAGGGCAAAGGCTGTCCTATAGGTTTGTCGCACCTGCTTGAGACACTTGACATCAAATGCGCCCTTAGATGCTTCATGAAACCCATAACATGTGGACTCACACTGCTGCTTGTGTGTCTTTCTCAACCTGAGTCACCTGAAATCAGACAAACTGGTAGATGCCTTCAGGAATCCCAAACAATGAACACCCATGCTGCCCCTTATGTGTCTTTCACCCCACTGAGAGACATGGTATCACTTAGGCCCCAGATGTCTTCATGCAGTTCAGACCATGAGGACCATTGCTGTCCTGTGGTTCAGTTTCCTCTCCTGAGTTGCATATCATCAGGTCACCCCATGGTTGTCTTCAGCCAGCCTGGAAAGTGGGGACCCAGACTGTCTTGTGGATATCTTTTGCCCAAATGAGACAAATGATATCCAATGATCCTATAAATGCCTTCAGGCAATCTGGTTTGTGAGTACCCAATGTGGCCCAGTGGGTATTTTCCTTGCCTAAGCCACATTGCATCATGGTATGTTGTGGATGCCTTTAGTCAATCCAGAGAGTGAGATTTCCACCTCCCCCTTCGTAGTCTTTTGCTCAGTTGAGATGCCTTGTAGCAGGAGGGCCCATGGATGTCTTCATGTAGCATGGACACTGAAGACCCAAGTTGTCCATTTAGTGTCTTTTCCTGCCTAAGGTGCATGGCACCAGGTTGTCCTATGGATGCCTTCAGGCAGCCTGTTTGGTGAGATCCTGTCCTGCACAATTGGTATTCTCCCTTGTTGATGCACATGTCATCATGGTAATCTGTTGATGTCCTTATCCATCCTGGATTTTCAAGACCCGCACTACCATGTGGCTGTCTCTCCTTGGTTGCATGTCATTACATAGGCCTATGAATGACTTCAGTCAGCAGGAATCATAGGGCTCCAGGATGTCACGTAAATGTCTTTCCCTGAAGTTGCCTCATGGCATCAGGTAAGCCTGTGGATGTCTTTAAGAAGCTGGGATACCCAGGCTGTGCAGTAGGTATCTTTTACCCATCTGAGATGAATGGCATTATGTGGGCTTGTAGTGTATCAGAGTTCTTAGCAAAATAGTGTAAAGTAAGAGAGGATATAGATTGAATACTAGTGAAAAAAATTTAATTAGACCCATAATCAACAAGAGGACTGAAATAGTAATAAGCATGAAAAAAATAGACCCACATCAGGAGGATACAACAGAGAATTATACCAGAATTTTAAGGATCAATCCTTATTAATATTATTCAATGTAATTTATAAAGCAGGAAAAGGGTATCCAATCTCATTTAAAGTAGTATCCGAATACCAAAAGGAGATAAAAGTACAATGAACTCCAAAAACATACATGAGGCTCAACTGTTACAGCAGTTGCTACTGTTGAAGAGGACCAGGCTTTGGATCCCAAAACCTAGAAACCAGTGTGCAACCTTCCCTAATTGCAGTTCTAGAGAGCCAATTATGTCTTCTGGTTCTTTATGTGTCATGCATTTATGTGATGCAAATATATGTGTGTGTGTGTGTGTACACAACAGCATGCCCATAGAATTGAAAATATGTACATTTAAGAAAATTGCTTGTTGAGAATTATGTAAAAAATCACAAGAAAAACATAACAAAATGAATTCAAGATCTTATCAAAAAGATCATACACTGTAAAAAAGCTGACTTCATTCCATAGATGCAAAGATGGTTCACCATGTGTAAAACAACAAATTCTATTTTCATATTTATAGATCCACATATATAAAAGGTATGAAATAAAACATGCTCTCTAAAGATTTATTTATCTGAAAAAATATCCAATAATTTCATTCTACAATGCATTTGACTCTGATCATCTAAAGTTACTGCATTTCATAATTTAATGCTAGTATTTTAAGCTTTACTGTATATATTAATTATATTTGCTTAGTATCTTTAAAATCAAGTGCTTCCATATTTAAAATAACATAAACATGGACCAACTATTTTGTTTTATTAGAAATTTTAGTATATTGTTTTTATCAATAAATTAATACTGTCCACAAAAATCTCTTAAACTCTTGGGGAAGTTTTAATTATACATAATTATGAATATTTCTAACTCACTATAGTATCTTACCTTTACTTAATCCATAGGTAACCCATTTAAAAGTGCCTTAATATGTTTAAATGTATTTCATTGCTAGTATTTTATTTGAATCTGTGAGGTGCAGTACTGTTTATTTCATGTGAAAGTAACCATGTATTTCTACACTAAGCGAAGGAAAGACATCAAGAAAATATATTATTGTAAAGCTAATGAATATATGAATATATATCTAAGTTTAGAGTTTTGTAAAGGAGGCAATTATGTTGGCTGGCTATGATTTATGATTTCCTCTTGATGTTTATACCTCAATAATAGATTATCATACAGATGTTAAAAACCTCACTATACCTCCTTCTAATTTTCAGTTTAGTTTGAAGTTTTGTCTTCGATTTGTTCTCAAGAAGTGTAAAATTTCTTTTGAAAATAGTAATATATATTGGAAAACATAAAACTATTCTTGGAGAGTTTTTAATTAATGATGAATATGCTGATGACGTTCAACCACCAGTTGCCAGGAACATTGAGGTGATATTACATAGCCAATTTATCTACTCTCCTTGATAAATAACTCTTTTAATAAAACTATAGGCACAGAGTCCTTATAAGACCTAGAGAGTTTTGCCTAGCTAGCAAGAAGGCAAATGAAACAATAATGACTTAAATTAAAAATGTACTGTGTTTGAACATACATTGCAGTATAAAAAATAAAAGTAAAAAATTCTGTAAACATATTTGATTGTTATGTTTTCTTTGTCTTGCTACTTTACAGTCTCCAAAAGGAATATGTCTCAGTCATAAATTTAGTAGTTAAAAGCTGACTATGAAAAGGAAAGTCAGTTATCAAGAAGAAGAGCAAGTATGGAGCAAGAGGAGACAACCACACCCAGCCTTACAGAGGGTAGAAAGGCAGAAAGATATCTTTAAAAAAAAAAGACTTTACATTCCTGATTTGGACCCATATCAAGATCACCTTTGTTAAGAGAGAATCTATGTCTTAAAAAAAGCAGATATAATGACATTAAGATTAAAATGTCTATAGGAGGAAAGGGAAGACTAACTACTAATATATGACTGAAAATTCAGAGTTTATTTTTATTTCCCATAAATTTTGATAGTAAGGCAAAATTACTAAATTTTGCAGAATATTTATATAAAAAGACATTTTGTTGAAAAGACTGCATAAGTTGAAATAGCAGTACAGACTGCTTAGAAACAAGATTCTCTGCATTGCAATTAGATACTTATCCAAAGACTTAAGCATTTAAAAATGATTCTTACATTAATTTAGAAGATGCTTTAGGATGGTTCAAAGTACCTCTTTGTGGATATTTAAATTTTAGTAGCATCAAATTGCAGAAATAGAAATAGCTAGGAAAATGAACATTGATTAATAAAATGCCCACATCCAAATATGTGCAGGCATTTTACAAGGCCTTTTCTCCATTAATGCTTTTTATGGGATGGTTCAGCCCACCATGGAAAATGCCATTTCTGGACACCTGGTCCTGTGGGTTATAAAATATGGGTTGAAAATTCCATGAAAAAAAAAAAACTAGTTAAATGCACTGTTCTATTGCCTCTGATTCAGTTCATACGTACCGGTCCCTGTCCCTTGCTCCTACCCTGATATCTCTTCATGAAGGACTTTAAGTTCTAAGGTTTCTTTTAGTCTTTTACTTTATCACAGCAGTAGAAAGCAAATTATGATAATTGGTGCTGGGATCTGTAGAATATGAATAAAGCCCCGTAAAACTTTTCTGTGATATTTAGAGCTAAGATTCCTCTGAAAGTCTGCTACAAATTTAGGATTAACAATGTTAATTTAAGTATGTTCAGAAGATGTTTGAGTAGAATTATTTACTCAACTGTTCTCTTAACGAATTATGCCAAGATCTATAGATGGAAGTTTCCGTCCTGCTCTGACCTGAAACCGTTCAGTGCTAAAGAAGCACACAGAGTCTTATGTATAAACTCTTCAGTCTACAAACTCAGGCTTATTATTAGCTATCTCTTACAACTTAAATTAGCCCATAATTCTTATCTACTTTTAGACACATGGCTTGGGACCTTTTTTAAGCAAGGCATTCTCATCTTGCTTCCTCCGCATCTGGATGGTGACTGCAGACTCAGCCTTTCCTCTTCCCAGAATTCTCCTACTCTGGTAGCCCCACCCATACTTCCTGCCGGCTACTGAACAATCAGTTTTTTATTAAACCAATATAAGTGACAAACCTTTACAGGGTACAAAAGCATAGCAGTTATTAAGACCGAAGAGTTTTCAAAACATGTACTCAGCTGTTCACAAGGAATAAGGCATTCCTATTATGTACTTCTATGTATTACATAGTTTAGATACTTCTAATTGTTTCATGTTTACAATATCTTCAAATGGAGATAGTAAACATATGTCAACTTTGATATTGTTAAGAAACTACATCTACCTTCTTTTATTTTGTTTTTCATGAATTTTTAGTTTAAATTTTCAATTTCCTTTCTGCTATCTTTTTGTAATAAAAACTTTTATGTTTTTATTTATTATTTAAGAACTGTACATACTCAATTTCACATATATTATTTTCTTACAACTAATTTCTCCAAGATTCTCTACCATTCTATCCACCCAATTTTATTTTTTCCATCTCTTAAAGAAAAAATCAAAATGGCTAGCACATACACAAATGAAAGAAAATGATTACAGGTTTGTGTCAGCCATCTACTCCTGAACCTGAGGCCTGCCCTGGTATATGAACAATATCCCCAGTGCAACTCTATTGAAGAAAATTGATTTTCTCTTTCCCAGAAGCTATGAATTAAAAGTAGATTCCTGGCTAAAGTTGGTCCTTTTTGCCTACTTAAATTTTTCATGCTGGGATTTTTGTCTGGTTTACGATTGTGAAGTTCCCATGGTGCTGTCATAGTCTCTGGGAGTTTATGTTTGAATCAGTCCAATTTGTCTATAAAACATTGCTATATAAACCCAACCTCTCACTCTTATCGTCCGCCTTCTCTTCTGAAGAGATCCTTGAAACTTAATTTTGAATAACCCCAGGCTCTCTTCAGACAAGGTGAAAATAGGCTCACATTTTTGGTCCTCCACAATTATGGTCAAGCCCATGAGATTGTGTTGTGTCAGCCAGGGGCCTTAAAGATGTTCTGGATGCAGAATTCTGAGGTGGCTATATCAGAGGCATTTTGAGATGCTGGATCACCTTGGCCATCCATTTTTTTTTCTTTTTTGGTGCCTGGCCTTCTTGCTCTGAAAACACATAAACTTTTAAAAGTAACAAACATTACAAGTACAGAATATGCAATGTATACAAATCAATTAAAATTTTTTGTTTTGTTTTATGTTTGAGCAGGTAAAATATCAAATGTCTTGTAGTTCTATGTTTATTTTGTTATATTTATGGCTAGGATTTCAGGGTTCTTCATTAATCTCATCTGATCACCTTTAACTTTGAAAAATCCAAAGTCTTATATTTTCTGTGGAAATAAAAGCAGAAACTCTCCAACATGTAACATACCATTTGATTTAAATTTTGAACTCAAGATATGTTTTAAATATATAGGTTAGTTTGATCTCTCAGTTTTCATAGTCCAGAGTCTTTTAGTAACCAAAAATTAAAGACAACACAAAAATCATATAGCATCCAGACTCTCTGTGTATTTCTCACTTTTATGTGACTTAATATATTTTTTATTATTCTATTTCATTTTTAAAGACTTTCTCTACCCATTTTTTCCTAACAAGCCTATGTATAATTTTAAGTACACTGTAACCCATTTAGAGGAACTTTTTCTTCCAAATCTGTCATTACAGAATCTCTGCATTGTAGTGTGATCACATTAGATCAATCTTAAACTGCTATTTCAGTTGTCCTTGTCATAATATGAGAGATAATGGAATTATTAATTTTTGGCATGTTTGAGAAATTCTATAGTAATATCTAATATTTTAAGCTATTTAGTATTTCTCCAATTTATATAAATGAATCTACATACATATATATCCAAATATTTACAGTTATATGCTCCCAAAGTCCCAATGAGGAGCAGAAAAGAGGGAGAACATGAGCATGGAAGTCAGGACCACGAGAGGTGCACCCATCCACCGAGACAGTGGGGCTGATCTATTGGGAGCTAACCAAGGCCAGCTGGACTGTGACTGAAAAAGCATGGGATAAAACAGGACTCTCTGAACATGGCGGACAATGAGGGCTGATGAGAAGCCAAGGACAATGGCATGGGGTTTTGTTCCTACTACATGTTCTGGCTTTGTGGGAGCCTAGCCAGTTTGGATGTTCACCTTCCTAGACCTGGATGGAGGAGAGAAGACCCTGGACTTTCCACAGGGCAGGGAACCCTGACTGCTCCTTGGACTGGAGAGGGAGGGGGAGAGGAGTGGGGGGAGGGGGAGGGAAATGGGAGGCTGGGAGGAAGCAGGGATTTTTTTTCAATAAAAAAATAAAATAAAAAAATGAATAATGCAATATGTTTATGATTCAGAAAGTTTTGAATATCACACACATATATATATATAAACTGAACAACTTTAAATTTTACATTTAAATATAAAAATACAAATATAACATAGAATTTTTAATGCTGTAAGGTCACATTTAGACAAATATAGCAATTATTCAAATAAAATTTGATTAAATCTAGTTTATAACTTCAAAGGCTATAGTAATATTGAAGCAACTATAACCCACACAGCTAAAACTTCTCTGCAATTGGAAAGAAATCATCAGTGATGTTGTGCCAATGATTCTTATGTACTTAGTATCATAAAGTGTGTTCTCACATTGTGCTAAGCTACACATGGTCCAGATGTGCCTAATGTACACTTTCTCTTCAACTATCATTTAGCCAGAATTCCATGTCCTAAGATATGAAAAAGTTCTTACTAATGATATTCTCTTACTAATTTATATCTCTTAGATATAAAGTGGTGCAACACAACAAAGAACTTCTAATTAATTTGACAATATTAGTGATCTGATTATAAAATATATACATTCACGTGGATTATTTGTAACTACTGACAGTAATCTGAACTGAACTGCTAATTTTTCATTGGAAACTAATGAAGCCTTAGGGTCTTGATGGAATGCTATGACAAAATCAAAGCATAAAAACCAGTAATAGTCGCTGAAGATATAGTTCACTACGTGCATGTGTGTGAAGTGTGTGCTATTTTATATGTCATATATAAACATATAGAATACATAATATGTTAATATATATATATGAAGGTGTTATGTAAAGCAGTTTTATTGTGTTTTTTCTTTCTTCCCATCTCTCTGTTAAAAATGTTCATTACTTTTTAATACTTAAATTCAGAGCCTGAAAGCATTGAATATAATTTCCCCAAACACTATAAAATTAGAATAGTAATAATATCACTGTCCTGATTTATGAGATAATAATTTGATTTTCACTAAATGGAAATAAGGGCAGAATAATAAATTTAAGAATAAATGTTCAAAAATGTATCCATTTTTCCCCTAGAGTTCCTCATAAAATTTCCATTCAGGACAGGTTCTTAAGAAAGCTCATGTGCTAAGAATCCAGACCACATCTGTACCTTTGTAAGTACAGTGTAGGAATCTTTCAATGACAAAAGTACACATCCTATGTATTCAGGGGGTACCTTACTGTCTCCAAGGCCTTTAAGAACCCAACATGATTCCTGGGAATTTCTCTAGAGCCAGGTTTCTTGCTAACCCCATAACTGCTCCCTCAATCAAGATATCTCTTTCCTTGCTCTCATCACTGTCCTTCCTCCATCTCGACTATCCTGTTCCCTTAAGTTCTCCTCACCCCTCCCCTTCTTCCCTCCTCTTTTCCTTCCATCTTTACTTCTACCCCCACCCATATATTCCCAATTTTGTCAGGTGTTCTTGTCTATTTCGACTTTCCAGGTGGATCTATGTATATTTTTCTTAGGGTTCACCTTATTACTTAGCTTCTCTAGGATCATGAACTATAGGCTCAATAACTATATTCAGACTATGATAAGTCTTTATTTAGATACTCAAATCCAACATTAAATGTATGAATTGTTTATAATAAATATTTTGAACTGTTGGGTTTCATTTAATTAAATTATTAGAAAGAAGAATAATTACTAACATAAAGTCAAAGGATTAATATTCTCTAATAAAATGAAATAATATAAACATTGAAAATATTTCTGAGGGTTTGTAATTTAGATGTAAACTGAAAATTATAAGTAAAATTTATTTTTATTTGATATTTTACTTGTAAGACTGTCATAAATAGTTAAATACAACCATGTATAAGTACAACTATTTATGTAATATTTTATTGTTAAAATTATAAATGTTTCTGGGTGGCATTGGTACATGCCAATGATCTCAGCAATCTGGAGGCAGAAGAAGTCAGTTCTCTGTAATTTCAAGGCCAGTGGGCTCTACAGAGCAAATTTCATGACATCTAGGCTACACAGAAAAATCCTGTCTCAAAACAAAAAAAAAATCTGTTAAAAATAGAGAGCTAATAATTTTAATATACATGATACAGGATGAACACATTGCTATGATGATTATCATTGCACAACAATAATATAAATCATTGGATTAATGAGTTTCAATTTTCTGTGTACATTTCCTTGCCTCATTTCCACTCATCTTAGCTTCTTTTTGACTCTAAAACAATTGAAGCATTATTTCACCTAATTCTCTGGGTAATAAAACTCTCTAGACTGTTGAATGGTAATCTTTAAATTTTTATATAAATCATAATTTTGGTAAATTTAAATTATTAACAATGCCAAGAAGGATACATTACTCTTTACCTGTCAATAAATAATTCACGGAATTGTATAATAACATATGCTAGGTCTCCCATGATTTTTGCTTTAATTGAACTCAAGAAATTTGTATACTTACAGGGAATGCGGTGATTCAAACATCTGTCTCTTAACATCTGTCAGTCTTTTGTTTTTATGATGTGGATAATACCTGCAGTTTATATCATAGGACCTCGAGAGTCCCAATAAAAATGTATTTCTCCCTTTAGGAAACATTTCAGTTGTGTGTGCAGGACATACCTGGTACACAGAGAAAGCAGCTCAGAAACATTCAACACCCTAAAATAATGTACACCGTGAAAACAATCACCAATAATTCCATTCTTTCCTAAGTGGTATGATCACTTCTAATGATTATAAACTTGATTATAAGTGATAGTGCATGGCAGAAAGCTACATCTGAAAATTCTTCGTGTCATTTATTTTATGTAATACGATAAAATACTGTCACTAAAACAAGTCTATTAAGGTAGACATGGTACCAAATATAAAAGCTATGTTTATTGATCTCTCACAAGGAATATACACAAAATTTGAATCCTTATCCAGTTGTACCTAAATCATTTGAAAATAGAAAAGGGTGTAAAACTTTGAAAAACTCTTGGGCTAGCAGTTTATTTATTTCCCTCCTTTTTCTGTAGACACATTTCAAAGATTTCATATCTGAACATATGAGCACATCAAGCCATTGAACTATAATGAGCTCATTACTACAACTCTGATCATAAATCAATCTTAAACATTCAATATGAAACCATTACATGTAACTGATGTAGCCTTGGGTTTGAAGCATATTGCTTTGCTTTGTTCCCAGCCCACATTATTTTTCTTAAAAAAATAGTTTTAAAGATCCTACATGTTTTTGTTACAAGGTTCCACATAGTTGTATAGCTCCAAACTGCTAATTTAGCAGAGATTGACCTTGAATTCCTGATTTCTTTGCATCTGTTTTGCAAACACAAGAATTACAGGTGCATATGATTATCATGCATAACATTCAGAGATCTTAAATTTTAACATACTGCCAAGAAATCATTGTGTTTTGATTTATAGCATCTTTAATAGTTCTAAGTAATCATTTGAAGAATATTAACCAAAATATGCTTGGAAGAATTCTGAAAGAAATATGACAAGCTTGAAAGCAAAATAATCGAAAAAAAACCTCACACATATGGCAGACCATTACTGCTAATTTGCTCTACTTAATTGAAGCTAAAGAGACATACTGCGCAATTCCAGTAGATAATTGAACCTGGGAACCTTGATTTAGATGTCGGTGCCACAAACTGCCATTTTAGTGACTCTGATAAGATATTCTTTTGCTCCTGTTATTTTTATCTTTCACAAAATGGGTAGTGTTATATGAACCACTTAATAATTCAGATGGAAAAACTATTACTATGCATAAAGTTTCCAAAGTGCCCTGATATTATATTATTTTAGTACATGAAATATCATTTTCAAATGATAGAGCATACCAGAAAGAATTAATGCTGGTAGTTAAGTTTATTGTATAACAATTCCGAACTTTGCCAACTTAGTTAATTAGAATGGGAGTACATGTATGCCCCTGAACTACTCACTGCAGTGAATTATGTTCAATAATAACTGGGGAGAATACGATCAATACCTAATGTTTTTATTAAACTTACAAGATTTCAGTACTACTAACAGTATGAGACTAGATTGTAAAGAGACTATATTGAAGCCATTGCAGTAGCTGTGGAGGACTTACACAAGCATGATAAGAATTGTCATGTTTTCTCAGCTTTCTTCCTGCTGTAGAAAAAGTATCACCATCTGGGAATAAGCACAGAGGTTACTATAGCAATGTGACATATGGGATGCATTGTAATGATGAATCCACACACATTCTTTTGACTGCCATGCAGAAATTAGTGAGGAGACCTAATCATATTAGATGATAGTAAATTCTTATAATTCTTTATGCTGTAATCTCATGATGAAAAATTCAATGGTTGTCTAAAAGGATTTGGCGTGATTGGAGGCTTGAGAGATAGCTGAGAGTTTAAGTGTGCTTTTTTCTATTTTCAGAGGATACTTTAAACATCCAGGCAGGACATCTCACAACTCCCTTTGACTCTTGAGTATTGTATTGTATGATCTCTTGGTTTATAAAGGTACTAATACTCATATACAGATACCCACCCAGTGACACAGTTTTAAGTTGAGTGCTGAGGTGATTTTAAAATAGTAATGCAAATTTTCTTTCCTATTAAATAGAACACAGAGAAGAGAATACTTTTCAGAAAGCACTCAAATATTCTAGTACAAGAAAATGGGATCACATCATTGCATAACATTCTACACTTTTACCTTTATCAGAAATGTTTAGTTTTATCTACTGGAAGCTGACAGATATAATAGGTTAAGATGCAAAACTGTTGAAAGGAACGACATAAATCCATACTACTGAATCTAGGATGCACATTCTTAATGGAAACTTAGAGTATCTTGTGATGTGTTTCCACATAGTTGCCATATTGCTGGTTCTTTCTGTATTAGCAAGAAAATAGGGAAGTGCAGTTATTACTCAGAAAATATTATGACAATTTTATAAAAAGAAAAGGAAAATGAGAAATGATGACAGTGTTAGTAGATGCCTACTAAGAGATATGGAAAGACAAAAAAAAATAAAAGAAAAAAAAGAAAAATATTCCCTTGTTTATTGGCAAAGTTGTTCCAATGTTTCTATCTATATGATGTGGATTTAAGAATTGAAGAGGCCTATTCTAATACAGTACTACCTCTCCATAGGCATCAGTTTCATAATGGTAAACCCACAGAGTGTAAAGACTAATAAACATTGAAGCATATGTGCAAATGTTACTGTGAATTCAGTGATACTTCTAAGGTAACACAACTGGAGATTAGATAAAACAATTTTCCACCTCATTAGTGGAATCATATTTTCAACTTTAAATATGAATGAAATGCCTACAAAATATAAGATGTACTCATCATTGAAGATTGTGAATATGGATATGACACAGCGATTCAAATCATTGATAATGATCCTCAGTTTTTGAAATGGGTCATTAGTGGGATGTTTGAGTCAGATATCCTCTCTTATGAAAAGAAACTGTGAAAAACAGCTTATAAAAACAAATGTTTTGAATTACAATTCATAAGATTTCAAAATCTATTAACCATTAGTACCATGTTTTTATCAGCATACATAATAGTTGAAATATGTGACAAATGATTTCTATTCACCATAGTGCTGAGTGTGAGTATAAGAGGAGAAATAATTAACATACTGTTATCTCTTTTAGTGCCTGTCTGAAATTTTACAAGCTCACCGCACTTAAAATCACCTTTTATAGGTTCCAGTGGTATGATTAATTAGAGACCAATCCTCTGATACATGGGTCTTTGAGAGATGTTTGAGTTCCTAACCAGAGCATAAGGAGTCATTGTGGAGCAATCACACTATGATGTCTTTGTTAACTAATATGACTCTCAAAATATATTACTACAAATAGTATTTGTTTATTCACAATATTCCTAAAAAGCATGACTCAATTTTAATAAGAATTTAAGAGTTTAATGAAAGTACTTACATAGCACTAGAGAATTCTTAAAGAAGAATTTTTTTAAAGAAGAAAAGATTTGGGTATCTGAGTCAACCCAAAACATTCCTGGATAAAAATAAGCATAGACATTATAAGGAGTCTTATTGTAATATATTATATATATTATATATATATATATGTATATCTGAGATGCATTGGTAATACAGTCATTGATGACAATGGTTATTGACAAGGTGAAAAAGATGTCCCATTCCTTAACACTATTAGAAAACAATTTTACTTTCATGCTAGAAAGATCATTCATGTTTTACATTACCATTAAATTGGTCCTAGAATACTAGTTTGAGACAAAAATGAATGCTTTCTTGTAGAAAACATCATGGACATCCTTAACCAGATAGAAAGAGACAGCATACTAGGGGCTTGGGCTTCCATTATGTTCACAACCTGAGAGGACCTTAGTATTTTTTGAACGGTGATTTTTACTTGACTGCACAGACATTGATACTATAAATCACATAAAATATTTTCTGCTTTGCAAAAGATTGAACTCATAGCCTTGTGGCTGCAAGTAATTATTAAAGCAATAAAGAATATAAAGTCTTTTATTTAATCCATTGACATAAAGCATGCTTCTCTTATTAAGAACTCTCTCCCAATGCAAGGAATGCTTCAGTTTATACAGTCAAAGTGCTGCAATCACAGCTTGCCAACTGCAGGCTGGTAAGGTTTTTTGCAAAAGTTACAAAAGTCCTTTCTCAGCAGGGTAAGAAGGACTTTGTGATGTGTAAAACATTTTAACAGGGTCATTTCTAAGAAGGAAGAAAACATTTGTTTATAAGCAGAAGAAAACTCCATAGATGCAGTGATAAGGTAAAATACCTGGTCCTTAGAATCATCACTTAGGAAAACCTTCATTTTACCGATTTTAGTAGGATATTGAAGAAAAAAAAACAACAACACATCATTTTGGGTAAAGTCTTAAGCCAGGAGTTACAGACATTTTATAATACCTAGAACTATTTGACTCACATTTTTATCTTTTTCCTAAATTGTCTCTTCCATTTTCCCATATAACCATCTCAGAGTCTATAATGTTAGTTATATGTATGTTTTCTAGAGAGGCCATTTAATACTTGAGAATGAATTGGTGTGCGCTTCCCTGAGGAAAACTATTTCTCCATTCTTATCATTCCTTGCATGTACTTCTTCCCCATACTCTCTGTAGGGATCTACTGCCCTTACGTTTGTGTAGCTCATGTTTAGGTAATCATGCTGTTCAAATGTTATGGGTGTTGTTTCTATATTACAAGGAGACACAGTCCCACAGCAAATACATTGATCCCCCGACCCTTACAATCTTTCCACATCCTCTCCTGCAGTGTTACCTGAACCTTAGGTGCAGAAGTTGCTCTAAAAATGTATCCATTAGGACTGGACTCCACAACTTTTCTTTAATGATGCTAACCTTCTTAATGGTTATTTTCTTCTCTCCAGCAATGGTTATAATATTCTTGCTATTCTTCTACCTCTAGCAACATACTTCCTCCATCAAGGTCCACAGAGTTCCAACAACTGTGGACTACATATTGAGACACGTGAGCCTATGGGGGCATTCTGATTCAAATGACTTCATCCATCTGAAAAATTTACCTAACTTTCATCCTGATCTATCTAGGTTTTCAGAGTATTTGTAATCATTTTATAATTCTTCTTTCTCATTTACTTATTACTCACTCTCTGCTGTTTATGCAGGCACAAGAGATTCTTTCATTCACAATTGGCTCAGTTCAGTGTCTGGCTATGTGTCTTATACACAACAATTTTTCATAGTTTAATTATACTTATAAATTATGAGACCAAGTTCTTTTAAAAGCAAGAATGTTTATTATTTAATATGACTATGATACTTTTAATGTTCTCATTGCTAAAATGATTTAGGAAAGGAGACTTTAGGGACATTAAAAAAGGAAATAAACAGAATGTAAAATTAAAAAATCAAAGTCTAGTAATCTAAGTAATAAAATTGATATAAAGAAATTCACTGGAAATGTTGTTATCTGTGGCACTGATTTTATTCTATTTGGGCAGAACAGCAGGCTTCAAAATGATAGAAAATATGAATTGATTTTAAATTATTAAAATTAATGATTTTTTAATCTGACAATTTGAGTTTGTAATTTAAGGATACTGATAGGTAACCTTGACTTGACAATTTAATGCTGAGTTATCAGTGAAAAAAAAAAGAGAAGCTATTCACAGTATCAGTAATAAAAATCTATGCAGGAAACTAAAGACCATTAAAATTAGGCAACAAGAAAGTTTACAAAATTTTGAAAAGATATTTCTAAGTTTTAGTTCATGTTAACTGGAAGCCAGTTCAGTCTATATCCCCTCCGAGTCAGAACTACTACCTTTCTGTCTCTCAATAAAGAAGAACAGGATTCTAAGGGATCATAATAAAATTGAACAAGATAAAGTAAGGTAAAACATAAACTATCACACAACTTGGCCAAGATACACCACCAGAAGGAAATGATCCCAAAGAAAGCACAATAATCACAGACTGACTCATTCACACACTTAGAATCCCATAAAAACAGTAAACTAGAAGCCATAGTATACATCTAGAGGACTCTGTACAGTCTTGTGCAGGCGCTGTGAATTCTGCTTCAGGCTTTGTGGGTCCATATGAGCTTGTTCAGTTGATTTAGGGACTTTTCTTCTTAGTGTACTCCATCCCCTCTGGCTCTTACACTCTTTCTGACTACTCTTCCAGAGGGAACTCTGAAATTGGAAGGGAGTGATTTGATAGATTCCATTTGGTGCTGAATGTTTCACCAACTAATACCCTCTACATAATTCCTGCCTATGGCTCTCTGCATGTCTGTATTTGTTTGCACTTGCTGCAGGGGAAACATTCTCTGATAATGGCTGGGTAAAGCACTGATCTATGAGTATAGTAGAATAACTTTAGTAGTCATTTTCTCACTATGTGCTACTTATTTAAAGACTAGTAGTGTTTGGGTTTACTCTAGGTTCCTATGCTATTTAGTCTCAGGTTCTTGTTCATCCAAGCAGTGTCAGTATGGGCTCTGTTTCATAGAGTGTGCCTTAAGTCAAATAAGATGTTGAATGGTTATTCTCACAAGCTTTGTGTCAACATTGTCCTAACATATTTTGCAATAAGTACACCAGTGTAGATCTGTTCTTGGCTAGCTTGGTGTTTATGCATTTCAACTTTCAACATCTGAGTTGGGCTTACACCCAATTTTATTCTTGAAGTGTCAAAAAAATAAAGCCATTATATGTTGGGAGCAGTAAGACCCCAGATCCTGAATTTCTTGTAATCCCCTGATCTGAGTGCCTACAGCTGCTCTGAGCACGAGACCTTCAGGAGTTCCTGATGGCAGGAGAGTGGTTTCTGGTGGGTTTGGCTGGGGAGTGGCTATCTTTATATAATCTGCCCCTGAACACAATAAAGGGGGCACTCTTGGGGAATTCAAGGATGACACGTGTCGCAGCCTCTCTGTCTGTGTGTGTCTGTGTATTTTAACCTCCAGCCCCTTGCCTGAAGCTCGAGAACTGGGTGCCAGCGCACAGAGCGCAGACACGGGGGCACGGTGAGCGGCATTTGGAGGTCTCCACCGAGATATCAGCAATTATAGATCAAGAAAAATGCATCAAAGAATTGAGACTGAACCCCCCAAAATCATAACCCTAATCATGATCAGATACCTGACAAAGTGAGAAGCAATGATAAGCTAAATGTGAAATCCATAGAAATTACTTAAATAGAAATAAATAGAAAATTTATAACTTCCCTAATTTGATATGGAAGTTTATTACCTTTAGAAACCTCCAAGAATCCATGGGGAAAATGTAAATACTTGCTATTCATAGTCAGTGAGGCAACTGCTTTATTAACAAAATTATTGATATTAAACCATATACTACAGGAAATTGGATGGAAGCAGAAAAGAAAATAATCATTCTGAGTGACTTAACCTGTCCTAGAAAGATGGATGTGATATATTTTTAGTGATTTTTGTAGATATTACCTGTTAAGTAAATGATAACCAAGTTACTATCCATAGACCCAGAAAGGATAGGTATAGAGGAAAGAATAAGGTTGGGGCATGGGATTTCCCTGTGGGGGGGAAGAAAATAAAAAAGATTTTATGGATGCACTGGAAGAGGAGAGGAACTGGAAAGGAAGGATTGAGTGGTGGTGTTATTGGCCCTAATTATTGTGCTAGGTTTGAGTATCAAATGATGGATCATGATTTAAATAAAAAAATGTTTTTGACTACTTTTATGGTGTTCTTGCCACTATTTAACTAATGGGTATGCCTTGCCAGACCAGTCTTTGATGTAACTTCCAGGCTTTGAAGTAGGTAATTATTTTCATTACCTATTACTACTAGTAGTGTGGATACTAACTCCAGTTATTGCTAGAGCTAGCCCTTAATGGGTGAACTTTACGGTTCCATACTATCTTGGTTACTTCCTCTCCTGCCACTTAAATATGTAGTGTTTCCAGCTGTGAGATTTTACCATTGCATCCTTGAGCAAATAGGTTTAGCTACAGCCTCAAATGTTTATGCATCTATGGGAGGTCACTTGCCAACAACTTTAAAAGAGTTAACCTATACCTGGTATTCTTTCTGTTTTACTTGGTGCTGTCTAGTGTGATCCTTGTTCTTCTACTATAGTATAACATCATTTTAACTCTTTATATGTGTGTATGTAGATATAAATTAGGAAGCTACTATAGTAGTGAATTTCTTTTTTACAATTTAAAAAAAAATACAGTGTTATTTACATTTCCTGAACTCTTCCTCTACTGTAACCTCCCATTCTCACCATATTTATCATTTCATGTCCTATTATTCCCTTAGCCTTTTAGCGCAGTGTTTGATCTCCCCTGCCGTGTCATCCACTGTATATTGATGTTACTAATTTTATGGTATGTCATTGTGTAAATGTCATATGTTTTCATTATTCATTCATCTGTCAATAGATATCAAGGCTGTTTCCATTTCATCACTATTGTGAGTAGAAGAGAAATTAACGTGAATAAGCAGGTAGCTCTATAGTAGGATATAAAGTTCGTTAAGTGTATGAAGAACAGTATAGCTGCATCACATGAGAACTATTTCTAACCTTTCTCCACTTTGACCAGCAGTGAATAAATGCTCCACTTCCTTATATCCTCACCAGAAATTGCTGTCATTTCTATATGAATATAGTCTTTGTGGGGGGGGGGTTAAAATGATACCTCAAAACAATTTTAGTTTGCATTTCTCCAAGAGCTAAGTATGTTAAATATTTTTAAAATGTTTTTCAGTGACTTATATTTTATCTTGGGATGAATCTATGCTTAGTTTCATTCCCTGTTTTTAAATTGTATTTCTGGGTAAAATACTCTGATAAAAAGAACAAATAAAATTAAAATGAAAAATCTTTGTTTTAGCTCATGCTTAAAGCCACACACATCACAGTGGAAAGCAAAAGAAGCAGAATTTTGAATCACTAGGTCATAATATATCACTAGTCGGAAGAGAACAATGGGTGGATACATACCAGTGCTAGGCTCTTTTACTCCATTAATACATTTCAAATGTACTAATCATTAAGACATTCTGCCATATCAGTTTATAAATTGAGATATTCCTCAATAGATATACCAAGAATTTTATTTCCTAATTTATTATAATTTTCATAATTTGGCAATTAATAATGACAATCACTTTTAACTGGAGTTATATAGTTCATATTCTTGAGAAAGGATGATAGGTAATGCCGACATCTGTGAGTATATGCATTATTTTTATTAGTCAACCCATTACAGAGTGAAGAAAAAATTTAACTGAATAGGAATATTTACTTTATCCTTATGTGCAACTGTGATGTGTATATGTGTGTGTGTGTGTGTGTCTTTCTGTGTCTAGTCTGTATGATGGGATTGATGCTTGTTATCTTCTCCACTGACTGTAACAACACATTCTTATGATCTCAATGTGACAAGAATAGCAGGATTTAAACTTGTTACTGACCTTTTGAAACTGGCATATTATTCAAAGTGTGCCAATTCAAAGACCACTTCTGAAAGGCTCTTTTTTTTTCTTATCCCTTGCATCATCATAAAATACATGGACCCAGGAAAACAGTTGCAGGACATAGAGGTATGACAGTAGATCTTCCCCAGTCAATGCCCTATGAGATTAGTCACTGAGTGGTGATCAAGGAGACTTTAGCAATAATAAAAGAATATTGTTACATGGTATAGGATCTTTTCCTTTAGTTAAATAAAGCATTTTTATTCTTTTTTCATTAAAATACAGGCAAATAAAAGAGTTCATTGTTAATCAACCCTGAGGCTGATCATTTACCATATTAACAAGTGATTTGTGAACTTTATGTTTTGGAAATCAAGAAGACAAAACTATTATATATTCAATAAATAAATGAGCCATGTGGGAAATAAAACAAATAAGCCATGGCGTTATATCATAAAGAATGTGGGGTAAATAATATTAAATTATTTAAAGAAATATGAGACAATATATCACCTTATATAAAACTGTACTTAAGAATTCAATTTAAACAGGAAATATCTATGCATTTCACAGACTTTTCTGTGAAAAATGATGCTACTGGAAATCAATTAGGGGACAAGAAGTATAAATTATTTGATTAACAACATTACTGAAATGTGTTTTCAAAATATTTTTATTCAAAGCAAAGTACTTTTGATAACACAATGAATTAATATCGCATTGTACGTTACCTTGACTTTCAATAGTCAGTGTACTGTAGTTATATTTTGTCAGTTCTAATAGCTCACTTTTGATGTTGGAATAAAAGAAACCCCTTCCAAGATATTCCAGATTTGAGTTCTTTGCAATCTATTAAAATGACAGTATATAACAAAAATGCAGGTTTCATATTTTCATAAGTGAAAATAAATATTTACATGTATATTTTAATTCAGTTATTTTTGAATAAAAATATTTCAAATATGTTGATGGTCTAACATTTTGTACACAAGGATATTGTATGATTATCATTATCAAATTGTTTCTTATCTTTTTAATTTGTTAATATACATTAATTAAACATACTGTTTTCAGTAAAAAAGAACATGAGTATCAATGATATTTTCATCACAAATGCTGTATTTTTCAGAATATGAAAATAATAACTAATGCAAAGATTAAATGAAAATTTGATACTATTTTATCAGGAAAAATATGCTTCTGGAAAAGAAAATATTTAACAAATTATTCATTTATCTTCATATGAGAACACCTTCAAAATCAGTACTTATTCAATGAGTAAACGTTAAGTGAAATTAGACACATCAGATTTAATAAAATTTTGAAGATAAATGTTATTAAATAATTCAGAGGCTATAGTTCAAACTACATTTCAGTTATTTTGAAATCCAGTCAGCTGTCACCTTGAAACCCTGCAAGTCCATGTACTTCTTTATTCAAGTAAAAGCATAGTTCTAAATAAAGCTATCATTTTTTAATCAGTGTACACACAAACTGCAAGTAACCCAATGTAGCACAATCATTAAATGAATAGGGTTGTTGAAGTTCGTCATATATTTGCATAATATGCAGAATAAAATTAGAATAGACTTCTGATGATTATGACAGAACTGAATCTCATAAACAATGCATTGTTTGTTTAAAAGAAAGCCCATGCTCAAAGTTGTAGCATTCATTCTTTATATTTTATTCATAAGGTTTTTAAGATTGAAATCATATATATTCACTGTTTAGAAACATTCCTGGAGAGGGAGCTATTTCTTCAGGCCAAATGTATAGGAAGTGTGAATGCTTGTAAAAGCAAGTATCTTAGAGTTCCATAGACACATTTCATAAAATATGTTTTTATTTTACAATAATTTTCAAAATTATTCATTAATACCTAAATGAAATAGTCCTTACTTTAGGTCTCACTCCCGTGATTGCATTCTATTTTTTCTCTCTCATCTTTCACTACCTTATTTTCAATTTATCTCCCTATTTCCTCAAAGTCATGATTTTCTTTCTTTTTTTTTATCTAAAAAATGGCTAAATATTTATTTTATAAAAGTAAATGAATAAATTATTTTAGTGGTATTTCAGTTAACCCTTTTCCCCTTCCCCCTCAAATTTTTAATCCCTCCAAACTCATTACTAAATTGCCGTTCACTTAGAAAACCAATATGCTGAATCCACGTGTCCAGAATATTCCAACATGTGTTGATCCTCAGTGGGAGGTCGCTTTAAGATGCTCACAGAGGTACTTGGGTGAGGCTAATGTGGAAGGTTGTTTTGGAACTGAAAATGAGCCTTGCTGAGCCTTTTTATGACCTGTGCTGATTCCCAAAGACGTCAGATAGTTTGTTGAGAGTCTTGCTCCTGTGAGACCCCAGCTCAAATAAGACCCCAACTCAAAAAGCCTGCTTGCAGCTGCTTTTAGCACATGCCCTAGCTAGACGATAATCAGCAGTGGAAAAGTACAAAATTTACAAAAGAGCCCCGATTGCCACTCGAACCCTGACCACAATACCCTGTACCACCAGCCTACCAGGAAACTTGCACCCTGACCACAGTACCCTACCACCAGCCTGCCAACAACACCTAGCGCCCATTACAGGGCTTGGGGACTTTCCAGGACAGGGTTTGGAGTTTTCATGGTATTTCTGAGAAATAGAAGGAACAAACAGCTATGGCCTAGAACTGATCCAATATGCTAATATAATATAAAATATTATATCCAATCATTCTGTACCTTATACCCATTATTATAATGTTGTGATTTTTGCCTATAAAAAGTTGCTGGCATTGCTGTTCGGGGTGCTCTACCTCTTTGGAGACTAAAGACATCCTGTGGCGCTATCTTAATAAAGCCTCTTGCTTCTTGCATCTGCTGGACTGGTTAACGGAGTCCTGGGGCTTCTCCCTCTTGGGTCTGCACCCAACTTGGTGAGGGTCTTTCACTCCTAAAACTGTTCATGGCAGCTTTTTAGAGCTAGGATTTGTAGGCAAAGACTGCTTGTTCATTTCCTAGCTATCCAGCCTTGAAATAATCATACAGAAATTATATTAATTACAACTCTGCATGGGCCTATTCTGACTTAGTGTAGCATTACTTTACTGAGTTCATCTATAAGAATTTATAGTAGAAATATTTAAAATGTCACTTTATTTTTCTTGCAAATTGTAATATTTAAAATTTTCATAGCGTGGGTTTTTTTTTTTTTATTTTGAGACAGGGTTTCCCTGTGTAACAATCCTGGCAGTCCTGGAACTAGCTCTTGTAGACCAGGCTGGCCTCGAACTCACAGGAACTCACCTGCCTCTGCCTCCCAAGTGCTGGGATTAAAGGTGTGCACCACCACGGCCCGGCCTAAAATTTTTCTTTTTGAATTAAACATATAATTTAAAATTTGGAAGGATATCTTAACTACAAATTACTTATAAGCTCTAAAATGTATATGCATGAATTCAGAGCAACTGTAGCTGCTTGCACAAGATAATGTTAATCAAAATACCAACATCCAAGGTGTTATAATCATAATATCCAATACCTAGCTTGAGGAGCTATTGTAGTTGAAGGATACTAAGATGGGTAGAATCTGCTTTCTTCAAAAAACTGTCCACGGTAGATTGTCCAGACTCCATTGGATGTCTCAACAATCATCAACAAATAGACATCACCAACTGGACTTGATGAACTACAAAAAAGTGACATGTGAGTGGGAAGACGATATGATGATAGGTCAGGTTTACTAGGATTTCAAATAGGAATAGGAACTTGACATAATCAAAATGTGTTGTATATGTGTGAAACAGCAAAGAATGAATACAACTTAAAATAATAATAACAAGGTCCTCAAGGACACTCAAGCAATATAACAGATTAAAAACCAGACAATACAATTTGGACTTTCAAACCACAGAAATAACAAGATCTTTAGATGAAATGTTAAAGTTTCTGATAGTTAGGAATAATAGTCAACAATTATCTCTTGAAACTTCATTTTACAGATTATAAAAGGAGTCAAAGAAAAAAGATATTCAGGGTAAATGAGACAGACTACTTTTAATTCCATTGTTACAACTCACTAGGTACATATTTCCACTTAGTCACTTACCTTATCTGTTCTTATGTTTATTACTATTTAACGCCAAATGGAAATAAGATAAATTTGATCAGGAAGGATAAAATATGTTATGTATAAAAATAGTGATACAAATATTCCCCACACAATTATTAAATATCAATAGGAGGGAAGAGAAACTGATGGAAATGCAGATGGCTGGACAAAAGACAAGTAAAGACAAGTGCAGACTTCACATTATTTGATTTTCTATTCTCACCACATATATTAATAACGCACCTCTGAGAAATTCCTTCCATTGATCTCCAGTGGAATTTGTGGAGTATTTTTTTCCTTGAATGTTCCATATTTGTGTACAATGATGTATGCTTGTCTGCACCTTCCATTTGCCTTTTGAAATCTCCTTGTACCTGCACTCTCCCACTCACGGGTTTCCTTTATTTTCATAACCCATGAAGTATTGATTGAATTGATATCATAGTTTCCACAATTTCTTTATGCATTTATTCTCTTCTATATTCATATTTTATACATTCGAGAACATTGTTATATATTCATCAATGCTTGAATTGGCAGATCAAATTAATTTTACAAACATAACTACCACAACATTGTTTAGTGTATTGCATATTTAAAGGACACTCCATGTTAGTCCATTAATGGTCTTATGACATGAAAAACGTATTGGTGTATGTCTATTCTTTACTGAATGAAGGTAAGAATAGTGGCATGCTAGCAAACATTAAATAAGTAAATCAATCCAAGTGCAGAGAAACAAACATTTTATAACTAAACTTGCCTGTAAAACATTAAGTTTGATCTGATTGAAACTAGGGGACAGTTGTGATTTAGAAGCTCTGATGATTAGAGGAAAGATGATGTGGGAGTCCCTTCTGTGTGCTATGATTACCATAAATGAATTAAGAAAATGCCTTGGCCTGTTGATAGGGCAGAACTTAGGTAGGCAGGGTAGACAGAACTGGATGCTGGAAGAAAGAAGGGCAGAGTCAGAGGGACGCCATGGATCCTCCACCACAGTAAGACATGCAGAAATTTTACCTGGTAAGCCCAGCCTTATGGCGATACACAGATTAATAGAAATGGCTTAAATTTAAAAGTTAGCCAATAAGAAACAAGAGCTAATGGGCCAATCAGTGATTTAATTAATACAGTTTCTGTGTCGTTATTCCTGGGCTAAGCTAGCTGGGTGGCTGGGACGAACAAGCGGGCCCTCCCCCAACAGAAAGGGAAAAGAAATGACCACTGGATATAATAGCTCAATTCTAGAGGAACGATTTTAAGAATGCTGTTCCTCAGTAGGGAATCTATACAGGGCAGTGATGCGCTGTGCAATTAACAAAGCGAAGAGGAAGATTTCTGAGCATTGTACTATGAACAAGCGACACCTTTGAAGTTATAAATGTGTTTAGCTCTATTAAGATTTGAACAATGTATACATATCTTAAAATTATATGACATTCCATTAATATATTCATTTTCATGTGCATTAATTAAATATTAAATGAGATATAAAATGGGGGATGACAGGTTGGTGTTGTTACTATACACTTTCATTTTCTGCAATGTGGAATCTGAATGTGGCATCATCCCTATGTTCTGATAAGCAGAACACCTGCATAGCCTGATAAAAAAAAAAGATATCTTAAACCTCAATTGTAAAGAGATAAGATCTTAACTGCAGAGAATCAGTCTTTCTGAGACATCCATATGTTACATCAAGGTGAAATCCCCCTTACTAACATGTTGCAAAACTATTTTAAATGGACAATTTCAGGCTATCCAATTAAATCTCTGAGAACATTAGTGAAAACAAGCAAGTGCCTTCAGACGTAAGTGAGTGTATCTCAAATAATCAGTTTGATGTTTTTCTGTTTTTCTATGCTTATCTTCGCTTATGATAGGCCACAGAAATTGCTTAAGTAAAGAAATGCAACAGAATCTTAAACTAATGGGCATAGTGTGCTATGCTTTAACTTAATGACGTGGTACTTTTTGGACTATCCCACTTTATATGTAAATTTCTATAACCCTGGCAAATGGAAAATTTCATCTAGACTATGCAGAAACATTGTGCAGCATAAAAATTATATCAAAATGGTTTTTCCTGATGACATGCATCCATTAGGAAAAGACCATAAAATGTTATAAACAGACTTCGATCTGCTAGGTGATGATTTTTCCTGACAAGCAAATGTGCTGTTCTGAGTGGAAATGGAGTAATACTGTTCTAAGCAGCAAAATGATCTGAATGCCTTTTCTTTTTTTTTTCCAAGAATATCTCGCAACAAGCACAATAAGCTGTCTAAAAATGCAGTTCTTAGGATAGCCCCTTGATAAAAGTAAGTTTTACAAGATAAATCTAACAGTTTTTATGTATTGATGGGAAATATGTTGATGATGATAGAATTCTCTGATAATTATATAATATCACCATCTTGAGATGATGAGTGGCTCCAAAAATGTAATCATAAAGAGAAATTTTCAATTTTAGTAATTATAGATTTTGGATGCTGTCCCAATTTGATACCAATATCTAAAATTATCTACATTAAATTGTATTTTCCTGTTATTGAGAATATAGTCATATATGTTCCAATATAATATATAAATATATTTAAGACTTTTATGGTTAAATAATAATCATGTCTCTATCAAATCCCACACCTTAGGGCTCAGTGAATGAACCCTGAAGAGGAGGAGGTGCAAAAAGGTAATAGATAGAGGGGATGGGGAGCACCAAATAATCCAGGCCATCTAAATCAACTTGATTGATAGGCTGTGAACTCACAGAGGCTGAAGGCAGCACATAAACAGGGTGTGCTGAGTTTGCACTGATTGAGAGAGCTTGATGGATGCTCCTATCCTTAAACCAGAAGCAAACTCTATTTTTAAACATTTACAAATAAAGCTTTTGTTTCCAACTATGAATGTTGTTGGGGAAGCAAACAACTCTTAAGGGTAGGCGGTACGCACAACAATAGATGGCCAAGTTTTAACAGCTCAATGGAATCTTTAGAGATTCCTAGTCTCATAATGTCTTGCCAAGGATTTTACTTTAAAAAATAGCTCATCTTTATTTCATTTTATTCCATTTATATTATTTGTTCTCTCTTTAAGCCTAAATTTTTTGGTGTATATTTTATGGCTTCCACTTTTTGGTTTTCATGGTGATCCTGAATGTTCAAAGTAGTGAGTCTCTGTTTCTAAACTTGTGCCTTTATTTGGGTTCTTTGTCTTCTGTTTTTTTTTTTTTATTTATTTTTCTGTCCTATTGCAGTGTGTTACTTTTAGTTGTACCTTATTTTGTTTTCTTATTATCATCCAATAAAAGTGTGTTTGTTTTCTGATGGAGAGATGAAAACAAAATAGATTCTGATGGGAATGGAAGTGGCAAGAAACTGGGAGTAGAGCGATGAATGAAAATAATGTTACTGCACACAAATGGACAGCACTATTTATAATTAGTTATAGAAGCAAAACATAATAACTATGATGGATGAAATATAACCTGGAATAGACTTTATTGGTAACAGTAGGATGATAAAACCAATAAAATCTATAGTTCTAGAAAAAATATGTGAAATGTTTCTATTTGACAAGTTTGTCAATCTCCATTAGTGAGGATAAAATTATAAATCTAAATAATCACTAAGCTTTACTATAGATATTTTAAAAACAAAACTACACACACAGAAAAAAAAAGTACAACACTGTTTGGCTAATAGCTTAGGCATATTCCTAGTTAGCTCTTCCATCTTAAATTAACTCAGTTTTACTAATGAGTAAATTACTTGTGTATCACCACAAGGTTGTGGTCTACACATAAAGTTCCAACATTCTTCTTCTTGACAGCTACATGGCATCTCCAGACTCTGCTTACTCTTTCTCTCTTTCTGTTCTGATTTCCCACCTGGCTTTACTCTGCTAAGTCATTGGTCCAAACAGTTTTATTCATCCACCAGTAAGAGCAATACATATGCAAAAGGACATCCCACATCAAATGTCAAATAAAATTATTGCAGAATTTCAGAAAGAAAAACATTTTTTATCAAAAACAGAATAAAAACTATTATGAAAATTTATATAGCTCAGCCTTAAGTGTATATTATAGAAAATTTAATTTTAAATGATACAGATAAACATATCTCATATTTTTGAAGGTATTTTACACACTACAGTACTGTGAGTTCAATAACTGTAAAAATTACATTAAAATGTATTTCTTCTTTCAAAGACAAGCCCAAAATGGACAGATGACATGAGAATTTATATTAGAGACAGCAGTGGCTAAATGACCAGAGACACTAATTCTTTCTCTCTCCTTAAACACAGACCTACTTTAACATGTCATTTTTTCTATTGAGTAATATTCTATTGTTTCCTTTAAGGTGAATGAATTGTGCTTTTAGGAAAGTAATTTAGGTAGGAAAAATTTATCAGTGGATAAAACAATTATGTAAGTATGAGGGTTTGTGCTTAGATAACCAGTAATAAGTCAAAACATGAGTGGGTGTGTTCTCTAGACACTTTCTCCAGTTTACTCTGGAACTGTATTTCCACTACTGTCCTGAACTCTCCTCACTCATCCTGATCTTTTGCTAAACTTCTTCAAAATGGTAAGCTAATTCTTAGATAAATTAAATTCTATGTCTCAAGATGTTCATGTTTGCTCACTGAGAACTTTCAAACTTCAATCCACCTAGAGAATATCAGAAGTCCTTCTGCAAAGGTCAGACCAGACTTGGCTTTCTGTTTGATACTTGTTTACCAGTTTGATATCTTCTTCAGATAAATGATATCCTCATAATTAAATAATTTACATAATTTTAAAAATACCTACAATTATATAATGGGACTTGAATCATGACAATTATTTTATTTTTTCTCTTTTGTAAACCTCATAATTTTAGTATGTATGTAAAATGATTTCAAACCATTGTTTGATGAGAAAATTCAAAATAAAATCAGTAGCTTTTAGGTAGTAATGAAAAAGAAAAGTCAAATACTCATGATAAGATAATGAAGAATAGATTTCAATTAAATGGCACATTTATTATAGTATATAGCCAGCTGTTCCCCCAGTAATGCAGCATTCTGTTATGCCTCTGTGCTGAATGCATGCAAGTCTCAATGTAGTAAGAAGTATATAGAAACCTTTTGAAAAAATTGAATTATTAATATAAGTGACTTCATGATATAGTGGAGCAAACCCTGCTTTTAGAAGTAAAAGGCTGTAGTCATAAATTAGATCTATGATGTTGAAAAAAGCACTTACACCTTTTTTGCTTCAGTACCCACATTTACATGATGAAAAGTGACTCCTCTTACTCTGTTTATAAAATCGGTTGCAACAGGCTTTGCAGAGTATGAATAAATCAGCTTAAAGCAATACATCTAAGCCTGGGTGCTGGTCTACCACTATCGTAAGGACACAATAATTTTATTGTAGAAAATTTAAATGTGATTAGAGGCATAAGCTATTGTTATTTCTGGCTTCATCTCAGTGATAAAGATATCTGGAAAGAACGGATAAATTTCCCCTACAGAAAGAAGGTACATAGTATGAAGCCATTTCATGAACTCATCAGATCACATAAGTTGTACAGGAAACCACAAAGAAAACTGGAACAAAAGCTAGATGATATATATCTATATCCTGAAGATACCATTAACGTAAATGTATAAGATTGCAATATGTTCTCCCCTGCATCTGACTAAACTTTAGTGTCCTGAAAAAAACAAACAAACAAATAAAAAACTAGCCCTTCACCTCCATGTTCAGAAAATATTTATTCAACCAATATCATGATTATCGTCTCTCTCTCTCTCTCTCTTTTTTTTTTTTTCCAAGACAGGGTTTCTCTGTGGTTTTGGAGCCTGTCCTGGAACTTGCTCTTGTAGACCAGGCTCTTTTTATTCCACATGTAAATCTGGAGCCATTTATCTGAGTCACAATTATCAAGGTAACCTGGGAACTTGTTTTCAACTCTGAAGAGTGTAGGGTCCTCCACATAGATGACCTTGTCAAGTCAATGGAACTCCCTATTCATGGGTTCCAGTACTTAATCAGTTCAGCTCTGTGTTTACAACCCTCCTCTCATTATTTGAGGATGCCACAAAGCTCAGAGAATACTTCTTACGTTCACATTTGTGGTAGAAAAGGTGGGAAGAAATGAGGGAAGGAAGGAAGAAAAGTTTGAGAAGCAGGTGAAAGGTGCTCACTTAAGAAAATACTTCTGTTTAATCAGCAGTACAGTCTTAGGGTTAGCATAACGAGTATATGACTCACGTGTGAATGTTGGCAATATGATTAAATTGTGCGTTAATCTGTTATGAACTATTGAATGAACTATACATGACATATTTCATGGATTTTAATACCAAACTAAAGAATTAGAAATAAATGATGGAGTAAATTATAATGAACATCTCATATTGAACTCCAGTGGGGGATGTCGTCAGTAATTCTCATTTAAATTCATGTAAATTCAGATAAGCAGAAATAATACATATACAATAGAACTTTACAACTGTAAGTATTAATGAATAAGAATAGAATATAGATGAAATAAAAACCAATAAACTATATTCTAATAAAGCTATCCTGTATATAAATTTATACAAACAACAAAGGGGTTGGTATTAATTTCATACCTTAAATAGCTATGAGACAACTTAGAATCACCAGTTATTCAATTCCCAGAAGTAAATACATTCAGAGAAATTTGTTAGCCAATAAACGTACTTTTAAATAAAAGAACTGAACTTCTTTTCTGTTAAAAGCTAAATTAAACATGGAGCTGGAGAATTCAATTTAGGTTGAGTTAACTGGGAGTGCAAGAAAGTCATGGAGGTATGCGAGGATCACACAGGCCTCCTGATGGATAAAGCTGGAAAAGATTTAACTGAATAAATAATGTTACCAATTGTAATACAAACAACATAAATATTAATAGCTCTATGTTGATAGAAATAAATGATTTAATACCTTGGTGAATATTGAAGAAGTTGCAAACAACTATTAGCATTCCAAGTAATATGCTAAGATTAAAAGAAAAAAGATAATAACTCATTATGTAATCAAAATAATTACCGTAAGTAAATCTGCACATGACTGGAGAAAAATATGAGTTCTATATACAGAAGAGAAATAACTACAAATCCTCATATTGTGTTTTCCCAGATCTCCACTCTATGTTTTTTAACAACTTTCTATCAGCCATCTCTTTTAAATAAAAGATCAGTTGCTCCTATTGAGTGTGGTTTAATTTTTATAATGCACCTTTAATTGTGCTTTTAAATACTTTTTGGATAACTTTTAGTAATGCATTTTGACCCTATTTATCCCACTTCCCCACACCTGCCCTCCCATTTACAAACTCCTTATCTACCCTCACAAGTCTGGGTCTTCTCCTTTTTTAACCCAGCAGGCAAATATATGTAGGACCCCTATGCTCTTGAATTTATGACTTTGCCTTGCAATATGGTCAACTTACTAAAAGATTTTAAATATAAACTTATTCTCACATGCCAACAGTTATCAGTTCTCCATGGCTCTTCAGTTAGTGGTGGGATTTATGGCACACCTACCCTTTTTAGGATGTGATTCGCAGGTTTCATCACATGCAGATCTTGTGCCACAACTGGGAAGTCTTCTTTGTGCAAATACATTGCTCTGGCAGGAAATCACTTTCCTTGTAAGCACCTACACCTCTGCCTCTAAAACAATCCCAAGCCTTGAGTGGTGGGTGTTTTATATTTGTCCCTTGTGATCCTGGAAATTCTGTAATATTTTTTATTTTTGTGAACTTTGACTAGTTGCATACATTTGTTTTTCTTTTTTTGCTAGCTGCTACAGGAAGAAACTACAGGGAAGTTTCTTCCTGTACAGTTCAGTGATGAACTAATCTGTGGGTATAATGACTTGTCCGTAGAGTCAGTTTAATACTGTGGCCTTTTATTAGAATTTAAGTAGCAGTTTCTCCCTTAGGGCCTATGACTTATCTTGCTCCAGGTTCCTGTCCCTGATAATCACCAGGTATGGATTTTGTCTTGAGCAGTCCACCTTAAATCCAATCACAAAGTGGTTGATTTCTGTTAACAACTCACTTCAATAAATACAATATAGGGTGAGAAAAAAAGTCACTTGACTTGTTGAAACCTGGAAATGTGGGTATGTTAAGAAAGTGACCAATATCAATCAATACATATCAATTCACACTGACCTTTCTAGGAAAAATTTTTTGTAAAATTCTTTATCAAATAATTAGCCAAACTTAAATATGACTAAGAAAAAACAAAATGTACAACTAAAGAGAGAAATATTCTACAAAAATCTTGCCCAAACTTTTTAAAATTTTAACAGTATTAACTGTTTAAAACGAAGACTTTGTGAAGGGTTGCAGAGGATAAGGAATTATGACGATTGAATCTACTTGGCATCTTCCGTTTGAGTCTCCAACCAAGTAATTAAATAAGTATAGGACTTCTTAGGAGGAAAACTCTAAAATCTGAGTTAGTAGGGATATTGGTTAATATATTAGAAGAGAATTAATATTTCACTTTCACAAATATGTTGTTATCTTCTTTAAAAAAATAAAACCACCTTAGAAGTAACTGGGAATATTAGTATTTGAGTAAGCTTTGTATTATCTTGAAACTTTGGTGTTGAACAGTTTATTTTCAAATGAAAAGAAATAAATTAAATATATTTTATAGGAAATGTGTATAGAGTCATAAAATGAGGAGTTATAGCAAAAATTTATAAGAAACACATGAGTTAATGATGCTGATTGAGTTTTAAATGCCAAGAAAATTTCAATCTTGAAAAGATTCTGTTAGCAAAGAGGATCACTTGGGACACCACAACCAACAAAGGCTTTTAGCAAGGGGACTGGTTGCGCTCCACAAATGGACACTAAGGTCTTATTGCTGAAGACAACACATACACAACTCACAGAACATGGAAAAGTCTATCTGGTGTCTGTCTACAGTCTTTTGTTGTTGTGACAAGTTTCACTGTAGCTTTGGAGCCTGTCCTGGAGCTAGCTCTTATAGACCAGGCTGGCCTTGAACTCACAGAGATTCACCTGCCTCTGCCTCCTGAATGCTGGGATTAAAGGCACCACCACCACTTGGCTAGAGTCTTTACCCCTACAGCCTACTGTCCATAGTACTTGAATGTGTTCTGCATTCTACCAAAGCAGAAAAGTAAACACCAACTCAGCTATAATGACTTCTATCTAAAACAGTAACATGTCAACAAGATACACTGGTTCAATAGTGGCATAAAGCTTATGGGAGTAGCCAATGAATATGTGATTTAAATAAATGCCCATTCAATGAGATTGAACCCATTCCTCTTGCTGCCTTGATGGTCAAGAACCTGAGACTTGATAACCAGAGGACCTATGGGAAAACCAAATACCACAGTTCAAAAAAGGAACACAGCAATAACTACATAATGCTAAATGCAGAGCTAAATGCCTTTACCCACCCATCATCATAGAAGTTTCCTCCTGCAGCAGATGGTAACAGAGACCCACAGCCAGATAATATGCAGAAAATGAGAGACCATGGAACATCCAGTCCTAAATGGTATGTCTCGACCAATTGCTTCCCCTCGTATCTCAAAGAATTCTGTGAGAGAGAACAAAAGAGTGTAAGAGGCAGAAGGGATAGAGGACAATATGAATCAAAGCCTTCTAACACACAACACAATGATGAACATATAAACTCACATTCATAATGGAAGCTGCACAGAGGCCTGCATGTGTCTGCCCAAGGTGGGTTTCTAGAACTGAAAGATATTGAAACATGCACCATCCCTAACCCAAAATCTCTTACAACTGATAACCGCTTGAAAATTAAATTTTAATTTAGCCTGCTTATTTGTTTCCCAAAGGGATCTTACTGGGAAAGGAAACTACTCACAAGGGTAGGCCTGATCCCAATCAATAGGCATCCAGGTTAAGACAATGAATGCAATGGCAACATCGCAGGTTCTTTGTCTCAAAATCTCGAGTCACGGCATTTTTTAAAAACCTCCTTTGACCTTTGACTATTAATTAAGTCTTCTGCATTTGTGTTTGGGTTTTTAGGTGATTCCTGCATATGAACACATGTGTGTCTCTGTATCTATGTTTCTTTTGCTTTAATTTTGGCTCGTTTTCTGTTTTGTTTACTTTGAACTTTTAATAGTTGTTTGGTTTTTATTTTGCCTTATTTTCTTTTATTATTATTCCTTAGATGTTTGTTATATTTTTAATGAGAGACTAGATACAGGTGGGAGGGAGGGAAGTGGGGAAGAAGCAGCAGGGGAACCTGTAATCAAAACATATTTCTATGAAAAATATTATATTTTTATTGTATTTTCTTTTATTTTAAAGAAAAAAGGAAAAGATTCCAGAATTACTTGATTTTTATTAACATTATTGTATTAGAGATGATGCATGTGTGATGGTATGAAAACCACAGTGAATGTGTGGAGAGAGGCAACTTTGTAAATTTGTTTTTCTTTTTATATGTTTATGGGTGATCTGGAGATCAGAGTCAGTTTGTGAGGCTTGTTATTCAATTCTTTTGTCGAATGAGCTATATTGCAGAAGAAAATACATTGTTTTTCGCATACCTTTGGAAATTTAAGGAAGGTCTAGGAGATGGGAGCGTGGAAATGCATGGCATTATTTCAAGAGTCATAGGCTATTAGAACATTTTGGCTTCATTGATTTTGAGTAAATAAAACATATTTAAGGAGAGTTAAATCCTAGTATAATGCTCAAAATTAAAGGCAGGACCCTTGACTCCTCATTGAGAAAAGCTTCAGGTTTTAGCAGTTAATATCGGACATAAAGTTTATATTATTTATTCAACTAGCCATTCTATGGCATAATTTGTCACCAAGCAGGAGAAAAAGAAACAGACATCTTCAGCCATTCTGAATCATAATCTAAATTTTCTTTATGCTACAATCCTTTTGACTCACTTGTTCAATTCTAATAACCGTGGACATTTACACTAGTTTATTCAGTCTTCTTCAAAGGCAGTCATTATATTTGTTCAAAAAAGAAAGAAACTCCATGTTTGAGTATACTTTTGACTTAGGCTAAAATTATTGAACCTTCTGATTATTTTAAAGTTTAAAACTGGATTTATATTGGATCACAATAATACATTTAAAGGTCTCTCTCTGTAATACTCTTCTAGCCATGAACTGAATGGCTCTATCTTAACTCTGCACTGTTAATTTTATTGCAGTGATTGATAAACCTTGTCACTTTGCCTTTATAAACCTGCTATTTTCAGGGTTGCATTTACTGCCTGCCTTTTTACAAACCGCCACTGCATATAAGCAGTTTAACAAATGTTAAATTTCAGAGACAGATAATAGATAATTACACACATTTAAATGATGGATGTTAATTTGATTCTAATAAATGTCAGGTAAATTAAGGTCATGTCTGTAGAAGACAGTGATTCTAAAGCAAATTTCATTATTAGCCAATAAATATGTCTCCACTCTTACAACCTCCCACTATAACAGTCTCCTCAGAAATTAATATGGCATTTAAAGAAGTGTTATGTATAACTATGTAGTCCACAGTCCACAGTAACATAGGTTTGAGATACCAGTTAAATGAAATATTCCAAAATAATAGGAGAAAATACTGACACATTATGTGTTCTAAAGTAATATTAAATTAATTTATAAATTTCACAATAGTAGACACAGGATAAGAATATTAATTGCCCTACTTTGCCAACAAGTAGAATTGGTGTCTAAAATTAATAGTTAATGTCTTGTGTACGGAACTCATTTGCAGCTATTTTTCATGTTGGCCAATTTCTTTAGAAGACTTAGATTAAGTAAAAAGAATTTCTAAGCAACATGCTGTAGTCTGAAAACTCCGGTCCAAATTCTTGACAATTGCAAAACATTACAATAAAGTTTTAAAAATGCTAGGGAGAAAATAACAGAAATAGTATGCTATCATAGATTTGATGTCAAATCCACTCTGATTAATATTTTCTTATTTTTTATGTTTTTAATAGAAATAGAAAAGAATTTAAACATTTATCCAGCATTCTTTCATTCCTCCAGCCCCAAACAGCTACCCTGTCTTGTATTCTTCCTATAACTCCTTTACTCTCGTGTTAATAACCTCCTTTTTCTTCATTACCTTTGCATGTATTTTTGTGCATACATACACACTCAATGTGTACATGTGTACATACACACACAAACATATATCTGCTGCATCAATTTTTGTTGTTTGTGTGTATATGGTTTTCAGGACTGACAACTCAACACTGAACAATCCATACAGGGGGTAATCTCTGAGAGTGGCTGATTCTCCTTTTCCTAGTAGTCCTTATTTGCTTGCTGCTTTTGTTCAAGGGGTAGAACCCATGAAACTTTACCCTTTCGATGTTAGCATATTCATGAATATTTCCATTGTCCTGATTTTGTTTATGCACTCATTTCTAGGGAACAGTATTTGGTATTAGAAAATCCAGAACTCTGTCTCTTACAGTCGTTTTACCCCTCTTGTCTGAAGTTCCCAGAGTCATAGATGCAGAGGATCTTATGTAATGCAGTGTTGATGTAGTGTGTGTGTGTGTGTGTGTGTGTTGAGACATGAATGGTCTCTTGATCTCTTCACTGTGGTTTTCTGTGATGTTGTTCACATGCTGAAAAGAGTTTTCTTTTTTTAATTTTTTTAAAAATTTATTTATTTATTAAAGATTTCTGCCTCCTCCCCGCCACTGCCTCCCATTTCCCTCCCCCCTCCCCCGATCCAGTCCCCCTCCCCCAATCAAGTCCCCCTCCCTCATTAGCCCAAAGAGCAATCAGGGTTCCCTGACCTGTGGGAAGTCCAAGGACCACCCACCTCTATCCAGGTCTAGTAAGGTGAGCATCCAAACTGCCTAGGCTCCCCCAAAGCCAGTACGTGCAGTAGGATCAAAAACCCATTGCCATTGTTCTTGAGTTCTCAGTAGTCCTCATTGTCCACTATGATCAGCAAGTCCGGTTTTATCCCATGCTTTTTCAAACTCAGGCCAGCTGGCCTTGGTGAGTTTCTGATAGAACATCCCCATTGTCTCAGTGTGTGGGTGCACCCCTCGCGGTCCTGAGTTCCTTGCTCGTGCTCTCTCTCTCCTTCTGCTCCTGATTTGGACCTTGAGATTTCAGTCCGTGCTCCAATGTGGGTCTCTGTCTCTGAGAAAGAGTTTTCTTAATGCAGGAAGATAGCTCCACTTAATTGTGGATGTTAAGGAATATAAAAATAACATTTCCAATGTTCTAAGGAATTATGGTTCTCGAGCAAAGTGGTGGTAGCAGATTATTTTCTAAGTTCAATGACCTCATTAGCCACAGAAATAATGCTAGGTTTCCAATACTGGGCATGATTTTCCATTGTTAAAAAGGCCTTACATCAAATTAGAGAGCTGTTAGCTGTCACCTCCCTGACCTGTTTGTCAGCTATTGAAATTTTTGCATATCCTGTCATGTTAGTAATTGTCATGACTCATATACCCAAACTGGCTCATTTAGTAGATTCACTAGTATTTTCTGGAAACATTTCATGGTTCCAGAAATTGAACAAAGGGAAGAGGCTTTCAGGTCTGATGTAACTTGAAATAAGTGCATGGATAATACTGTATGAGTTGAGAAACACTTTTTCTTGATTGACCAGAGGAAAAAAAGGAAGCTTATGTAATCAAACTTAGGTTCATAATCTTTTACTATATTATTGATAGTATAATTTTATCTACTGTCTAATTTTTATTTTATCAAGCCAAGGTGAATATTAACTTAATGTGATGCCATCTGTACAGGAGCTACCAATGTTTCATGAAAATCTTCCACTGGAATTAATCAATTGTTGAATCAGGCCCAAGGGCTCAAACACAATAATACAAATGCTATCAAATTATCTATGGAATCATTTGAAAGGCAGTGGGCTTATGTTTACTGAAACAAGGGTGTAAAATTTGCAAGAGTAATTTCTGTGGTAGGGTTCTTCAGAGAAAGCCAAGAGTTACAATGAGTGTCTTCTAACCACCTTCTTTCTGCTAGTGGCAACATAATAGTATTACCAATATTTTCATATTTTCAAACAAAATTACAAAATTTTCATTGTAAACTTTGATCTTCACTCAAAGACAGGTGCATCTCTCTCCTCACTTTTACAAACTTTCTCTTCTTCCTTGTTATTGAAAACTATTACTATGGAAAAAAAAACCACCCAAAAAAAAAAGTTCTGAAATAGATACATTGTTCTTCTAAACTTGTGAATTTATCAAAAAAAAAAAAAAAAGGAATGCTTTGCTTCCTTTTTATTATGAGAGTAACAAGCCACTACTAACTGTGAATCTCAGGATTAGGCACTTTCTCTTGATTTCTAAAAGCAAATTTGAATAATTATAAGTATTCTTCAAGACAAGGTTTGAGATTTATTTGGTCATGTTTAAAATGTTTCTTCATTTAAATAATTTTATGAAAGAAAATATAGCGATTATATTAGAAAAAAAATTTTATGTAGTATAAATTGAAACAATAAACAACTTTCTACTCTGGGGTTATTGTACAGAACCAGACTTTTCAAATGATTTAACAACTCAATTCTTATTGCTGTATATACTGATATTAAAATTTAGCGTTCATAAATCTCATATAAACAGTCCATTTTCTGCTTTTTTATGAAAACCTTACACTGTAAAATTTTGTGTCTGGAAGGCATTATAATTATTTAAATCTAATGTTTAAAGTAAGAAAAGGAAACTAAAATAATTTTACTGGAAGACATAAAGTGCACTGACTGTCTAACAAATAAGCTAATATAGAAGCCACAAATGTAGAAGTATGTGTTTTCCAATTTATAAGTAACAAACAGAAGTGTTCATTTGTAGGAAAGAAATATAGAAAGTTCTTTCACAGAAAAGAGATGACTTGGAAATTTTAAATAAGTGGATTGAGTAAATTCAAAGAAATACTACAGACATTTAATATATTCAAAACATCCTTTATGTTTGCACATGTGTATGTATATAGGTGAGTGTGGCATAATTCATGACATTAAGAAAAGAAACTATAAGAGGATCAAAAATGTTTTAAAGATGGAGAGGAATTGGTATCAAAATACTTGGAGCTTGAAAGAAGAAAGGGAACTATTGTATTAGGAAGGTACAAATGTTGGGAGCAAGAGAATGGGAGGGAAGAGTGGGAGGAGAGGGACTATCAATCAAAGCAAAACATGTAAGAAAATGCTATTACATGTTCTCTTTCCTTTAAATAATAGTAAAAAAAAACAAAATAGGAATAATAAAGAGGGAAAGAAAAAGGAACAGAATATTGGTAGTTCTTAAGTTAGAATAAATGTTTTATTGACATGGTTTGTAAATTCTGGGCACCTGAAACTTGTTACTGATGCCCCTCAGAATATTGCTGTTGTACATTTCAATTATTAATCTGAGAGAATGACTCAATGCATTATTACAACTCATAAATTCTTTATACCAATTACAATTTATAAAAATAAATGTATGTTACATTTATTAAATATTTCTAACTAGTTCTCTTTATGGAGATACCATTTCATGGCTTTCTATCTTATATGAACTTCTATGACCTTCTATCTTCCAGAAGAATATTTATTTTGTTTAAATATGACAGTGAAAAAAATACCTTGATGTTAATTTGGTTGTCTGGATATATCTTTAACTCTCCTTCACTTGTAAACTGTTTTCCTGAATATAAAAGTATTAGGGCTACATAGTGATTTTTTTTTGTCTATCAACAAAAAATACTTCAAATTTTTTTTAATTCAAAAATTTTGATGAGCAGTCTGTGGAGTATTTGTGTTTGTTTCACTCTAAGTTAGCAAGACACTTATCTTTTGTATGTCAATTTTTTTTTATTTTCACCTGTGGTCTTCTTCACATTTAACTTGTGTGTTTTTGTATTTCTGTCTCTGTCACCATTTCTGTCTCTCTGTAGCTGACTCGTTCTCTGTGTGTGGGTTTCTCATTGATCATAGTAGACATATCAAATGTCATGAAAACAATGTCTTCTTACCTTCAAAATAATGGAGATAATACATCTCATTAGTTCCTTACTTGGTCTCTGTGATAGAAATTACTCTGTTCTATCTTGTCCTGCTGGTCACAATGGACTCACCATGGCTAAATATATGACTCACATTAAATTTTTCTCTTTTAAATTGTTTATTTAAGGTTGTTTGGTTAGAAATAAAAGGCTCAAAAACTCCAATCATTTTATATTGTATTGTGATAATAAACTTGACTACATTCCATAATGAGGTGACATGGAATGTGATTTAAAGAGAATAAGATATTTAATAGAGCACAGCAAGTCTCAATGATGCCAAGAATCAGTCAGTAGCATATTCCTTGTTTGCTTTGAAGAAACTGTATAATAATAATATACTGAGAAAAAAAAAACAGAGGTGAAGGGTTTGGCATTTTTCAGTTTGTTCCAAAATAAATTGCTTGCTTTGTTTGGAGCTCAATAAATTGTAAGTAATGAAACTTGTATCATTAAAACCAAGAAGTTAAAAATAAGAAAGCTATTCTGAAGGCATCTCAGGAATTGATTAGGCACCACTCATCAAAAGCACAAATTTCTATAAAAGATTTTACTTATTTGAAAGATGATTTGGTGTAGGAAGACATCTCTGAAGGGTCCTAAACAATACAGCCTGAGGAAATATAGCTGTCTATTCATGCATACAGGAAAATACAGCTCTCAGAGACCCTTTTGAAGGGTTCTGGTTACAGTTGAAGCTGATGAAAATCCTTGGCATCAAACATGTTATGCTGGATTAGCAGACATGCATAATGCAAGAGTTATAAGGTCATGGTGTGTTACATCCAAGTTTCAAAAAATTGGCTAAGAATCCAATCAATGGGGGAGAAAAGGTCAGGGCCCCTGTAGACAACCCACAAGAGAGAAATAATTGAAGCTGGAAAAGTGAAATTGAAGGTTCAATGAGACTAAGAATTGGAGATGAGAGGTGAAATATCTGCCAGGAAAAGCTGCAAAATATCACCACATATAGCCCAAATAAAAGTCATTTGGTTTTTGAAGCATCAAGGTTATTGGAGTAGTGTTGAGGTAGATAGTTCTTTTGGCTTAGAGAGCAACTCCATAAGTTGTGTAGAACATACATAGAACTGCAAGATTTATTGTTTGGATTACTAAATTTTAGTCTTACTTTGGTTGCATACCTATCTCCTTTCTAGGTCATTGTCTTTTCAATATTGTTCATATACTTGCTTACTTTGTGATTAGGGTTTTGGAACTTAGAGATCTCTCTTATATATTATAAATATTTCTAGATCAAAGTTTTACCTGAAGAAAATACTTTAGATTTAGACATTTGAAAAACGCCGAGAACGTAAGGTATAAAACTATTTCACATGTACTAAATCACTATTCCCTTTGAAAGGTCCTATGAGTCATTAGCAGCTATGAAATTTGGATCATGCTTAATGTACTTGGTGCTGGACTGTTAGCAGATAGACTTCAAGGAAGAGATTTAGTTCTTAATATTTAGACAATAAGAGAATTATATTTTGTCAGATTTCTAATGTGTTGACACTATTAAGAACTGGTCAAAATTAGAAGACAGGGTCTTTTTAGAGGGAAGTAATTCACTATTATTCTGCCATTAAAAGTGAAACCCTGTCTCAAGAAGATTAAAAAAAAATGATATATCTTTGGTTAGCCACTTTGTATTCTCCCTGTCCTGAGGTGAGGAATTGTATCTCTCCATTTTCTATTGTCATGATTTCAGACAAACCTCTGGAGCTGTGAACCACAATAAGTCCTCTACCCACTATCAACATCTGCACACACAGCAGGGCAATGCTTTGTCATCCTTCTGAATCTCATCTGGGGGAAGGATCGCTTTTCTTCCCATGTTTCTAAGGCTATGGTTCTTGACATATTTGGCTCATGTTAACAGCATATATTAACTGAGGCCATCATACATTCAGGGTGTTTTCTGTTCCACATTCATGTGAGCTTCTGGTATCATTCATGCTTATTTAAGCCTGCTAGTGATGGATGGTCAAGTCCCGATGCCCAAAAGATGACAAAAACTCTGGTGAAGTTATAGGCCTGCTTCTGGGATTGATCTTTATTATGGTGATCTTTCCTTTGATCTACTATTCAGACTTGTCTTATGAAGGACAGTTTAAATGAAAAATCAAACTAAAGCTATATGGTAGGATTTGCCTTTAGCAAAAAAAAAAAATCTGTTAATCCAATTGAACACAAAATTCTCATTGATCTTTAAACAAGTTCATCTGTTTTTTTTTTTTTGTTTTTGTTTTTGGTTTTTTTTTTTTGTTTGTTTTTCATTTTTTGATCTGGTGAGCTTGAGCTTGTGGGTTATATGTAATGAGATGCTTTTAGTAACTTTCCATTTTGTCTTTTTTGGGAAAAGAATTCTATTAGTTTTGTTCTATTCTGAAGTCATTCTACTCTACTGCAGTAACATGAATAAAGTGATGTTAAAATTTTAGAAGTGATTACAACAAAATATTTTATAAGTACTATTGACTGATGTATTGAAACAAAAAAATGTATACTTCAAACTTTATACTTAACCAATAGCTAAATTTATTTAAGAGTGGAATTCCGTCTTTGAAGTGTTAGCCAAAATACTGAAAAATTAGGCTGCCAAGACCAACTGTTTTGTATTTAAATAATATTAGGAGTAATATAACAATAAGATTTTTTTTTATTGAAAGAAAAAAAAAGAAATTCCCGCCTCCTCCCAGCCTCCCATTTCCCTCCCCATCCTCCTCCCCCCACTCCTCTCCCCCTCCCTCTCCAGACCAAAGAGCAGTCAGGGTTCCCTGCCCTGTGGAAAGTCGAAGGTCCTCCCCCCTCCCTCCAGGTCTAGGAAGGTGAACATCCAAACTGCCTAGGCTCCCACAAAGCCAGAATATGAAGTAGGATCAAAACCCAGTGCCATTGTCATTGGCTTCTCATCAGCCCTCATTGTCCGCCATGTTCATAGAGTCCGGTTTTATCCCATGCTTTTTCAGTCACAGTCCAGCTGGCCTTGGTTAGCTCCCAATAGATTAGCCCCACTGTCTCCGTGGGTGTGTGCACTCCTTGTGGTCCTGACTTCTTTGCTCATGTTCTCCCTCCTGCTACTCATTGGGACATTGGGAGCTCAGTCCAATGCTCCAGTGTGGGTCTCTGTCTCTATTTCCATCCATCGCCAGATGAAGATTCTATGGTGATATGCAAGATATTCATAAGTATGGCTATAGGATAGGGTCATTTCAGGTTCCCTATCCTCAGCTGCCCAAGGAGCTAACTGGGGACATTGCCCTGGGCACCTGGGAGCCCCTCTAGGTTCAAGTCTCTTGCCAACCCTAAGATGGCTCCCTTAATTAAGTTATGTGATTCCCTGCTCCTCTATCCAACCTTCCTTTCTCCCAATCATCCCGTTTCCCCAAGTTCCCCCCATTCTCCCCTTCTTACTTTTCTCTCCCCATCTCCCCTTACCCCTGTCCCACCCTACCCCCAAATTCCCAATTTTTTGCTCGGCAATCTTGTCTACTTCCCATATCCAGGATAATAACTATGTTTTTCTTTGGGTTCACCTTCTTATTTAGCTTCTTTAGGATCACAGAATATAGACTCAATGACCATTATTTGTGGCTAGAAACCAATTATGAGTGAGTACATCCCATGTTCCTCTTTTTGGGTCTGGGATACCTCACTCAGGATAGTGTTTTCTATTTCCATCCATTTGCATGCAAAATTCGCGAAGTCATTGTTTTTTGCCGCTATGTAGTACTCTAATGTGTATATATTCCACACTTTCTTCATCCATTCTTCTATTGAAGGACATCTAGGTTGTTTCCAGGTTCTGTCTATAACAAATAATGCTGCTATGAACATAGTTGAACAAATGCTTTTGGGAATATACCCAAGAGATACCCTATCATATAACACTAAGATTTTTTAAGGAACAAAATATAAATATTGTTTTTTTCTTTATTGTATATTAATTTATTTTATACATCAGTATGTAGAGTATATTTTTTACATGTATGTGTGCTCTGTAAAAACACATTTATTAAAAAAATTCTGTAATCAAAGAAATTTTGGACAAATTATAGTCATGAGAGTCTAAAGTAGATACCCAGATTTATCTACTTTCTCTGCAAGAATGATGTACTGAGTTTGAACCAGAAGCATGCACATAACAATCTGGGAACATTGATGGTAGATAACTAAAATACTAGTTCTGATGAGGTTGACACAGTAACATCCATGGGGCTTGTGAGCAATACAATTAGTAAAATTGATATGATATGGATTCATTAGATGTGGGTTGCCTTGTTTGCATGGTCTGTGGTGTATGTTTGCTGTGGGAGAATGCTCTTATACACTGTCAAGATTTGTCAATCATATTGGTTTAATAAAGCTTTGACTGGTTGGTTTCCAGGCAGGAAGTATAGATGTATCAACTAGACTAAGAGAATTCTTAGAAGAGATGAGACTGAGAGTCAGTCACCAGGCAGAGTAAGCAAGAAGAAAATGCCTCATTGATAAAAGGTACCAAGCCACATGGCTAAACATAGAAAAAATTATGGGTTAAGTTGTAAGAGCTAGTTAATAATAAGCCTGAACTAATATGTCAAAAAGTTTATAAATAATATAAGCCTCTATGTTTTTATTTGAGGATGAATTACTATGAGACCCAGTGGAACATAAACTTCTGCCTACAGATATTCTTCATTCAGATGATGTTGGATGACCCAGACCTTGATGGGTAGCACCAAATCCTAGTCAGGTAAGGCTGACTCTTTAACAGTGCAGAAATCAAACTGAACACATGCAAGCAAGCTCTTGACAACTGATATGTTGCAAAGTGATTAGCTGTTGAACTTGTTACCCTGAATTGTTGGGGTATTTTACCACACTAACAGAAAGGAACCTATAATATTCACTACTCATTTATATAAAAATATTTAATTATATATTTTTATTAATTCAGAGCATATTAATTCTTCCTGCATAATAGTAAAAGCATCATAGTCCAACACAGTAGGATATTTATTAAATTTATGATATCTTGCAGATATAGCAAAGCTGATTTTATTTTTAAAACATAAGAAAGAAATTTGTGGGCTGATTAATACAATGAACAGCAATGTAATGTAGGGCACATAAAGTATTGACATTACAGAGAGAGGAGACACTTATAGTAAAACACCACTGGTAATTAGAAAAATGCAAATGAAAGTCTTAAGAAGAAAGCATTTTGACTTCATTTGACAGTAGACATTAGTACTTTTGAAGTTGCCAGATGTTCAAGTCAGTACTGGTGAGTTTTTGAATTCAAACAGATACAGGGAGAGGTACTGTGGTGTTCCAATGATATGCTAGAAGAAGCTTATTACTATATTTTAGATGAATAACAATGCATCAAACTACCTTAAATATTGTTTTTACATATTTATAAAAGTATAATTCCTACTAGATTTTCTTCAGAGAGTCATGCAAGTATATGTCTAGCAACACTTTCCATAGTATTTAGATTAGTAAGCAATGTATATGATTATCAAAAGAAGACATTTTCACAGTTAAAATGAAACTCACATAATAAAAACCTTTACCTTGCCCTTGTGAACTATTAGAGTCAAATACCCTAACAAAAATATAAATAATTGAGAAATCTCATTATAAAATTTGTAAGATAGTTCTATAAAAATAGGAAAACTATGCATAAATATATAAAATTCAAAATGAAGTTACATGCAGCAATCAGACATTTTAAAAGTAAATAAAAGAGTTTCCCATAATGAGGCAAAATTTGTGGTATACACTGAAGGGAGGCACATTTATAACTTCACATCTGTTTTAAGCTTATAAAATCTTTTATGGTATGGCACTTAATATTAGTGAATAGACATACGTAAATAATACATATGTATATAATATAAGAAAATATAGTAGTTAGATTTTGAAAACTCATGGGGTAAGAAAATGTTCTCATATTTTAAATGGGATTTTAGAACCAAAGGTTATATGAAATGCACATATTTAAATTATTTCTAACTGTTTCCTTCACACACCACACAAATAGTCAAAGGATTTTCCTTAGAATATATAGATACCCTATTCACTGACAATTGCTTTGATATATTCATTCATTCTTGTATATATTTTTTTAAATATTGAAAATACATATAAAATTCATTTGAACATGGTGTTTCATCTTAGTCATATGCTGCACCTGGCTTTGCTTTTGCAGCTTCTTGGATTCTGCAGTGTTCTCATAACTGCATGTGGAAATAACAGACTCTTCGCAATAATTTACTCCAATATGTAAACTGACTATGATTTATAGGAACTTCTTCTTCTAAAAGGACGTTTGGGTTGTTTGTATGTTTATGGCATTTCGAAACAATATTGTATACATTAATCATTCCTCATGGGTGAGAGTGTATCAGTAACGTAAATGCAGTCACTTCTAGCACAGGAATTATGTGCATGTCTAAGTTGAGTAGATATTATCAATCTTCCTCCTCGCAGGTTGCATAAGTATGCCTTTCCACTGGTGACAAAAGACATCAAATCTTTACGGTATTTGATCAGTAGAATAATCACCTTCAATTTGACCTACAGATCAAGAAATTCCTTCAAGACTTCTAGGTAGTTCTCTCTAAAAATATTTTAGGTATGGTTTGAGTATATTGAAAAATAATTGTTTGTGCTCCTGTGGGGTGTGGCATTCATTTCACACCATCCATTCAGTTCACAGATGTGTTTATGTGATTTTGATTCTATGGTTTGAGGAAAATTTTGACAAATTCTATAATGCTTATAAAATAACGTATTTCAATGCCGTTAAATTCACTTCTATCCTATGTTGGAAGCTGAGAATTACTTTAGTTTGGGAATTTAAAAATTGCTAGTCATTTGTAAATGAAATAAAAATGAAAATTTTACTTATCCCAACGTCTAATTTAATGTTTTTCAGTAGTTGTTAGTGTTTGTCTAAAGTAGCATTATACTATTTTTTATCTAAATTGCTTAACTGTGGCAAAATCAATTTTCATTTTATTCTATAATTACTTAGTAAATATTAGAGTGAATCTTTTATTTTTCACAATATTTTTATTCAATCTTATAATTACATAAATAAAATTTATTTTTATTTTATTTTGGGCTAGAATAACAAAATAAGGATGACTCGAACTAAGAACACTGAGAAAGAAATGTCAATTGCTAATCATTTAATATGCAGTTTGCAGCATTGCGGATCCGGGACGCTGTGCTCATAATTGATGATGCTGAAGGTCATTATAATCCCTCTGACACCTCTTAGAGCTTAGCTGAATGTGGGCAATCTGCACAATAAGTAAAATTTCTAAACTTAAGAGCAGAGCTAGAACTTGAGTAAATACTGGGCCAGATGCATTCCTCAAGGTGTGGAATGTGGAAATACTGACCTCTCCTGTGAGCAGATCTCCTTAAGGTCAAATGCTGACTCACCATGCAAATGGGAATCTTTTAAATGCAACATAAATTACCATTAAGGTCGTACATCCTGTGCAATTTAAAAATCTATGATCCAAAGAAATGATTAACATGGATTTAGAACTTATATGCAAATAATAAATACACATTTAAAAAATCAAAGGTTACCTAAGATGGTGTTTTAAAGGAAATTGTAGGTGTAAAACTGATAGTAGTAAAAAAGAAAATTATAAAAATTATCAAAGTGAAGGTATTTCAATTAAAATAAATTAAAGGTGACAAAAACAGTTAACAATAAACAGATGGCCGAGGAGATGAACCCCATTTGAAAAGTGCTTGCTGTACATCAATGAAAATCTGAGTTCTGACATATGACAGTCATAAAAGTCAACATGGGACGTGTTTCTGTGGACGTGAACTTAGCCTTGGAATCAGCAAAGACAGGAGGGACACAGAGACTTCTGGCCTTCTAATGTAGCTGAAACTGTAAACCATGTCCAAATGAGGGGTCCTTGTCTTTAAAAATAAGGATGTAGTATAAATATAAACATACTAAGAGAAAGGGGGAAGAAGCAGAGAGAGGGTTGTAAAGAGAGATAGGGGGAGGAAAAGATGGAGAAAGATGGGGTGGGGTGGGAGATAGAGACAACAAAATGGAGAACAACAGAGGAAGGGAAATATATGAATGCAATAAAATTATTAAGTAAAATGAAAATGCCTTATGAAAGGCAAACTTTTTTTAATAAGAATGTAAAAAGCTATATAAGAGAAATATAATTTTGATCTCCTACCTCCACACATATGAACAGTTATGTGCACTGAGCCACACTTGAACAAAGGTGCATATACCACACACATGCATGAATAAAAGCAACAATAAAACAGTAACCAAGACTGTATAAATCAACATGAAACCTAAAACAATACAAAGTAGAAATGTACAAAGCTAAAAGCTATTGCTCTGCAAAGATAAAGTTCTTAAGTATCTAGATAGTTAGATCAAATAAAAACACACTGAAATACTTGCCAGTGTCAGAATGAACATAGAAGAGGGAGGCATCACTGTAGGGATGTTAATATAAAATATACTTTATTAAATATTATAGATGACTTTATAGCATCTTTGCATGTGCAGCTCTCAATAGTTACATCAAAACATTTGGTAAAATTTGGTTAACATATTTTTGATTGAAATCTCTGGCCAAATTTTATTTTGATGAAAATATGCATGAACTTTTCAAGGATGCTTCAAAATTTTTATAGCAGATATACAAATAGTTGTAGAGTTATTAATAATTTTTAAGATCACAAGCAAAGAAAGTATGTTTATCTTTTTCGCTCTCATGCAAGGATGAGAGTACTTCACTTAGTACCGAAGAAGTCCTAGACAGTACATTAAGTTGAGGAGAAATTACATAAACACAAATGTGTGTTTTTGTATAAATATAAAACAAGGACATGGATAGCACTATTGACATTTTAACAAAATTATGCTATATGACATTAATATGAGTGCACATATCTCTGTACTTAAAACTAAAGGATGAAACTGATATGAAATATTCCATTCTGTTCTTCCACGATTCCTTTCTTCTACCTGAGTTTCTCCATGTTCCAGTTACTTTATGTCTCTTAAATAACAGGACTGATTCAAATTGTTTTTCAAGGACCCAAACTCCTCTATACAGTAGTAAGAACAACTATCACATAATAGATATCTCTAAAGGGTTTGCTGAGCAAGCTTGCATTTCTGATAAGCATTTCTGTCCTCGGAGCCAAAGTGTTCCTTACCTGTTTCTTTGCTAAACTCCTCTGTGTAGCCCAAATTAATATCACGACAAATCAGGTAATAAGTGCTCGTACTCCTCAAGTCATTCCAACTCTTCTCCCAAATTTAACCAAATCCATTATGTCTCGTTTCTTGGTCTTTTATAGCTTCTCATCTGGAAGGATCCAGTGGGTCACTGTCAAGTCACACATTAAGGGTGTCTACATGTCTATAATACACTCTCTTCTTTGCTATGCTCTGTGAAACCATGACTTTAAGAAATACAATCCTTGTCTTTTTAAGACCCTTTTGTTGCAGGCGGCAGTGGTACACACCTTTAATCCCAGTACTCTGGGGGCAAAGGCAGGCTGTTTTCTGTGAGTTCGAGGCCAGCCTGGTCTACAAGAGCTACAGATAAACCCTGTCTTGAAAAACCAAAAAATAAATGAATAAATAAATGAAAGAAAGAAAGAAAGAAAGAACAGACTGTGCTGTTATCTTAACATGATTTTTACTTCCATCCACTTTCCTGCAAACAGCACATGTTTTATTATTTTTATGTCTGAATAAAACATTTTTATGTGTATTACATCTTCTTTATCCATTTTTTATTCTCTCAGCCTGTGCAAAAATCAACACTAATTTTCTTAAAGGCCTTTATATAGCACAAGGATATTTCAAGCCATTAAGAGAAATAGTTCAAGGTCTAGGCATATTTACTATCTGATAATAATATTGTAGGTCAGAAAATAAAATTAAAAACTGAAAAATAGGGCTGCATTCAATTGGAAAGCTTCTGCACAACAAAAAACAACATTCAAAAGAGTTGAGAACCCACAAAATGAATGAAAATCAATGTCAGCTATCCATTAGTAGATTTTGATTCTTCCATGAAGATAATTACACTAGGCATCACTGACATAATTTGTTTAAAGTCCTTCAAACAGTGACTGAGTTGTTCTTAAAAAAAAAATATGATCTCAATCTGGACACAAAGATGCAAACAGTCATGCTGTGAATAGCCTATGAAGATGGGCAGCCTCCAGGCACTGAGAGCTTCTAGCCAGTGAGACTAGGTAGGGAACCATGCGCAAAATTCCAAATAAACTTGAAGAAAATATCAAACTCCAAATGAGAACACAATATATCAAGCACCTTGAAGGTACTCCTGTGAGACTGAGAAAAGAATCCAGCTAAGTTTTTCAAGGGATGTTGACTCATAGAAAGAAAAGTAGCAAGTTTTACCAGAAGTTAATAAAATAGTGGACATGAGATGTATAACAATTATTAACAAGCACTGCCCCGCGCGCACTGCGCCCCCGTGTCTGCGCTCTGTGCGCTAGAACCCAGTTCGCGGGCTTTGGGCAAGGGGCTGGAGGTGGAGAATACAGACGCAGAGACAGACCGACACTCAGACCTTTTAACAGTCATACCAAAGCCCCAAGAATGCCCCCTTTCTTGTGTTCAGGGGCAGATTATATAGAGATAGCCACGCCCCAGCCAAACCCACCAGAAACCACTATCCAGCCATCAGGAACTCCTGAAGGTCTCGTGCTCAGAGCAGCTGTAAGCACTCAGATCAGGGGAAAACAAGTTGTTTACAAGAAATTCAGGATCTGGGTTCTCACTGCTCCCAAAAAAGCACAATAGTTATATGTATATATAGGATTAGTTACTACCTATTACTAACATTTCTAATTTCAGACAATTCAATGTGTCAATCAAGGGTAATATTAATAAATAAAATACTTGCTAATGGTCAAATAGGAGTCCTCTCCCTTAGTCTGCTTTAAAAAAAGACTTGAACAATGGACTAAGAAGGAAACTCAGGTGCAATTTCACTTATAAAGGGTAAATGAATTTCCCTCAATGGTCCTTTACTGCTACTATAAAAAGAGCTCTAGATAATCTGAGTAAGGAAGCCCAGAGTGAAAGCATGCCAATGCGGTGGAGCTTCTCTTAGAGATTTTTTTTTTAATGAAACAATCACTAATATGTTACAGGAAAAAAAGCATCAATTATGATGAGACCACATGAAAAATTTAGATTTCTAAATTTCTCTTACAGTTTTTTTTTAAATTTTGATAATATGACATATTTCCTCATGAGTATGTCAGTGCAATAAACACTTTACAACTGTTGCATTTGTTGAAGGTATTATATTAGTTTGAGAGGATTATCCAAGGAATAGAGCCTGGAAACAACCTGGCTTGCATTTACCTTGAATACTAATGTGAATAAAGAAAGAAAAGTTAAACAAACAGATGACCAATAAAAAATTATCTAGAGGATATATGACAATATAGTGCATGAAGGGATTTTACATAATATAGCAGGAGGTAGGGGTTCTAGTTTTAAAGAACTGACTCACTGCATTTATGAATCCTATGTATTGATAGACCTTGGAAGCAGAAGCTGATGCAAAGGTCAGGGAGGAGTATGGCTTTCATGGTTGCCCCCCATTGCTTGCTCAGACTGTTTTCTTATAGAACTCAGGACCACCAGAGCAGTGATGACATCACCTACAATGGACTGAGCCCTACCCCATCAATCACAGCTTAAGAAAATGCTCTACATACTTGTCTGTATCCTGGTCTTATGAAAGCATTTCCTTAATTGGGAATTCCTCCTTTCAAATGACTTTAACGTGCATCAAGTCTACATGAAACTACCCAGTAGTGTCAGCAACCAGGGCTTACCATTTAGCTTTAATGTACAATTAATATCAATGTCAGTAGCCTACTCTGGATATGTGGGGGGCAGGAGACTATTTAGTAATTTTCTTGCCAACAACTTGTTGGAAAGTAACGCAATGTACCCAGTAAGTTAAGACTTCTGGGAATGTCTCCTTATATACATGCATGGTGCCTTGATTAAATCACTTAATATTCTTACTAAATTAAATGATTGACTTAGAGTGGCAGTGTAAGTGTGCTTCAGGGCTAAATCAGACAACCCTACATAATTGATTTTCTCCTTCCATTTTCGTGACATTCAAGTTTCCAGGTCATCAGCAGTGAATATAAGCTATTTTTTCCTCCCATAATTAAAATTTTTAATTGCTGCTCTTATTGCTCTTCCTAATATTTTTTTCCAAATCCGTAGAAACCCAAAGGCATAATAAAACCCTTTCACAAAAGATGGGAAGTGTCACTGAAGTTCCACTGATATCAGTTTCAAGAAAATATGAATTGGATTTTGGACCAAGCACTTAAAGGTATACTATCAAATGTCAGCAAGAGGCAATGTAGCTGAAAATTTTCTCACCAGCTGTACAAGTTGTTTGGGATAAAAATAGCAATGCTTGAAAGAGTGAAATCCAGTGTGTTGCCCCATATTCCATAACCGTTCTCGTAATACAGTTGGCCTTCTCATCTACCACATCAGGTTATTCAAAAATGCTCTACCTAGAACAATTACTGAGTGGTGGTGATGAAAAGAGGAAACAGAATTAGCTACTCACTTTTGATGCAAGGATCACAGAAACAAAAATCCCAGGAATACCAATGGATGTTCGTTTCTTATTTTGTTTCTGTTTTTTTTTTTTTTTTTTTTTTTTTTTTTTTTTTTTTTTTTTTTTTTTCCTAGAATTGCCAGAAGGGCACCCTGGCTTCTCATCTTCTAAAGAAACAGCACTGCTCAGGGTTACAAGTAATGTTATGGAAAAACAGACGCTCCAGTGAAGACAATAATCCCTTCTGGATAATGTCTTTGGAACTGGATCTCTGGATTTTTAAAGTTGAAATCGGTCATAACTATTCTCCAACTTCAGTCCATTCCCTAAGTGATTCTGGAGCTGTGACTTCAGAAGAGAAATACTACAGTAGGCTCGATTGAGGCTTTGATGGAGCAAAAAATAAAATAAAATAAAAAATAAAAAAAAGCCTAGTCCAAAGGGTAGAGGGAGTGAAATCTAAGTTTTTCCCAAGTAGAGACCTAATATTCCAAGCTAACCAAAACATTAGAATTGATCAAACTATAAAAGTCAGCCTTTTGGATAAGAAACAAGACTTCAAAAAGATGAGTTCAGCTAAGTGATAGAGAAACCTGAGCTACTAGGACAACCAGTTTATAACTTAATGTAGACCTCTGTGTATTTCTTTGGGATTGAATGGCTGCAAAACCAGGTGGGACATAAACTTCTGTCAACAGTTGGTTTCCAAGAAAGCATGTTCCTGGTGCAGCTTTGCCATAGGCATCTACCATGCCATCAGTTTGTCTGCCTTTCTGAATGCTGACTCAGTTCTTCTTCAGAAGAGTGAAACTTTTTACATTTCTTCTTTTCTATCACTTTTTATCACTTAGTCCACAGATGCTGGCCCAAGTCTAAGCATGCTTTCCTTGGTATTTTGGTTGGTCTTTTTGCTCTTTACTGAGGTTCCATCTACCTTTTTTTCTTTTCTTTCTTTTTTCTTCTTCTTCTTTTTTGTTTGTTGTTGTTTGCTTGCTGAACTATGTCTAACTCCAAAAAGTTTTTGGCTTCCTCTTCTCCATTTCCCTCTTCCCGACAGCTGCCAAGATTTTCTTGCTGTTTGTCTGATCTATGGTTTTTCTTCTCTAACTCTGTTAAAACTGTACTTGATCTTCTTTCTAACTCCATTTTCAAATTATTTTATAAATGATCTTAAAAACCCTCAAAGATCCACATTTTCTAAATAGCATGTGCTATTATGGGTAGAACACTTTGATTTCAGTAGCAATGATAAGCAAGGTGTATGCCTTAGCTATGCATCCACCTAATGTATGCAATCATGTGGAAAACAATATGGCAGTAAATTCTTGAGGACTTATTTCACTCTTAGAAATATCTATTTCTTGTTTATTTATTTGTTTCTTTGTTTCTCAACTGTACTGTTTTATGTCAATATTTACTGACTTCTGTCACTTTCCCGGGTGTTTTTTAAGTACGTTAAAGGAAGAAAAGCATTATGTGCTTTCATATTGTCATTTATGCTGACATAATTACCTTTCCCACTATATTTAATTATAAATTTATAAAGAAAGAAGAGAAGAAAGAAGAGGGGGAAGAATGGAATTAAGAAAGGAGGGAGGGAATGAAAAGATGAAGGAGGAGGGAGGTAAGGAACGAAGAGAGGAATACAAAGAACTATTAGGAGCTATATTCTAATTGGAAACATGAGAAAATGAGATGATTACTCTTTACCAAATTCATTCCTCTAAGAAGCAAAAGGAGTCAAGTTAAAAGATGATACTTCATTAGTTTTATATTTCATTGCTGAGGGAAATTTTAAATGAATTCTTAAACAGAATAATTTGTTTCAGCTGATGGTTTCAGCGGTTTTCATCCACTGTGCATGGAAGTAATGAAGTGAATATGCTCACATCATGATATTTAGGACTCAGAGTGAAAGCAAGCCTCCACTCTAACTTTCTGGGCTTCTCACCTGTGGAATGATGTTGCTGATGGTCATGAGTGGTTGTTGATGGTCTTGCCTTACTCAGTCATTCCTGTAAAAATCACCTTACAGATTCACACATACATGCGATTTGCTGTTTTTTTAGATACCTCTCAGTTGAGTCAATTCATCATCCTTATTATCCATCACAGATACCCTGTGTGGGTACATAGAATTTTACAGTAGCTTGGAATGTATAGCATAAAATATTTTAAAATAATAAATGGTGCTAAATGTACCTTAATTATAATTCCTAATATTCCTTTTCATTTAATTGTTAACATGCTTTACTATGCCTTATTTTAATATTGTTACCCATGAATTTATATATTCTTAATTTATCTGAAAAGTATACAAAGAATATTCAGAGTAAACAAGTAGAAAAAATTTTGCTCAAATACTAAATATATTGCCCTATTGTTCAACACTTCAAGTATCAATAATACTAAAGTGTTATCAACATTATTTGAACATACACTCTCTTCTGGTATGACAGATAAAACGTTTAGAAAATTTTCAAGGTGGTAGAACTGACTCAGTAGTTAAAAGCATACTCTGTTCTGTGTTGCCTTTAATTCAGCTCCAGGGCTTGCAATGTCATCTTCTGGTTTCTGAGAACTGTTTTATTCATACATATAAAAAGACACACACACACACACATATCGATCTATCATCTATCTATCTATCTATCTATCTATCTATCTATCTATCTATCATCTATCTATCTAATTATAAATTAAACTATTATTTAAATAGAAATTATAGTATATTAATTGCCATGCCTTCATAAAGAAGAATTGTTATCTAACAAAGTCACATCTGCATGATTTTTATATATTCACACATTCTGTAGTTTGTTAGCAAATATGTATGTTTTATATCTTGACAAGGTTTTGATTTATTTTAACTCAAATGAATTTCTTGACACATTTCTTACAAAACACATATACAAATTGTATATGAAGCAAATCACTGAGGTCTTTTCACATTATCAAACAAATTCACTGACAATCATAAGTGAACCGTGAATAAATAAGGCAATTGAGAGAATATCTTCAAGGAATTATATGTAGAGTTCATATTTAACAATTTACTCAAGAGCAATAAGAAAAAAAAACAAGCATAATGAGCCTAGTAAATTAGTAATGAAAAAACATAAAAAGAAACTAATGGATCCAAGGAATATCATAGATCATGACATGCTCTTTCCAGACTGTTAACCATGGCTATGATGAACAATTGCAGGTGCTTAAAATCTCCATGACCTCATAAAGCAATAATTAGACAATGAATGTCAAAAGAAAATCATGAGCAGAGCTATTCAAACAGAAGTTTCTTGACCACCTCTATTAGAATCCCTCCCCCAAGAAGAACAGTAAAAATATATTTTTTTTATCAATTACCAGAGACTTATTATATTGGTAAATGGAGATGTTTGAATTCTACCTTTATAAGTAATACCCAAAATATTCTGTCCACATTCCAATATTAGTGCACTGAATTAAAGGAGAGAGTATAGGAATAAAATCCCTACAATCAATTGTTATGGGGAATTAGAATGTCACCTTTGCTGCAGAGCCATGATTACATTCAGCTATGTGACCAAATCCTGCTCTGAATATTTTTTTCAGGATGTTTTTGGATGAAATTATGATTTAAATCAGTGTATTCTGGATGAAGGAGATTATCTTTCAGAATGTGAATAGACATTACTAGTAAATGAAGATTAGATAGGACCCTGCAAAACCATGATCTGGTGACTTGAATGTCAACATTGGCCTTCCTTAGTATTTATTATAGCTGTATATGCTAAAGGACTGTGTGTGTGTGTGTGTGTGTGTCTTTTTATATGTATGAGTAAAACAGTTCTCAAAAACTAGAAGATGGCATTGCAAGCCCTGGAGCTGAATTAAAAAGGCAACACAGAACAGAATATGCTCTTAACTACTGAGTTCTCATCTTTTGTGGAAACAAAAAAAGAACCTCTTTTCCAAAGTAATTTATCCTTAGACTCAAATTTTGAAGTCCATATACCTTTAAAATATATTTTTAATTTGATTTATTGACTTAGCTTAGTAGCCCTCTGAAACAAATGTCTTTCTGCAGTAAAAATTTTCAAAGAAAATATAATAACATACAAAATCCAGACTCTTTGGTATATTTTATCTTTATGTGGCTTATTTTTTATTCCTTTAATCTATAACAATCTGAAATCTTTTATATTACTTTTACTGTCTCTTTAAATACTAATATTTTTATAACTGTCTATACTCTTTTTTTTTCTGTCTTGCAAGCCTGCGTACATTTTAAAGAACACTGTGTAGAGATCTTTTATGTCTGAATCTGTCCTATGGTGTATCTGGAATCCTTTTTTTGACAAGGATCATTTTAAAATGGTAAGCAGTGTGGTTGCAGCAGCCACAGATACAGGCACCACCTCTCCTGGCCTTTCAACATGGTAGCTCTTACATCTTGAATCAACCCATTTCTGTTATTCTGTGTATTGTCACAAGGCTGTGGCTTGCCAGAAAAGTTCCGGGTCCTTCTCCTTCAGAAGCTACATGGCATCTCTTTGACTCAGCCTACTTTCTCTCCATATCTTTGATATTTCTGTTTGGATTTTCTGCCTGTCTTTGCTTTGCTAAGTCATTGGCTAAAACAACTTTATTCATTAACCAATGGAAGTAAAATCTATTCACAGCATGTAGAGGGGAATTCCACATCACATCACTGCAAGAAAATTTATAGTAGAAGGAGCTTAAGGCAACTGGTTGCCTACCATACACTATCAAGAACAGAGAGAAATGAATGCATATAACCTACTTGCTTGATTGCTTCTACTCAATTCTATTTATTTGCTCTTAATACAGTTCAAAGGTACCTGCGTAGCAAGTAAGGATGTTCACACTGGAATGTCACTTTCCACATCTATTAACTTAAGTAGGAAAATACTCTCAGGCAAACACAATCTAGATAATGCCCAATTGAGATTTGTAACCGGTGAGTTTAATTGTCTCAAGTTACAGTTAATGCTAGCCATCACACTGGTTAACATAAATGTCCTTTTGTCTTGTGGCACATTGTTAATCTACATCTTTCTATGCAGTCCAGGAACTATTAACTGGCACCCAGTAAACTCACTGGTGGATACTGTGCAAGCTCAATGTAGGGAGCCAAATCCTCTGTTATACATTGATTTTGTTCCTTCTAAAAGGATAACATTTTTCAGGCCTTATCCCTGTATTTTGTAAAGGAAATTCTTTCTGCCTCATAAATGTCCAATTCGGAACTGATCACTTAACCACTACTAATTCTCAGAACTTGAAAGGAAACATTTGTTAGCATTCATTGAAGAGAAGGGCATCTGTGATTCCAGATAAGAGTAGCATTTGTTTGGTGGTATAGGTAGTATAAACTTGTAACAGTGTAAATTCACCTCTACAGGCTACATTTTCAGGCATAGTTTTCTTTTTGACTAATTTTCTTGCCAAATGTTAATTCTCCACTATGTAGTGGGCTTTAAATTGGAAGAGTAATTAGTTACTCCCTTAACAAACATGACAATATTGCAAGAGTTGGTATATCTTGACTGTCAGCCAAAACAACTTTGATTTGAAATTTTTCTTATGAGGAAAATGGGATCAGATTGGTCTCAGAATTTTATGTTAGAAATAGTCATCTTTTTGGAGATTAATAAAGAACTCTAATTCCTTCAGACATAACAGGTTTTTCTCTTATTCTTGCTATTGTGGCAAAGAATACAATTTTCATCTTAAAGTCTACATGAAATAATTTTGTGTTGGGAACAGGTAAGGATGATCATAGCTCAAGGGTATACATATTCTGGTTTTCACAAAGACATGAATTCTATTTGGTACTATTTAATTCTATCTGACTTCAATTATCATAATAATTTCATAAAATTTTAGAGTGACAAAACAACCAAAAATTAAGATACTTTAAGAAATACATCTATAGAAGCATTGGATAAAAAAAGTCAAAGCAAAGAAGGAGTATATGTAGGCCATAATGTTGACATTTGTAGCTTTTCGATTAGCTGATATGGTTAACATTGCAGAGCACTGACATTATAGTTATTTGGATGGTAAGTCATATACATAATGATGACTAAAATGAGTAAAAATAGACTCAGAGGTCATTATTAGGCTCCGGAACCACAATATTCTAATTTATGCAAACCATTAAAGTTTTTATAAGTTTAAAAGCCTTGAAGACAGTTCACTGTAAAGAAAAATATCTTTTTTTGAGAACTTATTATCATGTTAGGCAACACTTATTTATCTTCTATGGCTCTAAATACAGAAATTTTAGCAAATTTCTAGGCTCAGACTATGCAAGAGATTCAACTGAGTTGGAATCTTCCTGGATACTTTAATGAATTCTCTCTGATTCCGTGAACCAAACCAGTATTGAGGTAACTCTATTGGCATTTTTATTTTCTCATGTACCACTGATGACATTCTGCAATTGCAGCATTAATTCTACTAAGCAATTGCAAATGATACAACTTTCCTGTGGGTGCTGCAGAAATAAATAACCTCATGAGCACTTTTCTTGCCTCTTCCCTGTAATCAATGTTCTGCTTATTATTTTGTGATGTAAGGTTATTGGAAAGTGACTTTCTCAACCTAAATTCAATTAGGCTATTCAATAATTCACAGCATCTTCTTTGTACCTATTCAAACTCTAAAGGAAATTTCATTCTCCCTAAATATTGATCTTTCATTAATTCCAACTTCAAAAGCACATTCGGGTTCTTCTTTATACTTCACATGCCTCAAACCCATTCAAGATATATTAACCCACCTAAGTCCCCTTAGAAGATTCTCTACACTGAGACAGCCTTGCATATTGCAAAAGGAAATAATATTGGGCCTTGTCTATACAAAAGGAGAAATTCATTACCTCAACAGACTTAAGAAATCTCAAGAATTTGCATCTGCTGACTTAAATATTGTTAAGCACAATGGATACAATAATCAATGGGTACTTTATCAATCTTTTAAAATAATACTTTGTCTTCATTATTTTGTATTTCTGTGACAAAACATCATCACCAAGGTAGCATAAAAGAAAGCATTTAATTGGGTTTATACCTTTTGATGGTAAGAGTCCTATATGGCAGAGAGCAGTCATTTCAGAAAGAACAACTAAAATTTATGTGTTGATCCATAAGCAAGAGGCACAGAGCACATTGAACAAAGCACAAGTCTTCTGAAACCTCAAGCTGGCCTCCAGCAAAACACCTCCATCACAAAGACCATACTACTCCACCCTTCCCTAATTCTTCTAGTAGCTAGAAAACAATTAATCCAATTACTGAGCCTTTTCAAACCATTCTTATTCCAACCCAAGAAACCACTAATACTGTCTTTAAAACTTTCTTATCTGCCTTTAGTTCTTTAGGTTACTCAGTCAGTGGACACATAATTTGCAGTGCATGATTTGCCTCTGTAGCCAATTTATGTACCGCTATCAGACCAGAATGAACATAATAAGTATAATCCCCAGTAATGTATTAGAAATGTTTTTATTTTTCTTGATTGAGATTAACTGTGAAGGACAAAATCTCAGTAAGGTAAACTCTTGTATGATCACTGCTTAATAGACTTGGCAGATAAAATATCTTTGTCTCTCTCAAATCTCATCAAGTATTTTAAGAAAGTACTAATGCAGAACACAGCTATCTACACCCTTTGGTCTTTTGGAGGTACAGAATTGGTAAACTTAGCATGTATTAAGAAATCATGGAAAATGAAAAGTGCCCATCAAACCCTCACCTAACTGTATTAATTTATTTTAAAATTTTAAAGAATTGAGTATGTAGGATTCTATTTTCCAAGTATATCTACTAAAAGCTCTCTCCAATTTTGGCTTCTGCAATATACTCCACTTATAGTAGAATGACTTAATTATTAGGTGTGTAAACTACTTTTCTTGTGTTGTGTGAAATTACCACGACCAGTGCAACTTAAAGAAAATAAAGTTTATTTGTACTTTAAGTTCTAAAGCGTTAGGATCAATAATGGTTGAATTGAGGCATTGGGAGACAGAAATAGGAGTTGGAACTACAGCTCAGGAATCATATCTTGAACCTCAATAACAGAAAGCATGAATTCAAAATGGCATGAATCTTTAAACTCTGCAAACCTGCCTCCAGGGACTAATCTCTTCCAGCAAGTTTATACCTCCTAAGCTTTCTGAACAATACCATGAGCTAGATACTATGATAAATGCCTGAGACTTTGGAGAAAATCTTATTTAAACCACCACATTAGATTTCATTGTGTAAGAAAACAATATAACTTGTAGTTTTTTTTTCAGACTTCCAAATAAATTTTAAAGAAGTGTTAGAGGGTGAGATTCTCACTTAATTTAGAGAGTAATAAAGGCCAATTAGGACTAGGAGTGGCTAGCATGGACTCTGTGGTGGAATAAAAATGACAAATTCATCATCATTTCCATCACTATTGAAAATATGATAAGAAAACCTGAAGAAAGAACGATTTATTTTGAGTCACATCACTGGAACTTGTGTAGTAACAGCATGGGACAAACGAGAGCTGGTCCTTGAAAAAAGTCTAGGAAAGAGAGGTAGAAGGATAGTGAAAGAGAGAATACATCCTTCCATTGATCGACTTTCTTCCAATTTTACCCCATCTCCAATTTTCCACCACTTCTCAATATTACCAAACTTAATCTATCAGTGGATTAAACAATTGATTGTATTAGCATACTTACAATCCATTTAATTGATGGAAACAGCAACTTGGGGGCCTTTGGGTTATTTTTATTTGATGAGTAATAAACCCCAATAGCTTATGGGTGACAGTTCTTGGTTAACTATTTTTGTAGATTTGCAAAACCATAGGAATTGAAGCCCAGTCATAAGAAGTAAATTATTCCTATACAAATTCCCCAGCTGTCAGTCTAGAGTCAGTGAGCTCCCACTAGCTCAGGTAAACTGTTTTTGTTATTTTCCCCATGATGGTCTTGACTCCTTTGCTCATATTATCGCTCCTCCCTCTCTTCAATTGGACTCCAGATGCTTATCCCAGTGCTTAGCTGTGGATCTCTGAATTTGCTTCCATCAGTTACTGTATGAAGGTTCTATGAAGACAATTAGGGTAGTCATCAATCTGGTTACAGGGGAAGGCTACTTTAGGCACTCTCTACACTATTGTTAGGAGTCTTAGCTGGGGCCATTCTTGTGGATTCCTGGGAATTTCCATAGTGCCAAGTTCCTCCCTAATCCTGTAATGGATGAATTTATTAAGACATCTCTTTGCTTGTTCTCCCTCTCTTTCTCTTCTCCAATTTATCTACTGGGGATTGTGCATAAGACTGAACTAGGCCCTCTGAATGTGAGGGACAATTGTATGGCTTGGGCAGTTCATGGGATCACTGACAGTGGGACCAGAATTTCTTCCTAGTGTATGAACCGGCTTTTTGGATACCATTTATTATGGAGGGATAACTTGATCAGCCTAGATATAAGAAGGAGGGCCTTGTTCCTGTATTTGCCAGACTTTGTGACTCCCCAGGGGAGGCTTTACCCTCTCTGAGAAGTGGATGGAGGTGGGGTAGAAGAAGGTGGGGGGAGTAGGAGGAGGGGAGGAAGGGGGAACTGGATTGGAGGGCAAAAAATGTTATTAAATAAAAAAAATTAAATTACATTTAAAAATGTAAATTACTGGGACCAAATCTTTGGGGGAATTTTATTCTTTCTTTGTCTGTATGTTTCCCCTGTCTTCAAGGAAGTCAAGAAATTCAATCTCTCATTTCTATGAGGCTTTGCCTAAGTTCATAGGCTCAGAAACCATGACTTGATACATCTTAAACTTTAACCCAAAATAAATGTCATGTCATGTCAAAAGTCACTTTAAAAGGAGCTTATTAAACAACCACAATATAACACTATATATATATATACATATATATATATATATATCAGATTTTTGGTCACAGACACATAGAACTAACAAATACATGGTTATTTTATACTAAGTCATAGTGGGATCCCAGGTATATCTAAATGCACTTAGCTTGTATCTGAAGAATAATATTTATTCAAAATAGTAGCTTTTATATCTCTGAAGAAGACGTCTTTCTCTTTACAGTTGTGATACAATAAAAGCCATTTCAAGTGCTTTCTTGGGATATCCTCCTACACTTCTCACATTAGAAACAGATCATCTATCATGTTAGAAGTGCTTGCTCTATCAAACATTAGATATTGTCTTTCCCTACATAAACTGACTAAAGGCCCAATCATCTCTTGTCTTTGTGGTCATCTTTTCATTATTCTATTTTATTTCTTTTTGTTTGCATTGTTTAGATTTTTATATCTTTGTTTGTTTGTTGTTGTTGTTGCTGTTTATTCCTTTATTTTCGAGATGTGGTCTCACCATACATTCCTGTCTTGAAACTCACTATGTTGACCAGTCTGGCCTTGAAATCAGAAATATGCGAGCCTTCATAAGTACTGAAATTTAGGGTGTATACCAGCATGTATGGCTTTTATCATTATTTTAAGTACAACACATTTTAAGACAAAGAAAGATCGATTATTCTGCATATAAAACCCAAGAATGCTGGAAACTTCTCCCTCCTCATCCCATTGGTTCAAAAAGGAAACTTCCCTCCTGGGTTTTCTAGCCAGATCAGTGACTCACATCTACAGTATTTCCAATCCTTCTTCACTTAACCTCCAGATTGTCTTACCATTCATTCTCATTTTATTTTAATAAGAATTTGCAAAATTTTAAGTTTCAAGTTTTTGTTGTGGTTGGTTAATAAGCTCCTTTTAAAGTGACTTTTGACATGATCTCCTCCCCACCATGTTTATAAATTTTATATCTATAGCTATAATAGATTATATATGTGTATATATATATACATATATATAATAGATTATCTATATTAGCTGCTTACCCTATCCATTTTCATCACCAGAAAGTTTTCATATTCCACAAAATGCTAGAGGATGAACACTTTACAATCTACATTTCTAATCAGGAGTTATATATTTCAAATTGAACTTTGTCAGAATATCTTTTCTTGTACATTAATTTAATACACACACACAGACATACACACAACCAAAGGTAGACATTGTTGCCGAAATCTCGGTGGAGACCTCCAATTGCTGAGCACTGCGCCCCCGTGTCTGTTTTCTGTGCGCTGGCACCCAGTTCACGAGCTTCGGGCAAGGGGGCTGGAGGTTAAAATACACAGACACAGACAGACAGAGAGACAGCGACGACACGGGTCATCCTTGAATTCCCCAAGAATGCCCCTTTCTTGTGTTCAGGGGCAGATTATATAGAGATAGCCACTCCCCAGCCAAACCTACCAGAAACCACTCTCCTGCCATCAGGGACTCCTGAAGGTCTCGTGCTCAGAGCAGCTGTAGGCACTCAGATCAGGGGAAAACAAGTTGTTTACAAGAAATTCAGGATCTGGGGTCTCACTGCTCCCAACACATTGTCAAATTAGTTGATAAACTAAAATTAATTAAGAAATAAAATACAAAATACATAAAAATGTATTTTCCATTTATTAGCATTTTATATATAGTAGATTACATGAAGAAATCTGAAAGTATTAACACTATATGTAAAATAATTAAATTCCTGAAGGTACATGTCTCATCCTAGAAAAACACTGATTTTAGTGAAATATGGTGAAAAACAAAATTTAAAATAATAGAGACAACTAAATATATGTGTGTGTGTGTGTGTAACACATTTTATGTGTAATAAAATAGCACACGAATGTGGAAATGCACATACTTATTTTCTCTACAAAGAATATAATACCAACAACATGGTTGCATTCCTATTTCTTAAATGAGGGAAGGGCACCTAACCCAACAGATTGTAGAAGGTGCTAGAAACAATGTTTCAATGTGACAATAGATTGTGTCTAAAGAAACTGAATAAAATTATCTTACAAAACCAAATAGAATGTACTGCTTCTCACAATATATGAAAAGCCTGGTTTGCTAAAACTGTACATAGTACACAAATGTAGTTTGTGGAGTTGAAACATAGTTTGAGCAAGAGAAAGATGGTTTATTCCATTCCTTCCAATTCATAATGTCAGTCTCATATACGTCACAGTCTAGAAATGCCCATTACTGAACTTTATTTTTAAACAGGCATTGGCCAGTTCAATAGGGATAGTAGTTGTATACATTCTTATAGTGAGCACAGTATTTCCACATAGAGATGATATGTCCAAATATAATTTAATCATCGCCTTTGGATCATTCTTTCAATGTCATTTATACAACTTGCATTCATCAAAGTAGACATAGTGTTTTGATAGAATAAACATATATGAAATCTATGTAAACACATAAAATTTGTGCGAAAATTTGTCTAAATATGAAATCTCACTTTTTCTCTTTCCATTTATCACCAACTCACTTGTGATAATTTTTTAAATATCATAGAGAACAACGCAGGTTACTTTAGTGTGGTTTTACTCATATTAAAATCATTTATTTTATTTAAGAAAAAAAAAGCCCACCAGAACAAGAAACGTGTAGTGACTGAGAATACAAAATGCTATTAAAATTTTGGTTACTCCTCTTGCACCATCTTCTGGTAGCTTTTGAGAATGCAATTCGTGTCCTCAAAATGTTTCTCCTCCAAATTAATTTTTCAAGAAAGAATTTCTCTATAGCATTAAAGCTTGTCCTGAAACTAGTTCTTGTAGATGAGGCTGGCCTTGAACTCTGCCTCCCGAGTGCTCAGGTTAAAGTGTGCACCACCACTGCCTAGCTAATATAAATTATTAAGTGTAGAAAACTATTGTGAAAACATACATGTTCATTTTTCATTTGATTTGATCTGTCACCTGCTTTCCATATTCATATGCTGAATCGCAACATCATGTCTACTTGTATATAAGACGGGAGTCATTATGGGGCTGGATCATTTAAATTTGGCCTCAACTGTGAAACTCTGTTTCGACAGGCATTGTTCTTTCAAGTAGAGGAACAAAAGCATAAGAAATGTGCCTCTTAGCCGGGCGATGGTGGCACACGCCTTTAATCCCAGCACTCAGGAGGCAGAGGCAGGCGGATCTCTGTGAGTTCGAGACCAGCCTGGTCTACAAAGCTAGTTCCAGGACGGACAGGCTCCAAAGCCACAGAGAAACCCTGTCTCGAAAAAGCAAAAAAAAAAAAAAAAAAAAAAAAAAAAGTGCCTCTTGTGGGGCGGTGGTGGCTCATGCCTTTAATCCTGGCTCTTGGGAGACAGAGTCAGGCAGATCTCACTGAGTTTGAGTACAGACTGCTCTACAAACTAGGTTCCAGGAGAGCCAGTACTGTTACACAGAGAAACCCTGTCTCAAAAACCAAAACCAAACCAAACCAACTAAATAAACAAACAAAAACCCACAACAGAACAAAGGAAAGAAAAAGAAAAAAAAGCAATGTTATTCCTCTCTGCCATGTGAGGAAGCCGCAGGACATCTATAGGTCTGGAAGAGTGTGCTCACTCCACAACTGTATCATGTGTTCAGGATAATATTTGACATATGGATACAGAGCTGAGAAAAAATGCATTTCTGTTTTGTAAACAGCTCAGCCTCTGACATTCTGTTATGGTCATCTGTGCTAATCAGTACAGCCTTCAACCTTAAAAAGCTTTTAATTACATGTGCATCCCCCACATGCACAAAACCACATTAATAATATTACTAAACTATTGATATTCAAGAAGAATTTTACTAGTAGAAATGGATAATTTCTGAAGCTCTTTTAGAGTTGGGAAACCTAAAAATATCACCGAATACCTTATCCTTTTTCAAAAAAAATTTTAATGATAATTTATGGTAATTGTTGCCACTTTATCCGACATTGACACAAAAGGTTAAGCTTTTGAGACAGTGTCACACTTGCCTGACAGGCTTCTAGAATTACTTTGTCTCCTAAAGGATGTGAGCTCCATCCCAGAGGCTGACACTTTTTGTGGCTGACATTTCTGTGTCTAATATCAGAGCAACCTCATTCTGACCCCGAGAACACAGACAGCATTTCTACATGTTGTTATGGCCTTTGCTCTGATTCTCCCTTTCTTCCACTATCTCAACTCACACTATACAGGTGTGCATTGATTTGGCCATCAGGATATTTTGTGAAACACTGTAATCTACTTTATGCATGCTGCAATCAGGTTAATTTATTATTAAGGCACAAAGCCAGTATACCAACTATTTCAATTATCTTTATTGTCCCTGTTCTGTGTATATATACCACATAAACAAAAACATCTATGTTGAGGTACTTTGTATGTGGCTCACAATGACGAAATTTAAGTCTTATGCTTGAATTATGGATGCATAGCACTGACCACTGTGTTGTAAAGATTCAGGGCACTGATACATCCTTTGAAATGAAGTGACTCAAATATATTCATTTTCCACATTGAGAAAATAAAAACCAATATCATGAAATTTGCAAGAGAATCCTATCAGTGTCCTATTAAATAAAAGTATAGGCTCGAAGCACAAAATATGTTTAAGCTGAAGCCAAAGTGGCGGTTAGTCTCCCCCTTTCCGAAGGCTGTAGGGAAAGGAAGAGCTCTATATTTTACAAATTCTAGAGGATTTCACATTTCATGATTGTGGTCCAAGCTCTGGGACACTCTTTGCAGTAAGATATTTTCCCAAAACCAAAAGAAAGATGAAGATTACTTTATCTCTCACTGCTTTTATGGAAGACAACTGAAGTAAATTTTCAATATTATCAGGACCCACTTGAATACTAAGTAGCCACTTCACCTTAGTGAAATCCCTTAGCTTATTCCAACTTGTGAATACATTTTGTCATATAAGATTAAATGCAGTGCTGAAGGATAAAGATGGAGCTGCCTTGGCAGGGGTTGAGAACATTATCCTTTCTGTCACAAGAAATATGTGAAAAATTCTGAAAGATGTGAATATTTTCTTACTTCTATCCACAAAATATTTCTATTGCAGCCAGTGGAAGATAATTTATTTTCCTCAGTGTCATCCTACATCAAGCTATCTGCCTATAAAATAATATTTGTCATTTCAGCATACCTCACTTTTTTCATGTATTCTTTCTTCTTGTCTTAGCTACATACTGTATCTTCAATGTGTCCACACACATACACGTTTCATCTCTTGATGATTATGAGATTCATCACTTGATTGTTATGAGATGTTCTAGTAATTGAGTGAGAAATGTTTATCTTAGGCTCACATATTTTAATATTTTTTTTACCATTGCCTCTGTTTTTAGATCCTTGCTGTGGATCCTTGCTGCAGGAAATAGTCATAGAGGAAAGGCAGGGCAAGCATTAATAATTTATGGACTGTATAATCACATATGATCATCTCCTATTGCCATGCTTCCCTCACTATTATGGACTCTGCTTCTGGAGACATAAGCCAAAATACACTTGTTCTTCTGTAATTTGCATAAAGTCATGGTGTTTTTAATCACAGCTTCAAAAAACAAAATAAATCAAAACAAAACAATGAACAATAGAGAAGTTATTATCAAGGAGGATGGGTTTGCTTCAGTAAAAATCCTGACCATGTTTTGCTGTTGTTGTTTGTTTATTTTTGTTTGTTTTTGAAAATATGGAAGACCTTATCAAGATGAAGTCTCAGCCCTAAACATCTATGACCCAATAAAAGAGCACCCACATATGTAACTAGTGACTGAACAGGACATCTGTAAGCTCTTGAACAAAAAGAAGGAGAGTCACCCAGGAGGAGTAGATGACAACAAATAATCAAATTGAGAGCTGAAAACATCACAATTACAAATAATCTAATTAAAATATTGGGTAGAGAACTAAACAGAAAATTCTTAAAAGAAGAATCTCAAATGGACAAAAGACACTTAAAGAAATGATCATCTGTGAAATGAAAATCAAAACGGTTCTTTGATACCATCTTACACCTGTCAGAATGGCAGATAAAAAATGACATTTTGAAATTTGCATGCAAATGGATGGAACTAGAAAAAAGCATCCTGGGTGAGGTGACCCAGAACCAGAAAGATGAACATGATATGTACTTACTCTTAAATGGAAGCTAGCTGTAAAGCAAAGGATATTGAGCCGATAGTTCATGATCTTAGAGAAGCTAAGTAACAAGGTGAACCCTAAGAATAATATACATAAATCCACATGGAAATGGTAAATAGACTAGATTGCCTGATAAAGTTGGGAGCATGGGAGTGGGGGAAGAAGTGAAGGTGGAAGGGAAAAAGGAGCAGAGAAAGAGAGTGGGGAGGAGAACTTGAGGAAACAAGGTAGTTGAGAGAGAAGAAGAAAAGAAATGAGAACAACGAAAGAGATAATTTGAATGAGGGGGTCAATATGGGGTTAGCAAGAAAACTGGCTATAAATTTCCAAGAATTCACAAAGATGACTCCATCTACAATCCTAAGCAATAGAGGAGAGGGTGCCTGAACTGGGTTGCCTGTAGTCAGATTGGTGAATATCTTAAATGTTACCATAGAATTTTCCTTCAGCAACTGATAGAAACAGATACAGAGAACTGTAGCACACCACTGGGCTGAGCTCCCAAAGTCCAGCTGAAGAGTGGGAGGAGTGAGAATATGAGCAAAGATGTCAAGACCATGATGGGGATATCCACTGAAACAGCTTACCTGTGCTAATGGGAGCTCACCAAATTCAGATGGACAGGGAAGGAATCAACATAGGTCCAAACTAGTCCCTCTGAATGTTGGTGACATTTTTATGGCTGGGGCAGACTTTTGGGTCACTGGAAGTACCGTCAAGATTTATCCCTACAGCATAGGTATAGTAGGGAGGGCCTCGGACCTTCCCCAAAGCATTGTGCCTTACCCTCTCCATGAAGAGGATGGGGGTGAGTTAGAGGGTAGGCAGAGAGAAGGGGAGAAGGGGAGGGAGTGGGAACCGGGATTGGTAGGTAAAACGAAAAAAGATAGCTTGTTTTCTTTAAAAGAATAAATAAAAATAAATTATTTAAAACATTAAAAGAAAGGGACTAATTTCTTTGGCAGAGGAAACATTAAGTGCTGAGAGGCCAGACCTCGGCAAGTCAGACAATATGTGAGGAGGTGTAGAACCAATGAAATTATTGGGAAGATTCACAGACACACATGGGAACTTTATCGGATGGGACAACACTAAAATCTTAATATTATTCTCTTTCTGCTGCTTGTTCTTTCTCTGCTCTGTTCTTTTTCCCTCCTCCTCCTTTTCCCCATGCTCCTCCTCCTCCTTTCCTAATGTTTCATTTCTTCCACTTTCTTGATGTTTTCTTCTACTGCTCTTATGTTTCTCTTATCCCTTTGATACTTCCAAAGACAAAACTTTCTATGCATGAATAGATTACCTCACAATCACAAGTTACACGTTTTCCAAAAAAAAATTAATTTTTTGCACATGGGGAAATCAAATTATGATCAGATTATGTGTATTTCTGTGAAATCCACAAGTAGCTAAAATTTTCCTATATATTAATTTTCTCACCATAACATCTTTACCCTAAAGCATTTGTTTGTAATTATATAACAGAGTTTTAAACAACCCATTTATATTTCTGCCAGTTCCTTCTGGACTGTGAGGCGGATATTTGCAGGCACAAAGAAAGGGTCAATCATTTTTTTAACTTATCTCAAAAGGTAACTTTATATATAAAATGTTAAAAGGGTTACGAGCCTAAACTTATAAAGAAAAACAGTTACTTCTTTAAGTCCTCAGAGTATACACACACTCATCATTTTCTAGTATTAACTCATAATAGGACACCAAGGGTAGAAATTGGTACAGAAAGTTTATCTTCACATTTTGCTACCAACCCACCTTTCACAAGAAAGGCACATCAGCCAATAATAGCTGGGTTGCCTTTGTCCTAGGTCTATGACCTCAATGAATCCCTTATTTAACTATTATAAATGTGCCTTTCTAAACTTTAAATTGTTCTTAAAGATTATGTACACCAAAGTCATTAACAACAATATTTTAGCTTAACTTTCTGAAGACCTCTATCTCCAAATTCTTTCAACTGGGGGTCGAGTCATTAATCTGCTCCATCAGCAATGCCTGGAAAAAGGCAGTCACTATTATTGTAAATACCAGTGATGCTGTCCATTGGATAGCTAAAACCCCCCTTAGAATTTTCATGTAACTCTTAGATTATGGAAGACAAGTGACCCTAAGAGCAATAAACAGATCTCTGTTCAATAATAACATGAAGTTCTCAGGAAACTTGGAGCTCTTCCTCTCCAAAGCTCATCCACTGTAAGCCATTTTCTGTGAGTTGCAAAGCTGCTGACTGTTCCTCTCACAGGACCCCCGACAATTACGGCAGCATAACACTGAGTTTGTAGTAGCTTTTCACTGATGATATTTAGACTTTATTACTCACAAAATAAAAGTGGAGTAAAAAATGCAAAGTGTAGAGTTTAGTGAGGATGCTTAATGTCACAGCCATGGTATATACTGAGAGACTGATGCTTAAAAACGATTAGTACCAGCAGAAGGAAGACTTTACTACATTGTAAAGATAGGATTATAATATGTGAAATAGAGCCTAAAGAATCACTTGATCCTAGATAGCATTTTCAATTTATATCAATCTTTAAAGGCTATTTTTGGCAATTAAACTTGGCAGTTTTGTTTACACAGTATTGAGAATCACATAAAAATGAAAGGATTAATATTTTCCTTATGCAATTCCCGAGTGGCCCTGAGGCTAGACAATGCATGATATGGCTGGATTCCCGGTAGGCTGGTATAGGCCATCAAATAAAACTATGAAGGTGTGGCCTGGATTGCAGAGGAGAATCTGTGATTTTAGGCATACTAGAGCCATGAATCATCTGTATACAAGGGCATGGCATAGAATCAGTCAAAGAAAGAGATGTATGCTTTAGGTAACAAAGCTTTATGGGAATAGATGCCTAAACCATACAAAAAAAATCAGAAACTGGTCTTGGAGCTACAAGACTTGATGTCTAACCTCCTAGATTTTGGACTTGTTTTGATATTTATTCACTACGCTTCATTTCTCGATCACTATATTAATTACATTGTTTGACTGATGATTTAGGCATAATTCTAGTTAGCTGTTACATCATAAATTAACCCATATCTATCAATCTGTGTATTGCCATGAGGCTATGACTTACTGGTAAGGTTCTAGCATCTTTCCCCTTCAATAATTACATGTTGTCTCCCTGAATCCACCTTCTTTTTCTCTGCATTCAGTTTAGATTTCCCATATACCTAATTTCTGACCTGCCATAAACAAAAGCAGATTCTGTATTAAGCAATGGTAATAAAAGTTTCCTCTATTCCAAGCACAGGCTATGTGATAGAAGTAAAGTTGGTTTTGTGGAAGGCATTGTCCTCAATGTTTACAGTTAAGTTTATTCTAGATATTTGGCATGAGAAGGGAAACTTTATAGAATTATTTGGCTCCTTCAAGTTTTCTTTTAAGGAAGGACAATCATGCTTACTTTCATAATGTCATAGTGCCTTTCAGGTCGTGTGTCTTAATGGTGACCAAGAAGTCGCTCATTTCCGGAAACTGCAGATGTGGTTCAGTTGGTAAAAGGAGATAATATTTACCAAGAGAATTCTATATATATGGGATGTGTAGTAATATCTTATGGCACCCATGATTAAAAGTAAATAAGAAACTTTTGAAAAATTTCAAGTATCATCTTTACTGACTGAGGGACTCTATGGCTCTGTGATAATAGTATTTCTTAGAGAGACTGGCATCTGAATCAGTGACATGAAGAGAAAATATATTCCTTCAACCAATGAGGGTAGACACTTTGCCAGTAGTTGAGCACATAGAGTATAGAGAGAGTACAAAATACAGGAAAGAGAATCTTTGCTCCCTTGTCTAAAACTATACAATGTTATTTACTTCTTTCATTCAGTAATCTTCAGTGAATTTCAGGCTTTGCTCATCCAATGGTTCCAATATTTCTTGGACGTTTAGCCTCAGAATTGTACCACCATCTTCCCTCATTCAGATGATCTTAGGTTAAACTGGGCTCCAGTATCTATATCTGGTGTTTATCCCCTCAGAGACAGCATATCATAGGATATTTCTGAATTCATTGCCACATTAGAAGTTTATGATATATATACATATGTGTATGTATATATATATATCACTCACACACATGTATCTATATTTCTAATTATCTGTCTAACGTCTAATCCATGTATTCAATTTGTGATCCACTAAGTTTTGACTCTCTGAAGTTCCCTGATAAAATACGGCAACATTTTGAGTGACCCATGTTTTAATCCTATTGTATTTGATCATTCACTTCATTTGTGAGGCATCTTCTCAAAGGGTGAGGTCATATTTTAAGTCGATATATACTACATTAAACAGATTTGAAAGAAAGTAAGAAAAAAGTCTATATGAATAGTAAGCATTTCTTCTCAATGTAAAACAAACACTTGAAGCATTACTAAGAAGTTTAAATAAATATACATAAACATATACAAGAGGAGTTTGAATGGAATTCCCCTGTAATGGGGGATATTGCCTCTTTCAGAGAACAAAGATAGTCTAACAAAGGCTCAATATCAGGTATGCATTGTCTGATTTTGAGATATTGACCAGTAAGATCCCATAGACACCTCCAAGTATTACAAGATTTTGTCATTTCTCTTTATTGTTAAAACCATGAAATTTTAAAATCAAAGAACATTGAGAAATCAGTTGGCATAAGCCGTAAGGTTTATGCCTTATGGCTAGATTTCATAGTTATGGAATGTTCTATGTGTTACTTAGGGAGAGGGTAGTCTTCAAAAGTTTTGTCTAGCTTTGAAACTTGCAAGTTCCAATTATGGATGATGACATATGAATATATTTCCACAAGTGCAATAGAGATGAATATGTATGACTAACCAGACACTTTCTGATTATATTTAAAGCTGGTTCCACAAAATGAAATTCAAGCTTAGAATTGTTAACTGGACCAAGAACACATAGATGGTTAGGCTAAAGACCCTATGGGAGAGCCTAATGTTATTCTTCAGTTAAACAAACACAGCAATAAACTTTACATTCATAGATTGGTATACATCTCAGTCCTCCTAAATGAAACTACTTTTGGCAGCATATTGTGACTCATACAGATTCATATCTGGATAACATGCAAAGGACAATGCTCTGTGGAGGGCTCAACACTACATGGGGCATCCTATATCACATTCGCTAGAAAGCCAGAAGCAGTGGTTATCTGAACCCAAATGGTATTTGCTGTACATGATGAGACAATTTACACATAAACTCACCACAGCTCTAACTTCATACACAATTTATGCACAAGATCAAGACTTCTATAATACCAGGGTGAATGACAGTAGAAACTCTGAAGTCCCACGCCTCACTGATAAATTGTTGACAACTGGCGGTTGCTTGAAGGAGGGAAAAGTGAGTTTTAATTAGGACAATACCCATGTTCCAATAAATTATTCTGCATGTATGAATTATACATTATTATGTGTAATCAGTGAATTTTTCAAAGAACACATAAATATTGGGGGGAAAGTGGTATGGGAAATAGGAGAAAAAATGAAGATGAAGGAATGGGTCACACACAAATATACATATATACAAATATATATATACAAATATACAAATATACATATATACATACATATAATTAAAACATATTTAATGCATGCATAAATACTCCAACAATAAAAATTATAAATATGTTGTCAATTGAATATAATCCAAAGTGGATGGAATCAGTATATTTTAGTGTAGTTCTTTTAGAAGTTCTAAGAACTGAATGGGAATATTTATGGGCTCCATGATGTTGAAAGAACCTACAATAATCTCCATAATTTTATGTGACAAATTTAGAGAGCCCAAGGCAATTGTCAGTGAGAAAAGTTTGCACAAATTATGTGGGAAAACAGTCCTGCCATCTACTCAAGGCAAGGACTGAGTGACAAGCAGGCATAATCCTTTTGCTTAGAGCTTTATCTCCTCTTACTCTTGGTCAAGAGTTAATTTTCATATACACTTTTAGGATAACTTACATGAAATCTTCCAAAATAATGATTTAGACCTATAATATTTTCTTTTGCATTTTCTGAAGAGTCTGTTAACATTATAACTGTAAAATGTGCCTGTGTATTTGACTGCTTTTCCATGCCCGTCTCTGACACCATTGTCCAGCATTCTCATTTTGCTGTGTCAACATGAAGGGTTAAGTTCTCAAATATTTAGTCACTGGAGTTCTGGAATTTAGCTATGTTTTTATTATTATGTCTTCATTATATAGCAATGCAGGCAGAGGCTGAATTTTGGCTGAAGTACATTTTCTTTCTGATTGTTATGGCTCAAGGGTTAATTACCAATACTCACTGTAATGCAGACATAAGTTCTTTCCTGATATTTACTGACTCTAACTGTAGTCTTATTCTGTGTTGTAATCTTATTTGGGCTGCTCATTTCTCTGACCTGCTTTAACGTGCTTTACACTGTGCCTTGGTGCTTGCCCTCTCTTTTACCACTAGATGGTACTCATATATTTTTTGTGTATTTCAAGTATCCAATTTTGTTGCTTTAATAAATGGAATTGAAGTATTTCAGAAATTTAATTCTAAAAATCTACTCTAGTTATGTTAAATGGATACTATCAAATTTAATTATAACTGTTTATGATTTATGTAAAAATCAAATACTAAATGCTGTTTTGTTTTTGTGTAGTTTCTTGTAAATGATTTCTACTGTACATCCTAGAAGATCAGATCTTAGAACAAAATTACAGTTACTGAACATTAAATTTAATAATTGTTCAAATTACAATACTTTGGTTTGATGTATGTCATATTCCATTTGTATTTTCTGTTAGTTATATTTAATATGTTGCCTTTCTTTTTTCATATCTACTCTATATTATTCCTGAATATTGAAGTTTTATGCAATATAACTGTTGTGAATTACTGCATTCTGACTATTACTTTAAATGCATCTTTATTAAAAAACAAATGAAGTACTTATAACTTATTTTACATATCAGTAAATTAAAAATGATAAAAGTCAAGAAACCTCCCCATTGTCATGTAGCTAGAAATTTATTTCAGTTGGTTATTGCTTATCAAACTCCTTCTTATCCTCCATTCAGTGTGTATTCATATAACAATAGAAACTGTTTCGAGAAATCTCAATGCATTTCAAAGCAAGTGTAAATCATTTAAATCTCTTAAAGGATAGTAATAATTCAAAAATACTAGCTGATACATTACTTTTTTGAATTCCCTACTTTCTTTTCTGTGACTTTGATAGGATACTCTGAAAAAAAGCAATTTAAAGGAGAAGGGATATATTTTGGTTTTCAGCCCCCAGTGGACACAGTCTATCATGACAAGAAGGTGTGGCAGCAATGGTGGGATTCTAACCTAGCAGACAGGAAGCAGAGCGATTGGATTTTCAGTACTTGATTTAATGAGGTGGAGAGGATAACCTAGAATGGGCAACACCATTTCATGGTCTGCATTCTGGAGTAAATAAAAAACCAGAGATCTAGTTAAGAATTTGTGTGAATGCAGGTGTGTGGTTTAGTATCTGGGTCTTCAATTTAGTTACATTGATTCTCCTGTCTGTTTTTAATTCCAATACCAGGCTGTTTTGAGTACTGCAGCTCTGTAGTAAAGTTTGAAGTCAGGGATTGTGAGGCCTCCAGAAGTCCCTTTATTGTATAGAGCTGTTTTGGCTATCCTGTTTTTTGTTTGTTTGTTTGGTTGTTTTTTGTTTTGTTTTGTTTTTGCCTTTCCATGTGAAGTTGAGTACCATTCTTTCAAGTTCTGTGAAGAATTTTGCTGGG